>CP124714.1:108155000-108780000 GCA_031232105.1 Capsicum rhomboideum | reverse complement strand
AAATGCTAATAGAGCAATAAGGATAAACTATCATATTCTACCAATAATTAGGAAAGAAAGTACAGTATCGTATATCACTAGCCTATACACAAATAAAGAGTGAAAGAAGGATATATAGCGGTAGTACAAGGACAAAATAATACATACAATAACAATAGATAAGGAAGGAGAGAGAAATATGGTAATACCGTGAATACGTATACACAAACACACACACACACACACACACACACACACACACACATATATATATATAAAATTGAGTGAAAGGTACCAACATGCGGGAGTCAACCTAATGTCTTAAGGATTATAACCAAATAGGGGAACTAATGCTATCATAATCAAAGCCTCTAACTGGAATATACATATTCATAAGATAGTCTAATAAACTAAGGCTCACCATAAAAGAGGAAAGAGATCAGAAACATATCGACAACCTCGGGTATCAGTCCATAACCAGCCTGCCATAAACTATACAATAATAATAAACAATAATATAACCTGTTTGCCCGACTAACCAATAACCTAACCGGACCCCCATAATCCCAGAAGGTACAAGCAAACACTCAGTAGACAGTAACCATAACTTGTACCTATACAGACCACCATAAGCTTGATAGATACATGTGCCGAACAGTTATTCTGGTGATAGGCAATGCATATGACTGAATGAATGCAACATAAACTAGTGATACCGTAATGACTAAGTGCCAAAGAGTACCAAGTATATACACCTTCTTTGGCTTGCCTACTCGCAAAGTAGGACCTATAGATATCACCTCTTCCTGTATGTTGTCCCCAAATAGAGGAATCCATAAAAAACGAAGGAAATCCATATATACTGCCTGGTCCTAAGCCAGGACTTCTGATAACCATCGTAAAAAAATCTACTCCATCTAGTATCAGAGAGTTATATAAAGTATAATATGAAATGTCAGACTTAAACTAGAACTGAATATGTGTATATCTGTAAATCCATTGCCCGAGATCGAATCCGGGACTAAAATAGTATAGTAATGTACAAAGGGTCGGAATCTCCCTCAATTGAAGTGAATAGTTAGTGGTAACAGTGAGTGGATCAATAATGGATGGGAATCAACCTTTGTCATCACCAGTAGTAAGACTTCCGTTTTCAAAGAATTATTTTAAAGTTAAGAAAAGTAGGTAGAACCAAGGTTTTAATCATAATCATACCACTTAATAAGTGTAGATGCATCTATACATATGCATGCCATCACCAGTATCCAAACAAGACAAATGTAAGAATCTAAACATCTATAAACTAGAACCACATCCTTTTCAAAGGATAGAGTGGTATCATAACCACGACTTCGGGCCCAATAATATATAACTTAACATGATATTAGAACCATAATCTGGCAATTTTGGTAAACAAGGGCATAAAGCTATTAGAGGATCTAATCGGGAAATATCATCCAATTCACCAAGTAATATGGTAGGCCCTATACTAAAGGATCCTTCTTGTCAATCTATGGTTAAACAAGTTTATAATTAAGTGTACTAGGATCCTACAACCGTAACGGGTATTCTAGGCTAAGGTTCGGGTCATATTTCTATTCTTAATTCCCCAAATAGGCCAAGACATGATAATTACTATGCATTAATACATCCTATAGTCCCTACCTAGAATGCAATCTATTCAATACAAAATCTCAAGAGAAGAGTAGACCGTAGCCTACCTCAAAGCCGAACCGCAATCTCGAACCATCGAAAAACCGCTCGTCTTTGCTACATGATCCCGAAATGACGTCATAGTATCAAATTAATAATCTACATGTTAATATGAGTAAAACAAGAGCCATATTTCCATATAAAACTCCAGGCCTAAAATGGGGTCAAAAATACGCCCGTAAGGCCCGCTAATGAAATCCCAAAATTAAATCCATCACGAGGTCCCTCGATGAACAAGGAATATGTACTAGAAATTCGGGCACAAATCGAGGCTTAAATCAACCCCAAAAGTTGAAGAATCTAAAATCTAATTTCTAGGAATTTATCGGGAAAAGAATGGAATTTAACAGGGATAAACAATGGAAAATGACCAAGAGGTGTAGAATTTTCTTACCTTAGCCTCAATGGATGATTTCCTACAATTTCACACACCCCAAGCTCCAAAAAAGGTGAAAAATAGGTTATGAAATTAAGAGAAATTAGGGGAGATGAAATATATACTGCCAGGGGTTTACCCTTCGCGATCGCAAGGACCCCTGACAGCGATTGCCACTCTCAAAGCAAAAGCCCTTCAAAAATGCAGGAGAAGAGTCAAGAACGCGAAGGCTTAGCAGGATAAAACATCTCAAATGCCACGACAAGGAACGCGAACAAGATGAAGAAAAAGAATTGGGTTGGCTCGACCATTCATCGAGAAAGCGAGAAGGAAGGCTCACGATTACGAAGGTCAGGAACTTAACCATTCACGAACGCGACCTGAACCTCGTGAATGCGAAGAACAAAAGTTGGCTGCTCCAGCTGCTGGAAAACTTGCAAAAACTTAAGTCCTAATGAACTTTGACCCAGTGCTCGAGATTCATTCAGAACCCCGTATGTGCAAACAAACTATGCTTTCATACCAAATTCGACATTTCAGACTCAATGGAATCACAGAACTCTCATCCAAGATCATTTCGATTAAATATGGGTCCTACACCTATAGTTCCATTTTTCATCAAAGCTACCCAATAGCCCAAAATGAGTCAGGAAGCCTCGAGACCCGGACCAAGGGTCCTCTTAGCCTAAAATCCATGTTCTGGAGCTAACGATGCTGCTAGAATTATCATCCGTGGCCATTTACTTAGAGTTTTGTTCCGAGACCAATATCTTAACTTTAAAAGTTCCAAAATAGGGAAATGGGCATAAAACACAAATAAATTGTATGAAAATCGAACCGATGGTTTAGGCAAGTCATAAATGACCTGTAGCCACTGTGGGAAGGTAAGAAATGCTGAAAACTAGTAGAAATTATGAAAATGACTTGGAGGGTCATTACAATATCCACTATAAAAGAACTTTCATCCTCGAAATTCAATGGATAAAAAAAGCCTGAAAGCTCGAAAGGACGAGGTATTGGGCCAGCATGCTTCGAGCAAGACTCCCCAGATAACCTCCAAGGCTAAACAAAGCTTCCAAGGGATTTCACTAAAGGTATCCTTACGTCACTTCCCAAACAACCAAATACTTATCCTCAATAGAAAACTAGCCTTCAACTAAACCGAGCTTGACTGAAGCACGCAAACCCAAACCACAGTATACTGACATCACACTGACAAAAGCACAACTACGTGAATAATCAACCTGGCTAAAGACCACCAAAAGCATGACTTATATAACCAACTCTAAATTCCAAATCTAATATTCTCGTCTTTTTAAAACCTGATGTCAACTCTGAACTGCACATAATCCCTCCAGTATCATTCAAAAGAGTCAAAAACCTCAACTGGATCCAATATGTCTTCAGTGAGGTAAAATACCAAAAGCAATCTCAACTTCAGAAACTAAGCACGTATCCAACAATTCCCGTAAGAGCTGAAACTAAAATTTTGCTGAAGAACATAACCACAACCAAAG
The DNA here is from genome assembly GCA_031232105.1 of Capsicum rhomboideum. Lineage (NCBI taxonomy): Eukaryota > Viridiplantae > Streptophyta > Magnoliopsida > Solanales > Solanaceae > Capsicum > Capsicum rhomboideum. Next base: position 108,776,415 of record CP124714.1, on the reverse strand, counting down.
GGAAAACCACTGGCTAAATATACGAATAGTCAAATCAATATCCGCTGAAGGCACTGCACACCAAGGCATAATTAAGAACTCATTAAGGCGTCAAGGAGTACTAATGGTTGCAAAATCTCGAGCAACTCCAAAAGTAAAATCTTATCCTGAATCCGGTCAAACCAATACCCAATCTATAGTGACGAATACTTTCTCCCAAAAGACACCTTCTTTGGTTACTGATAACTAATATACAAGACATATCACCAAGTTGAAGCATTCTACAAAGTCATACCAGGCCGTACAAATAGCAAACTGAGGAATTTCTTAATTCTCCCATTTAGACCAACTTTAACTAAACTAAACCATGAACCAAATCATAAGAAGAACGGAGTACCAAACTCAACACTGATACAAAGGTCAAGGCAACTACCGAGAAGTGAACTAGACAAAATAGAAACAAACCTCAGATTTATTAACAATATAAGTGGGTGATAGAAAAAGATAGCCAAACTTAGAATCACCACCAACCCATGAAAGGCCAAACCTTCCTCCAACTTCACAATCTTCTCAACAACTAACATTGCTAACAAAAAGGAAAACCAACCAACCAAGGCAGCCATCTAAGCCAAACAAACAAGAATTGCAAGGAAGGAGATACCAATGCTAGTCTAGCCATCTATCAAGTAAGAATCAACGAACGTCGAAATAATAACATTAATAACAATAGTAAAAACTAAGGTGGCACAAAATAAAGAATACAACTAGTACTACTCTAAGATCACATCAAGCCAAAAATGCCAAATGAAATGGACTTTAACATAAATACTACACCCCAAGGAAAACACCACATTGATCAATTCAATCCACTACTAAAAGAAAATATCTACGGGAGTAGTCATATATACATAATTCTACACAAAGGCTTACAACAATCAATTTAGTAACATCAAAACATATCAACACAGATGGGTATGAAAACCCCTAACTCATGTCAAATAGAAACTAAAATATAATAAATAAAAGTCATACCTATACGAGGGAATCCGAAGTCATGGTCCCTGACTTACCTAAAGAAGTACAAATTTGAATGCGTCTAAACCCAGACTGAGCATCTGAACGATCAATTGGAATACTAAGGACATCTTCTCTAGTCGAAAGTGCCATAATACTAAGAGTTTGATATGGCTGCACTGACTGCCCAATAATCCCATGCCAGGGACACACTCTAGACCAATGGTCGGGCTTTCTGCAGTCATAACAAACCCTTGTAGCTTTAACCTGACAAGAAATACAAGCCGACCCCAGCTGGATAATCAACAGATGCCTGGGCACTACCTAGACTAATGACCAATCTCACTACAATCAAAACATGCCCCTTGGACTCTCTGATACACTATACTTGCTAACCCAGAATAGCCACCATGGCCTGAAGATCTAAACCAAATGCCCCATGATGTCTGACCAGAACCTTGTCCAATGTAACCACCATTACCTACCTATGAATCACCCATAACCTGAGGTGTTACCTGTACAAACCTAATAGGCTGAAAGTGTTGCTGACTTCTACTGGGAGGTACCCTACCTCCAGACAAAATACCACTAACACTAAATTATTGACATGGACTCTTACCAGCACCTCCATATGTGTCAATACATACCTTCACTCTAAACACTGCGCGATCACCAACCTGAGAGAAGGGAGACTCAACTGCTATCAAATAGTCCATCACCAAGTGGAGCGGTAGAGTCAATCCTCTTATAATCCACACACCATTTCATGCCTTGTAGAAAATAACATAAAAGTATGTCAGACCCACTCGAGAAACATAATATCATACTCTAAAACTAATAAAGATCCCTGCTGAACACCAACAAACCAAACTCTAGTCTAAGAACCACTTGGTGTACCGAGGACAACAACTGACCGTGAAGTATCTATGAAAAGACTCTAAATACCCAACACTGTATCCTGAAAAACTAAGGTGGTCAAAACTCTGCTAGAGCCTGGTCTGGAGCCAGACCTTCTGACTAATGCTAAAGATCCTCAATATCAATCTGTACCTCCCTAGCCCATTACTGAGCTAAATCTCTAGTAATATGCACACAGAAGTCTTATCCGCATCTATCGACAACCTCGTGTTATCAATCTAGGAAAGAGTGGAGTCAAAAAAGGTACTTAGAGGTTTATAGAAGTACATACACATGAAAAGGAATCAAGGAATAGAGTTTTCTAAGAATGCCCTATAGCCTTCCGAAGATAGGATACAGAGGTCTCTATACCGATCCGTAAGACTCTACTAGGACCTTAGCTCTTATACTAATGACACTAGTGAACCAATGCTCTGATACCAGTTTATCACGACCTGATTTCTTAGGTCATAATGGCACCTACCATAACCCACTAGTAGGTAAGCCAACCCATTCTCCGGAACAGCTAGTAAAAACTAATAAGAAAGGCAGAAGCAAAGCTAAATAACAATGAGAAATAAGAGAAGAAGAAAGTAAATATATCCTAAAAACCTGGTGAAGTTAGTACAAGAGCTTCCAATACAATAGGAGTACAAAGTGGAATATAGAGTAAATATATATAAAACCATCTTTGAAATACAAATATAGAGATCAGTCTAACAGTTAGAGGGAGAAAAGGAACAACTCCAAACTTTAGGACTACTCCGCATGATGTATACATCAACAGTGAGAACTCATACAATGATCTGTAGGTTGTAGAAGTGTAGTAGGAGTACCAAACAAGTGGTACTCAGTAGGCATCGGTCGACTGAGTTCCAAAGATAATGTAAGTATAAAAATATGTAAAGAATTAATATAAACTACAAGAAACTATCTAAGAGACAACATGAAAACACAAATGTAGCAATAAGGATAAACTATCCTATTCTACTAGTATTCAAGAAAGAAAGTGCAGTACTGTGTATCACTAGCCTATACACAAATGAAGAGTGAAAGAAAAATATAGTAGTAGTACGAGGCCAACAGGATACATACAATAACAATAGATAAGAAAAGAGAGGGATATACGGTAATACCATATATATATATATATAGATAGATAGATAGATAGATAGATAGATATAAAACTGACTCAAAGGTACCAACCTGTGGGAGTTAACCTAATGTCTCAAGGATTATAACTAAATAGAGGAACTAATGCTAGCATAATCAAAGAGTCTAACCGGAATACCCATATCCATAAGATAGTTTAATAAAGTAAGGCTCACCAAAAAAGAGAAAAGGGATCAAAAACGTACCGACAACCTTGGGTATCAGTTCATAACCAGCCTGCCACAAACTATACAATAATAATAAACAATAATTTAACTGGCTATCTCGGTCAAACAATAACCTAATTGGGCCCTTATAAGCCTGGAAGGTACAAGCAAACACTCAACAGATAGTAACTATAACTCGTACCTATAAAGTCCCACATAAGACCGATAGATACATGCATCGAATATTTATACTGTTGATAAGCAATGCATATGAATGAATGCATGCAACGTAGAATAGTGATACCATAATGACTAAGTTCCAAACCATGCCAAGTATATACACCTCATTTGGCTCGCCGACTCGCAAGGTAGGACCTAGAGATATCACCTCTTCTGGTACGTGGTCCTTGAACAGAGAAATCCATTAAGGACTCGGGAAATCCATATATAATGCGTGGTCTCAAACCAGGACTTATAATAACCATCATAACATATCTACTCCATCTAGTATCAGAGATATATATAAAGTATAATAAGAAATTCCGGACATGAACCAAAACTAAATAAGGGTATATCTCTAAATCCATTGTCCGAGATTGAATTCGGGACTAAAATAGTATAGTACTATAGAAAGGGTTAAAATCCCCCTCGATTAAAGTGAATAAGTAGTGGTAAAAGAGAGTGGATCAATAATGGATCAGAATCAACCTTGGTTGAATTTCCAAAGTAATACATTTAGTTTAAAATGTCTTAATTCAATAATAAAGATAGTAAGACTTCTGTTTTCAAAGAATCAATTTTAAAGTTAAGAAAAGTAGGAATAAATCCCTTTTTAGAAAGCAGTATTAGAACCAAGGTTTTAATCAGAATCATACCACTTAATAAGTGTAGATGCATCTATACGTATGCATGCCATCACCAGTATCCAAACAAGACAAATGTAAGAATCTAAACATCTATAAACTAGAACCACATCCTTTTCAAAGGATAGAGTACTAACCTGGTGTCCAACTGGTTTCATAACCATGGCCTCGGACCCAACAATACATAACTTAATAGGATATTGGCACCATAATCCAAGAATTTTTGTTAACAAGGTCATAAAGCTACTAGAGGATCTAATTGGGAAATATCACCCAACTCACCAAGTAATATGGTAGGCCTTATACTAAAGGATCCTTCTTGTCAATCTATGGTTAAACAAGTTTATAATTAAGTGTACTAGGATCCTACAACCGTAACGAGTATTCTAGGCTAACGTTCGGGTCACATTTCTATTCTTAATTCCCCAAATAGGTCAAGACATGATAATTAATATACATTAACCTATCCTATAATACCTACCTAGCATGCAATCTATACAATACACAATCTAAGAGAAGAGTAGACCGTAGCCTACCTCAAAGCCGAACCGCAATCTCAAACCATCCACAAACCACTCATCTTTGCTCCATGTCGCTCCCAAGCACACCCGAAAGTGTATGTGGTTGTGCAAGTAATATAGTGGATCTTACGAGCCGAATATCAATCCCATAGGGACTTTGTGTTTAGCAGATGATCCAACTTATGTATTACTATTAAAGTTAATTAAGTACGATTCACAACCAAAGAGACTTTGAGTTTTGTTTTTATAACTAAATACTAAAAGTAACGACGATATGAAATTTGGATTGCAAACAATATGTGGAGAGTTCCAGAGTTGAGGCAATTACTTCACATTAATGTATAACTATGGTTTCGAGTCGGTGTTGGTTCTTATCGCGATTGTTGATCTACGGGGTTGATATTCATCTTGGGAATGGTCATCCTCTAAGTCATATACCCAAATTAATATTACAACTACATCATTGAGTAGGGATATGAGTCCTTAATTTTAGTGCATTAAACTATCTTCCCATTTCATTAACCAAGTAGGGCGTTTAGGTATATCTCTATCCTAACTGCAAATCATCTTTTAAAAAATTATATTAAACCAATTAAAGGCATGATCCACACTCCCTACATTATTAATTCCATCCCTCAACTCCTATGGTAAATTCATTTTGGAACTACAATTTGTCCTAAAGTTCATGACGCTTTAGAATAGTAAAACACGAACGCAAGAACAATCACATGACTTATTAACAAATGTACCACCTATAAAACCATAATTAAGCAATCATGTCATATCCACAACCCTATAATGAGGGTGTTTATCCACTCATATTCATACAAACAATCTTCATAAAAGAGTTCATAACTTCAAACTACTAGAATGAAAAGTAAAAGAAGAAAGAAACCTAGTTTGAGCTCCTTTATGTCTCATTTGCTTTCCAATTCGTGTGTCTTCAAAAAGATATGAATAAATTTGGATAAGTAATCCTTTTATAGTTCTTTAGGTCGTCCATGAGGTTCCCCAAACGGATCCCATGCATTTACAACTTTGCCCCCAATTAAAAATAAGTTAAAAACAAACTTTGGGTCAGATTTGGGGTGGTGCGTCGCGTGGCTCATCGCACACCCAAAACAGTAGCATGGTGCACTAAATGGTGTGGTACACACCCTCCCACACTCCTTGGGATGTACGGTTCATGGACCCCTCCCATGCCTTGGGAGGTACGGCGCATGTCCTCTTCCAAGATGTGGGGGTTGCGTCTGTTCCTTCTTGTGCATTAGTTTCTTGTTCCAGTTCATCTTGTGGCTTGTTTGTAGGCTTGATTTAGCTTCCATAGATCCTCCATTGGTCTCCTACAACATCTCACAAAAACCATAAGTACATGCAATACAATAGAACAAATCAAAGTACACTAGAACAAGGATAACTCAAGCTAGCGACACTAGTTTCCTCATCTAAGTTCTATTTGATCTTTTTGACTCTAGATTTGTTTTGAATGCAACTTAAACACTATGAACATGTACTTTAACACACAAATACACATATAAACATTTAAAAACTAAATAATCACATCAAGGTATCCTCAAAACTAAGCTAAAAGTGCATACATAATGACACTTAGGATTACAAATACGCCTAAGATCACTCCACGATCCTAGAGTGACATCACACTATCAAAACAATAATCTACACATTGATATGAGTAAACGAGACCCATATTGAGATATAAAACTCTGGGCATAAAATCGGGTCAAAAATAGTCCCATGGGTCCCGCTAACAAAATCTCAAAATTGAATCCGTCATGAGGTCCCTCGAAAGACAAGGAATGAGTGCTCGAAATTTGGGAACAAACGGAGCAAAAATCGGTGTTCAAATCAGCCCCAAAATTTAAAAAATTTAAGACCTAATTTCTAGGAATTTTTGAGGAAAAGAATAGAATTTGACGGGGATAAAGAATGGAAAATGATCAAGAGGTGTAGAATTTGCTTACCTTAGCATCAATGAACAATTTCCCATAATTTCCCACGCCCCAAGCTCCAACAATGGTGAAAAATAGGTTAAGAAATAAAGAGACATTGGGGGAGATGAAATATACACTACCAGGGGTTTTCCCTTTGCGATTGAGAAGGCCCCTGCCTGTGATCATAATTTACAACTGAAAAGCCCTTCGCAAACGCGGGCGAAGGGTCCCAAATTTGATGAAGAGAAGGAATCGGGTCGTCTCAACCCTTCATCAGAAATGCGAGGGGGAAGGCTCGCAATTGCGAAGGTCGAGAACTTTACCCATGCGAACGCGACCTAAACCATGTGAACACGAAGAACAAAAGTTGGCTGCACCAGATACTCGAAAACCAACAAAAACTTATGTCCCAACGGACTCCGATCGGGTGCTCGAGATTTGTTCAGAATCTCATGCACTCAAACGAACTATTCTACTACAACAAATTTGATATTCTGAACTCAACGAAATAATCAAAACTCTTATTCAAGATCATTTTGATTAAATTTGGGTCCCATACCTATAGTTCCATTTTTCATAAAATCTACTCAATAACCCAAAATAAGTCCAGAAGCCTCGGGACCCAGACCAAGGGTCCTCCTAGCCTAAATCTACATTACAGAGCTAACAACACTGTTAGAAATCTTATCCGAGGCTGTTTACTAGGAGTTTTTGTGCGAGACCAATTTCTTAACTTGATGAGCTCCAAAATAGAGAAATGGGCGTAAAACACAAACGAACTGGCCAAAAACCGAACCGACGGTTTTGGCAAGTCATAAATGACATGTAGTAGCTGTGGGAAGGCACAAAAAGCTGCAAATGCATGGAAACTAAGAAAATAACCTGGAGGGTCATTACAATAGCCACTACTAAAAGGAATTTCATCCTCGAAAGTCAATGGATAGAAAGAGCCCAAAAGCTCAAAAGGATGAGGTACTAGGCCCACATGCCCGAGAAAGACTCCCCAGATAACCTTCAAGGCTAAACAATGCTTCCAAGGGATTTCGTTAAAGGTATCGCTTTTTTCAATGATAACCTTACTTCACTTCCCAAACAACTAATTACTAATCCTCAACATCCACCTAGACTTCAACTAAATTGAGCTCAACTAAAAAACGTAAATCCAAACCACAACATACCGATATCACATCGACACAAGCACAACTAGGCGGATTCTTAACTAGGATAAAGACCACCCAAAGCCTGACTGATATAACCAACTCCAAATTCCAAATCTAATATTCTCTTATCTTTCAAAACCTAATGTCAACTCTGAATTGCACAAAATCTCTCCAACATCATTCAAAAGAGTCAAAAAATGCAACTGCTCTCCAACATCATTCAAAAGAGTCAAAAACCGCAACTGGGGCCAACAAGTCTTCACTGAGCTAAAATACCAAAAGAATCTCAACTTCAAAAACTACACACATATCCAATAATTCCGGCAAGAGATGCAATAACCACAACTGAGGGAAAGCCACAAGTTAAAGATACGAACAATCAAATCCACATCAACTGAAGGTACTACACACCAAGGCAGAATTAAGAACTCACTAAAGCTTCAAGGAGTACTAATGGTAGAAAAATCTTGAGCAACTCTAAAAGTATAAACTTAGCCTGAATCTGGTCAAACCAATACCTAATCTATGGTGATGAATACTTGTTCCCAAAAGACACCCATTTTGGTTACCGATAACTGATTCATAGGACATATCACAAAGGCAAAGAATTTCACAAAGTCATACCAGGCCAATAAATACCGAACTGAAGAATTTCTTAAATCACCCATTTAGACCAACTTTAACTCAACTGAACCATGAACAACATCATAGGAAGAACGAAGTACCCAACTCAGCAGTGATACCAAGGTTAAGGCTACTATTGGGAGGTGAATCTAACAATATGGAAAACAAACCTTGAATTTATCATAAAGAGAAGCGGGCAATATAAAAAGATCACCAAAGTAAGAATCACCACCAACCCATGAAGGGCCAAACCTTCTTCCACTTTTACAATCCGCTCAACAATCGACATTACTAATAAAAAGGAAAACCAACCAACCAAGGCATTCGTCTAAGCCAAACGTACAAGAATTGCAAGGAGATACTAACCAAATAATGCTAGTCTAGCTGTCTATCAAGTAAGAATCAACCAACATTAAAACAATTACATTTATAACAATATTATAAAGTACAGGTGGCACAAAAATGAAAAATATAGCCAGTACTACTCTAAGATCACATCAAGGCCAAAATGCCAAAGGAAAGGGACTTTAACCTAAATACTACACCCTAAGGAAAACACCACATTGATCCACTCAATCCACTAATAAAAGAAAATATCTACTGGGGTAGTCATATATGCATAAAGCTACACAAAGGATTACAACAATCAATTTAGTAACATCAAAGTGTATCACCACCGATGGGTATAAACCCCCCCAACTCATTTCAAATAGAACTGAAAGAAAAGATAGTATATCAAAATCACACCTATATGGTGGAATCCAAAATCTAGCCCCTGACCTGCCCGAAGAAGTTTGAATCTGACTGCGTTTAAACTCGGACTGAGCATATGAATGATCAATTGGAATACCAAGGACGTCGTTTCTAGCCAAAGGTTATATAACACTAAGAGATTGATCTGGCTGCACTGAATGCCCAATAATCCCACATTCGGGACACTCTCTGGACCAATGGTCGTTCTCTCAGCAGTCATAACAAACCCCTGAAGCTCTAACCTGATGAGAAATATAAGCTGACCCTAACCGTCTAACCAACTGATGCCTGGGCACTTTCTAGACTAATGACCAATCTCACCAAAATCAAAACGTGCCCCTGGGTCTCTCTGATGTACTGTACATTCTGACCCAAAGTGACCGCTATGTCTTGAAGACCTAAACCAAATGCCCCATGTTGTCTAACCAGAACACTGTCTAATATAACCATAACTACCTACCTAAGAATTCCCCATAACTTGAGGTGCTACCCGTACGAACCTGATAGGCTGCAAGTGATGCTGACCTCTATTTGAAGGATCCATACCTCCAGTCGTAATGACACTAATATTAAACTGCGAACATGGCCTCTTACCACAACCTACATATGTATTAATACATGCTCTCTCTATAGATCTCACGTGATTAACAAACTGAGAGAAGAGAGACCCAGCTGCTCTGTAGGAAATAACATAGGAGTATGTTTGGACCACTCGAGAAACCCAATCTAATACTCTGAAACTGATAAAGATCCCTGCTGAACATCAACAAACCCAACTCTGGTCTAAGAACCACTCGATGTACTAGGGACCACAACTGATCGTGAAGTATCCATGAAAAGACTTGGAATCCCCAACACTGTATCCTGAAAAGCTGAGGTGATCACAACTCTGCTAGAACTTGGGCTAGCTCCAAATCTACTGGCTGATGATAAAGATCCTCGATATAAATCTCTAACTCCCTAGCCCGTCGTTGAGCTGAAACTTTAGTGATACTTGCAGAAGTCCCATCTAGCATCTATCGACAACCTCGTGTTATCCATCTGGGAAAGTGTGGTGTCAAAAGAGGTACTTAAAGGTTTATAGAAGTAGGAACACATGACAAGGAATCAAAGAATAGAGTTTCCTAAGAATGCCCTATAGCCTCCCGAAGAAAGGATTCAAATGTCTTTGTACCAATCTGCATAACTCTACTAGGCACTTAGGTCTTGTACTAACATCGGTGAAACTATGCTTTGATACTAATTTGTCATGACCCAATTTCTCAGGTTATAATGGGACCTACCATACCGCACCACTAGGTAAGCCAAACCATAGTCCAGAACAACTAGTAACAGACTAATAAGAAAAATGAAAGCAAAACTAATAACAATAAGAAAGAAGGCAAGAAGAAAGTAAATATATCCCCAAACTTGGTAAGTCAGTACAAGAGCATCTAATATAACAGGAGTACAAAGTGGAATACATAGTAAATAAATACAAAGCCGTCTCTGTAATACAAAAATAGAGATCTGGCTAACTATAAAAGGGAGAGAAGGAACAACTCCGAACTTCAGGAGCTCACCCCAAATCTATATTCCATGGATTCTCTGTACAATATACATATCAACGTTGAGAACTCATACTATGATCTGCATGTTGCAGAAGTGTAGTATGAGTAGCAAACATGTGGTACTCAATAGGTATCAGTCGTCTGATCTCCAAAGACAATGGAAGTATAAATAACATGTAAAGCAGGAATATAAACTACATGCAACTATCAAAGAGACAAAACATTATAATACTAACGGAGCGATAAGGATAAACTATCTTATTCTACCAGTAATAAAAAAAGAAAGTGCAGTATTGTATATTACTAGCCTATACACAAATGAAGAGTGAAAGAAGGATATATAGCAGTAGTACAAGGACAACAGGATACATACAATAACAATAGATAAAAAAGGAGAGGGATATATGGTAATACCATATATACCTATATATATATATTTTATATATAACTGACTCAAAGGTACCAACCTGAGGGAATCAACCTAATGTCTCGAGGATTAACCAAATAGTGGAACTAATGCTAGCATAATCAAAGTCTCTAACTGGAATATACATATCCATAAGATAGTCTAATAAAGTAAGGCTCACCATAAAAGAGAAAAGGGATCAAAAACGTACCGACAACCTCAGGTATTAGTCCATAACTAGCCTGCCAAGAACTATACAATAATAATAAATAATAATGTAACCAGTTATCCCAAACAACCATTAACCTAACCAGGCCTCTATATGCCAGAAGGTACAAGCAAACACTCAATAGACAATAACTATTACCTATACCTATACAGTCCCCCGTAAGACTGTTAGATACAGGTGCCAAACAATTATATTGATGATAGAAAATGCACATGAATGAATGAATGAAACATAAACTAGTGATACCATAACGACTAAGTGTAAAACTGTATCAAGTATGTACACCTCTTTTGGCTTGCAAGGCAGGACCTATAGATATCACCTTTTTGGGTACGTGGTCCCCAAACAAAGACTTCTAATAACCATGGTAACAGATCTACTCCATCCAGTAATAGAGATATATATATAAAGTACACAAAGAAATGCCAGACTTGAACCAAAACTGAATAAGTGTATATATGTAAATCCATTGTCGAATTTGGTACTAAAATAGTATAGTAATGTAGAAAGGGTTGGAATCTCCCTCGATTGAAGTGAATAATTAGTGGTAAAAGAGAGTGGATCATTAATGGACCGAAATCAGCCTCAGTCAAATTTCTAAAGTTATACATTTAATTTAAAATGTCTTAATTAATAATAAAGGTGGTAAGACTTCCATTTTCAAAGAATCAATTTTAAAGTTACGAAAAGTAGGAATAAATCCCTTTTTAGAAAGCAGTAGTAGAACCAAGGTTTTAATCAAAATAGAACCACTAAATAAGTGTAGATGCATCTAAATGTATGCATGCCATCACTAGTATCCAACTAAGACAACTATAAGGATCTAAATGTCTATAAACTAGAACCACGTCTTCTTCAAAGGATAGAGTACTAACTTGGTGTCCAACTGGTAACGTAACCATGACCAACAATAAATAACTTAATAGGATATTAGCAATATAATCTGGGAATTTTGGTAAACAAAGGCATAAAGTTACTAGAGGATCTAATCGGGAATATCATCAAATTCACCAAGTAATACAGTAGGCCTTATACTAAAGGATCCTTCATGTCAATCTATGGTTAAACATGTCTATATTCATGTGTACTAGGATCCACAACCGTAACTGGTATTCTAGGCTAATGTTTGGGTCATATTTCTATTTTAAATACCCTAAATAAGTCAAGACATGATAATTACTAGGCGTTAACTTATCCTATAATACCTACCTAGCATGCAATCTATCAATACACAATCTCAAGAGAAGAGTAGACCGTAGCCTACCTCAAAGCCGAACCATAATCTCGAACCGTCCACAAATCGCTCATCTTTGCTCCACGATCCCGTAATGATGTCACGCTATCAAAACAAAAACCTACACATTAACACATGTAAAATGAGACCCATATTGCCATATAAAAATCTGGGCCTAAAATCGGGTCAAAAATAGGCCCGTGGGGCTCACTAACAAATTCCAAAAATGGAATCAGTCATGAGGTCCCTCGAAGGACAAAGAATGTGTGCTCAAAATTTGGGCACCAATCGAGGCTCAAATCAGCCCCAAAACATAAAGAATTTAAGACCTAATTTCTAGAAATTTACAAGGAAAACAATGAAGTTTGATAAGGATAAAGAATAGAAAATGATCAAGAGGTGTAGAACTTGCTTACCTTAGCCTCAATAGATGATTTCCCATAATTTCCCATGCCCCAACCTCCAACAATAGTGAAGAATAGGTTAAGCAATGAAGAGAAATCGAGGGAGATGAAATATATACTGCCAGGGGTTTTCCCTTCAGGAGCGCGAGGACCCCTGCCCGCAATCACAACTCACAATTGAAAAGACCTTCGTAAACGCATTTGAAGGGTTGCGAACATGCAGGCTTAGCAGCATAGAACATCGCAAACATGGCGACAATGATTGCCATCGCGATGAAGAGAATAAATTAGGTTGGCTTGATCCTTCATCGCTAACGTGAGAGGAAAGGCTTACGATTGCGAAGATAATTAAATTGATCCTTTGTGAAAGTGACTTGAACTGCGTGAATGCAAAGAACCAAAGTTGGCTACACAAGATTCTGGAAAACCAACAAAAACTTAAGTCCCAACGGACTCCGACTGGGTGCTCAAAATTCTTTCAGAACCCATCAAAACTCTCATCCAAGTTTATTTTGACTGAATGTGGGTCCTACACCTATAGTTCCATTATTCATCAAATCTACCCATTAGCCCAACAGGAGTCTGAAAGCCTCAGGACCTAGACCATGGGTCTCCCTAGCCTAAAATCCATATTCCAGAGCTAACGGGGCTGTCATAATTCTCATCAGAGGCTGTTTACTAGGAGTTTTGGTCCGAGAACAAATTCTTAACTACAAAAGTTCCAAAATAGGGAAATAGGCATAAAACACAAATGAACTACCCGAAAACCAAACCGAAGGTTTCGACAAGTCATAAATAACCTGTAGCTACTGTGGGAAGGTACAGAAGGTTGAAAACACATAAAAACTAAGAAAATAACCTGGCAGGTCATTATAATATGGTAAGGTGAAATAGAAATAGGCCTGATGCTCGGCTCTACATTAGTAGAAAAGTCAAGATCACGCTCAGGTGGGAGGATAGGCAAGTCAGTAGGGAACAAATCAACAAACTCACGGACTGCAGGAACAAAATCAAGTGAAGGAACGTCGACACTAGTATCACGAACATAAGAATGAAAGGCCAAACATCCCCTCGACACTAACCTTCTTACTTGAATGTAAAAAATAATCCCTATCATCATTTGAGTAACAGAACCCTACCACACAATCGGGGATATGCTAGGCATGTCTAAGGAAAGAATTTTGGTAAAACAATCTATGACCGCGTGGTAAAGGGATAACCAGTCCATGCCCAGAAAAACATCGAAATCTACCATATCAAGCATAATAAGGTCAACCTAAGTTTCATACTCCAAAATAGTCACCAAACACGACCTATAAACTCTATCCACTACTAAAGAAAATCTCCTACGGGAGTAGCTACATGCATCGACAGGGATAAAAGCTTGCTAGACAACCCCAAACGATTAGCATAATAAGCAGACAAATATGAATATGTACAACCTGGATAAAATAAGGTAGAGGTTGACTGATGATAAACTAAAATGATACCTGGGATCACTGAGTTTGATGCCTTTGCCTCAAACTACAAGGAAAAGTATTTGTCTACGCCCCCACTACCGGACTGAGAATCTGATCGACCACCCATCCTTCCTAATGGACAACCACCACGAGTACCTTGAGAACTACCCTTACCACTCGAGGAACCACCTCTGGCCGGTGGCGTCACTAGTTAAAGAGGTTGTGCACCCTGCACAAATGACCTAATCATCCCACACCAGGGATGCTCCCTAGCAAAGTGACCAATAAACATATAATCATAGTATGCCCCAAGTGCTTTACCCTGACGAGAGGGTCCTGCTAACCCAAAATAGCCACCATGGCCTGAAGACCCAGAATGAGAACCCCTCAACGACTGACCAGAGCTCTAACCATTAAAATTATTATAACATGTCTAACCCTATCTGAAATATAAAGCGATTCATGAATAGGCCTGCTAGACTCACTATACTACTGATACTAGTGCTACTGCTGATGCTTGCCTAGGAAACCCCAACCTTAAAAATATGACCCATCGTGACTACCACTATAACTACCTTGACAGCGTGTCACTTATCGCTGCCCCCACGATCCATATGATAAAAATCCTCTATAGTATGAGCATGATCAGCAACATCTAAAAATAATCTACCCAAAGATACCATGTTTTGGGTAACCATATAAAGCTGAAGTCTCAACACTCAGACAAAGAATCGTACTTAGGTAGATATATAGTGGTATGCCTATCTAACTCGTGAAACCTAGACTCATACACATATACTACTATGAAACCCTACCCTAACCTTAAGAACTTATCCCTCAAATCCTCATATAAAAGGCCTATACTTCTCCAAGAAAGCCTTAAAAAATATGCCCAAGTCATCGGAGGGCCCCCAGCTAGTCTGCTCTCAATGTATACCCTCTACCATTGCCTTGCTGCACTGTCAAGCTGAAATATAGTGTAATCCATAGCATAAGAATTCACTAATCCTAGATTATGCAACCTCTCCATGCAGCTGGTAAAGAACTCATGTGCATCCTTCCATGGAGCTCTGGAAAACATCGGTGGTGCCAACCTAAGAAACAGACCCAACATTTTCTACTCCTCAGAAGTCACAACTAACCGAGCTGCCACTAGCTATGCCACTAATAGCACTGCTGGAACCTCTACACGAGGAGCCGCAGTTATAGGCTATGCCCTTGTACCTGATTAAGGCTATGCTACCTCCTGAGTGCCTGTGTGGGCCCCATTCATTGGCTGACCTTCAACCATAGCTCATAAATAGACTAGGGCATCTTATAAGACATATGTGGCTATAAATTTGAGTAGAGCCTGGGATGGACCTTAGCCCACTGGCTACTATAGTGGGAAATTCTCTGGCACAACCTCTTGTGAAATGTTTGGCTTTGGATCACTAACAAGCTCTGGTGATGGTTCTTTGGCCTGGCCCCGAGCTGGTGCTGCATATCAAGCCCGACCTCGACCTTGGGGTCGATCTCTACCTTTGCCCCTAACTAGAGCCCTAGTTTCTGGCTAAGGTGCCTCACCCTAAGCCGCCAAAACCCTCATCCTAGTCATCTGTAAAAGAGTGAAATACATGAGAATCTAGAAACTAACATAGACACAATGCACGATAAATAATCAAGACGTCTGATTTGTCCTAAAAATGTCATATACCTCCCAAAGATAGGATACAGACGTATTCGTACCGATTTGTGGAACTCTACTAGATACTTTCTCTTGTACTAATGATATTGGTGAACCTAGGCTCTGATACGAAGCAGTCCCGACCCCAAAACTCAGCTCATAATGGGACCTACTATAATCCACTAGTAGGTAAGCCAAAACCATATCCTAGAATAGTAAGTAATGGGCTAAGAAGTGAAAGAGAGATGACTAGGGTAAGCATAATAAATAGATGACTTATAGGGAAAACATATGAAGAATGTAGACAAATAGTGTGGGAAAGAACAAACTACACAAAATGAATCCCCAAGACCTAATATAATCGGTACAAGATCCACTAAGCATAAAGAGTATTAGACAAGTGCAATATATGCATAATAGACTCCAAAAGATACAAAATAAGGCTAATCCCAAAATAAAAGGAGATAGATCAGCTCTGGATGCTAAGCTCTCACTCTAATCTCCAATCAACAGCTCCATATGAGAATGGTGTCAATAATAATGAATCATTCTAGGATGTTCATCAGGTAAAAAGATACAAAAGTGTAGTATGAGTACCAAAATATGTGGTACTCAGTAGGAATCATAGGCCGACTGAGCTCAAATAGGATAAATACATAATAAAGTGCAAATGTACGATAAAGGTAAGAGAAGAGGGTCATGGCTAGTCAATTATGAGAGGTATAAGTAAATAACTCGAAAATCATAAATAAGTGTTTAACTATAACCTAACCGAACCTTATAAGCCCATAAGGTACACACAATAATAAATAAACCCAACCGAGCCCCCATAAGCCTGGTGGATGCAAACAATAAGTAATACTAACATAAACCAGGTACAATACTAAGTAATGCAAAAGAATGACATGATATACAATAAACATACCGTATACTCCTCCTCCAGCCATATCCATAAACCCTGGTAAGTCTCAAACTGGACTCCCAAAAAAATCAATCAAAATGCATGTTCGTACTCGAACTAAGGCTAAATATGTAATAAGCAGTAAACTCAGGTGCCCGGAATCGAATGGGGACTAAATAGTCCATTTTTCCTTCTTGAAAAGCCAGATTCATTTAAAGTATTCAAAATCCCATTTATCAAGTTGAAAAAATTGCTTTCAGGCCAAATTAAAGATATGCCAAGGATACAAAATCAAAAATGTAAAACAAACTAAGCAAACCAATCCAATACCGATAGTCAGGCCACTATTACATAACCTAGGTGCTTTAGGTCACCTACAATAGCATTATACATTATCCTAAGGTGAATCATCTTAAAGTAGAGGTAAAACTAGCTATAAGCCTTAAGAATCCCGACCTAAGGCAAGCAGTTACCCAAACCTAGACTAAGGCATCTAAGTCAAACACTAAAGATACTATGTACTCTAAGTCAGGTCCTAAAGGAGAAGAGACTAGCAAGCCTAAGGGTTTCAAGGAAAAATGCTACTCTAAGGCCCCTAAAATGGCTACCAGGATCATTAACACCTAAATAAATTATTCAAGAAACAATACACTAATAATTAGCAAATTATCACATCAATATATTAAATGAGCAAAGTTTAAAAGTAGGTAAGTCATAGCCTACTTGGAATCTGAAGAATGCACTCACAATCCACTAAATCGGAGCTTTTCCCTTTTGAGAAGCCTCTGAACACTACCACACTATCGAAATAGTAATCTAGGAATAAAAAAAATAACGATACCCATATAGAAAATTTCCATTACGGGTTGAAAATTGGGTAAAAAATCACCCATGTGGCCCGCTTATAGAAGTTAGAAATCGAACCCTCAAGTCCATTGTGGGACAAGGACTTCATGCTAAAAAATTTAGCATGACCAGCCCTTGATTTTGAGTACTAAATAGTCCGAAAACTCCAAAGAAAAATCAAGAATTATACCTATAAAATTGATGGATCAAGGGCAGGAACTTATGAACTAACGACAGAAAGCTGATAAAAAATCAAGCCACAACCAATCCTAGCTCCCAATTATGAACCCACAGTGTTTTCCAAGCTTTAAGCCCACAAAAATGGGGAAAATAGAGTTTGAAATGGGTTTAAATTATGAAGGCAAGGTATAAATAGTACCAGCACTGGTCGCTATGGCAGCTAATTTACCAGTAAAGCGGCTCCTCTAAAGTATCCAAAGTGTCGCTAAAGCGATTGGTGCCATGGTGGTTGTCCCCGCTAAAGCAGCCTCCTAGCCACTAAAGCAGCTCCTTTAGAGTGAACAAAGGGTTGCCTCAGCGACTGATGTTGATGCCATCAGTTTTTGTTAAAGCTGCCCCCTAACCGCTAAATCAACATCGCCAAAGTTGAAAAAGGGGTATTTTACCGGTTGAGCCAGATAGTACGGCACCAGCTTTTTAACTAAGTTTAAAGACTCCAACCGGGTGTTTGGGATTTGATTGGAACTCCACATCTGCAAAGGAACTATGCTACCCTACCAGAAACACCATTCCAAACTCAATGGAATCATCAAAATTCCCAACCAAGGTCATTTTGACAAAATATGGTCCCCACACCTATTGTTTTATTTTTACCAAATTCCAGCCAACAGCCCAAAATGAGCCTAGAATCCTCGAGACCCAAACCAAAGGTCCCTCGAGCCTCAAATTCATGCTCCAGAGCCAACGACGCTGTCAAAATTCTAATTCGAGATCATTTGCTAGAAGTTTAGGTAGAAGACCTTTTTCTTAACTTTAAAAACTCCAAAATAGGGAAATGGGCATAAAACCAAATAAACAACCTAGGAACCGAACTACCAATCCCAGTAAGTCATGAATGACTTGGGACACCTATAGAAAAGCACTAAATGCAGAAAAAGCACAAAAATAAGGAAAATAACTTAGAGGGTCATTACACTTGATGAGGTCTCTTATTCATCTAGGGTTATCCCCAAGAATACTAATTCTTCTTACCATAAAAATAAACTAAATTCAAGCTCTAAACTAAAGGTCACTAGTAACATAGTTAAATTGTCAACATGCTATCAATCACTATCTTCACTTTAAGGATTCTTGGTAGCTAAAAATATCTAAGAATATTCCTTACCACTCCAAACATTAGAAACTTTAAGAACTTCTAAACAGAATCACACCATATATCCCCAATCCATCCATTACACAAACAAATCCTCATCTCATTATTCTTACATAGTTATAACCTTAGATGGAATAACACACCAAAATTGTCACCAAAAAACATCAAATCTCTCCCATCTAGAACAGTACTTAGTTTTTTCATCACCATTCAACACATCATCAGTGGGAATCATAAAGGAAATAGAATACGAGTAGGAACTGTATGAAATATGAATAGAGCACCATCTGTCGATCATTTTAGTAGGGCATGAACTAAAATAAAACCATCTTTATTGAGACATAACAAGAATTAAATTTAAGATAGAAAACTACTATATAACTATTTATCTAATAAAGCCTCTACTACTAAATATGAGAATCAATCGGAACAAGACCCCATGACCTATCTAAACCAAAAATGAAGAAAATCAAAGAACTCCACGCCTTCTAAATGATAGTAGCACTCACCAATCAACTATATGTCAAGTGCTACCTAATGTTTAGTAGCAAACTTATGCTTAGTACCTGAATCTACATCATATGGAAAATGTAGTACAAAATGCAGTATAATAGAATGTACTGGTACTCAAGTTATATACATATATACATATATAATGAAAAGCTGAAAACTGTGCATGATGACATGCGAGTAAAATCCTTAAGTCAAGAGTAAAGTCGGAATTATGGATCATGAGAAAAGCCTTTAAGATAACTTAAACATGCTGAAAATCTGATGAGAACCTGATGATTAAAACACTGCATAATAGCTTCTTTCTTTAAAACATATATAATGTAATCACAACGTCATAAACCTGTGTGAAATTATGATAACTAAAGTCATGCATAAAAAGTATATTATGAGTACGTAAGTAGAGATTTTAATAATATCTATGCACTTTGGGAGTTTCTTATAACAGATAAACACCATGTGAGTTCGTGATGTCCAGTGTCTTACACACACTGGAAGATCTGATCTAACTGGCCATAGTTTGAACCATGTACATAAGGTTCCTATAATCATGCCTCTTGAGAAAAACATATGGTGGAAACATAGTTATAGGACATAGGTTGTCTGAACCCTTATCCTCTTGGTGCTAAATCATCCTCCTAAAATCATACTAGTTTTCTGTATCATAACTGAATCATAGGTTTGTAAGTGTACTCAACATGTCTATAAACTATACTAATGTGAGCCTAAGCTCCACATCGTATTATAAATCATATGCTGAAAATCATCTAATAAAAATATAGATCTTCATTATAGAGTTCATAGATCATAAAAAAGGCTTAAAATATGAATCTTGAAGCATAAATCATAGTTTAAATAAAAATCATAAGTTCATGTGAAAACCTTGTTCATAAAAATCAAGTAAAATAAGTAAAGAATCAATGTTTAGTAGATGGGCATAAATCTAAGTTTTGAATAATAATATCATATATCTTGAAAGTACTTGGGTGTGAGAAAGAAAGGAATCCATCACTAAAAGCTTGCATACCTAAACAAAGACAAATACTTGACAAGGGAAACTTGACGAACTTTCTTGATTAGGAATTCTATCTTGTGTGATATTGACTTAGGCTTGTTATAGACTTGTTCTAGAGAAGATACATGAAGAATAGTACTTATGATCTCATATATATATATATATATATATATAAATGTTCCGATGGCCAAAACGTCATGGGAAGGAGTAAAAGAATAAGGAAAAGACAGATTTTCCCTTAATGAGATGTGCTGGAATTTTGTTGGTGCAGGATGCAACACCTCATCTCACAAGTCGTGGTTTGGAGTACTACTCGTACTCTGATTAGTGGTTTCAACTCTTGGTGCAGTTCTCTTAATAAGTCAATACTATTCAAGGTATGACTTGTACTCACAAAGTTTGACTCATACTCACAAGGTATGATTCGTACTCATAAGGTACAACTCATACTTTGAGTCATGGGCACTGTTTTACAATGCTCCACTAAAATACCCATAACTTATTATTCCAGACTCGAATTAAAGAACGATCGGTAGCTTTGGAAAGAATACTCAAAAAATATTAATTTTGAAGGTATTGAACCATGTAACTCTTCATATTCTAGGATAAATGGTCATTTGCATTTGACCCTAATAGAATCTTATATGAGAACATAATCGGTAGAGGAGTTTTTAACTCAGCTTTGTGTTAAGGGTTTTTATGACCTTGAATCATATGCAATACTTTTACAACATTTACAAATTGACCTTAAGACCTAGGTATACTTAAAAATCTATTGGTTCAGGTCTAACTACATACTTAGAATTGTTAAATTCTTAGCTCAAAAGTTCAGGATGTTACAATATCTCCCCTAGGAGTTATTTGTCCTCGAATAATGACTAGGTTAAGGATCAAATGACAAAATTAACCATCATAAGCTGAATGTAAGTAAATCAGAGTAAGGGCTTTGAACTCAAATATTGAGTACACGAACATGAACATAAACATGGATCTACATAATGGTCCTTAAACAGCTAATCTTTCCTAAAAGGAAACATATGGATTTAAATGTTCTTATCGGGTGCACCCAAAACACCCCTCGAATCCTTGTCAAAAGTCTCCTATATGGAACTTACCACACCGATTATAAACAGGGTACTTAGAGCTCCTCTATGCAGTACTACTATAAAACTGATAGTTTAGCATAGGTGTACTGGCTGAAGATGGGGTTGCTCCAAAAGAATTATCAAGGAAGGATGACTGGTTCCCATTTCTAGCCCTCTGTTGGCTGTGCTCAAGGCTTTCCATCTTGGCCCTCTAACTCTGGTTCTCCTTCCTCTCTCTTAACTTGTCTTTCTTGACCTGTTAAACATGAATGATAAGATGATCTATCTCCATGTCACCAATCAACATCGTTGCCTTACACTTCTTACTCAAAAATTTGGAAAGCCCTGAAACAAACAAAGACATCCAATTCCTCATATTGGATACCATATCTAGAGTATAATGAGATAGCAAGGTGAACTTACAAATGTAATCCTTCGCACTCATTGAGGCTTATTTCTAATTTATTAACTTTATACCCTTAGCCTCACCCAACTCTTGGGAAAAGAGACGACCTAAGAAAGTATCCTCAAACTCAATCCACTCTACAGGTACC
Organism: Capsicum rhomboideum; assembly: GCA_031232105.1. NCBI lineage: Eukaryota > Viridiplantae > Streptophyta > Magnoliopsida > Solanales > Solanaceae > Capsicum > Capsicum rhomboideum. The sequence continues at coordinate 108,754,140 of CP124714.1, read as the reverse complement.
ACATCCTCTCGTCAGACTACTTCCCAATTTTTATACCATATGAACACAAAATTTTTAAGCTTATAAGAAACAAGCTCAACCTTTTCTTCATTTAAGACATGCATAATTTAAAGAATCTTCTGAACCTCGACAATCAAATTTTAAGGATCCTTACCAAGCTTCGATACTAAGAACTCTAAAGGATTCATTTTGAGAAAGTCACAGACTTTAAAAGTAGCATGAAGACCAGTATGGGCTGGAACTGAAGATTAGCCTAGTTTTCCACTATCTAATTTAATATATGAATAATGTTCCTCAAATCAACATTGGGATCAACATTCGGTGGATGAACGATAGAAGAACTAGAACCCTTCTATGTAACAGATAACACATGTAGAGCTTTGACTGCAACATTTTGACTTGAGGGATGGGCTCGATTCCTAGTCTGAATATTGTTCTGAGGAGGTGCAAGAGTGGACTTGACTCTATTATTAGTTGTGGCTCTCTGACTAGTAGTTCTCTTTGGGGGCATGATCTGCAACATGAATAAAATATGAGTTAGAATAGATACATAGATTTAAACTCTATCATACAAAATAGATCATGAAAGAAGGGGATATTCCTACATGCCTTATAGCCTTCTCATTATAAGTGTGGTGCACAACACACCCATAAGCAAAACTCTACTAGACATGACTTTATAGACACCCTAGGCCACTTGAACAAATTGCTCTGAAACCAAGTTTATCATGACTCCAGAATACCCTTAGCCATGAACCATTTCTCATTGTTCAGTAGTAGCCCATAAGGACACTTGACATAGTATATCTATAGAATAATAAAATAAAATGAATATAATATGGACACATAGACAATAATGGTGGGCTAAATGTTAAGAGAAACCATCTTTATTGAGACATAACTGGAAATAAATGGAAAACTTGCAACTACAACATAATTGTTCATCTAATGAAGCCTCTACTACTAAATATTAGAGTCAATCAGGACAAGACCCCATAACCTTTATTATAACAAAATACTAAACCAAAAATGAAGAAAATCAAACAACTCCAATCCTCCTAAATGGTAGGAGTGCTCCCCAATCAACTGGATGTCAGGTGTTATTAAATGTCTAGCAGCAAGATTATGCTTGAGTACCTGAATCTACATCACATTAAAAAATATAGTGCAAAACATTGGCAATACAATGGAATGTATTGGTATGCAAGTTATATACCTATATATATATATATATATATATATATATATATATAATGAAAAGCTGAGAATTAAGCATGATGGCATAAGTGTAAAAACGTTAAGTCATGAGCAAAGTATTAATCATGGATCATGATAAAATCCTTTAAAACAACTTAAACATACTAAAAAGCTGATGAGAGCCTGACAGTTAAAACATTACATAAAAGCGTCTTTCTTTAAAACCATATATAATGCAATCATAAAATCATGAACCTGTATGAAATCATGATAGCTGAAATTATGCATAAAAAGTATTTTATGAATACATAAATATAGAATTTCATAAAGTTTATGCACTTGGGGAGTTTCTTATAACCGACAAATACCATGTTCTATCATGATGTCGAGCGTTTTACCCACATTAAAAGAGCTACTCTATCCGTCCAAAGTTAGAACCATGTACAAAAAGATCCTCTAATCATGCCTCTTGGGTGAAACCTATGCTGGTAAAATAGGTATGGCACTTAGGCTATCTAAACTCTTATCCTCGTGATGCTAAGAGATCCTCCAAAAATCATACTAGTGCTCTTTATCGTAATTTAATCATAGGTTTGCATTGCACTCAACATGTCTGTAAACTGTACAACTATGAGCCGAAGTTCATTGTCATGTAAAAAATTATATACTAAAAATTATGTATTAAAATTATATTTTTCTTCACTGTAGAGTTCATAGATTATAAAGAAACCCTAAATCATGAATTTTGATGATGCATAAAGCATAGTTTAGATAGAAATCATAAGTTCATGTGAAAACCTTATTCATAGATATTAAGTAAAATAAGTAAATAATCAATCTTTAGTAGATTAAGAATAAACCCTAATTTTGAATCATAATATCATATATATTAAAAGTACTTGGGTGTGAGGAAGATAGCATTCCATCACTGAAATCTTGCGTACCTGAACAAAGACAAACACTTGACAAGGAAAACTTGATGAACTTGCTTGATTAGGAACCCTAGCTTGTTTGATCTTGTCTTAGAGTTTGTATAGACTTATTCTAGAGAGTATAATGGAAGAATAAGCTTTAGGATCTTATATATAGGTTTTAGTGGCCAAAATATTGTGGGAAAGTTTAAAACAATAAGGACAAACCAGATTTTCCCTTACTGAGACATGCTAGAATTTTGTTGGTATAGGACAACACGACTCATATCATAAGTCGTGGTTTAGAGTATGACTCATACTCTAATTCGTGGTTTCAACACTTGGTGAGACTTCTCAAAAAAATTTAGTATGAGTCAAGGTTTGAATGGTACTCACAAAGTATGATTCATAGTCACAAGGTATGATTCGTACACATAAGATACAACTTGTACTTTGAGTCATGTCAACTCTTTGATTGTGCTACACTAAAATGGCCATAACTTTCTAATCCAAATTTGGATTGATGAACACTCGGAGGAGTTGGAAAGAAGAATCAAAAATATTTCATTTGGTAAGTACTGGGCCACGTAACTTGATAACACTAAAAAACACTCTAAAAATGAATGTACGCGGTCGTTATGAAATATAATAATCCAACTCATGAGTTGGGGTCGATCCCACTGGGACAATGTCACTAGTGATCGACAAAGTAAGGAATAAAAATAACTCACTCTGATTCGAACAGAGGATACAAGTATTTTTGGAGATTTGCAAATATAAAAGTGAAAGACGAATAAAATCAATATTAATATGAACAAGTTTGATCAATGGATTTCACAAATGAAGGAAACAAGGGAAATGATAATAGGGAATCAATTCTATCAACAATCTGTTGTATTTAACTAATTACTCATGAATTAATCATGGATAAACAAATTAACCTTGGAACCTCAAGTATCCTCAACAACTTTTGATTGATTGAAAAATATTTCTTGGATAAATTCCATCGAATATTATCCAAGTGTCAACACGAATAGTTCCACCTATGGCTACACTAGAATTTGACTATGTCTAGTAATAAAATCCATTAGATAGATCATACCTCCCAAATTGTGCTAAATTTACCTGTTCCAACCTCAATTAGCTATTTCAAGTATTAATCGAATTAAATGGGTAATTCCCACTCTAATCTCCTCTTTTGAGTTCAACTAAATTAGGAATCGATAAAACATCAGATTAGTTTAAACAAGCAAAACTCACTTATAAATTAAGAGTAAACAACTAATACAAAAGCATGAGATAAAATCTAAACCCAACTACAAAACATAAACATTGCAATATGTCTAACAACAATATCCAAGTATGAATTTATCTACACCCAAATATTTAATACAAATCAAGGAAATAAAGAAAGGACTAAGAATTAGTCACTATAATGATTCCAAATCTTCACTCAAAGGGAGTTGGATCAAGAACCCTAGTCTCCAATATTAAGAAATATGCCAATGATAGTCTTGGAATCGATGGGGTTCAAGTTTGATATTTTGGGATTGAAATTGTGAAGTTCCAGATATTCCCCCGGCACTGACTGTTTTGGTCATCGTTGTCGCGAGCTTATACCATCACCATCGCTATTGGTTGACTTTTAGTTGACTCTGATCACGGCCTTTGACATTGAAATTATAGTTTTTTTACTTTGACTAGGTCGCATTTGTGACCATCCTTCATCGCGATAGCGATGAGTAATTTTCATCCAATTTTCCAACTTTTCTGTTTTAGCTCCGTTTTACCTCGATTTCACTTGTTTTCATCATAGCTCCCTTTCAACCATAAATTACCTAGAATATACACCTTTCAAACAATAATTAGTCTTATATAATAGATTAACAACACAAAAACACAAGTAAAGAGATACAAATAAGTGGCAAAATTGCCACTTATCAATACCCCCAACTTAAAAACTTTGCTTGTCCTCAAGCAAAAGAAAATCAAAACTCAATGAGTGATGGAATACGGATTAGCCGTCATGGACATAAAGACCTTCAACTAGATATGAAGTATTTGTAAGACCTTAGAAGATTAATGAAAGAAGCATGGAAGGTCTACAATACAACATACTAAATTGGAGATTTAAGAAAGCTATGACTATATTTTAAATAGTCAATGTAACTCCCCAAAAAATTTTCCATGGCATTTCAAGTGACAAGAACCATATACATAAGCATTATATGATTATTAGTTGTGATTTAAGGTCACAATAAGTCCCTAACCCAAGTTGAGTTTAAAATTCATTTTTTCAGCAAAGTCCTAATTAAAAATTCTTCGTAGTCCAACTTCAAACGATCATATTTCTTAGAATATAAATATTTATGAGGCCTAAAACCCACCAAATTAAATATTTTTGAGTCTTCTTTCCAACTTCACCAATTGTTTGTCAATCGAGTTTGAAGTAAAAGGTTATAGGCATTATAGTAAGGCATTATCCCAGGTGAAAGATGGGAAACACGGGGTGGAGCTGGTGAGAGAGTGCCACTGGTTAGCCTCCGCATTGGGGTGTGCGGCATAGAGCACCCCTTCTAGTTGTAAAAATCTACTTTTCTCTTATTAAATTAGGGGTAAACTAGTCATTTTACCCCATGTAACATCCCCATTCCATTTTTAATCCCCAAATTCATCCAAAAAAAATTATAATAATCTCAAAATCCTCACCCCTCTCCTCTCTCAAAATTCAAGAACTCAAGAAAGGATTTTTCAAATCTCAAGGATCCAAAGCTCCCAAGTTCAAGAATTCCTCCAAGAATTAAGCTTTTTACCAGAAATCTTCTTGTTTTAGGTATGTGGGTATTCAAAGAGGATTCTCTTTTCATCCTCATGCCCTAAACATCAGTTTTCTTAAAAGTGCATGAATTTACCCAATTGGGGTTTTGCCCAGATTTTATGATTATGAAGTATGTTGCCTCCTTATCATTCATTATCTATCCTCTTGAAAGAACTAGTGATTTTCATGTCTTACCTATTATATCTCATACATGATTTAAAACCTATGATTTATGCAATTACAGGCTTAACATGAAATTTCTTAATTTAGGGTATATGCACACCTATGCATATTTTCTTAAAAGTCGGTTTCTTTATGTTATTTCATGATTTTAGTTCTTGTTAAAGTTGTTATGCATGATTTCCATGAATTTAAATCAATTATTTTAATATGTGAAGAATTATGCATGTTTTATAGACTTCACCCTCTTTTGAATGAATTATGCATGTTTTGATGGATTTCAGCCGATATTAGTTTGACATGTCATGTTTTTCCATGAATTTCAGTAACTTTACATACTTATAATTATGAACCCTTGGTATATTTATTAATTAATTATGAAATCTCATTCCTATTCACATCATAGAAATTATCATGAGTGTTTGTAGTCTACACACCTTCAGTATCACATGTTTTAAGATGCTTTCAGATAAAGTGTCTATATTTCAGTCTCAGAATTTAGTATTTATGAGCTTACCAGTTATTCTGTATAAATTCAGTTGGGAGTAGTACTTAGCAATGAGCGAACCTAGGGATGAAGGCTCATCTATCAGTTAGGGAGAGACCTTTAGAAGAAGTCCTTATGTCCCAGAACTACGTTGCCACCATAGGTTTTAAATAGGTTATTCATCAGATAGTCTTGACACCTTATTGCTTTTAGACATCAAATTAATGGATCCACGCCAGCTAGTGTTCATAACCTTGGCAAGGTACAGAGCACCCATCTAACTAGGGTTACTAGTTAGGCCCTGATTTTCTCAGTTGTGGTATGTCGGTTAGTAGTAGCTCCCATAATTTTAGACTCAATATTTGTACCTGACCCTCAGTTCAGTTTTACTTGATTTTAAACTATGACTTTTTAGATTATCATTTCACATCAAATATATATATATATATATATATATATATATATGTATGTATGTATGTAGGTATATGTATGTATATATTTCATATAGGGTCATTGTACTACAATTCAACTCTTTGCATTTAGTTAGCATTCCAAAGAGATTTACAATATACTAAACATTAATTTTAAATCTCACAAAATATTTATAGTTCTAAAACTTTTCAGTTTTTCAGGAATGTTTTAGCTTATAATTCAGAGATTTCTTTATGTTTCACAACTTTTCAATACAAACATGATTTAATTCATATTACAGTGCATGGTTTATGTCCTTAGTTTTAAAAGCATGATTTAAGTATTATTCATGATTATTGCATATCTCACATGTTCTATAAATTCAAAGTACTGACATCATACTTTATTTGTACTATATTGTTTCATAATATAGGTATCTGTTCTAGCTCACAAGATCACAGGCAGGCAGGTCACAACTTCCATTCAGTAGGTGATGAGTTCTCTTTATTCGAGGACTCAAGTCAGTTTGTAGTTCTAGTATTTTTTTCCTATTCATATTTATTGATTAGGGATAGCTGGGAGACATGTCTCGGCTACCTATAGTCAGTATTAGTAGAGGCTTCATAGATAGTCAGTCAGAGTTGTTGTATTTAGTTCCAATTTCTCTTTCTTTTAGATTACAATTATTGTAAACTTTTTAATAGTAATGTATTGAAATAGTTTATTTCATGATTAAGCTTCTGCTAAGTTGTTTTAGCTCTTATACATATTCATATTCAGTTGCTCATGCACCACGCCTGTATCATAGGTTAGCTTGGAATCACTTCTGGTTCTAAGCACCATGTTATGACTAGGTAGTAGTCTTGGATCATGACAAACTTGGTATCAGAGCACAGAGTTCACGTGTCCTAGGGTGTTTATGATGCCGTGTCTGGTAGAGTATTGTAAAATAGTATGGAGATGACTGCACTTTTCCTTGAGAGGCTACAGGACATTTAGGAAATGTCTTCTTTATTTCATATCCTAGCTCGTGCAGTAAAGATGTTCTCTAAGTAATCTATACAGATTCGAGAATTTGCTCAATTTCTTCTAATTACGCCTTATTCCTAAGGTGATATAAATAACCAAGCTTAAATTTATACCTATCATGTTTTCTCAGCCAGAGCCTACAGACAGTTATGAGAATGCACCAGGCTTAAAAAAATCCATTCAATTCTTCGAAGTTCAGTTATTCAAAAGTACCCACTTTTGTTCATGCAAGACATGCATTTTAGATAAGATATGAGGTGTTCTCGGATTCCTTCTCAGAATCATATTAGAAATGGCCCATAAGAGGGAGGAAGTATACAACCAGGTAAGAGTTTTGGGTATTATTGGGCCAGAGTTGTGGAGTTTGAATTTTGAGGTATACAAACCATAGATGGTTATGAAGTTGATAGAATTAAACAGTGTTTATTGTGTTGAAGAGATACAAAATATGGTGAAAATAAATGTTAGCAAGATCAAGAAAGAAGAAATGTGCTTGTAGATTAAAGTTAGATAGAATATGCAGTTAAGGTTGATGGTTCTTGGTGAATTAGTGTTTATACAATTTTTATCCAGTAGATGTAAGTCAGTATAGTGTATGAAAAGTTTTGTGGTTTTCCATGATAAGTGTTAGACTTTAAGCTTGTAGTGTGATTGTAAAGTGCAAAGGAAGATGATTAGGATTATGGTGCTAGTACATGGAACAGATCTAATAGATCGACTCAGAGTATGCATGAATTTAAGTTTAGTACCTTGTAAGTTAATATGTTAGTGTAGGTTTGAAGTTTATGTGTCCCCTATATGGAGTAGTTAGTTGTGGTAGTGTATTTCAGTTGTAATCATTAAGAAAGAATTTAGTATCCAAGTGCATAGTGATACTCTGATGGTTAGAGTATAGCATTGTGGTTCAACTTAAAGGATATTGAAGAGATGTGCAGACTTAGAATGCTTCCTTGAATCTAAAGGGGAGATGGTATAGTAATCACCCAAGTCAGGTTTTGAGATTCAATTAGTATTGTTAGTTAGTCCTAGGGCAGAACTAGAAGGAGGCAGAGCTCTGAACCATCCTTATCATAATATGCTCCTTCTACATGAGTCAATATGACATTCTACTCATGTCTCACATGTCAGCGCCATGATCATAACTGTAATTCATGCACTTCATACGAATGTATGTCCATTATTAGTTTCTAGTATGAGGAGTAGTGGTTCACTCAGTAGCTCGAATCCTACTCCGTGAATCTATAAATTCTAGTCCCATGTCATACAACTTATGACTCATGCATTCATGTTTTTCAGTATGTTTGGTTCCATGTATTGAAGATACGCCCCTAATGACTAGTGAGATCACACTATATCATGTACATCCTGAGATTAGTTCTTTCAAGCAAGCTTGTGCCTATTGCACTATACTTCTCAACCCTTAGTCAAGTGTCAGATACTATGAAAATCCTTCAGTCAAGATTCATCGGTGTTTTTCTTATTCCTGATCTTTATGTTCCAATCCCTTAGTGACTTTCCATAGTCTATTATACTACTGTTGATGGCAGCCGAGTGATAGGCTTGAGTGATTGTTGAAAAATCTACAAATATACGTTTCGATGATTAGTGACACTTTTTTTTTTTTGAAATTTAAGGTTAATTGCTTAAGGCAACAAGAAGAAAAGTATTTTGAGGATGATAAATCCTTGTGGATATAGAAGGTAAAATCCCATAGTTGAGGCTAATATAGTCATTTTATTGGTAGTGCTTTATATTTCTAAGCTAGGCATGAACAAAGTAAGTACTTGCAGCTAGACATAGTCTTTGGCAACCATATGTGAAATACCCCAAGAGAATTAGAAGTTTCAGCCAGTTAAGTGTAGTACTTTTGTAAGAAGGAGCATTGTTGAGAGATGTTGTTAAGTTGTAAAGTTATTGTTCTCTTTGCTTATGGCATAGTAATTCTATCTTTGCTTCCAGCCTGAGAGTGCATCATGTTCAAGTTTATACCATCCCTTCTCTATGAACTCAGATGAGAATACTAATGTTGATTTGGATGTCCTACTCAGATCATTCCCAAAATTCCCTTTCCTGAATGTTTTTAGAGCTTCTGATAAAGAGCCCTTAAGGTGATAGACATTCCTTTCTCAGTGACTCCCAGAGAATTCTATGTCATTATCTAGCATTTCACAGTTCTTCATGTAGTTTCTTGCCATGAATGCTCCAGTTGAGTTCTAGACCCTCAATTTGAATTAGTTCTGATATCCAACACCTCAGTCCAAAGACTAGACAAATAGTTCTAGTAGTTTCTCTCTCCTTCTAGTCTTACTTTTCTGAGCTTTACATCTATGTGTAGTCCCTATACATTCCTATATGCAATTGTACTATGTGTAAAGTCAGATGAGCCCATACTCCTAGTATGAATTAGCCTCTGTCATGTCAAATATGCAGTCAATACCTTATGCATGTTAGATTCCTTTAGCCAAGTTCAATTTGAGGGAAAAATATCTCATTTCCCGCATTCCTTTCCTGTAAGTTTCTTGTCCACTCACACTCTTACATTCATCTAAGTCAGTATCTCCAATCTAAATCAGTCGTGTCATAGTCGATGTCGTGCTACGAAAGCCAGCTTCGTGCTAGTATCTACAGTCTCATGATCCAGTACAGCTTTGGTCTCTTATTCAGCATTTCATGCCTTCCAGTTTTATGTCTAAGTAAGATTTAGGTTGACTCGATCATGTTCATATTTAAGATGTTTAGCAAATTCAGTAACATTATGCAAACCAGCCAGTTCATACAACAAGTTTAGTTTTTGAACTTAGTTCCCTAGCATTCATGCATGATAAGTACCTCATGTCAGTTACATATTAAGTATATTGTGTCTTGTCCTCAATCCAAACTTCATTCGGGAACGAATGATCCCAAGGGGAAGATATTGTAACACCCTGAAAATTTTTCCATGGCAAGTTAAGTACAAAGAACCATATAAGCATTATATGAGTATTAGATGTGATTTAAGGTCACAAGAAGTCCCTACCCCAAGTTGAGTTTAAAATTCATTTTTTTCGGCTAAGTTCTAGTTCAAAATTCTTCATAGTCAAACATCAAACGATCATATATCTTAGAATGTAAATACTTATTAGGCCTAAAACCCACAAATTAAATATTTTTGATTCTTCTTAATGCCACCAACCGTTTGTTAATCTGAGTTTGGAGTAGAAAGTTATGGGAATTTTAGTGAGACACTATCCCAGGTGAGCAATGGGTAGCCCGGGGCAGAGCTGGTGAATGGGTGCCACTGGTTAGCCTCCGCATTGGGGTGTGCGGCATGGACCACCTCTCCCTGGCATATAAATCAACTTTTCTCTTATTAAATTAGGGGAAAACTAGTGCTTTAACCTTATGTAACATCCCTAATCCATTTTTAATCCCCAAATTCATCCCAAATCAATTATAATCATCTCAAAACCATCACCCCTCGTCTCTCTAAAAATTCAAGAACTCAAGAAAGGGTTTTTAAAATCTCAAGGATCCAAAGATCCCAAGTTCAAGAATTTCTCCCAGAATTAAACTTTTCACCAAGAATCTTCTTCTTTTATGTATGTGGGTATTCAAAAAGGAATCTCCTATCATCCTCGTTCCCTAAACTTTAGTTTTTATAAAAGTTCATGAATTTTGCCAATTGGAGTTTTGTATAGATTTTAAGGTTTCAAAGTATGTTTCCTCCTTATCATTCATAATTTATCCTCTTGCAAGAACTGGTAATTTTCATGGCTTACCTATTATATCTCACACATGATTTAAAACCTATGATTTATGCAATTGTAGGCTTAGCATGAAATTTCATAATTTATGGTTTATGCCCAATTATGCATATTTTCTTGAAAGTCGGTTTCTTTATATTATTCCAAGATTTTAGTTCTTGTTAAAGTTTTTATGCATGATTTCCATGGCTTTAACTCAATTATTTTAATATGTGAAGAACTATGCATATTTTCTAGACTTCAACCTCTTTTAGAATGAATTATGCATGTTTTAATGGATTTCAGTCTAAACTAGATTGACATAGCATGTTTTCCCATGAATTTCAGTATCTTTAGATACTTATAATTATGAACCCTCAATATATTGATTAATTAATTATTTTGGACTTGTGTTATGAATTTCATATCCTATTCACATTATAGAAATTGTCATGAGTATTTGTAGTCTTCAGAGATGGCGGGTTATGAACACCCGATGACTTAGTTTGTGCATTGATAATTGAACAATTATTCCTTCAGTATCACATGTTTTAGGATACTTTCCCATAAAGTGGCTATATTTTAGTTCATAATTTAATATTTATGAGCTTACCAGTTATTCAGTATATTCAGTTGGCAGTAGTACTTAGAACCGAGAGGGCCTAGGGATGAAGGCTCCTTCATCAGTTAGGGCTAGATATTTAGCAAAATTCTTTAAGTATGAGAACTACGTTGCCACCGTAGGTTTTAAAGGGGCCATCCATTAGATAGGTTTGACACCTTGTCCTTTTAGACATCAGATTAGTAGATCCATGCCAGCCAGTGTTCGTACCCTTGGCAAGGAACAAAGCACCCATCCAACTGGGGTTACTAGATGGCCCCTGATTAGCTCAGTTGGGGTATGTCGATTAACAGTAGCTCCCACAGTTTCAAACTCTGTATTTGTACCTGGCCGTCAATTTAGTTTTACTTATTTTAAAATTTTGACTTTTAAGATTATTATTTCACATCAATATATATATATATATATATATATATATATATATATATGTATATATATATATGTATGTATGTATGTATATATATATATATGTATGTATGTATGTATATATATGTATGTGTGTGTGTGTGTGTATGTATGTATGTATGTATGTATATATATATATATATATATATATGTATGTATGTATGTATGTATATATATATATATATATATATATATATATATATGTATGTATGTATTTCTTATAGGGTCATTGTACTCCAGTTCAACTCTTTGTATTCAGTTAGCATTCCGTAAAGATTTACAGTATATTCAGCACTAGTTTTAAATCTCACAAAATATTTATGCTTCTACAACATTTAAGTTTTTCAGGAATGTTTTAGCTCATGATTCAAAGATTGCTTTATGTCTCTCAGGTTTTCAGTACAAACATGATTTAATTCATCTTACATTTCATAGTTTATGTCTTTAGTTTAAAAAGCATAATTTAAGTATTATTCATGATTATTTCATATATCACATGCTTAGTACATTCAAAGCAATGACCACGTACTTTTTTCGTGCTACATTGCTTCATAATATAGGTATCAATACTAGCTCACAAGATCATGGTCAGGTTGGTCACTACTTCAAGTCAGCAGGTGATGAGTTCTCTTTATTCGAAGACTCAAGTCAGTTTGTAGTTTTAGTATTTTATTCATATTCATATGTATTGATTAAGGATAGTTGGGAGTAGGGGTGTCAAAAAATATGAAAAACCTACTGAACTGACCAAATCTAACTGTACCAAACTGATGTATATCATTTTTCAATAAAATCGTGGAATTTTATTTAATTGTATAACTGTCCCGAACAATTGAGATGGTCTTTTTAATTTCTAAAAAAACCCCAAAAAATTACCGAACCGAACCAAATAACTTTACATATATGCAAATATATTTTATATATTAACAATATGTTAAATTTAATATACAAATATATTTTATAACATTTTTTAAATATAAAACATAACTAGGTCCTAGGCCACTGGTGACACCTCTATTTGGGCCTTCTCCCTTTAATTAGTCTTTAATTAATTAGGTTTAAAAATTAAAATAATATACTATAATAAATACTCCGTCAAACAATATGGTAAAACCAATGCAAATACTCCAATTGAAAGTTTGAGATCAAACAATATGACAACAAGATTTTACATTCTTGGCTTCTTGGTGAAGAGTTGAAGTGCTTCTCCAAGAACAAACTTTAAGTTTCACATCACGATGATGCCTTCATTTTTCTGTTGCTAAATGCTTCTTGATAGTTAATTAACATATAGTAGAAGAACTGCAGAACTACAAAATGTGTTTTTCCTTTTATATATGAACTTTATTGAGTTGATTCCTTTTAGTAATAAAGAAATGTTTTAATAATGGTATATTTTGAGGTGAAACTATAAAAGTACAAGAAAAAAGATGGAAACTAACTGAACGGTACAGATACCGAAGAAAAACCGAGATGATGGAATAGTTTTGAAAAGTCTAACTTTGGTTATATTAAAAAAAAAAATAACTGAAAACTTGGTATGATATAAATTTTATAAAATAACCGTCTGAACCGTATCATTGACACCCCTAGCTAGGAGTCATGTCCCGACTACCTGTAGTCCGAATTAGAATAGGCTTCACAGAAATTCAGTCAGAGTTGTTGCATTCAGTTCCAGTTTCTCTTTCTTTCATATTATAGTTGTTGTAAACTTTTTAACAGTGATGTATTAAACCATTTCATTTTATGATTACGCTTTCGCTCAGTTTTTTTAGCTCTTATATATGTCCATATTCAGGTGCTCATGCACCATGCAAGTACCATGGGTAGCTTGGGATCACTTGTGGTTCTAAGCACCATGTTGCGACTAGGGGGTAGTCTCGGATCGTGATAGTTAATTGGCTGGAAAAATAATTTCCTTATTTTTCTTATGTTTAGTTTAAGGGCATTGTTGTAATTAACTTAGATTAGTTTATATACTATAAATAGTAGAAATTAGGGTTTGTTTCCATTAATTAGAGATTTTGAATATTGTGTGCCTCCTTTGTGAGCTTAGAGTTATTCCCTTTATCTCTTCATGAACTCTACATGGATTCTTGGTAAGAATTCTAATGTATGAGTTCATTCTCTTCTCCCACGGTTTAATCTGACAATTATATGTATATTCAATTGTTTGATTAACTTTTCTTTCTTCTAATTTCTATTTCTTAATATATTCGTGTATCTTGTCTTGTTTGGGTTTCTTGCATCTCATGTTACATCTATTGATAACAGAGCAAGGATAAAGAATTGTTCCTACAATTCTTATTCCGTGGCTTGTATCTTTTGAAATTAAAAAAAATAAGAAAAAATTAAAAAAATCGGATCTGAAGATTGATGAAATTTTCAAATGGGTCTTGTTGGGTTTTGTTATAAATAGTCTAAAATGATTGAATATCGAATTTGAGAGCATTTGAAGGTGATTTGGAGTTGATTTTGTCCATTTTCCTTCATTTTAGCACCAAAAAATCAGAACTTTTTAAAGTACGAAAATTTGAGTTTGGGGGCTCTTTTGTTCAAGTTTTGGCACCATCTTTTGGATCTAGGTTGCTTCTATCATGGGTAAACTATATTAGGTTCCAATTTTGGAATCTAAGGATGAATTTTGGGGTCAATTTTGAGTTCCAAAAATGAGCTATTTTTCTTGTGCGAATTTCTTGAATTTTTTGGAGTTTGAGTTGATTTCTTCCTTCAAAAATTATTGGTTGTTTCTTATAAATGCTCTATATTGCCTGGGTAAACTTAATTGGAGTTGGGTCTTGATAGATTTGATCAATTTTGGCAACTTTGAATGACTTTCTTATTGATTCTAGATTCTACTCTCATTCATAACTATTTGTTTGCTAATATTTGAGGATAATTGTTCTTATCTTTTGTATTAGTAATTTTGTGCTCCAAATTTATTTCGTGCTAATTCTTTCTTGTTTTTTAATTTATTTTTTTTGTAAATTTCTTGATTCAAGTCTGTCTGTTTTATTGTGCTTCTTTGTTTAACGATAACTCCACTCCAATCTGATATGTGGATAATTACTTTTAGTTGATTGAGTAGTTGGTTCTTTAAGAGATTTGAGAAATTCCTTTGAGAAAGAAAAAAGGCAAGAGTTGATGAGATTCATTGAGTGAGGTCTAAAAGCCTTGACCTTGAGTGTATACACCAGTGTTAAGTGATACATGTAAGAGAGTGAATTTGTGAGGTCCTTTGATTTTGTTTCTATTTTCTTTTGGTTGCAAGCATGTCTTCCATAGCTTCGGATAATCCTTGTGATGACGATCCTGAAGATTATGGCTATGAGGATAATGAAAATTATTGTGATAAAGATTATGGAGAAAATGAATATTATGGATCTTATGGTGAAGAATGTGAGTATGGAGATTCTTATGCTTCCAACAATGACTTTGAAAATAATGATGCTTCAAGATATGACTCTTCCACATACTCTTCTTGTGATGAATCTAATAGTGACGAAAGTGACTATGTGCTTCTTGATCATAATGAGGAAACTCTTGGTCAATATTTTGTTCATCTTCTTACTCTGATTCTAATTCTAAACATAAGAATAATAGTGGTTCTTATGTTTGTTTTGTTGGAGGAGGTGGTGGTAGATCTTTTACAAGAAATTTAAGACAAAATGTGAATAGATATACTACTTATGGTGGAAATGTTGTGCGTAATGATGATTTGAATGCTCTGATAAAAGTAAATCATTTTGTTGAACAACATGAGTGTGATGAAGCATGCATTGATCAATTTATGGAAGAAAGAAAGAACATGTTTCATATTTATGGTAAATTGAAGGACTCTGTGTGGCCATGATTATACATAACAAGAGTTCCATAAACATTGCAAGTTCAAACATGGTTGAACACTTAAAGTTGAAGACTAGAAAACATCCTCAACAATATGAATTGCCATAGTAAAATGAAAAATAAACTTTAGAGATCACAAAACAAGTTATGGTAAAGTTCCAACTTGGCATGTTTCATGATAAAGTACTTTGTGATGTTATTCCAATGAAAGGTTGTCATTTGTTACTTGGAAGGTCATGGATAATTGAAAAAGAAGCTACATTTGATAAAAGGACTAACAAGTGTTGTGTCAACCTAAGAGGTCAAGAGTATTTTTTTGGTGCCATCAACACTTTTGAAGGTGAAAAAAAAGATACTTAAATTTGCTAAGATTGACAAGAAGAAAGGCAAACCTTGAGAAAAAGATGTCACTGTTAAAGGGAAGAACATCAGGAAGAAAATTAATGACTCTCAAAGTGTAAAATTTAAAGTTGAAGTGAAGAGTCATCCTAATTCTTCAAAAGGAATTCTTGGGCCTTGTCTAATGTTAAACAATCTTAAGAGAGAAAAGACTGAGAGAAATAAGGAAGTGAACAATAACAACTCAAGAGTGGGAAATGAGAGCTTGAGTTGAGGGTAGTGAGTGAGTTGCCACAAAAAAAAGAGAGAAACATGTGAAAATAAGAAAAAGAAAAAGAAAAAGGAAAAGGAAAATAATATTGAGAAAAGTGATGAAAAACAAAGTTTGAGAGAGCTTACTCCTTGTTTTAACTCTACCACTAATTCTTCTTTTCCTCATTGTGATGCCTCTTTTGTAGGTACACTTGAAGGTGAAGGCAGGAAAAATTCAGCAAGGGAAAGCCTTCCATCATTGAAGACTCAAGAGTTGATTGAGACACCCACTACTTCTTAAAGTATTTAAATGAGCTTAAATGATAAACACAAAGGTAAAAAAAGGAATTTTAGGAGCATTTCAAAGTAAAATGACTAACTCTAATGCTTTATTTTCTTTAAGCGAGCTTGAAGGAAATTTTAGTTTAAGTGAAAGTCATTCTTATTTTGAGCAAAATGAATCTTTTCTTTGTGATGAAATTCATGTTGGATGTTGTAGCCAAGCACTGGTTGAAGTTACTTGTGCAAATCATTGTGATGATTCTTTTAAGTTTAATGTGCTTGTAACTAATTTTCATACTTGTGATGAATTTGGAGGATTAAAAAGATATTATTTGAATACATGTGATGTGGATTATGAATATTCCTTATGTAAAAAAGATGCTCTTGTTGTTGATAATGGTATTGAGGAGTCAATCCAAGATAAGCTTGAATTTAAGGAATGTGATTCTTTTGAAATTAATTGTGATAGCCCACTTGCTTGTGTTTGATATGCCACTAATTGAGGGGACTTGTGAATTATTTAGTGAACCTCAAGTTAGTGTTGATAATATTGTCGGTTATTTTGGAAAGAATGAGAATTTTGAATATGACACTCCACCTTTCTTTGATAAAGATGAAAATGAAATTCATGATTCTACTTTATTTTTATTTGATGAAATTCATGATGTTGGTGTTGATGTGTGTCTTGTTGAAAGTAGTGATGATTTATTGCATCTTGACTATACTCCACTTGTTGAGTTAAAGTATGAGACCAAACTTGTTGATTCTTGTGACCTTAAAATGTTGCCAACTAATGATGTGGGAATCAATAAGTTTGAAGGCCAAACAAGTGACTCTTTGATCATGCGTAGTGTTATTGATCCTATCTCTTATTTCACTCATAGAAATCATATCATGGATAACCTTGAGAAAAATGACATTAGTCTTTTTGAGAGTGAATTTAAATGCTTTGATTCTTTATTGTATATTCATTTTTCTCTCTTTAAAGATAATTTTTTATTTGAATATAACATGATTATTTTTAATAATTAACATAGTGATATTTTTGATGAAGTTGATGAGGTAGCAAATTTTGAAGGCTACAAGGTATATGATAATCTACTATGGGATTTAATGTGAAAAGAAAATGATGAGCGTACATATGAAAGTGAACTCATTGATGCTAGTTTTAGTATTAATTTCTTTACTTATTCTAATCACCTTTGTTAAGATCCATTCTTATTGGATTATGCCAATGCTTCTTTCTTAAAATGTGATGACAAGTCATTTAAAGATTGGTGTGATCTTGTTAAAGAGCTTAGTTTGATTCACTTTTTGGATGATGATTTCTTATGGGTATTTTTGAGAAGGATTATAGTAATTATTGATGTTGTTAGGGGATTAAAGTTTGTTTCTGATCCCGGTGATATTTCTTGTTTGATTGGTATTACTTTGAAGAATTATGAATTTTATTTTCTAGTTGTTGTTTCCATCTTTGTTTTGCAAGGCTTAAATTCGAGGACAAATTCTTTTCAAGAAGGGGAGAATGATGGAATATGGATTAGCCATCATGGAAATAAAGACCGTCAACTAGATGTGAAGTATTTTGAAGACCTTAGAAGATTAATGAAAGAAGCATGGAAGGTCTACAACATACTAAAGTGGAGATTTAAGCAAGATATGAGTATATTTTAAATAGTTAATTGGGTAGGCAAAATAATTTCCTTATTTTTCTTATGTTTAGCTCAAGGGTATTGTTGTAATTAACTTAGATTAGTTTATCTACTATAAATAGTAGAAATTAGGGTTTGTTTCCATTAGTTAGAGATTTTTGATATTGTGTGCTCCTTTGTGAGCTTAGGGTTATTCCTTTTATCTCTTCATGAACCCTTTTTGGATTCTTGGTAAGAATTCTATTGTATAATTTCATTCTCTTCTCCCATGGTTTAATCTAGTAATTATATGTATATTTAATTGTTAGATTAACCTTTCTTTCTTCTAATTTTTATTTCCTTCATTTTTATTTATTTATATATCCTTGTATCTCGTCTTGTCTGGGTTTCTTGCATCTCGTGTTACATCAATCAGGCTATCAATTTAAGCTCCAAAACTGACATCAACTCCCCCCCCCCTCACCCCACATTTTCAAGTAAGCACAATGACTATGTCTTTGGTTGGTACTAAGAATTAGTCAACTTGCATGTGAGTCTTACCGAAGCAACTCCCTCAATTTCAAACAAACTTTTAAGAACACAATGGAGTTTTAAGAATGATCAAGTAACAACAAGTAATTCTTAAGAAGTGACTCAAAACCACTAGTGTCACGATCCAATATACCGGATCGTGAGGGCACCTATTCTAAACCGCCTAGATAGGAGAACCCCTTACCACCAAAGCAACATACATGCAGAAGTCATTAATCATTGGAAATAACTAGACTTTATTAAAACTGCGTTAAACGAATGAAAATACAGAAATGGAAACTACCCTAGGACAAGTCTAAATAGGTATAAGAGCTACTAAAAGGCAATAGTCAAGACACACCTTCCACCATGAATGGGAGAGTGAGAGCTGCTGAATGATCATTACCATGACAGTCAAGAAACCAACACTGAATTCTGTAAAAGACTATACCCCAAAAAGGGTATAGCAAGAGTAGCATTAGTACAAACCATACGTACTGGTAAGCCTTATAGGTTGACCCAAATTGAATTACACGAATACAACATAAATAACCAAAAGAAACATGCATTCCTTTACTCTCATTTCCAAAACCTTAGGACCACCTCATTCCCATTACTAATACTCTAGTCATGAGCCCTAAAGTACAACATGTCCCCTTACGACTCTACCTCCCCTGAACCTCTATGTCTGACCTCACACCGGGGATTACCCTAACTTTGGAAGACAACTACGATAAGAAATCCTAGGCTTGAATCCTTAATTTAGTGAGTCGCATAGCATGCCTGGAGAAGACTCATCGGACATGTAACCTGTCCTTACAACCCGAATACTACATCAAAATTAATCCTTAACCAGCACTCAGTGTTCGTCGCTATCCTGCTAGCATACTATTCCTTACCCAAACCCCCCTCATCTTAGTCATTCCACTATCTGATTCAATATAATGAGCCAACATAATACACGAATTAAGAATTATACTTAATTCGGTAACCTCTTAACCACATTACAGAACAACAAGTTAATCCAGACTCAAAACCAACACACATTTAGTATAACAAGCAACAAAGGCATTTGGGGGATAATACCAACAAGCCATCAAATATCACTAAGGCAAGTATGGTAAAGTTTAGTCAAGACACGTATACCATAATAAAGCATAGATAAATACAACATCCATGGCATTCCAATACAATATAGAAATCCATTCCATAAATACCAGCTGAAGGATTGTATTTAATTCCAAGATCAATGTCAACATTCCATGACTCCATTACCAGAAAATCCCAAATATATATATATATATATATATATATATATATATATATATATATATATATATATATATATATATATATAACCAGACCAAGACCATGCAAGAATCTCAAAGATACATTAGCATATAAGTGTATTCCCTGGTCCACCCATGGGACCGTCAAACTCACCTGACCCACCCTCGTACATACACGCTATGGGTTATGCGTCCACTTTCAAGACATAACCTGCAGGGGACAAATACCATCCATGTACTAAAACCCTAGTTATAAGTGTTAGCCAACCTTATTTAACCAATAACCCATGGGAATGTCCTAAATATCGAAACCTTCCACATTATAGAAATAAGGTAGGTCAAATCGATAAGCAAGTAGAATCATTGCATTGAACACACCAAAAAACATGTATTAACCACCCACACTACAAAGTTGTTAAGATGCACATATAATACAAGTTGGATTAAACTACAATACCATCACCTACACTATCGACTAGAGCCTTAGCCATGACATACCCCCTCTGCTAAGCTCCTAAGACCCCCAAGGACTTCCACCTTGGAATCTTCAGAGGTTCATTATTACATTAATTAGTGTAACTAAATTACCTTAAGGGTCAACCACTAACTGGTAGATTACCATTTCACTATACAAAAAAATAGTATACAATCATGAATCATCCAACCTATAACACAAATATTGCATAAATATGAAAGATATTTGGACAACCTATAAATAACACTTTACCCGAACTTAACCAACTCAATGCCCGAAGGCCTAGACATGAAATCTTCCATCTACCTATGTTATAAACATGCTCTCTAACCTGGGTCTAAGATAATCAATTAACCTTAGCTTACCTGGATGTCAAGCAGTTGTAAAAAGGATAAATCAATGCAATTCTCGCATGAAGTCGAGATCCTAGACGTGCTAATCCTCAAAAATCCATGGGTTTGCACTTATTTGCACCCCTTTCTCCTACTCTCCATGGATTCAAGACATGGGAAGTAGCCTTTAGAGTTTTTGAAGCCTCTCACATTGTTTAATTCAGCTAAAAGGGAGAAGGGAAATAAATTCTACTTAAGTGGGATTCTGCACCGGATCTCCCTGCTATAGCGTTAGTCTAACCACTATAGCGGTACCGCTATAGCAGAATTAGTTCCGCTATAGCGAGCTGATGTCAGCCCGACCTACTTGCTTAATTCTTTGAATTTAACTATTCGTAGTCCCAAATAAGCTTTTGAATAATATCCCAATAATTTTTGAACTCCACACTAATATCGAGGTGTTTCCTAATAAACATGGATTCAACCATTACAATAGATATCATTTTACCCATCGTTCATCCTCGATCGAGTAAAAGAAGGAACGGTCTAAGTCTAGATTATTTGGACATAACACTTTTCCCGTAAGATCGTACGCTACTAATTACTACTAACTGGATCCCAATTCAAAATTCAAAATACCCAATAAATTTTATCGAAACACACCCGTCCAGACCTCGATTCACTAATTGCACAAATTGAGACCCTTCCACCATTCAATTTACAAAAGGGCCTTTGTTCACACATAAGCACAATGCAAATAAGAAATTACCTTCGAAGGCAAAAATTACCCGAAACTAGTCAAATTATGAACATCAGATGGGGTGTTAAAGGATTTAAAACTCAAAAATTTATAGAGCCAGGGTGGGACCCCACTATAGCGGTCATTACCCCGCTATAGCGGCGCTGCTATAGTGGCCATCACCCCACTATAGAGGTCTGAAGCAGAATATAGAGGGGAAAATGGTTTCATTTCCCATTTTCCCTTCTTTACTCAAAATTTACTCTCCCCCTCCCCCGATCACTTTGCCTCGTCATCGAAAAAAGGTAAATATTCAAATCATTTACGTTGGAAAGGAGAGTTTGAGTGAGTTTTGAATTTTGGATCTTTGGGGCTTGGTAGTGTTGAAAATTCAAAACATGGTTGCTTTCCTTACGTTCACAACGCTTCTATTGCATTCTAGGCATAAGAAACTCAATATTTATGGCCTTAATAGGCCTAAAACATAAGAGAATTCAAAGGGTCCTTTTTGTGTTTGAAATGGCGATTTGGCATGACTTAGGAGTTATCATGCCCAAATTTTTGTATGAACTAGTTCTAGGACATTGCTGGAACACTGATCTGAGTCCAAAATTTGAAAATGGGAAACTTTGAGTCAACGGGTGCTACTGATGCACCCCTTGATTGTTGGGAATGATGAAGACTGCTATAGCGGTCTTTGTAGCTATAGCAAGAGGCCGCAGGTAATGGCCTCATAGTTAAAGTGGAAATGTTTTGAACTTTTTGTTCGATCTTTCCTTGATGCTTGATGAATTCTAATGAGTTTCTTTTATCAAATTTTATAGGTTAACGTATAGAATGGCCGAAAACTAAGCTAACGCCCCCACCTACAAAAGGTTTCCAAATGAGGCTTGTCGGGAATGATTCCGAGAGTATCGGTGATTGGGGCTTTGCTTCAAGTGAGGTTTTGTCATGACGAAGGTTGAGCAGAAATTTTTGGAGTTCTATAACCAGTTACAAAAGTTTGACTGGGGCCCACTGGTTGCAGCTCCCCTTGATGGGGTCGCGACTTGGACAAGGAAGTTGTTTGCTATACTTTCTACTGTGCTCTGGGATTCCCCCAGCCCCACTATCCGTATTTGGGGAGTGGACGTCCACATTGACTCTCGCGCTATTTATGATGTGCTCGAGGTAACCCACATCTCTAATGCCTTCTATATAGAGAAGGAAGGCTCGGGAGATGGACATGGTGTGGCTGAGGGAAGCACTGATTTCAGAGGAGTTCAGGGATCGAGAGTATACTGGCCCTCGACTGAAGGTTTCACCGGTACCTATTTTTTAGTGGATGCTAGGAAGCTGAATCTGGTGACCCAGTGGATTGGTCCATCAAACAATACTACTCACGTGACCTATCCTCGGGCCTTGGTGGCCTGTTCTATTATGGGCGTTCGGCTGAACGTGGGAGAGCAGATTGTAATGGAGTGAAAGGACTTCTACTGGGGCCCTAGTAGAGGTCCTTTCCCCTACTTGGTGAGAGCACCCTCATCCCAAAAGAGAAAGAATAGAAGGGCAAATGGGGAAGAGAGTAGTCGAGCAGAGGAGGAGGACCCTGAGATGGATGAGGATAATGATTACGATGCCCCTCCCTCATAGCCCCAGCCCCCGATCTCTAACAGTCAGATAGAGTCAGACCTGACTATTGTTAAAAGAAATACAGAGCAGCACCCCTCCTGTTCTACAGACCCATCCACTGCCTAGGATATCACAGCGCTTCACCAAGAGCTCAATGAGGAGAGTCAAAGGGATGCTCCCGGGATCGACTACTTGCCTACATGTGGAAGACTATGATGGTGATGTTCGGGTGCGTAGCACCAAACCAGGAGCTCCTCGTGCTGGAGCCATATGATTCGAGGGTGTTTACCTTCTTGAGTGATACGGAAGGAGATAACCCTACCCTGTAGCCCACGACTTACAGGGCATCTAACTTGGTTTCTTTTGGCCCCACCCCCTTTATTTTTATGATTATTTGGGTTGCCCCTATTTAGGGTATGTACTAGACATTTACCTTTCTCTCTTTGATTTCCCGCACATAGATGATATTTTAATTCCCGCATTAAAAATATAATAAACTTGCTTATATGGTATTTATGTGATTTTTATATTAATGCAATATCCCGCACTGTGAATGTTGAAAATAATCAAACAAACACGAAAGTCAAAAATAGGGGAAAACAGGGCAGGGATATTGCCCCGCATATACCTCTATAATAGAGTACCCTCCACCCTAGCGGTACCTCTGTAGTGGAGAAATTCCTGCTATAGCAGCATTACGGCTATAGCGGTGCTTCATGCCTCTGTGGCAGAATGAACAGGGGCTGCCTAGAATTTTAAACAACTTTTCCTATGTTTTCTTCCCCAACTCCTTAATACTCCTAATGCAACCCAGAAAGCCTGAGACCTTGTTAATTTTCCTAGAATGAGTTTTAACTGACTACAAATCGTCCATAACCTTACATTATAACACATAATATTTCACAAAAACATAAATACACGAGATAATCCTTTATAACCTAACCCCATTATTACGAATTCCAAACCTTGTTTTTCACATCAAGAAATTTAAACTTGTCAACAATGAACTGTCATGCAAATTCCATGCGTTTAACTAAGTTTTCCATAGGTTTCCCGGTGTTCAACAACAACAAGAAGTTAGATTCCGTATAATGACACCTTCTACACTATCTCAAATAGGTATGACTTTTGCATAAGCACCTCCGTTCCTTATCCTTAGGCACTAGTTTAAACGTTTATAACACTATCAACCAATAGTACCACCATAGTCTAAGATTACCTACCACCACACAGTACAAAACAATTTACAACATTCACATAGCATAGACTCAAGAAAATCAAGCAACTATAATTACCACATATAAAATCAGGGAAAGCCAGAATCAAACATCATTTGACTAAGCTATAATAATACAACACCTAACTATGCATGTGACGACCTCAAGTGGGTTGTCTAATATAATTACATGGCTCGGAGGGCCAGATACTAATTGGGACCATCTCGGTTCCAATTCACATTGCTCATATCCTATCAAACAGAGTCAAGTGACATCTACTTTCTTAGCTGAGATACTAATTGGACAAGTGACATCTACTTGCTTAGCCGAGATACTAATTGGACTTAACCCATACAACAACTGAACATTCGCATGAAAGGAAAGAAGGAAGTGAACAGTTTCCTATAATTCCCCATAGCTTCCTAAAGATTAGATGTGGACGTCAACATAACAATCCGCAGGACTCTACTGGACATTTGCTCTTGCACTGGAAGACCGATAACCTAGGCTCTGTTACCAAATTATCATGACCCAATTTACCAGATCGTGAGGGCACCTATTCTAAACCACCGAGATAAGATAACTCCTTACCACCCAACCAATATACATGTGAAAGTCATTAATCATTGGAAATAACCAACCTTTCTTACAACAATGTTAAAATAATGAAAATGCGAAAATGAAAACTACCCTAAGACCTAGTCTAAATAGGTACAAGAGCTGCTAAAAAAAATAGTCAAGATACTACTTCCACCATGAATGTGAGAGTAAGAACTGCTGAATGATCATTATCGTGACAGACAAAAAAAAAAAAACTGAATCTTGAAAAAGACCATACCTCGAAAAAGGGTATAACAAGAGTAACATCAGTACAAACCACGCGTACTGGTAAGCCTCATCGGTTGACCCGAATTGGATTACATGAATGCAACATAAATAACCAAAATAACTATACATTCCTATATTATCATTTTTGAAACCTTAGGACTACACCATTCCTATTAATAATACTCTAGTATTGAGCCCCGAAGTACAATACCTCCCTTTATGACTCTACCTCCCTTGACCCTCTAAGTCTGAGCTCACACCGGGGATTGCCCTAATTTCAAAAGACAACTACGATAAGAAATCCTAGGCCTGATTCCTTTGTTTAGTAAGTCACATAGCATGCCTGGAGAAGACTCACCGGACATGTAACTTGTCTTTCCAGCCTGAATACTACATCAAAATTAATCCTTAACCCGTACATGATCTTCGTCGCTATCCTGCTAGCATCAGATTCCTTACCCAAACTCCTCCCCCACCTCTTGGCCATTCCACTACCCTAGGAAATATAATGAGCCAAGACAATAGAAAAATTAAGAATTACACAATAACCTGGCCACCCCTTAACCACAATACAGAACAAGAAGTTAATCCATACTCGAAACCAACACGCATTCACACATTTAGTATAACAAGCAACAAAGGCATTTGGGGGATCATACCAACAAGCCAACAAATATTTCTAAGTCAAGTATAGTCAATACATGCATACCATAATCAAGCATAGATAAATACAACATCCAAAGTATTCCAATACGACATAGAAATCTGTTCCATAAAAACCAGTTGAAGAATTATATTTAATTCAAAGATTAATGTCAACATACCATGACTCCATTACCAAAAAATCCCCAAATATATATATCCCCATACCCTTACCATGCAAGAATCCCAAACATACATTATCATATAAATGTATTCCCCGGTCAACTCATGGGATCGTCAAATTTACATGATCCTCGTACATACACAATATGGGTGATGCAGCCACCCGCTAGACATGACCTGTAGGGGACAAATACTTTCCATGTACTAAAACCCCTGACATAAGTGTATGCCAACCTTATTTCATCAATAACCCATGGGAACATCCCAAATGTTGAAACCTTTCACATTTTAGAAATAAGGCAGTTCAAATCGATAAGTAAGTAAAATAATTGCATTGACCACATCAAACAACATGTATTAACCAACTACACTACATGGTAGTTAACCTGCACATACAATATAAGTTGGATTAAACTACAATACCATCGTCTTCACTACCGGCTAGGGCCTTAACCATGACACACCCCTACTGCTACTCTCTTAAGACCACCCCAAGGACTTCCACCTTAGAATCTTTGGAGGTTCACTATTACCTTACTTGGTGTAATTAAATTGTGTCAAGGGTTAACCAATAACCAGTAGATTACCATTTCACTATACCAATAACAAGTATATAACCGTGAATCATCAAACTTAAAACACAAATGTAGCATAAACATGATAGATATTTGGACAGACTAAAAATAACAATTTACCCAAGCTTATCAAATTTTAGCCATCCCAACTCTGTGCCTGAAGGCTTACACATGAAATCTCCCATTCATCAACTTTATAAACGTGCTCTCTACCCCGGGTCTAAGCTACTCAATTAACCTTAGCTTACCTAGATATGAACCAGCTGTAGAAAGGATTAATCAATGAAATTATAGCCTGAAGTCGAAATCACGGATGCACTAATCCTCAAAAATCCATGGATTTGCACCCATCCACACCCTTTTCTCCTTCTTTCCATGGCTTCAATACATGGGAGGTAGTCCTTAGGGTTTTTAGAGCCTTCTACATTATTTATTTTAGCCAAAAGGGAGAAGGGAAATAAATCCTGCTTAAGTGGGATTTTGGACAGTGTCTCCCTGTTATAGAAGGCTCACTCCTATAGCGGTATAACCATAGCTGAATAAGTCCCGCTATAGTGGACTGACATCAGCCCAACCCACTTGATTTAGTATTCAAATTTAAATACTTTTTGTCCCACATAAACTTTTGAATAAAATCCCACTAAATTCTGAACTTCACACTAATATCGAGGTGTTTCCTAATAATGATAGATTCAATAATTACAACTAGTCAACCAAACATGCTCCCTTGACTCATTTTAAGAATTTATCAACTTCACCAATCTATCCTAGTTCACATGCCCTCACAAGAAAGAATGTCCCAAAACTCACAATATTTACAACACTTATACAAGGTACAAATGCGTGAACACTCATACTCAACAATGAATTTCCAATACAAAAAAATATCATATCTTAGGCTTGCCCTTATTTTCAATCGCCACTAACTCAAAAGCATCGGTTGGAGATCCCAAAGGACTTTATCTAGCTTGTAATGTAGGCTTGGGGAAGGGTAGGATAAACATTTTGGATAAAAGTGACTACGCCCTCCTTGAACTCTACACAAAAATTTATAATTCAATTTGATCATTTACCTCTTCATTTACATACAACACAAGTGCCTATCTTTTTCATACTAGTTCACCCACTTATTGACAACTTTCTTGTTTATTCTTTTCTTTTCTCATTGTCTTTCCTCTTTTTCATTTATTTTTTATTCTCTCTATCTCTCATTTTATTCAATCATTGATTTGTTCTTAAGGAACTCACTTACAAAATCCTGATGCATGATAACCTCTTTCAAGTTCCTTTATCTCCCCAACTTAGGCTTTTAGCCTCAAGTAGGGTTCAAGAGACGGAATAGTTGAAAAGGGTTTAATGCTTGTAAAGTGGTTTCCAAAGAAACGTTATTAAGCTCATATCAGGTAATTAGTAATAACATTTATGCATGGGTGGGGTTTAAAGGCTAAAGGGGTTTCCAAAAATCAAAAAAAGGCTTAAGATAATTTCTCCAACCGCACACTATCAGGACTACCATTAAAAGACCAACCGGGCAAGTTTCAGATGACACAAGTAAGAACAAGAATTATTCAACAAAAACTCACCACCAATGGCATGCAAGCTTTTCAAGATGGGTCGATTTCATTTCCTAAACAAGAGCAAAATGATCCATTTTCCAATCTAAATTATCACCACCTAATGAGTAAGGAGTCGCAAAAAGAGTCAAAGTGTTGTGACAAACAACATTCACTTCCTTACACTTATTTTCATAATATTTTCTGAAGGGTATGCTCATTTAAACATTTCACAATTCATGACTAACTCTATAAGTACCAAACAATCCATAATCCAACATTTTAACTCCAACAAGGGTATTAATACAACAACTACTCGTACTTCACCATAACAACAATCACAACCCCAATTCACAATGGCTATGAGTACTCAGACTTACCCTGCACAAATAACACCAACAACCAGTGAAGCGACTATTTCCCGTAAGAAAGTTATCACTCATTCTATTATTGGGAATGGTGATTACTCAAACTACCACAAAAAGAAAAACTAAGTTGGGCTAAAAATGAAAAACGAATTCAAAGCGACTAATCCAACAAAATCATCAACTAAGAACAAGCCTAACAAGGGTGCACAATATCCATAGCTACCAAAATCAAGCCTGGTGAGGGCACACAATAAAGCATCACAAGATAATTGTAACCCCCCGTACGTTTTGGAGTCTAGCTGACTACCGTAACATTTATGGAAATAATGAAACATGAGAGATTTGATGAATTATACATTAATTTGTGGGCATGCATAATTCTTGCATCATTGGGCCCAAAATGAAGCCCAAAATTAACAAGAAGACATGGCCCAACATGGAGATTTGACCCATTCTTCCAATATTTGTCCATTTGACAAATCAACCATGTATTTAATGCCAAAATTGGATAAGGCAGACTTAAAGGGACCTATATATATATGAGGGAAATATGATTTTTATTCATGTTGGACACACATGCCATTTTCTAGAATTTTCCACAATTCTCTCTTGCAAACCCTAAAGCAACCATCACTTGTTTGGGCAAGATCACTCTTTTTCAAGCCTTGGTAAGTTTATATTATTATGGTTTAATATATTTTATGCATGTAATATGGTTTATATCATGTTGGTTATGTTGGTGAAGTGTGAGAAGGTCACTATGTGTAAAATAATTTGTGTGTGCTTAATCGGTGAAGGATTTTGTCTTGTAAACTTGAACATGGACTTGTGATCTTGAAGGAAATGAAATTTATGGACTCAATATTGATATGTGAGATGTGACTATGGTATTACCTTGTTTTATCCTTGTGTATAATGTTTGGAATGGTTGTTGTAAATTTGATCATGGATTTGGTGACGGATTGAAAAGAAAGTGTCATTTTGGTGATCTTTATGTGTGTTGTGAGACCATGTCTGATTGGTGGCATCTAATATGATCAAAAATATGTTAAAATAAGTTTGGTTATGATCATGGAGAATTCATTGCATTAAAAGACCCAAAAGAGACCATTTCAAACCAAAACGGGCATCCGCCCCCGCCGACGGAGGCACCTGCGGATGCAGATGCCAACGCAGATGCCTCTGGCTGATGCCAGAGGGAATCTAAACGCATAACTCATCCACCTGAAGGTGCAGGTGGCAGTGCAGGTCACCCCCAGATCCGGTTTTGTATGTTTTCATACCTAGTCGACCCCCGAAAACCCCTATACCCTTTTTGGATGTAATTATCAACTTGTGATGCCGTTTTAATGACTTTAAAGTGTCGTATGGAGGCATGTTGGACTTTGTTAAGTATGTATTATTGTTCATAAGTTTTTATGAGGCAAGTTGATAGGGTAATTATGACGGAATGATAATGAGGAAGCGTAATGGGTAAGCGTGGTGTGAAATGCTATTGATGTATAATATCTTGGTCAATGTGTGGACTGATTATGGTGTTGTTGGTATGATAATGTAATGGAATGTACTGTGAAGGATGAAATGATTCTATGTAGCAGTCACGTAACTCATTGTGACATTTATACGTTGGTAAGGGAGTTGGTTGTTAACATAAACTTTATTATGTACTTGTATTGTAGAGTAAGACGTAAGAAAGAAGCTGGACTATCGTGTTCATATATAGACTTGTGTACTCCTACTTGGAAGTGAAGGTATGTAAGGTTCATTTTTCCGTATCCTTCTGCAACATATTGTTCCTATTGACATTGGACTTGTTTCAATTCCGAGAGGCTTGACTGAAGTTCCAAATGCTCCCATAATGTGGTAACTACCAAAAGGAACTATCTCAAGAGAGTAAGATAAAAAGAGAATCTATTTATGCTTGACAAGTATTTTCCAATCATGTCTTGTTCCAAAGTGTAATAATATTATGACTATGTTGTACCAATCTCTCATAAGTGTAAAGGTACCAATCTCATAAGATCCCAATAACACGGGTGGTATCCCAGGGGCGACAGAAAATCCTAGCATGGGTCAATCCCGATACATCCCAGGGGTAATAAGCCTAGCATGGGTTAATGACATCCCAGGGGCGACACGAAAGCCTAGCATGGGTTCACCTAACATCCCAGGGGTCAAACCACCTAGCATGGGTTAATGACATCCCAGGGGAGACACGAAAGCCTAACATGGGTTCACCTAACATCCCAGGGGTCAAAGTACCTAGCATGGGTTAATCTCATCCCAGGGGCGACAGAACATCCTAGCATGGGTAGAACAATAAAGAAGAATAAATATAAAGATAAAAGAAGTAAAGAACGTAATATACATGGTTCCCCCACATACAGAAAGAGAGTTTATTCACGTTCATTAATTCTTTTATATTGATTCCATTATTGTTGTTATTATGTATGATGATTTCTTATGGGCCTTACATACTCAGTACATTCTTCGTACTGACCCCCTCGAGGGACTTACTTTACATGTTGCAGGTGCAGGCATTAGTAGACTTCCTCTGTAGACTGGGGATCATCTGCAGATATTTGGTGAGCTCCAGTTGGTTCGGAGCCCCCTGAGTCATAGCTGTATATTTGTTTTGATTATATATATATATATTGTATAAAGCGGGGACTTGTCCCGACTGTAAGTTGGTCTTGTTGATGCATCTGTTAGAGGCTTTTGTAGACATGTGTGGGTTATGAATGTAAAAGAGGAATGTCCGTTTTGACCTGATGGCCCCAACAGCCAAGTTTCCTAAATATATATGTATATCATATGTTTCCATGATTTATGTCTTCCGCATAGTCGCATGAGGTATAATAAGATTCATACGAGGTCACACATATTAATGTTCAGGAGCAAATATTGGTTCTCTCGGGCCATATCGGCTTCGGGTGCCAATCACGCTTCGTTGGAATTCGGGGTGTGACAATAATAACGATCGACAAGGGCACAATAAGAGATCAAGCCCAGCGAGGGCACAAATGTAAAATAAACATAAAACAGATCCAAGCCCGACAAGGGCAAAAATGTATCAAAATGGAACATTATAAGTAGCTAATAAGTTACCCTACCCTAAACTAAAAAATGTCGCAGTGTTCCCAATGCATATAAACTAAGAACATAGAAAGAGGTAGGGACTCCTTGAAAAGCATCAATCAGAACTGGAGCTACTGGGACCCTCTAGGACATAGTCGTCCTCATCCTCCCCCTCCTTCTCATTATTTTTAGTACCACTGAACATCCAAAGTGTTCTCATCATCTTGGTAAAGAACTTGGTCTTTTTTTTCTCATGCTTTTTCATCTTTCGCTACTTTATCTCATTTTTTGCCAACCTTTCTTTGATGTATTATTGGTCACAAGCTATGGTGGATACTGTCGAAGCATTAGGCGCCGGAGAAGAGAAGGAGCTCTCTCCTTGGCCTATTGAAAGGCCAACTACAAGCTACCAAATCTGGGCATCCATGTCGTGCATCTGGTTCGATATCTATCAGAGTGTAGAGGGTCCAGTCTAAAGTGGCTCACTAGATAATGAAGCTCTAGGTGGATCAAGTCTCTTACTAGCCTTGGTGAAATTGCCAAATACAAGAGAAACTACATCAATCTTACTTTTCCTAAGAACATTCCCAACCTTCTTTTTTTCAAAGGATGTATCATTATTTCAGGACCATTCATATGGTCATCACCACTTTTTTCAACCTCAGCCTCTTGTACATAACCACGTGATCAAGAAAGGGAAAAAAACTCTTAGACTCCTCAAGAACTACATCCTTAATATGTTTAACAATAATCGCCCCGATATTAACTTAGAGACCCTCTATAATAACACAAATAATATGAGCTTACTCAATTGAGATATTTGTCTCATTCTTAGAAGGAATGATACGAGCATAAATGATGGAAAGCCAAGATTTGGCTTTAGTAGTGAACCTTGAGAATTCAACCCGCACATTATTGGCTATCCATTTAGTAAAGTGTCCATCGTGCAAATGTATAACATACCAATTGTGTCCCACGTTGCTCACTCTTGCCTAATACGCTTCATAGTCCATATTAGGAAGGCCATAGTAACCGCTGATTATGGAAGGATAAAACCTTACTAGATTTCCTCAGACTATCATGACCAAATCATTGTCAAACTCGTTCTCAGCAGCATTAGCATATATCTCTTGCATGATTGTCAAATTTTCATCTATTGGCTCCTCGAAAAGACACATCCAGTCGCTACTCACCAATCTCCCATGAAAATAGGCCATCGGGCTTGGAGATTCTCCAAAAGGATGCTTATTTCCCATGTGAATTTTTTTGTCAAGAGGCGGTCATATAATAAAGAACATTTGAGTGAGACCAAGGTTTCTTTATAAAAATAATCATCTTCCACCACTTGGTCTATATTTTAGGCACATTATTTGATTTTGTGGCCATTTCAAAGAGTAAAATACCTATAAAAGAATAAAACACATCAAAAAATTGAATATGTACGTAAAGCAAGGTATTAGAAAATAATTAGGCTAAGGAAATTGGTGGAATTGGGTGCCAAACTGATCGGGACAGAGTTACTATTTTTGTACAGTTTTCAGTTCTTCATCGCGATCGCGACACTATTGCTCGCGATCACCAAAGTTTATTTTCTTTCCAGAACTTTTAGTCATCACGATTGCGGCATTCTCCCTTGTGATATCCAAGAGATAAAAAATTTCAAACAATTTTTGGTTCATCACGATCGCGGCACTTGGCCTTGCGATCTCAAAGGGCATCAATTTTGCCCAGAAAATTTCACTTACGAATTTCATCGAACAACTCATGGGCACATTTTTATTGCTCATTTTCCATATATTCCACACATATATTTCCCAATAAATCAGTATCTAATCAAACCCAAGCCTCACCCAACATCGATCAGTTCACAGAATCCATTTTTACATGTAAAACTAACTAAAAAATAATCCTAGCCATGGCTGCCTTACCATCCCTTCTTTACAAAACTAGAGAAAAATAAAACTCAAGCAAGAGATTAGTTACATACCTTGAGATTGATGGGAAGAGGGATCTACAAACTTGATAAAAAATTTCAGACACCTTTTTTATGCAAATTTTATGCACAGGGCAACTTTTGTGATACACCACTGAGTTTGGCAATCCGAACACTCCCAAAAAGTACTCAAACTCCCATTTTCAAGGTAGTACAACCCTGAACATCCATCAAATCAAATGCTTGCATCTTAACCTATTCAAGTCACTTTCAAAAACTCTAAAATTTTGTGGATTAGTAAAAATAAAATCCTAAGCGAGTCTAAAAATTAAATTTTCAAATGTTAGTGAAATTTTTTTGAGAATAATGGGTTGTATCCCATCGAGTGCTTGATTTAATGTCACGGAATGATGCAAGCAACCTTACCATTTATCTCTCTACTTTGAGGATTTGAATCTTTGACCCAACTTTAAATCAACGTCTCGTTGAGTCTCATGGGGCGAAGGTAAGGAAGCAACTAGACAAACTCTATCTCGCCATTTAAAGGACTTGAATATTTTTCCCAACTTCACATCAAAAATTCTTTAGGCTCATTGGAAATTGGTGAGAAGATCAATAGACCACTTGTTAAACATCACATTTTTCACTTCTTGGCCTTCAAGTGAGGGACGTCATTTTTCCCTTTTGGTGTGACAAACTCTAAAATATTGGGACTTTGTCCCTCATCTCCAAAATTCTCCATTTGCCTGATTAGCTCAATTTTTATCTTATCAACAAAGCACAACATCAAAAAATAGTTAGAATCAGGGCTAAGACTCTTCATTTTCGAATTTGTATCTTTCTTGACATTCTCACCTCGAAATGAACTAGAGTCTTCACAAAGGATTTGATTGACTTTTTCTTACAACTCTAGTAACATTTTATCAATTTTGGCATCTTGCATTATTTTTGGCTTGGTTAGTTGACAAATCAACATGAATTTTTTGAAATCAATCTTAACCACATCTTCATTGGAAACCTTCTCATCACAATTTTCATGACCATTTGACCTTAAACACCACATGCCTCAATATTTTCATTTGATTCAGTTTCTAATTTTTGGGTAGCCATTTCAATTTGAATTACCACTTGACATCGCTCAACATGCACTTGGAGGATTCATGCATCATTGGTAAAATTCTATCAAGTTGATCCTCATTGACTTCAAGTTGTTGAGCTTGATTTAATAGCCACTCTTGACTCACAATTTCATCCTTGCAAGGTTTTTCTTCATTTTGGGACTCAATCACCATTTGCAAAAATCCAGTCATGAAAAAATCAATGTTTTGGAAAACTTCATCATCAGCATGTTGGATTAGGTCCCACCATTTATCCAAGGCTTTCCCACATTTTTCACTCTTCTCTACTGCATTTTTCAACATCTCCTCAACTTGTTTTCTTGGAGAATTCGAGATTTCTTCATCACCATTTTGTTCTTCTTCTTCAATTTGAACCACTTCTTCACTTTGGTAATTTTCATTTGAGTCATCACACATTTTTGTCTCAACCTTATAACTTGAAATTTCTTTTTTAACAACTTCATTTTGAGGATTAGGAAAATCCATGACACTTGAGAGATTAGCATCGTTACAAGGGTCTTCTTCTTTTTCACATTCCATTCCAAATGTTGCCATGTTTTGGTGCAAGAGATGTATATCCTTACCCACGTTAGTCAGGCGGTCCAAGATAGATTGAAGCATTGCTTTAATACCTTTGTATCCGGCACGTTGTTTTTCCTTTTCCACATCATGATTCCTATCAAACTCAAAAGAACAACTAGCATTTTATTAGCATAACTAGGGGAGGGGGAAAATAATTAGGAAAATCACTCCAATATCCATATCGGCCACAACATAAGTAACAATCATACTTCCTATAGCATTGATATGGTGCACACACCTATCTCCCAGGAGCATTTCTACAATCTTACCAAAAGTGGGGTACTCCATAATACGGACATGGGTCATAGACATAAGGTTTGCAACCACCATACTCATTTTCATTCTATGATTCCATAGTAAAAAGTATAACAAAATAAAAATCTAACTAACATAAGAAACAAAATAAAATCAGAAACACCCATTCACAAGTTTGAATCAAAGCAAGGAAGCTAAAATTCCAAACTAACTCAATATATCAAATTATTCTCCGACGAATGGTGCCATTTTTGATAACGCTCAAATACACTCTAAAAATGAATATATGCAGTAGTTATGCAATATATTAACCCAACTTTTAAGTTTGGGTCGATACCACAGGGACAATATGACTAGCATTCGAGAAAGTAAGAAATAAAAGTAACTCACTCTAATCCGAACAAAGGATACAAGTATTTTGGGGGATTTTCAAATATTAAAGTGAAGCACAGATAAACCAATATTAATATGAACAAGTTTGATCAATAGCTTTTACAAATGAATGAAATAAGGGAAATGATAATAGGGAATCAATTCTATCAATGATCCATTTTATTTAACTAATTACTCATGAATAAATCACGGATTAGCAAATTATTCTTGGAACCTCAAGTATCCTCCACATATTTCGATCGATTGATGAAGATTTCTTGGCTAAATTCCGTCGAATATTAGAAAAGTATCAACATGAATAGTTTCAACCTATGGCTACACTATGATTGACTATGTCTAGTAACAAAATCCATTAGATGGATCATACATCTCAAATCACGCTAAACTAACCTTTTTCAACTTCATTTCGCTCTTTCAAGCATCAATCAAAGTAAATGGGCAATTCTCACTCTAATATCCTCTTTCAAGCTCAACTAAAGTAGGAATAGATAAAGCAAGAGATTAATTTAAACAAGCAAAACCCATTTATAAATCATGAGTAAACAACTAATATAAAAGCATGAGATAAAATCTAAATCTAAATTCAAAATATAAACATTGCATTATGTCTAACAACAACTTCTAAGTATGAATTTATCTACACCCAAATATTCAATACAAAGAAAGGAAATGCAAAAATAATTGAGAATTAGTAACTACAAAGCTTCAAAATCTTCACTCCAAGGGTGTTGGGTCAAGAACACTAGTCTTCAAGGTTGAGGAATATGCCAAAGATATTTTTGGAATTGTTGGGGATCAAGTTTTGATGCTTTGCAATTGAAATTGTGAAGATCCAAATCTGCCCCTGATGCTTGAAAGTTGTTTTCATTGCTGTCGCGAGTTTATACCATCGCGATCGCAATTGGTTGACTTTTAGTTGACCGCAATTGATGTGAGGTCAAAATTAAATATTTTTAGTCATTATTAATCTTATATTTAGTATTTTTATTTGTCTTTTCTGAGCATTGATTTTATGGATTGTTCCAAATATTATATTTTAATGTGTAGGATTAAATTGGTGTGAAGATGAAGAGAATTGGAGCCAAAACGAATTAAAGACAGAAGATTATAGAAGAAAATCAAGCCAACAACTTAATGCAATAAATTTATTATAATATTAAAATATGACCTTTAGAAGGAATTTAAGCGTGAATTGATCCCTATGGATCCAATGGTTGGACTCATTCTTGGCGTGTCACGGAAGAAGCACAACTCCGATTTTATTTTTTTCAGTTCATTTTGAACTCAATTATTTTATTTGGGCTTTTTCCTAAACATAAAAATATTCTAAAAATCAGTATTTACACAACTTTTGACCTAGGGAGAGCTAGGAACTGCCCTGAAGGCCAGAGAAAATTAGTTTCATATTTTCTTTTCCTTTATTATTTATTTTTATGTTATTTCTTTGAATGATTTGTTTTAATTTCTCCATGTCTATGTGGAGTTAAATAGGATTATGGTTGTTCATAACATGATTGTTTAGTAATTACTTGATTTGATTTATTTGATTATCATCATAGTTGTTCTTACATTCTTTTGCTTACTATTTTAAGGCTTAGCTACCATTAAAATAAATTTATATTCTTATTGTGAACTCGGAAGAAGAATCAATGAGGTAGAATGAAGAATATAGGGAGTAAGATATTTACTTTATCAAAATAAAGAATTGATTTGTGGCTAGGCTAGGAATATACCAAGATCGTCTTACTTGGTTACAAAACGAGAAGATATATAAATGCATTTGGATTGGGTTATCACCTCCCCGCTCAACGATGTAGTTGTGAGGTCAATCGAAATAGACTATTAGAGGTTTGGAAGACCATGATTATATAATGTCACGACCCAATTTTTCGAGTCATGATGGCGCCTACCGTAACCCACCAATAGGCAAGCCAAACCCTAGCCCGGAGCGACAAGCGACAGGCTAATGGGCGGAATCTCAGAAAACAGAGATAAATTGGAAGTAACCATACTAATATAAAAACAAGATCAAAATATATATTCATACCAAGACTGAGAAGGAAAACGACAATATATAAAGTCAAGAACCCCTCCCAAGACCTGATGAAGTCGGTACAAGAGCCACTACTAGACATGTCCAAAATATAAGACAGAAACCAAATATATACAACAAGTGCTACAGTCTCGAGAGCAAAAGACTATACAGTAGAGATGGAGTAGGATCTGCCTCGGACGTCGGTAAGCTCACCCTGCTCCGGAGTCAGTGCTGAGAAGAGAGTCACGTCAAAACCGTCGGCTAGTGCCTGGATCTGCATTGGGGAAAAAGATGCAGAAGTGTAGTATGAGTACCGGGGCAACGGGTACTCAGTAGGCATCATCGGCCGACTGAGCTCAATATACTATAAGCAAGCTAAAATGCGAGGGTGAATGCTAAGTCCGGGGTATAAATAATAAGTGCATAAGTAACCACCGAGGCATATAGATAGGCTCAGGAGAAAACAAGTGCGATACAGAACAACGAGTAAATAAATGCCTAAGTAAACACACAAGTCAAACAAAACCTATCTGGGCCCCCATAAACCCGATAGGCACACGGAAGAAAACAATAACCCAGCCTGGCCCCCATAAACCGGCGGGACACACAGGAATAGTAAATGCATAGTCACTAGTGTCTCGAAGCTGTATCAGTATCCAGTAACCACGGTACCCAGTACCAAAACTCTCCAATCATATCATAACCAGATGCCGGACTCGAACCGAAACTCATAATAATCAGTGGCCGGACTCGAACCGAAACTCATAATAATCAGATACCGGACTCGAACCGGAACTCATAATAATCAGTGGCCGGACTCGAACCGGAACTCATAATAATCAGTAACCAAGTGACAGAGTAGTGCCAGAATCCACACAAATACAAGTAAACGGGGACATACTGGCCCCAGAATGATCCCGAAACATAAATAAGGAGCTAACCCACCACGTACTATAAGTCAATCTCGGAGTCCTTCCAGGTCAACTATCTACCATAAACAATATGTATATACAAGTCTGGGTATACATTATAAGTCATGGCAAGGCGGGTCCGCATTCTAAATCAAACTAGTCGACCCCGATCAAATACGGTGCTATTAGGAACTGACAAGGCTAAACAGGTCAAAAGGGCATAACTAGGGTAATTTAATACCAATTTTATCCTAAAAGATCATCTCAGGGCTTAACTAAGCCTAACAATGTTTAAAGCTAACTACACCGACTGTGAAGAGTAGCGCGGGGCCCACTACGGGGTCCCGGAACCAAGTCTGGGCTAAGGTTCCCCAAATCCCTAATAATAGCAGTACAACATTAACCAACCCTATAAAAGTAATATCTGGCACACCATGAGGATAACGGGCCTAAAACATATCCGAACAAGGCCCTAACCAGCCCAAAAGGCCTAATCATAGCAAGCCAATGCCAATCCACAACTACCAGCCCAAACACTAGCATAATAGTATGCAAATACTATAAATAAACTCAGTCTAGGTATATGGTAAGCCTAGCCTACCTGGACGCCGCCAAATGCCTGCCAAAGCTTGCTAAATAGAAGTCTTCCCCTTTCGCGAGACCTCAGATTTCTGCCACGCTAGCAAAATAATAAACTACATGTCAAAACATGAATTTTGACACCCATATTGCATTAGTTCAAAAAAAATATCTGAATGGTCCATGTGGGGCCCACTTGCGGAATCGCAAAACCGAAACCATCACAGCGTCCCAAATCACCCCGTGACCAATAGTCACAACTAACACCGCTCAATTTGAGCTCAATATCTAGCTCAAATATCAACACCAATTCCAACAACCACCGTAACTAAAACTACCGTAAAAATAAGAAAACGTACCGTAGAAATGACGAGAACGAGTCCACGAACTCAAATATACCAACCCCTAACCTTTAATCTCTCTAGCAATGCCCAAAGTTGAGCTTAAAGTGGGTAAAAATGGGAAAATATAGAGAGAGAAATGTTGGAAATGTTTTGTGTTTTTTTTTTTTGAAGAAAATGGTAGTTTAGGTATATATATATATATATATATTGAAACAAATTTCAGCCACTTTGACCAAATATATCTATATATATATATTGACCAAATATATCTATGTATATATGACTTAAATAATATACCAAGTGTCCAAAATAATGAGCCTAATTAATACCTTATTAAACTATAGAACTTTTATAGATATCAAAAATATTTGAGAAAGGTAATTAACTCTATATACATATATTTATTATTTTTTTTTCCACGTTCTAAATGCCGAGAACGCGCGAAAATGAGTAAAATGACCGGGAGGGTCATTACAATATCCACTACTAAAAGGACTTTCGTCCTCGAAAGTCAACAGTAAGTGCATACCTGAAGATGTGAACAAGTAGGGATATTGGGCTCGCATATCGCGTTCAAGTTCCCAAGTGGCCTCCTCAACCGGACGGTGATGCCACTGTACCTTAACCACTGGAATGTCCTGGGAACGCAATCGTCTGACATCTCTGGCTAAAATGGACACAGGCTCCTCCACAAATGTTAAATTATCGTCTAACTGAACTGAGTCCCACCGAAGCACATGCGACTCATCCGGAATGTATTGTCGCAGCATAGAAACATGAAATACCGGGTGAATAGCTGAAAAGGTCGGAGGTAAGGCCAGTACATATGCTACCTCCCCGACTGTCCG
Organism: Capsicum rhomboideum; assembly: GCA_031232105.1. Lineage (NCBI taxonomy): Eukaryota > Viridiplantae > Streptophyta > Magnoliopsida > Solanales > Solanaceae > Capsicum > Capsicum rhomboideum. Next base: position 108,713,589 of record CP124714.1, on the reverse strand, counting down.
CAGAATCTCAAAGGGTCCAATATACCTGGGGCTAAGCTTGCCGAATCGCATCACGCCCTTCATTGGCGATACTCGTAAGAAGACCCTATCACCCACCCTGAATTTCAACGGACGACGTCTACGGTCAGCATAACTCCTCTGTCTACTCTGAGCTGTCCGCAGCCTGTCCTGAATCACTCGAACTCGATCCAAAGATTCTCGGAGTAAATCTGTGCCACGAGGACTAACTTCTGAAGTTTCGAACCAGCCAACAGGAGATCGACACCGTCTGCCATATAAAGCCTCAAACGGAGCCATTTGAATGCTGGAATGGAAGCTATTATTATACGCGAAATCCGCTAAAGGCAAGAATTGATCCCACTGACCCCCAAAGTCCAACACACAAGCACGGAGCATATCCTCTAACACCTGAATAGTCCGCTCTGACTGCCCGTCGGTCTGAGGATGAAATGCAGTGCTGAGGTCCACCTGAGTACCCAACTCCTCTTGGAAAGTCTGCCAGAAACTGGAGGTAAACTGAGACCCTCGGTCTGAGATAATAGATACTGGCACTCCATGTAAGCGAACTACCTCCTGAATGTATACGCGAGCTAACTTCTCAGCACTGTAGGAAACTCGAACAGGGATAAAGTGCGCGGACTTAGTCAACCGATCTACAAAAACCCAAATACTATCAAAGCCACGAGAGGTGCGAGGTAACCTACCAACGAAATCCATCGTGATCCGCTCCCACTTCCACTCGGGAATGGGTAACTGCTGAAGTAGACCACCGGGTCTCTGGTGCTCGGCCTTTACCTGCTGACAACAAAGGCATCGACCTACAAACCCTGCTATGTCTCGTCGCATACCACGCCACCAATAATGTTGTCTCAGATCTCTATACATCTTAGCTGTCCTGGGGTGAATAGAATATCTAGAACTGTGCGCCTCGCGCAGAATCAACTGAGTCAAGTCCCCAACCCTCGGAACACAAATACGACCACCAAACCTCAGAACACCATTCGAATCCAAGGTATCTCTCTCAGACTCACCCCTCAATACCTGATCTCGAATGCTACGGAGACCGCTATCCTCAAACTGACGGCTCTGAATCTGCTCCAGCAAAGTAGATCTGGCCTCAACACAAGCAACAATCCTCTTGGGGTCGGAAATATCCAATCGAACCATCGAGTTAGCTAAGGACTGAATGTCCAAAGCTAATGGCCGATGTGAGACTGGAATGAAGGCTAAGCTACCCATACTCACTGTCTTTCGACTTAAGGCGTCCGCTACAACATTCGCCTTGCCCGGATGATATAGAATAGAGATATCGTAGTCCTTCAGTAACTCAATCCACCTGCGCTGCCTCGAATTAAAATCTCTCTGAGTCATAATATGCTGAAGACTGCGGTGGTCTGTAAAGATCTCACAATGAACACCATAGAGATAATGCCTCCAAATCCGCAGTGCAAACACAACCGCCGCTAACTCCAGATCATGAGTGGGATAGTTACGCTCGTGCACCTTCAGCTGTCTCGATGCATAAGCAATAACACGACCCCGCTGCATCAGAACACACCCCAAACCGACACCAGACGCATCACAATACACGGTAAAACCCTCGCCCTCAATTGGAAGTGTCAACACAGGGGCAGATGTAAGTCGATCCTTGAGCTTCAGGAAGCTTGCCTCACAATCCTCAGACCATTGAAACGGAACCTCCTTCCTGGTCAGTCTGGTCATAGGAGATGCAATAGATGAGAAGCCCTCAACAAATCGTCTGTAATATCCTGCCAACCCAACAAAACTGCGAACCTCGGTAGGCGACGTGGGCCTAGCCCAACCTCGAATAGCCTCAATCTTCGCTGTGTCTACCATGATACCGTGTCTGGATACAACATGCCCCAAGAAAGCAACAGACTCAAGCCAAAACTCACACTTTGAGAATTTGGCATAAAGCCGATGATCTCTCAAAGTGTGGAGCACAGTCCTCAAATGCTGCTCGTGCTCCTCGCTACTCCTCGAATAAACTAAGATGTCGTCAATAAACACAATAACAAAGGAGTCCAAGTATGGCCTGAATACTCGATTCATCAAATCCATGAAAGCTGCAGGGGCATTAGTCAATCCAAAAGACATCACCAGGAACTCATAATGGCCGTACCGAGTCCTGAAGGTTGTCTTTGGGATGTCCTCAGCCCTAACTCTCAACTGATGATATCCAGATCTCAAGTCTATCTTTGAGAATACCGCTGCACCCTGAAGCTGATCAAATAAATCATCGATACGAGGCATAGGATACTTATTCTTCACTGTTACCTTATTCAACTGCCTGTAATCAATACACATACGCATAGATCCGTCCTTCTTCTTTACAAACAGAACTGGTGCACCCCACGGTGACACACTAGGCCTGATAAAACCTTTCCCCAAAAGATCCTTAAGTTGACTACTCAACTCTCTCAACTCAGCAGGAGCCATACGATAAGGAGCTATAGAAATAGGTCGGGTGCCCGGCTCGAGGTCAATAATGAACTCTATATCACGCTCAGGAGGAAGGCCAGGTAGGTCAGTCGGGAATACATCAGGAAACTCACAAGCAATCGGTATAGAGTCAAGTGACGGACTCTCAATGCTAGCATCCCGAACATAAGCAAAGAATGAATCACATCCCCTCGCTATCAATCTACGAGCCCGAACATATGAAATAATCCCCATCGGTGTGCGGCTAACAGAAGCCTGCCACACCACCGGGGGTACACCGGGCATGGCTAAGGTAACGGTCTTGGCAAAGCAATCCAAGACTGCATGATGAAAAGACAACCAGTCCATGCCCAGAATCACATCAAAATCTACCATGGCCAATACAATAAAATCAACCTGAGTCTCAAACTCCTGAATAGTCACCAGACATGATCTATATACTCGATCCACTACTAAGGAATCACCAACGGGGGTAGATACATGTAAGGGTACAGATAATAACTCAGAACATAAACCCAACCGTGGTGCATAATAAGTAGATACATAAGAAAACGTGGATCCAGGATCAAATAATGCAGAAGCTGGCTGATGGCATACGGAAATCATACCTGTAATCACCGCATCCGAAGCCTCAGCCTCCGGCCTAGCCGGTACGGCATACAACTGACGCTGGCTACCACTAGTCTGAGCACCGCCCTGACTACCAGTCCGACCTCCCTGTGCTCTACCTCGAGAACCCTGGGGACCACCCCGATGACCCTGTGCACCACCTCTACCTGCTGGCGGTATAGATCTGAGGGGCTATGCTGTCTGAACTGAAGGATCAATCGCCATGCGCTGAGGACACTCACGCGCAAAATGACCGACAACCCCACAAGTGTAGCATGCTCCTGGCTCCCTGCTCGGCCTAGAAGGTCCGGCTGATCCGGTATGACCCCCTCTAGTCGATGAACTGGACTGACCACGTCCCTGAGGCTGTCCAACAGAACCACTATAGGCGGGCTGACCCCTATCAGATATTTACAAAGCTGACTGTACAGTCCTACTGGGCTGACCCTATCGCTGAAAAGACTGTTGCTGCTGCTGAGGGTACCTACCCTGAAACTGGAAACCACGACTTCTGAACTGCGAACCACTATGGCTCCCACTGAAACTACCCTGAACACGAGGTCTCTTATCGCTGCCCCCTTGGGCCTCGCGATCCATCTCCTCAATAGAGTATACATGCTCAGTAATCTCTGCGAATGACTTCCCTGAAGTCACTAAAGTCTGGGTAGCCCTGCGGAGTGGCAATCTCAGTCCCCTGACAAAACATCTAACTCTCTCATACTCATCAGGCAAAATAGAAGCAGCGTGCCTAGCAAGATCATGAAATCTCGCCTCATACTCGGCGACAGATAATGAACCCTGAGTCAATCTGGAAAACTCATCCCTGAGCCGCTCCCGCATAGTACGGGGCATATACTTTCCCAAGAAAATCTCGGAGAACTGGGTCCAGGTAACCGGAGGAGATCCCGCTGGCCTGGAATCAAGATATCCCCTCCACCATCTCCTCGCTGCAGTAGCAAATTGATATGCCACGAACTCAACACCACGAGACTGTACCAATCCCAAATTCCTCAGTCTATCCTCGCAGCTGGACAAGAACTCATATGCATCCTCTCCTGGAGTACCAGCAAACCTAGGAGGAGCTAACCTCAAGAAACGCCCCAACATCTTCTGCTCATCGACAGACATAATAGGATGATCTGTAACCGGCTCTGGAGCTACCGGTACAGGTAGAACCTCAACTCCGGGTGCCGAAGCTACAGGCTGCGCCCCAACACCAACTCCCTGTGCGGCTGGCTGTACTTCCGCAACAGGCGGACCTCCAACCAATCCCAACAACTGAAGCAATGTACCTCGGAGCAAAGAAGCATTAATAAAACCGGGTGGAGCCTGGGCTGCTCCCTGGCCCACCAACTGCTGTGGAGGCGGAACATCTGGAACTAGAACAGGATCAGGTGACTGATCCCTACCACGATCTGGGCCTGGGGCTGTTACTCTGCCCTGCCTTTGACCTCTAGGTCGACCTCGACCCCAACCAGGAGCCCTAGCTACAGGCTTGGGGTTTCGACCCCTGGCTCTCGTATTATGCGTCCTAACCATCTGCGTAAAGCGTGAACCAAATAGAGATTAGAAACCAACATAGACACCAACGCACGGAGGTGAATCAAAGAAATAAGATTTACCCTAAACATGCTCTGTAGCCTCCCGAAGATAGGATACAGACGTCTCTGTACCGATCTGCGAGACTCTACTAAACATTGGCCCATGCACCAACAATACCAGTGAAACCTAGGCTCTGATACCAAGCTGTCACGACCCAATTTTTCGAGTCATGATGGCGCCTACCGTAACCCACCAATAGGCAAGCCAAACCCTAGCCCGGAGCGACAAGCGACAGGCTAATGGGCGGAATCTCAGAAAACAGAGATAAATTGGAAGTAACCATACTAATATAAAAACAAGATCAAAATATATATTCATACCAAGACTGAGAAGGAAAACGACAATATATAAAGTCAAGAACCCCTCCCTAGACCTGATGAAGTCGGTACAAGAGCCACTACTAGACATGTCCAAAATATAAGACAGAAACCAAATATATACAACAAGTGCTACAGTCTCGAGAGCAAAAGACTATACAGTAGAGATGGAGTAGGATCTGCCTCGGACGTCGGTAAGCTCACCCTGCTCCGGAGTCAGTGCTGAGAAGAGAGTCACGTCAAAACCGTCGGCTAGTGCCTGGATCTGCATTGGGGAAAAAGATACAGAAGTGTAGTATGAGTACCGGGGCAACGGGTACTCAGTAGGCATCATCGGCCGACTAAGCTCAATATACTATAAGCAAGCTAAAATGCGAGGGTGAATGCTAAGTCCGGGGTATAAATAATAAGTGCATAAGTAACCACTGAGGCATATAGATAGGCTCAGGAGAAAACAAGTGCGATACAGAACAACGAGTAAATAAATGCCTAAGTAAACACACAAGTCAAACAAAACCTATCTGGGCCCCCATAAACCCGATAGGCACACGGAAGAAAACAATAACCCAGCCTGGCCCCCATAAACCGGCGGGACACACAAGAATAGTAAATGCATAGTCACCAGTGTCTCGAAGCTGTATCAGTATCCAGTAACCACAGTACCCAGTACCAAAACTCTCCAATCATATCATAACCAGATGCCGGACTCGAACCGGAACTCATAATAATCAGTGGCCGGACTCGAACCGGAACTCATAATAATCAGATGCCGGACTCGAACCGGAACTCATAATAATCAGTGGTCGGACTCGAACCGAAACTCATAATAATCAGTAACCAAGTGACAGAGTAGTGCCAGAATCCACACAAATACAAGTAAACGGGGACATACTGGCCCCAGAATGATCCCGAAACATAAATAAGGAGCTAACCCACCACGTACTACAAGTCAATCTCGGAGTCCTTCCAGGTCAACTATCTACCATAAACAATATGTATATACAAGTCTGGGTATACATTATAAGTCATGGCAAGGCGGGTCCGCATTCTAAATCAAACTAGTCGACCCCGATCAAATACGGTGCTATTAGGAACTGACAAGGCTAAACAGGTCAAAAGGGCATAACTAGGGTAATTTAATACCAATTTTATCCTAAAAGATCATCTCAGGGCTTAACTAAGCCTAACAATGTTTAAAGCTAACTACACCGACTGTGAAGAGTAGCGGGGCCCACTACGGGGTCCCGAAACCAAGTCTGGGCTAAGGTTCCCCAAATCCCTAATAATAGCAGTACAACATTAACCAACCCTATAAGAGTAATATCTGGCACACCACGAGGATAACGGGCCCAAAACATATCTGAACAAGGCCCTAACCAGCCCAAAAGGCCTAATCATAGCAAGCCAATGCCAATCCACAACTACCAGCCCAAACACTAGCATAATAGTATGCAAATACTATAAATAAACTCAGTCTAGGTATATGGTAAGCCTAGCCTACCTGGACGCCGCCAAATGCCTGCCAAAGCTTGCTAAATAGAAGTCTTCCCCTTTCGCGAGACCTCAGATTTCTGCCACGCTAGCAAAATAATAAACTACATGTCAAAACATGAATTTTGACACCCATATTGCATTAGTTCAAAAAAAATATCTGAACGGTCCATGTGGGGCCCACTTGCGGAATCGCAAAACCGAAACCGTCACAGCGTCCCAAATCACCCCGTGACTAATAGTCACAACTAACACCGCTCAATTTGAGCTCAATATCTAGCTCAAATATCAACACCAATTCCAACAACCACCGTAACTAAAACTACCGTAAAAATAAGAAAACGTACCGTAGAAATGACGAGAACGAGTCCACGAACTCAAATATACCAACCCCTAACCTTTAATCTCTCTAGCAATGCCCAAAGTTGAGCTTAAAGTGGGTAAAAATGGGAAAATATATAGAGAGAAATGTTGGAAATGTTTTGTTTGTTTTTTTTTTGAAGAAAATGGTAGTTTAGGTATATATATATATATATATATATATTGAAAGAAATTTCAGCCACTTTGACCAAATATATCTATATATATATATTGACCAAATATATCTATGTATATATGACTTAAATAATATACCAAGTGTCCAAAATAATGAGCCTAATTAATACCTTATTAAACTATAGAACTTTTATAGATATCAAAAATATTTGAGAAAGGTAATTAACTCTATATACATATATTTATTATTTTTTTTTCCACATTCTAAATGCCGAGAACGCGCGAAAATGAGTAAAATGACCGGGAGGGTCATTACAATATCCACTACTAAAAGGACTTTCGTCCTCGAAAGTCAACAGTAAGTGCATACCTGAAGATGTGAACAAGTAGGGATATTGGGCTCGCATATCGCGTTCAAGTTCCCAAGTGGCCTCCTCAACCGGACGGTGACGCCACTGTACCTTAACCACTGGAATGTCCCGGGAACGCAATCGTCTGACATCTCTGGCTAAAATGGACACAGGCTCCTCCACAAATGTTAAATTATCGTCTAACTGAACTGAGTCCCACCGAAGCACATGCGACTCATCCGGAATGTATTGTCGCAGCATAGAAACATGAAATACCGGGTGAATAGCTGAAAAGGTCGGAGGTAAGGCCAGTACATATGCTACCTCCCCGACTGTCCGCAGAATCTCAAAGGGTCCAATATACCTGGGGCTAAGCTTGCCGAATCGCATCACGCCCTTCATTGGCGATACTCGTAAGAAGACCCTATCACCCACCCTGAATTTCAACGGACGACGTCTACGGTCAGCATAACTCCTCTGTCTACTCTGAGCTGTCCGCAGCCTGTCCTGAATCACTCGAACTCGGTACAAAGATTCTCGGAGTAAATCTGTGCCACGAGGACTAACTTCTGAAGTTTCGAACCAGCCAACAGGAGATCGACACCGTCTGCCATATAAAGCCTCAAACGGAGCCATTTGAATGCTGGAATGGAAGCTATTATTATACGCGAAATCCGCTAAAGGCAAGAATTGATCCCACTGACCCCCAAAGTCCAACACACAAGCACGGAGCATATTCTCTAACACCTGAATAGTCCGCTCTGACTGCCCGTCGGTCTGAGGATGAAATGCAGTGCTGAGGTCCACCTGAGTACCCAACTCCTCCTGGAAAGTCTGCCAGAAACTGGAGGTAAACTGAGACCCTCGGTCTGAGATAATAGATACTGGCACTCCATGTAAGCGAACTACCTCCTGAATGTATACGCGAGCTAACTTCTCAGCACTGTAGGAAACTCGAACAGGGATAAAGTGCGCGGACTTAGTCAACCGATCTACAAAAACCCAAATACTATCAAAGCCACGAGAGGTGCGAGGTAACCTACCAACGAAATCCATCGTGATCCGCTCCCACTTCCACTCGGGAATGGGTAACTGCTGAAGTAGACCACCGGGTCTCTGGTGCTCGGCCTTTACCTGCTGACAACAAAGGCATCGAGCTACAAACCCTGCTATGTCTCGTCGCATACCACGCCACCAATAATGTTGTCTCAGATCTCTATACATCTTAGTTGTCCTGGGGTGAATAGAATATCTAGAACTGTGCGCCTCGCGCAGAATCAACTGAGTCAAGTCCCCAACCCTCGGAACACAAATACGACCACCAAACCTCAGAACACCATTCGAATCCAAGGTATCTCTCTCAGACTCACCCCTCAATACCTGATCTCGAATGCTACGGAGACCGCTATCCTCAAACTGACGGCTCTGAATCTGCTCCAGCAAAGTAGATCTGGCCTCAACACAAGCAACAATCCTCTTGGGGTCAGAAATATCCAATCGAACCATCGAGTTAGCTAAGGACTGAATGTCCAAAGCTAATGGCCGATGTGAGACTGGAATGAAGGCTAAGCTACCCATACTCACTGTCCCGCTACAACATTCGCCTTACCCGGATGATATAGAATAGAGATATCGTAGTCCTTCAGTAACTCAATCCACCTGCGCTGCCTCGAATTAAGATCTCTCTGAGTCATAATATGCTGAAGACTGCGGTGGTCTGTAAAGATCTCACAATGAACACCATAGAGATAATGCCTCCAAATTCGCAATGCAAACACAACCGCCGCTAACTCCAGATCATGAGTGGGATAGTTACGCTCGTGCACCTTCAGCTGTCTCGATGCATAAGCAATAACACGACCCCGCTGCATCAGAACACACCCCAAACCGACACCAGACGCATCACAATACACGGTAAAACCCTCGCCCTCAATTGGAAGTGTCAACACAGGGGCAGATGTAAGTCGATCCTTGAGCTTCAGGAAGCTTGCCTCACAATCCTCAGACCATTGAAACGGAACCTCCTTCCTGGTCAGTCTGGTCATAGGAGATGCAATAGATGAGAAGCCCTCAACAAATCGTCTGTAATACCCTGCCAACCCAACAAAACTGCGAACCTCGGTAGGCGACGTGGGCCTAGCCCAACCTCGAATAGCCTCAATCTTCGCTGTGTCTACCATGATACCGTGTCTGGATACAACATGCCCCAAGAAAGCAACAGACTCAAGCCAAAACTCACACTTTGAGAATTTGGCATAAAGCCGATGATCTCTCAAAGTGTGGAGCACAGTCCTCAAATGCTGCTCGTGCTCCTCGCTACTCCTCGAATAAACTAAGATGTCATCAATAAACACAATAACAAAGGAGTCCAAGTATGGCCTGAATACCCGATTCATCAAATCCATGAAAGCTGCAGGGGCATTAGTCAATCCAAAAGACATCACCAGGAACTCATAATGGCCGTACCGAGTCCTGAAGGCTGTCTTTGGGATGTCCTCAGCCCTAACTCTCAACTGATGATATCCAGATCTCAAGTCTATCTTTGAGAATATCACTGCACCCTGAAGCTGATCAAATAAATCATCGATACGAGGCATAGGATACTTATTCTTCACTGTTACCTTATTCAACTGCCTGTAATCAATACACATACGCATAGATCCGTCCTTCTTCTTTACAAACAGAACTGGTGCACCCCACGGTGACACACTGGGCCTGATAAAACCTTTCCCCAAAAGATCCTTAAGTTGACTACTCAACTCTCTCAACTCAGCAGGAGCCATACGATAAGGAGCTATAGAAATAGGTCGGGTGCCCGGCTCGAGGTCAATAATGAACTCTATATCACGCTCAGGAGGAAGGCCAGGTAGGTCAGTCGGGAATACATCAGGAAACTCACAAGCAATCGGTATAGAGTCAAGTGACGGACTCTCAATGCTAGCATCCCGAACATAAGCAAAGAATGAATCACATCCCCTCGCTATCAATCTACGAGCCCAAACATATGAAATAATCCCCATCGGTGTGCGGCTAACAGAAGCCTGCCACACCACCGGGGGTACACCGGGCATGGCTAAGGTAACGGTCTTGGCAAAGCAATCCAAGACTGCATGATGAAAAGACAACCAGTCCATGCCCAGAATCACATCAAAATCTACCATGGCCAATACAATAAAATCAACCTGAGTCTCAAACTCCTGAATAGTCACCAGACATGATCTATATACTCGATCCACTACTAAGGAATCACCAACGGGGGTAGATACATGTAAGGGTACAGATAATAACTCAGAACATAAACCCAACCGTGGTGCATAATAAGTAGATACATAAGAAAACGTGGATCCAGGATCAAATAATGCAGAAGCTGGCTGATGGCATACGGAAATCATACCTGTAATCACCGCATCCGAAGCCTCAGCCTCCGGCCTAGCCGGTACGGCATACAACTGACGCTGGCTACCACTAGTCTGAGCACCGCCCTGACTACCAGTCCGACCTCCCTGTGCTCTACCTCGAGAACCCTGGGGACCACCCCGATGACCCTGTGCACCACCTCTACCTGCTGGCGGTATAGATCTGAGGGGCTGTACTGTCTGAACTGAAGGCTCAATCGCCATGCGCTGAGGACACTCACGCGCAAAATGATCGACAACCCCACAAGTGTAGCATGCTCCTGGCTCCCTGCTCGGCCTAGAAGGTCCGGCTGATCCGGTATGACCCCCTCTAGTCGATGAACTGGACTGACCACGTCCCTGAGGCTGTCCAACAGAACCACTATAGGCGGGCTGACCCCTATCAGATATTTACAAAGCTGACTGTACAGTCCTACTGGGCTGACCCTATCGCTGAAAAGACTGTTGCTGCTGCTGAGGGTACCTACCCTGAAACTGGAAACCACGACTTCTGAACTGCGAACCACTATGGCTCCCACTGAAACTACCCTGAACACGAGGTCTCTTATCGCTGCCCCCTTGGGCCTCGCGATCTATCTCCTCAATAGAGTATACATGCTCAGTAATCTCTGCGAATGACTTCCCTGAAGTCACTAAAGTCTGGGTAGCCCTGCGGAGTGGCAATCTCAGTCCCCTGACAAAACATCTAACTCTCTCATACTCATCAGGCAAAATAGAAGCAGCGTGCCTAGCAAGATCATGAAATCTCGCCTCATACTCGGCGACAGATAATGAACCCTGAGTTAATCTGGAAAACTCATCCCTGAGCCGCTCCCGCATAGTACGGGGCATATACTTTCCCAAGAAAATCTCGGAGAACTGGGTCCAGGTAACCGGAGGAGATCCCGCTGGCCTGGAATCAAGATATCCCCTCCACCATCTCCTCGCTGCAGTAGCAAACTGATATGCCACGAACTCAACACCACGAGACTGTACCAATCCCAAATTCCTCAGTCTATCCTCGCAGCTGGACAAGAACTCATATGCATCCTCTCCTGGAGTACCAGCAAACCTAGGAGGAGCTAACCTCAAGAAACGCCCCAACATCTTCTGCTCATCGACAGACATAATAGGATGATCTGTAACCGGCTCTGGAGCTACCGGTACAGGTAGAACCTCAACTCCGGGTGCCGAAGCTACAGGCTGCGCCCCAACACCAACTCCCTGTGCGGCTGGCTGTACTTCCGCAACAGGCGGACCTCCAACCAATCCCAACAACTGAAGCAATGTACCTCGGAGCAAAGAAGCATTAATAAAACCGGGTGGAGCCTGGGCTGCTCCCTGGCCCACCAACTGCTGTGGAGGCGGAACATCTGGAACTAGAACAGGATCAGGTGACTGATCCCTACCACGATCTGGGCCTGGGGCTGTTACTCTGCCCTGCCTTTGACCTCTAGGTCGACCTCGACCCCAACCAGGAGCCCTAGCTACAGGCTCGGGGTTTCGACCCCTGGCTCTCGTATTATGCGTCCTAACCATCTGCGTAAAGCGTGAACCAAATAGAGATTAGAAACCAACATAGACACCAACGCACGGAGGTGAATCAAAGAAATAAGATTTACCCTAAACATGCTCTGTAGCCTCCCGAAGATAGGATACAGACGTCTCTGTACCGATCTGCGAGACTCTACTAAACATCGGCCCATGCACCAACAATACCAGTGAAACCTAGGCTCTGATACCAAGCTGTCACGACCCAATTTTTCGAGTCATGATGGCGCCTACCGTAACCCACCAATAGGCAAGCCAAACCCTAGCCCGGAGCGACAAGCGACAGGCTAATGGGCGGAATCTCAGAAAACAGAGATAAATTGGAAGTAACCATACTAATATAAAAACAAGATCAAAATATATATTCATACCAAGACTGAGAAGGAAAACGACAATATATAAAGTCAAGAACCCCTCCCTAGACCTGATGAAGTCGGTACAAGAGCCACTACTAGACATGTCCAAAATATAAGACAGAAACCAAATATATACAACAAGTGCTACAGTCTCGAGAGCAAAAGACTATACAGTAGAGATGGAGTAGGATCTGCCTCGGACGTCGGTAAGCTCACCCTGCTCCGGAGTCAGTGCTGAGAAGAGAGTCACGTCAAAACCGTCGGCTAGTGCCTGGATCTGCATCGGGGAAAAAGATACAGAAGTGTAGTATGAGTACCGGGGCAACGGGTACTCAGTAGGCATCATCGGCCGACTAAGCTCAATATACTATAAGCAAGCTAAAATGCGAGGGTGAATGCTAAGTCCGGGGTATAAATAATAAGTGCATAAGTAACCACCGAGGCATATAGATAGGCTCAGGAGAAAACAAGTGCGATACAGAACAACGAGTAAATAAATGCCTAAGTAAACACACAAGTCAAACAAAACCTATATGGGCCCCCATAAACCCGATAGGCACACGGAAGAAAACAATAACCCAGCCTGGCCCCCATAAACCGGCGGGACACACAGGAATAGTAAATGCATAGTCACCAGTGTCTCGAAGCTGTATCAGTATCCAGTAACCACGGTACCCAGTACCAAAACTCTCCAATCATATCATAACCAGATGCCGGACTCGAACCGGAACTCATAATAATCAGTGGCCGGACTCGAACCGGAACTCATAATAATCAGATGTCGGACTCGAACCGGAACTCATAATAATCAGTGGCCGAACTCGAACCGGAACTCATAATAATCAGTAACCAAGTGACAGAGTAGTGCCAGAATCCACACAAATACAAGTAAACGGGGACATACTGGCCCCAGAATGATCCCGAAACATAAATAAGGAGCTAACCCACCACGTACTACAAGTCAATCTCGGAGTCCTTCCAGGTCAACTATCTACCATAAACAATATGTATATACAAGTCTGGGTATACATTATAAGTCATGGCAAGGCGGGTCCGCATTCTAAATCAAACTAGTCGACCCCGATCAAATACGGTGCTATTAGGAACTGACAAGGCTAAACAGGTCAAAAGGGCATAACTAGGGTAATTTAATACCAATTTTATCCTAAAAGATCATCTCAGGGCTTAACTAAGCCTAACAATGTTTAAAGCTAACTACACCGACTGTGAAGAGTAGCGGGGCCCACTACGGGGTCCCGGAACCAAGTCTGGGCTAAGGTTCCCCAAATCCCTAATAATAGCAGTACAACATTAACCAACCCTATAAAAGTAATATCTGGCACACCACGAGGATAACGGGCCCAAAACATATCCGAACAAGGCCCTAACCGGCCCAAAAGGCCTAATCATAGCAAGCCAATGCCAATCCACAACTACCAGCCCAAACACTAGCATAATAGTATGCAAATACTATAAATAAACTCAGTCTAGGTATATGGTAAGCCTAGCCTACCTGGACGCCGCCAAATGCCTGCCAAAGCTTGCTAAATAGGAGTCTTCCCCTTTCGCGAGACCTCAGATTTCTGCCACGCTAGCAAAATAATAAACTACATGTCAAAACATGAATTTTGACACCCATATTGCATTAGTTCGAAAAAAATATCTGAACGGTCCATGTGGGGCCCACTTGCGGAATCGCAAAACCGAAACTGTCACAGCGTCCCAAATCACCCCGTGACCAATAGTCACAACTAACACCGCTCAATTTGAGCTCAATATCTAGCTCAAATATCAACACCAATTCCAACAACCACCGTAACTAAAACTACCGTAAAAATAAGAAAACGTATCGTAGAAATGACGAGAACGAGTCCACGAACTCAAATATACCAACCCCTAACCTTTAATCTCTCTAGCAATGCCCAAAGTTGAGCTTAAAGTGGGTAAAAATGGGAAAATATAGAGAGAGAAATGTTGGAAATGTTTTGTGTTTTTTTTTTTTTGAAGAAAATTGTAGTTTAGGTATATATATATATATATATATATTGAAAGAAATTTCAGCCACTTTGACCAAATATATCTATATATATATATTGACCAAATATATCTATGTATATATGACTTGAATAATATACCAAGTGTCCAAAATAATGAGCCTAATTAATACCTTATTAAACTATAGAACTTTTATAGATATCAAAAATATTTGAGAAAGGTAATTAACTCTATATACATATATTTATTATTTATTTTTTTCCAAGTTCTAAATGCCGAGAACGCGCGAAAATGAGTAAAATGACCGGGAGGGTCATTACATATAATCAACCCCATAAATCAACAACTAGAAAATTAAATAAGTTGATGAAATTGATACTTGACATGATTGTTAGCGAATCCATAATCCTAGATTGGTTAATTCATTGATTGCGTAAAATCTGCTCTTCATCTTGGTTAATTTTTCATTTATTTTTTTTAATTTAATTTATTCATAAGTTCATCCATGAGATCTAGCTCTTGAGGAAATATTTAGTGTTAGTCAAATTTGGTGAATAGTTAATCGATAAGTCCCTTTGTGTTAGACATCCTACTTTCAAGAACCACTTTATTACTTGTACGACCGCGTACACTTGCCTATGCATTTAGACGCAATAAGTTTTTGACGTCGTTTCCGGTGACTTAAAAATTAAATATGTATCTAGGTTGGACTTTTCTTTTTAATTATTCTATTTTGTACTAATAATTTTTACTTTTTGTGTAATATTTTACTACTTTTCTTCAGATGACATCTAAAAAAGTGTGGAGTGATAGGTACTCTTATTTTATTGATCCTTGTCCTTATTGTAAAGGACCCCACTTATAGCAACATTTTCAATGTATTCCCGAGGGTGAGTTATGTGCACCATCTCGGTCTTGTAATTTTTGTGGTGGTCATTGGTTAAGTTGTCCCAAGTGTTGCTATCCTACCCAAAGTCTTTATAATGAAAATTCTATTAATTCTTGTGCTTTTGATAATTTGGATTCTTACAGGAAAATATTAGATCAATTTCGGGGTCTCTATGATAAAATAACATATGAGGTGGCACACTTGATAGAAGGACAAGTGAAACTCATTCCAGAGGTCGTCATGTTTGGATTGGATACAACTTCAAAAATGAGTGGAGCGCAAAGGTTGATGCTTTTAATGCCCAATAAATTAGTTATGAGTTGTGTGAGACTGAAAAATTACTTAGCCAACTTGACGAGCTAAATTTGAAGGGTCAGCTACTCGATCATACTTTTATTAATGTTGTCACTGTTGAGAAGAGTACACTAGAGTTATGTAAGGAAGTAGATTATATTATTTTAAAAAACTCTAGTGTGTGTGAATATGGGGATGTAAAAAGTAATACAATTCATGATTTAGGGTGTATTGGACCTTATTCTAATCTTTTTTCCACATTGTAATTAGATAGTGAGATATTAATCGAGCCATCTAAGCCTATAGGAGAGTGTATGGAGGAGGAACATTCTGTCTATAATCTTGAAATTTGTTGAGCCAAAATTGAAAAATTGCATTCCTCACTTAAGGGTCAAGAAGTGAAAAATATGACATCCTTTGCTTGGTTCCTTCATCTTTTTACCACCTTTCCTTGAGCGGAGCAGAAAAATTAATGCAAAGTTGGGGGTGTAATTCATAAGCTCAAAATAGAAAGGAAAAGTGGTGAACTTAATGGTGTTGTGCCACGACGTTAAATAAGGTGCTTGTTGGAAGGTAACCCAATTAGTAGTGTAGCTTCTCACGTTTATTTATTTTTTAGTATCACTTTTTTTGTGTTGTTTTTGCCTTTGCAGGTTTAGGGGAAGTTTGAGTACCCATAATTTGAAGCCAAGAAGCACGTTTGAGCTTAAGTGTGGGGTACATATGACCCGTGATGCAAAGTGAGGTAACATGCTTCTAGCTTGGTCCTAGAGGGCCTCAGGGAATATCTTTAATCCTTGTTTTACTTTATTTATTGCATTGGGGACAAAGCCTGATTTTAAGTGTGGGCTGGAATTTCTTCAAATATTTGTTTATGGTGAAGTACGCTATAGGATGTGTTTATTTTTTTAGTTTCTCGCTTAAAATAAAATAAAATATTGAAAAAAAAAAATTTTAAAAGATTTTTGTTTTATTCTTTAGATTAGATTAATTTTTGTTGGTTTTTAGTTTTTTAGTCTTTATTAGATCATACTTAGCCCACCGCTTGATTTTTTTCAATTTTTTCCTGAGGGGGATCCCTTTGACCGAGTATCTTTTATTTTTTTAGGAGTAAATTTTATTTTTACTTTTTTGGAGAGAAAGAAAAGACCATATTTTTTACTTTTATGATATTAGCAATTTAGGCCTGAGTTTGAGTAGTACTTTCCTATGAATGCTTGAGTGTAAATAAAATAACAAACTTTTTGACACCTAGGCTCATGGTTGTGGTTCTTTATATAGCTTATTCTTATTTTGTAGTTAGCTATGACCCTATCTATCTTAGAAGTGGAACTGATCCATCTTGATTTATACTTGTTCCATGTGGTGACGGTTTCTTGCATATTCCATGTTTTGCATCCTAGTTTAGAACTTACCCTGCATATTATCGAAGCGAAATAAAATGTGTTGCTCTATTTATAAGATGATATAGGCTTCCTTTGACTTGGCCAAAAAAATTTAGCTTTTGCAGATACTATATCAATAGTTAACCCCTTTGAGATTGCAACCTTTTGTTTGGTACCCGTATTTTTACCTTGATTCTTTTGTTGAATCCCTAGTTTTTGCACCATGCTTCCTTGAGCAGAGTAGCATATATTGGTTATAATTGTTAGATTTGAAGAAGAAGGGATGGTTGAGTAAAAAAAGGTGACAAATGATAGCTACACAGTGATGGAAAGACCCTCTTGGAAAAAATGTGACAAGAAAAAAATAAAAAGAAGGGAAATTTTTTTGAAAAAAAAGTATTGAAGAATTCTTGATATGATGAGATTACTAGTGAAATAATTATTATAGAGAGGGCTGAAAATAACTAGGAGAAATGATGGGTGATAAGCCTAAAAAGTGCAAAGTGCCTAGAGAAGTGTAAGTCATTAATATATAGTTTTCCTACCCATCTCCTAGCCAACATTACAACCCATTAAATTCCTATTTGATTCTATTCGAGCATGCTTAATTAGTGGAGTTTTACATAATGGGCAAGCTTGTGGTTCTTTGTGCAAACAGATGAATTCTCTTATGAGTGTGAGAGTTGTTCTTTGATGTTAAGTCCTTAAATTATATTCAATATTTGGAATTGAGTGTGTGAACTATTTCTTCTTGTGATGGCACTTATTTCATGATTGAGAGGTGATGTAATTAGCTTTCTTTGACAAGAATAGGTGAGCAAGCTTAAATTTGATCAGTTAGAGTCCGTCTTTTAGGTTAGGAGGTTAGAGAGTTGTTGATTTTTTGTATTTTTTACATAATGATCGGAAAGTTTACTTGATATTTTGAGTTGCTATATGGCCTAATTGCTTGTATCAATCAAAGTGGCGGTGTTCCTAGCTTGATTTATTGAGAGATCTTTAATGCTCGCTCAAAGAAGAACAAGAGTCTAAGTTTTTGGTTGTAATGTGAGGCCAAAATTATATATTTTTAGTCATTATTTACCTCACATTTAGTATTTTTATTTGTATTTTCAGAGCATTGACTTTATGGATTGTGCCTAATATTATATTTTAATGTATAGGATTAAATTGAGGTGAAAATGAAGAAAATTGGAGCTAAAATAAATTAATGACGTAAGATTATAGAAGGAAATCAAGCAGGCAACTTAAAGAAGTAAATTTATTATTATATTTAAATATGACCTTTAGAAGGAATTTAAGGGTGAATTGATTCCTACGGGTCCAGTGGATGACTGCGTTCTTGGCGTGTCACGGAGGAAGCACCGCTTCAATTTTATTTTTCTCAGTCCATTTTGGACTCAAGTATTTTATTTGCTCCTTTTTCCTACACCTATAAATATTCCATAAAATCAGTGATTACAAAACTTTTGACCTAGGGAGAGCTAGGAACCGCGTGAAGGCCGGAGAAAGTGGTTTCATCTTTTCTTCTTCTTTATTATTTATTTTTAAGTTATTTCTTTGGATGATTTATTGTAATTGTTCCATGTCTGTGTGGATTTAAACTTCACATTCTAGGATTATGGTAGTTGACAATGTTATTGTTTAGTAATTACTTGATTTGATTTATTTGATTATCATCATAGTTGTTCTTATATTCTTGTGCTTGCTATTTTATTGTTTAGCTACCATTAAAATAAATTTTTATTATTATTGTGAACTTGGAAAAAAGAATCAATGAGATAGAACGAAGAATATAGGGAGTAAGATCTTTACTTTGGCAAAATAAAGAATTGATTTGTCGCTTGGATAGGAATATAGCTAGATCACCTTACTTGGTTATAAAATAGGAAGATATATAAATACATTTGGATTGGGTTATCACATCCCCGCTTAACGATGTAGTTGTGAGGTCAATCTGAATAGATGATAAGAGGTTCGAAAGACCATGATCATATAATCAACCCCATAAATCAACAAATAGAAAATTAAATAATTAGCATTAGTCTAATTTGGTGAATAGTTAATTGACTTAGTCCTTGTGGGTTCGACATCCAGCTTGCAAGAGCCACCTCATTACTTGTACGACCGCGTACACTTGCATGTGCGTTTGGACGCAACAAGTTTTTGGGTGATATTTGACTACAATGTGTATATTTCAAGTACTTTATCACCTCATATCTTAAGTTTTATCTTGTGTTTCTACATTTTTAGGGTTACTTTGAGCTTATTACATATCATATGCGTGTAGGAAGTGAGTTGGATGGAAATGAGAAAAAATAAGGATGAGTTGGGATGAGAT
This sequence comes from Capsicum rhomboideum, assembly GCA_031232105.1. Taxonomy (NCBI): domain Eukaryota; kingdom Viridiplantae; phylum Streptophyta; class Magnoliopsida; order Solanales; family Solanaceae; genus Capsicum; species Capsicum rhomboideum. Next base: position 108,694,056 of record CP124714.1, on the reverse strand, counting down.
TTAAGCAAAAAGTGAAGCAGTTGAAATAGGAGGATGCCAATTTTCTCTCTATTCATGCTCGCAAGTCTGCTAGCGAAGTTGGTAGCTAGTCAAAACAACAAAGTTAGGGCCAAAAGTGTCCTCCATTGCGAGAAACAACTACACATTGACTAAGGGTGCTTGCAAATCTTCTCGCATTGCAAGCTCACAAGCCTGTGTTTTCTGCTACTCAGATCTGGAGTTGGACTAGTTTGGGGGATCTCCTAAATATACTAGGTTATATATAAACTGATGGTTTGCAAGAGTCCACCACTAAGGATCTGATTTGGTACCAGGTCCCTATACGAGAATATAAAAGAACAATACAATCTCAAATGGAAATTTGCAAGAAAGTAAAGACACAAGATTTTTACGTGGAAACTCCCCAAGGGAGAAAAATCACTACCTACCCTAGTAGGATTTCACCACCATCTTCCACTAAATATTCTGAGCAACCTTCAACTATTATAATCCTAGGAATTAACCTCCTAGTTCTTACAACCTTGCAATAACCTTATTGCAACACACTCACACTACGTCTCAACAGTGAGCTCTCTATTAGCTACCTCTAGCCAATAAAACATCTCAAATCAGAACTCAAAAACATAACAATATACTCACTGAGATCTCAAGAATGAAATGTGAGTTTACAATTTTAAGATCAAAACAAAACATCAAACAATTGTAGATACAAGAAAACATGTATCATTCCGAGAAAATGATTTCCTAAATTATTGAGTCTTAGCAATATCGGGTGAGGCCTTTGCTTGTGAAAATTCCTTTTAATTTTGGCAAAAGCTTGCCTTCTCTATTGGTGGAAGATGTATATATATGTTGAGCATTGGAAGGGAAGCTTCCGTATAGGATGCTAAAGAAGTACCACTAAGAATTCATCCCACTAACGTGCTGACATTGTACAAAAAAGTACTAGATAGCTGGAACATAAGACAAATGGCTGCAGTTGCAAGACTACACACTGGGACACCAGTTGTCGTAACTGTTCCTTCCATCGGGTTAGGCAAACCATTAAAAATAAGTAAAAATAAGATATTGCATGGAACAGTTTCCAATGATAAGGTTTGTCAATCATACAAATACAAACATGATTGACATAATAAGAACAAGGCTGGAACCCAACATTTTCCCCCTTTTTGATGATGACAAACATAGAGCCTTTTTTAAGTTCCCCCTGTCACCATGCAATCCAGCTCCAGCCACCAGTTCACCCTTTAACCTTTTGCCAGTTCCTTTTTTCACCAGCATTAGTACCCCCTTTTTACCAGTACCCCCTCTCACCATGCAATCAATCTCCTAGCACCAGTTCCACCAGTTTCCACTTTCACCTCTCACCAGTTCCCATTTTTACCAGCATCAGTTCCCCCTATTCACTATTCTTCCCCTTTTTGACAACATTAAAAAGGAATCATAAAGATAGTTAGGCACTATGCATCATAAGAAATCACAACAAGGATAGTGATCAGAACACATTTATAAGAAAGTATATTGAATCATTCGACAAGTTACGGCTCAAGTTCAACAAAAGGAAATCAATCATGCACAAGTGTCAAGACAAGAGAGGGTTAAGAATACAGAGTGAAGGGACAGTCAAAGGAAATCAAATAGGATGGGAAATAGATAGACAACTATAAAAGAGGTGATCAAAACATTTATAGCAGCACGGTTATCATCAATCAATGCCTCCTATTTGATTTTCAACTCAACATTCTTATTTTTGAATTGTGTATTCTCCTCTTTTAGCTGAGAGATCTCTATCTTAATTTTATTCGAGACACCAGGTGTGGGACTAGTTTCTTTTGTGACACAAGTCAATTGAACTTTCAGTTCATCAATCTTATTCTCCTTTTCTGCAACCATTTTTCACAACTGCTTTATTTTCAAATTACTCACTTCCTGAGCAGCAATGAGATTTGATACTGCAAACTTGTAACCAAATCATTTTTTCTTCTTAGCACACTCACAGTCTGCAAGGGTAATGAATGTAAATTTTGGCCTCTTTCCTCCAACAGTATGTGAACAAGTTCTTGGTTTTATCCCAAAGTGATCATAGTCTTTTGTGAGGAGAAATTCATAGCCCAGACTATGATCTAGTTCCTTCAACTTGCAGATCTTAATAATATGCTCAATCATGATTTAAGGAAGACATAGTGGAGTGCATGTGTTAAGAGCTTCCATTAGATAAATATCTGGTATAGAACAACATGATCGATCTTTAGCTCGTGGAAGTACTACCTTGCTAACCAGTTCAAAAAGAAGTTGAAACTCAGGTTTTATTTCCTTTTTAAGCAATCTAAAGCTTCCCACCAGTCGCTTTGATTTGGAAATATTATCAAGGAAGGTCTCTAGAGCATACTTGTCCTTCATATTATATAAACCTAAGATAGTCACACCAAGAATCTCTAGAAGCAGTGAAGTTGTCAAAGTGAACTTGATTCCATTTACCGTGGCATCAAGTGACAATTCCTTTTCTGTGAACACCAAATCATTATAGAAGTCCCTAACCTCACTAACATATGCAATACCCATGGAGTCAAACAAGTGAATCTATGCTTGAGCCTCAACAAGAGTAATGAGAGAACTCATCCCAAACATGGTAGCAATAGTAGGATCAAATACTCTTCCAAATAGCACAGTTTGATTACGAATGTCATAATCTCTTTTCTCAAACTCTAACTCTAGGATCATTGCACATTTTCTTTTTATTCCTTTTGACATACCCTTTTCTTGATTCATCTAGGATAACTTCCTCTTCAGGGGACTGATCTTCTCTTTCTTTGAATCCTGCTCAAATCCTATAGTCACAACTTTAAGTCCCTTGTTTGTATTTTCTGCACACTTAATAGGATCTATCATAAAGTGAATAGGCAACATAGAAGGTTCATCCCTTACTTTGTTAGAGATAGCTTCAAAGAATTCTATTAGCAATAACGTATCACTCTTTGAGATTGCATAGTACTCATGAGCTCATTCATAGACATTCCTCTTTATTTCTTAGATAAAAGTTGTTCCCTTTTAGACATACTTCAAAAAGGGCAGTGTTACCCAAAATAGATTTTGTAGATATTTCATAGATGTCCCTGATGAGCTGATTTTTGACAAAAATATCCTTTTCTACTTTATGATGACAAGATATTTTGGAGTCATTTTCAACCTTTTCCACTTTGATACATCCACTCAGTGAGTCATGTTTCATTTTAGATACTAAAATGAGGTTGAAGTTATGAGCACACACTGATGGAGAGGAGGATGTTTTACATCTAACTAAGATTTGGAAAGAGTGAGATATTATGGAATCGATTTCATCCAGAGAAGCATTATGAAAGAAATCTATACCTGACTTTGGTAGGACTATGGGGGTGAAATTTCTTTTCATGGATAGAGAAAAAAGGAATCTTTTTAAGATGACTCAAGAGGAGGGTTTTACAAAAAGGATAAAGTCACCAGGTCTGTTTTCAAAGGGAAGGTACAAAAGGATTGAGGAGAGATTATAGGTACAGGAAGGAACAAAAAGATTGATGGACTATGAGGATTTATCTATCAGAAAAGAAAAGGTTCGCCACGTGTCCTCTACTTTTGAAGCCAAATGAAGGATGATCATAGAGAGGATAAAAAATGACAAGGTACTTTTTAAGGAATATTCTGACATGAGTGCATAGTTAATAGTCAACATGTAGAAGCAAGAACACTAACCTGAGCAGAAGATCAGGTCTCTCCATTTGAATTATTCGAGTAATTTATGTTCCAAACTTACTCAAGTGTGATTCCTCCATGACTGCATACATGTAAGAATAAGAGATTGAATTAGGCTTCCCTTCATATTACTTTAATAAATCTAGATATCTTAAGAGGAATTTGGCAACTAGAAAATCCTCCTTTTTTTACAAGAGTTCACTGAGCCATCTATGAAACATATTACCCTTAGACTCAATATCAACTATTGATTTCTTCTCATTGTCAATACATGAGCTACTCAAACCTTGAGTAGCCTTCAGAAGTCACAAGCATCTGTTTTTTCCTCTATAAACTTTTCATATTGTCAATTTATAGAAACACCAAATCCTTCATACAGGCCAAAACTGTCAAGTAGAAACCAATGAAACTCAGCATCCTACACCGCATACCTTTTTCAATGATAGATCACCCCTTTTTTTATTCAGAAGGCACATATTCTTCATGACTGTCCTGTGTGAGAGAAGAATTACAAGTAAGCTAATCTCATGCTTAAAGCAACCATTAACCAAGTAGTTTCTTTTATCTAATTTGGTTGTTTTCTCTCACTCCGACCTCCCTATTAAATAACTTCTTTATTTTATGAACCAAAATAAGCTTGGGTCCCTTGGTATTTAAAAAAGGATGAATAAAAGTCCTACTACTCCAGGCTGGCAATGTGAGCTTCTTACTTGAGGGACCTGGTTCCTTTGAGTCTCTAATGGATTCAACATAATTTTGATTTCTTCTTCTATCATTTCCAAAAGACTGACAATGAGGCTTGTAATGGCCATTTTGACCACAATAAGTGTGTAGCTAATAGTCAAGAATAGATACGTACTTGCTATGAGGATTGTAAGGATTCTTTTTGCTTTGAGAAACAAGACCAGCACCAGAGTTTCACTTCAGATTATTCATCCTAGCAATAATTTTGATAAAGCAGTCCATTAAAGAGATCTACTAAGCTCCTCTTTTGTTTCTATCAACTCTTTTTCAAGGTGATTGTTACAATCCAATGAGGCTTCAAGATCAGGAGTGACTTTACTGAGTCTATTCTCAAGGTCAGCCTGAACCTTGTTGGCTTCTTCCTTTCTTTGTACCCAATCATTTGAAACGCTTGACACCTTAGCCTTCAATTTGTCATTTTCATACTAGGCTTCTCTTAAGGCTTCTTCTTGATCATGCATCCTTGAAAATAAGGAGTTTTCTTCAATATCAGAATAAGTTAAGAGTATCGAGCAGGGACTTTTTTTATTTTACCATATTATGGTATGCATTTACTAATATTTTGATCAAGGATCTTAGCTCTCTATAAGAATAAGTTTTCAAATTTAGCTAAACATCAAGAGAACTTACCTCACCTTTCTTTTCTTCATCAGAGTTGGCCATAAGAGCAAACAATGAATCAAATTTTATGGGTTCATCCTCAAGAGCCACCATTGAAGTAACCTGCTTATCATTCTCTGATTCAGATCCACGTGAAGTGTCTCCCCATGCAACCAAGGCTTGTTTGACCATTTTATCTGCAACCTCTCTTCTCCTAAACCTTTCAGGAACTTGGTCCCTTCTTTGAGTTATATCTGGATTATTTTGGACGTATTCCTTGTAATCCCCTTTTAGAAGAGGATAAACCTGGATGAAGTGACTTGGTTTCCCATAATTGAAACACACATTATTTCATTTGAATCCCCTGCTTGAGTTCTTTCTATTTTGAAAACTTCCATTTCTCACCAGTTTATGAAATTTTCTAGTGAGATAAGCCATGCTTTTCTCTTCTTAACTTGAATCATCCTTGCGAGTCTTCAGAACCATACTCCTTTCCTTGGTATTATTTCTCTCAGAATCTTGTTGCCTTTTAAGATCCTAAGTTTTCAGATTCCCAATAAGTTCACCCATGGTCATTTTATGCAAATCCTTCACCTCAAAAATAGCATTTACCATACTTTCCCATGATAAGGGTAAGATACGCAGGATTTTTCTAACCAATTTGTACATTTGAATATTTTCTCCTAAACACTTGACTTCATTCACAATGGATGTTAATCGAGTATGCACGTCCTGACTAAATTCACCTTCACTCATCTTGAACAAATTGTACTGAGTAGTAAGCATATCGCTCTTTCATTGATTTACTTGACTTGATCCCTTATGAGTTTTTTGTAAATCTTCCCATATCTCCTTAGTAGATTCACAAACGGAGAACCAGTTGTACTCATTAAGTCCTATCCTATAGATGAGGATTTTCCTGGCTTTGTAATTTTTTACAATTCTCTTTCGATCAACCTCAGTATAATCCTTTCTACTTTTAGGAATAAGTGGTGAGGTATATCTTTCTTTAGTTACTACCATTGGAGAATAGGGACCCTCACACATAACATCCCACAACTTACTATCCTCCGCCATGATAAAATCTTGCATCCGAGTCTTTCACAAACTATAAAATTGCCTATTGAACCTTAGAGGTCGAGTAGTTGACTATCCTTCGTCAAGACTAGGTGGAGCTACTATATTGAACAAGATCCTTACTAGGTGTTACCCTTACAGGAAGAACTGCCCTGATGCCAATTAATGGTTTGCAAAATTCCACCACCATTACTGCAACAAGGACCTGATTCGGTATAGGTCCCCTATACGAGAATATAAAAGAATAGTACAAACTCAAATGGAAATTTGCAAGAAAGTAAAGACACAAGATTTGAACGTGAAAAATCCTTGCTCAAGGGAGAAAAACCATGATCTACCACAGTAGGATTTCACCAACAACTTCCACTAAAAAATCCGAGCAACATTTAACTATCACAATAGTAGGAATTAACCTCCTAATTCATACAACCTTGCAATAACCTTACTGCAACACACTCTCACTATATCTCAATAGTGAGCTCTCCATTAGCTATGTCTAACCACAAAAACATCTCAAATCTAAACTCAAAAATTTAACAAACTAATCACTGAGATCTCAAGAATAAGACTTGAGTTTACAATTTTAAGAACAAAACAAAACCTCAAATAATTCTAGAAATAAGAAAACATGTATCACTATGAGCAAATAAATTCTTGAATTGTTGAGTATTTGCAATATCAGGTAAGGCCTTTACTTGAGAAAATTCCTTTTAATTTTTTGCAAAAGCTTTCCTTCTTTCTTTGTGGATGATATATATATATATGTCGAGTATTTGAAGAGAAGATTCCTCATTGGATACTGAAAAGGACCACTAAGAATCCATTCCACTAACGTGCTGACACTGTCTAGAAAAGTACTAGACAACTGGCACATAAGACAAATATGTGCAGTTGCAAGACTACACACTGGGACAATAGTTGTCGTAACTGTTCCTTCCACGGTGTGTATGAATCGTGTGTGTGAATCGTGAGGAGTTTTTGGGCATACACCTATAACACACACACACATGATTCATGGTCTGGGTAACTTTTTGAAGCCTTACCGAACCCAGAAAGAGCATTCAGAGGACTGAATCAGGCAATCAAAAAGCACAAATAAGAGACTCGAGAACTTAACACAGAGATGTCTGGAATTGCACTAAGGAATGTGAATAATAAAGATAATATGGAGAACATTATAAATCCCCAAGTACCTGTTGCAGTGATCATGCCAGAAGCTTCACTCTAATGACTATGCATAACCCACAACTAATAATCTAGCATCAGCTATCTTGGTTTCACAGCATCAAGCGAAAAGCTTTTATATTAGAAACAATCTATTACATTTTCCACAAAACAAGGGTTTTTTCTCAAGGAAAGAATATGAAGACCCTCAATAGCACTTGAGGAATTTTCTGTCAATTTGTGCATCTCAGAGACAGCTGAGTGTATCATCGGAAACACTGAAGCTTTTGTTGTTTCCCTTCTCAATGATAGGGGAAGGACAATTATGGATGAATATACTCCCAAGCAACTCCATCACTATATGAGATGAATTGGTTAAATGTTTTATCAATAGGATTTTTCCACCAAATAGGATAGCTAAGTAGGTTGATGAGAGAGTGCAATTCAAGCAGAAGCCGATAGAATCACTTCACAAAATATAGGAAAGATTTAAGGGAATGTTGGTGAAATATCCACATCATAACATACTAGATCAAATGTTGATGCAGAGGTTTTACGTGGGTATTGCAAATAGCGTAAAGGTTAATGTTGATGCTTCAGTAGGTGGAGCATTTTTAAGCAAATCGTTCATCGAAGCTTAAGTTTTGTTAGATAAGATAGATCACAACTGGGGATGGATGACTAGAGATGCACCTGTTACTCCTATGGTGCACTAGGTGGCTCTTGATCCTAGTAATACCATGGATAAGAACATTACAACCTTGATGACCCAAATGAGACTTTTGGCTAAAAAGATTTATGAATCAGGCACAAAACAGATTCACATAGTGGATATAACAAATAGAGGGTTATGTACACCTTGTGTTAGTCTTCCATATATTTGCTCGTACAGTGGTGAAAAATATCCTCAAGCTTATTCATAAAATATGAGTGTGTGAATAATTTTGGTGGTCAATAGCAAGTGGGGGAAATAAAGGGGACAATAGAGCTAGATGCACTATAGACCCCGAGGTCAAATGGTTATCTACCAAAGGTTGGTAGGGTAAAATCAATAGCCATAACAACAAGTGAGTTATCCTCAATAGCAACAACAATAGGTCACCAAACAGGACGATAATGATGTGACTAAAATAAAAGGCATATTACAGCAATTGTTAGGAAAAAATAGAAAGATGGAGCAATAAGTGGTTGCTCATGAATCAGCGATTAAAGGCATTGAAACCCAGTTGGACCAACTATACATGGAATTGAATCAACTACCACAAGGGGCATTACCAGCTGACACCAATGTGCACCTAAAAGATCATAGTTCTAAGCAATTGATGGTTGTTAGTCTCCAAAATAGAAGAGATATAAATGCAGAGCAAGGGAGTGTACCAAATAGTCAATAAATAGTGCAACCTGCCTAAGTACCACTTGAATTTGATGAGGTGAGTAATTTGATAGAGGTGGTGGTCCAACAACCGCAAACTAATAAGGGAAAGAAAAAAGAGGCAAATGATAATATTAAAAAGAAAGCAGAGTTGATTGCTAAAAAAGAGGCTGGAGGTATATCTGAGCAAGAAAATGCTCAAATTAGTTAAAGAAAGAGACCTCCAACACCGTTTACCCAATGGTTAGCTAAACATATGAAGGATGATTAATACAAAAAACTCATAGAGATGCTAAAATAAATCCAGTTGAATATACCATTAATTGACACCTGTAAGGAAATGTCGGGATATGCAGAGATGATAAAGGACTTGATGACTCAAAAGTTTGACGTTCAAGATCTGGCTACCATGACATTGACTCACACTTACAGTGTTGTAGTAACCATGCATATGACCTAGAAGTTTAATGATCCCGGATGTTTCCCAATCTTGTGCACCTTTGGGAACTATGATTTTGCTAAGACATTGTACGACCTCGAAGCCAGCATAAATGTAATTCCCTTGATCATTTACTAAAGGCTGGGATTGGGAGAGAAAGACCAAATCTATATTGTTACTATTAGCTAATCGATCAGTGAAACAATCTTTTGAAATCCTTGATGATGTAATTATTCAAGTGGGGCATTTTGTGTGTCCTGCAGACTTTGTCATTCTTGACTGTAAGATTGATGATGAGATCCCAATAATCTTAGGGATTCCATTCTTGGCTACTGGAAGGACACTTATTGATTGTGAATCTGGTAAACTCAAGATAAGATTAAATGACAAAGAAATCAGTTTTAACGTTCAAAAATCAATGAGGCAACCTAGTGTGTTTGTGAATTATTCAATGATACAAGTTGTGAATGTGATGATGTTGGAGGATAGTGAAACTAGTCATGTAAGAGATCCTGTAGAAGCATGCTTGCTAACTATAGTGGAGTGGGTTGGTGAAGATTTTCCAGAATGGGTTATGGCTCTCGAATGCTAAGGTTACTGGTAGAGAGAGCCTAAATTCCAATCATTAAATCTAGTTGAGAGAGAGATATAGCCTGCCAAACCATCCATTGAGTAACCCACAATGCTAGAGTTAAAACCATTACCGAGCCATCTTAGGTATGTTTTTCTAGGACCCAATTTTATGCAACCCATTATTATTTCTTAACTTTTGCCAGATGCGCAGGAAGAAAAACTTGTTTAGGCACTGCAAGAGTTCAAAAGAGCCTTAGGGTGGACCATTACATACATAAAAGGGATCATCCTCGCTTTTTGCAGGCATAAATTCTAATGGAAAATGTGCACAAACATTCCATAGAACTTCAAAGAAGGCTTAATCCTAACATCAATGAGGTAGTTAAAAGGGAGGTAATCAAGTGGTTGGATTAATTTTTTCCTTATCTAATAGCACATGGGTGAGTTATGTGCAATATGTCCCAAAAAAGGTAGGATGACTATGATACAAAATGCAAAAAATGAATTGATCCCGACTAGAAATGTCACTGGATGGAGAATCTGTATGGACTACTGTAAGCTGAACAAGGCTACAAGACCATTCATCGACCAAATATTGGATAGGTTTGCCGGTAGGTAGTATCTCTATTTTCAAGATGGATATTTGGGGTATAACCTGATTCATAATGCCCCCAAAGATAGAGAGAAAACAATATTCACATACCCTTATGGTATTTACGCATCCCGTAGGATGCCTTTTGTGTTATGTAATGCACTCGCTACCTTTAAAAGATGCATGATGGCCATTTTTATAGACATGGTGGAAGAATTCATAGAAGTATTTATGAACAACTTTTTAGTGGTAGGAGATTCATTTGAAAACTGTCTAAGAAACTTCAGAAGGGTCTTGAAGAGGTGTAAAGAGACAAATTTGGTGCTTAATTAGGAGAAGTACCATTTCATGGTACTAGAAGATATAGTCTTAGGGCATTATGCATCAAATAAAGGTATAGAGGTGGATAAGACAAAAGTTGAGGTGATGGAAAAATTACCATCACCTACGTTAGTCAATGTAATCAGGATCTTTCTTGGGCATATCAGCTTTTATATACAGTTCATTAGGTAATTTTTAAAAGTTCCTAACCTTTTGAGCAAATTGGTTAAAAAAGATCATCCTTTTGTGTTTTCTAATGCATGCAGGTTAGCTTTTTAAGGACTTAAACAAAAGTTGGTGTCGACATCAGTCATTATTTTTTCTAACTAGAAGAAACAATTTGAACTCATGTGTGATGCTTTTAGGAGAAGTATTAGGGAAAAGAAGAGATAAAATGATGCACCCCATTTACTGTGCTAGCCGAACATTGAGTGGATCTCAACTCAATTACACCACTACTAAAAAGGAGATATTGCCTTTAGTGTTCGCATTCAGCAAGTTTAGGACATACTTGATTCGCTCTAAGGTAATTATGTAAACCAACCATGCATCCATCAATAACTTAACTGAAAAGAAAAATTCTAAGCAAAGGTTGATCTGATAGATCCTACTACTACAAGAGTTCAACCTTGAATTTTGAGATAGGAAGGGAACAAAAAATCAAGTGGCTGATCATCTATCTAGATTGGAAGGAGCCAAAAAGGGGGTTGAAGTTGAAGAAATTTTGGAAATCTTTACATATGAGCAATTGCTAGTGACATTACTTGAAGAACCTCTATGGTATGTAGATATTACAAACTACCTAGTGAGCGATATTGAACCTTTTGAACTCTCCTCCATTCAAAAGAAAAAGTTCTTATATGACTATCATTATTACTTATAGGATGAGACCTTTCTATTTAAAATTTGTATGGATAACATGATCCAGAGGTATATCCCTAAAAAAAGATCAAAATTTTACTTTACAGGTTTGTCATGTATCGCCATATGGGGATCACTTTGGAGGAATCAGAACAACTATGAAGCTGATAGAATCAGGGTTCTATTGGAAATCATTTTTCAAGGATGCCAACACATATGTGAAATAGTGTGATGAATGCCAACAAACTAGAAATAGCTCCCATCGTCATGAGATGCCAATGAAGCCTATCTAAGAGGTTGAAGTATTTGACATACGGAGGATTGATTTCATGGGCCTATTTGTCAGCTCCTATGGTAATAAATATATACTAGTTGTAATTGATTATGTATCCAAATTGGTTGAAGCAGCCTCTCTTTCAAAAAATGATGCCAAAGGAGTCATTGGCTTTCTTAAGAAGAACATCTTTACCCTGTTCGAAATGCCAAGGGCCATAATTAGTGACGGTGGCATCCATTTCTGCAATAGAGCCTTCACCAAGTTGTTGGAAAAGTATGGAATCCCCCATAAGTTTGCCACACTATATCATCCACAAACAAGTGGATATTTGGAGGTATAGAATACAGAGATCAAGAGTGTTCTCACAAAGGCAGTGAATTCCACCAAATAGATTGGGCAAAAAAATTAGAAGATACACTCTTGGCCAACCACACTTCATTCAAAATGTCAATTGGCATGTCGCCATATAAGTTAGTGTTTGGTAAGGCATGAAATCTACCTATAGAGCTAGGACATAGAGCTTTCTGGGTATTGAGACAATTAAATTTTGACTTAGATGTAGCAAGCACAAACAGAGTGACAAAATTATATGAGCTAGATGAGGTTCTCTATCAAGATTTCGAGAGTGCAAGGTTGTACAAGGAAAGAAAGAAAATGATGCATGACAAGCACATCCTTGGGAGAAGTTTGAGCCCTATGAAAAAGCGTTGTTGTATAATTCAAGATTGCAATTATTCCCAAGCAAGATAAAAATAAGGTGGTCAGGTCCTTTGTGAGTGGTACAGGTATCTCCATAAGGTGTAGTTGAAATTGAATTGGAAGATGGAACCAATAAATTTCGAGTGAATGGACAATGATTGAAGCTCTATATTGGTGCGACAAATGAGGAAAAACTGATTTCAGTAATATATTTGATTGACCCTTGAAAAGGGGTCTGCATCGTGTTGTGATGCTAAATTAGATTATTTTTAGGAGGCAACCCAAGGTTGTATAATATGTAAAAAAAATTTAAAAAAGGAACAAAAAAGAGTTGAACCACGACGTTAAATGAGGTCCATAATGGGAGGCAACCCATTTCTATTGACTTCTATTCACATTTTAAAATTTTTTTTTTTTGCTAGTTTGTAAATTTTATTTGGCATCATTTGACGTGCTTTGTTGAAGATGTGCATGGAAATTTACATGAAAATAAAAGTTCGGGTGAATTGAAATGGAAAAAATGGAGAAAATTTTGAAAAAAGGGTTTAAAACCAATTCTCATCCAGGCTCGCAAAAGTGGATGCATAGAGAGCACATTTGTGTCCCAGGTGTAGAGTTAATTTTACAATATAGTAAAGTTAGAGCAGATTACGAGCCCCATACCGTGAACAAGAAAACAATATATTTTCGGGCTCACCTATCGGCTCGCATAGTGAGCAGTTCAACATGCATAGGTAAGTATAAAAAAATAAAATGACTGAAACTTTGTTTTCCCCCTCAAGTTAAAACACCCGATTCCCTGTATCCTTTTTATTATTCCCTGTATCCTTTTTATTATTTTCCCCTCATATTACTGTTATTTCTCCTTCTTTGGATCACTGCAACTACTCTATTACAGCATTAGAAATAATTATTATCTCTCTCTTTCCCTCACACCATATCTCTCTTTAGTCGTTTGCCCCCATCCCCTAAACAGTTGTGAAATTTTAATGGTTTGAGGTTGTCTATCTGCTAAAGTTCATGTGGCGTGCTGGAAAGATGGGTTTAATTTAGTTATTGTATGGGTTTTGACTGATTGTATGGGGTAGCAAACTCTAATTCCCGCTACCTCGCAAATTTGGGAGGCAAATTCATAGTCTTCTAATGTTTAAAACTCCCAAGGAAAAAAAATCCACATCCCACATGTTTGATGAATCGACCGAAAAAACTTTGTAATGGGTTTTGTGAAGTCTGAGTAGAAAACCGACATGTAATGGCAATGTTAGTAGTCCCTTAAGTGTGGGATGATTTTTTGGGTGTCTACGGACTAATTTTTCATTCATTCTTGACGAGTGTCATCCTACAAATAAATTATATATATTTGTTAATGTCTTTGAACAAATCAAGCTAGTGTGATTCTTTGACTTTCCATGCATTATAGTTGTATCAAATAAGCCAACACACACTCATGGAGGCGGAGATGGTAAGCCCCAACTAAAAGAATAATCAAATATCAATTTAACAGAAATCTGAACCAACAAGAAAAATGATATTGCTAGGAGTAAAACTCTTATAGAGATTAATAGTGAAGCCACCGAACACCTGAGTGCATAATCTGCCCAAACAATGGTAAGTTCACAGAGCACACAATCATCTAGGCTACGAGGGAAATCATTACAAATTAAAGAAGGAGCCTCAAAGCCACCTCTGGCTAAGAAGCAAAAGACCACTACAGTTAAAGAAAAGGGCAAAGCCAAAAAAATAGAAAAGTCAGTCTGATGCCGACTCATCTGATAATGATGATAGGCTCATTCTACTACCCAACAATTTTGGGAGCCAAGTTCCCAAGTAGAATGAGTTGAGTGGAAGGGTAAATTTATGAGTGAGAATGCTTGGAAGCTATAGGATGCCATCCAAAAAAAATAAGTTAATTTTGAATTGCTTAAGAACCCACTGCATATTGATGCCATGAATAGATCCTGCCCATATATCATGGTAGAAATCAAGAAAAGTTGTTGGATATAGTTTGCTCAAGGACCTAAGGGAAAGGGAAATACTACCCTCATTCGAGAAGTATATTCTCATTGAGATACACCCAATGTGACATTGTCTGGCTTAGGGGTACGAATGTGGATATCTCAACTCAAGCGATAAACAAGTGCTACCAAGTTTCTCCGTAACCTATGTCAAACTATTGGCACAAGGAGCAACATCCCAATCTGTAACGTATACTAGAGGTGATTTGCGATAACCCAAGAAAGGCACATTAGGTTAAGAGTCAATCTAGTGACTATGCAACCTTGCCCAATGCGTTCATGAACAAGAAGGCAAAGGCTTTGCTCAACTGGATTATTAACCGTTGGATGTCTGCTACTCATAAGACCGATATTATATGGGATCACATGTTCTTAATTTATGCTATATTAGACGATATCCCTGTGGATTTTGGCGAGATAATGCAGAGCCAGTTTGTGAAAACACATACTAACAAAATATGGACCTTATACTTTGTTCACATTGTTTTATTCCCCTTTTTCAGCTCGAAGGGTTGAAAAACATTGATTTTGACTTTTCAAGCCATTTCAAAACTTTAAAGAAAATTTCAAAACAATTTAAGAAAATACAGAGTCGCCACTTGATTTTTATAGAAAATATCAAGAAAAACTTAAAGAATTTTAAAGACTCGAAAACAGAAACAAATCTTTAAAATTAGAGAAAATGGGTAAGGATTTTGGTAACACCTTGAGAAGGTTTTTAGGGCACTCAAGAAGTGTCCGCGAAAACGGTTGACCAAAAGACAATTTGATTGATTTGTAAAAATGACCATCTTTGAAAAAAGCGTTGGTAATTTTTTGTAAAATCTTGAATTAATTGTAAATATGACATTTATTTCATTCACGTGGAAAGTAGTTCATTTAAATTAAAGAAAAGTCTACTCAACCTAAATTTGAATTTTTACCGAACTTAAGAGAAAAATATATTATTTTAGAAAAATAAAATTAGGAAAGGGCCAATTTTTAGCAAAAGGAGAAAACAATATTTTGCAAGATAAGCCTATTTATGAAAAGTGTCAAATTGAGACAACTATCCGATTAATTGTAGACACTTGGATTTTTCAAGAGAATTAATTTTTGAAGTTAGAAAAGGTCACTTTAACCTAAATAAACCACTTGTAACATGAACAAAATACATGCCATTTTTTATTTTAAAGGTTTATTTATAAAGAGGACTATTTCCAAGATATTGAACTATGTAATAAATGACAAAAAAAGAAGAATAAAAATATAAAGCAAAAATGCCAATTCAAAGGGAACTTTATTTCAATTTAACCAAATTTAAGAGTTAATTACATACAAATAAATCCATCATGAATTACAAATAAATAAATAAAAGTAGAAAAGTTGAGAAAAACGAGTTTTGAACTCGTTTGGACCTATCTGGCTTTAATCTTAAATTTTTCATATGCTCTTAGCCTATTTCAATTTTTCGCCTTGTCTTCGACCCTATATACTAGCTTCCTTATAGCTTTAGCTACACATTTTTTCAACTTTGGCTTTTTACCTATTTTTGGGCTTTTTACCTATTTTTGGGTCTTGAAGAGATGACTCGATGGCTTGGGCCTCTTTATCCCGTCAAGAGTGTGCAAGGGGAAGGAGTCCATTGGACTCAATCGAAAGTTCATTTTGTTTCTGAGCAGCGATTTTGGACATACGAGCTCTTTAGACGGACTTTAACGTCGGAGTATGAATTTAACCTCGCCGAAATTCAAATGAGTTCGTCAGAATTTTTTTTTCGAGTGTATTCTTCTAGGTTTTTTGGTTACTTGAGGTTAGAAGCATGCGCCACCAGAACCTACAAATTTCCCCCAAAAAATCCCCCTTTTCAGCCTCAATCTGCACTCTCTATTTATAGAAAAACAAAGGGCTGTTTTGGGGGGAAAACAGAGGGGTAAAAATGGGAAAACGAATAGAATATTGAATTTGAATTTGGGATAAGGTAACAGCTCATCCTTGTACGAATTTAGATTTTTGAAGGAATTATGGTAAAAGAAAATTGGGGGAAATCAACAATTCCCACAAGACCAATGAAATTCATCCAACAATGTACTATTACAGTACGAAATCTGTGGCTTGAGTCAAATTCTTTGGAGTATTACCGTTGAGAGGACATGTCGCGGATTCTAGGTCCTTCTAGAACCTAGAAACCTCATTAAAACTTGTATGAATTGAAAAAAATGGAAAGTGGGTAGGATATGCGGAATCGTTGAAGTCGTTTGAGGTGAATTTGGGTGTCGTTTGGTCGTTGTTTAATGGAGTTGAGGAGTTGTTGTTGTTGTCTTTTATTGTGTGAGAGCGGAAAGAGATGACCGGGGAGAGAGAAAGAGGTGAGGAAAAGGAGGGGGTGTGCGTATGTGTATATGTATATATCTGTGGGGGAGGGGAAAAGGATTAAAGGGATTTGGGCCGGGTCGGTGGGTAGGGATTGGGCTGATTTTAGGTTGTTGTGGGTAGAGATTAGGAAGGTTAGGAATTAGGCTATTATTTAAATAACAAAATTTGTTAAGAATATAGCCAAATCCATTTAAAGGATAGCCAAATTGAAATCGACTAAGGCCAATTGTATTGCAATTATGGCCCAATTGATTTCAATCACGATCAAATTATGAATTGGCTAAATTGAATCAAAATTTGAAACAAATTAACAACCGGCTTATTCCCTAGCTTCTCGGTTTAATAAAATCAAATGATTATTTTCCAAATAACTCATTTTACCCTTTTAAGAACAAATTATATATATTAATCAAAAGTCTACCCATTTGAACAATTTTCAAGACGAGTTTTGATTAAAAGATGATTTTTTTTTAAAAAAAATAATTATTAAGTAATAAAATTATACGATCTCGTAGATATAAATATAAAATGTAAAATCGTCACTTAAATGACAAAATTGACCCAAATAAATATTTCAAAAATTTCATATCCGGATAAAATAAATATTTTTATTTTATTTAAAACTGAAGCAATTCAGGATTAAACCTAGTTGTGGAGGTAAAAATTAGGTGTCAACAACTACCCCCTCCCTTTGGGTAGGGTGAATGCAAGTAACCCTGGGTAAAGGGGGTTTGACGTTCCTAATTTCGTCCGACCACAAATTCGTCTCTCGAAAGCAGTTAGGTTTCACAGGAATTTCAAGGAATTTTGGCAGAACCTTGGTATTGGGTTTCCTACATATCTCAGGTTTCATGAGAATTCAGGCCACTTGTAGTTCGTAAAGCTTGATTTTTAAGCACGATTTTCAAAGAATTCACAAACTATCCTGGTTTTGAATTTTGGTGAAACCAGAAAGCTAGGGAATAAGAGGATATGGGGGAGGTTGGAACGTAGTCAAGTTTTCAATATAGATCCCAGCCTACATATCCCTGAGATTCAAGGAATCAGACTGCTTGTAGTTCGACTCGATTGGTAGAAAAGATAGTCTCTTACACTAAGATGACCTTTGGCTTGGGATGAGTGACAAGTAAGATGAGGTATGGAAAAGAGGCTTGTAACCTCTTAACCATGAATGTGGAGCTCTTCACATCCATAGTTAAGAATTTACCAGGACATAGTTTCCAAGTCTCTAGGCGTATTGTAACCCAAATTTGAAGGAAAAGGAAAGTTACTTTCGGTGTGAGTTTAGAAGTACCCCGAAAGTGAAACTGAAACCAAAAGTCCCTAAATACCCACATGCCTTCTGATAGGGATGTGGTTTGATGGTGGTGGAAATGTCTTTTAGCTCGTGTCCAAAGAGTTTGATATTCCTCTTTGAACAATGTCCCAGTTCGCTGCTAAGAAAAAGTTTCACGTTGTGTTGTGTCCTTTTTGTAGTTGCCCGCACTTGTGGTTTTGGTTTGTGATTTTCATCCTCTCGGATGCTCTCGATAACATCTCAAACAAAATTTTTTAGCGATAAACATAATTCACTGAGGGATAGAGTCTTTTACCATATTCCTGTGTGAATTATTTTTGATCAGTAGTGATGTCCTTTCCTGAACCTGTTTTTGGAAGACAATGGTTTCCACAGCAGTATAGGTACAACAACCATCTCAGTTGTTGTACATGATGAATTTTAGGCAATTGATTCTTTCTTCAAAATGGAGTGACTCTCTTGGCCACCGACGATATTTTGGGTAGAACGGTCCCTGCAACCATTTGATCTTTTGTTTGATAACCTTCTCGGCTACCGGTATGATTTTGCATATGACCTCGGGCAAGTTCTACGCATTCTTAGTATCGAGATGACTTATAGATATCCCTTAAATCATAAATCTTTGGGTAATATCGCGCCTCATTCGATGTTGGATATGAGGCTGCTTATAGATATCCTTTGAGTTGCTAGCTTTTGGGTGATTCTGCACATTATCTGACCTTGGATAAGAGATGGCTTATAGATATCCCTCGAATCTCTAGCATTCGGGAAATCTTGCTCATTATCCAACTTTGGATATAATATGGCTTATAGATCTTGGATATGGCGCATCTTATAGAGAACCTTCGGACCTAACAATTTGATAATCTCGCATATTCTCCGATAAGGATTTAGTTGTGGCTTACGGAGAACCTTCAAGCTATTAATTTTATGGGTAATCTCGCATACTATTCGATTAGGATGTCGTTGTGAGTTACGGATAACCCATGGACTATCAGCTTGTAGGAAATCTCATACACTGTCCGGTCTCGAATATTGTGACTTACAGATGACTTTCAGATTGTCAATTACTGGGAAGTCCCGTTTGTCGTCCATCTCCAGATAACGACTTAAAGACATCCTTTCAGATCATGTACTTCTTTAACTTTGATATGTTGATGCATCCTAATGCTGGTACATGAAGTGTTGAAATATCCTCGACACCGGTTACATCGCCTTTTGCATGGTCAATAGATATAAAATGTCGAGATATCCTCGATGACAGATTGTGTCATCTTCGCATGGTCAACGGATATAGGTGCTCCAAAGCATCTTCCAAAACCATACTCTATTGTCTTGCATGGTGAGAGATTATGGAGACTTAGCTGAATGGTATGATGGCCCTCTCGGCATGGCCCTCTTGGCAATGAAATGCGATGGCCCTCTCGACATGATATGAAATGACCCTCTTGGCATGGCTATCTTGGCATGAAATGACATGTCCCTCTCGGCATGACCCTCTTGGCAATGAAATGCAATGGCCCTCTCAGTATGAAATGAAATGGCCCTCTCGGCATGGCCCTCTCGACATGAAATGAAATGGCCCTCCCGGCAATGAAATGTCCTGCAATGAGATGTAAAATGACATATAATAAAACGTAATAAAATGTTATGTGACTAAATATGATGGGATGCAACATGATACAATATGATGAAATAGAATGCAATGCCATATGGTGCAATGGAATGCAATGAGATGTAATATGATTCAATGGCATGAGATGGGATGTAATATGATGACGTATGATGCAATGGGATGCAATAGAATGTATTGGGATACAAATGGAATGCATTGGGATGTAATGGGATGCATCAAAAGTTAATGAGACGCAACGGGGTGCATTCGGACATATCGGGATGCCATGGGAAGCCTCAGGGCACATTGGGATATATTGGGGATTCAATGGGAAGCATCAGGGTGCATTGGGATATAGCAGGGATGCCATGGGATGTAATGGGAAGCATCAGGGCGCATCAAGATACATCGGGATGCCATGGGATGCATCGGGATGCAATGAGATGCATTGGGATGCAATGAGATGCATTGGGACGCATCGGGATACATTGGAATGACATGGGATGCATCGAGATGTAATGGGAGACCCAGAGTGTTTGGTTAGACTTTTATTTAGTGGGCATATATTTTCGCCTAAAGGGCTCTATGAAAAATGGGATTGGATGAATTCGCCTTTGATTCAAACAACGCACATAAACACGTAAGACAGTTATATCACATAAGCATATTATAATAAGTGCGCGTCTTAATTGGATGGCCCTTTTTAGCCAAGGGTTGGCCTAATGAATTTGAAGGAAGTATATGCCTTTTAAAAAAAGTCCATTATACCCAAAATAACATTTTTATAAATATCCAAAAGGGCATAAATGCCTACAAAGTAGCAAAATGAGGGATACAATCTTTGGGGAAAGGGAAAAAACAGTGCAAGAAAAATAATCCCATGCAGGGGATAATAAATGAAGATACTAGCATTCGGATGATCCCTCATCGGTTTTTGCTTTTTTGGCTTTGTCCACCTCATACCATATGCGATATTGATTGGAGATCAAGTGACTTCCACATAATTATGCTCTACCCTCGTAGGTCATTTTCCCTATGCTATCAATTTGGGAAGCCATACAATCGTCCAAATTAATCAAACACTGTCTGGCATCACCCACCTCTTGTCTGGCTCGCTTTAACTCATCCCTCAATTGATGTATGGTCGAAACATCGTCCATATGCTACCACTGATGAGAAATCTCACTTGTTTGGAACCTATCCTGAAGCTTGTGAAGCCGAATCTGATGCTCTGATTCTACATCAACAATTTGTGTGGGCCATTCGAACCAGGTACTAATGTTCCTGCGAGGTTCTTCTTTAACCATTCTTTGTAAGTATCGCTAACCTCAGGCTCAAACCCAATACTAAAAGAGATTTCTCTAGTCTTTCTTTCCTTCCACCCCTGTATAGTAAATTCTTTGAGCGGTGTCTCTCCCTCCCCATATTCGGTGATGAATCTAGCCATAGGTTCCATTTGTGGTGTCTCCTGCTTGATTTCAAACTGTTTGAGAATTCTGCCAGGAATATAAGGACGAGTACCTCTAAGGCCAGCAAGTACTAAAAAAGGCTATCTATTTCCTTGAATTATGTATTTCCCTGGATTGAGGTATTTGATTGACCATTGAACATTGTCGTCTCTCAATTCCTCGAATTGCTTGAACCAAAATTCCAGAGTTTTTTCCCTCTTAAATCTGTTTATAATCAACCACATGCTATGGGATAAACGAAGATCGTACCTTGTCAGATGGTACGTTTTCTCCATTCTAGGTTCTCTTAACAAATGTTTCATCATCCACCATTGCAAAATAAGATTGCATCCCTAGAACAAGCAGGCCCCCTTTTGATAATTTCTCAAAGCCCGGTATATTTCTGCAACGATCATAGGAGCTAAAGTGTGGAATACTTTAGAAGTGCCGTATTCCAACCCATAGAAGAGGGAATGTGTTACCATAACGACGCTTGGATGAATAGTATCATTCGATCCTTGTGGAAATACCATGGTTCCAAGTAGACTCACCGCGAAAGCAAATGCCCTTCTATCCTTCAGTTTTGACTAAGACGCGAATTCATGCCTGAACTTTTGGAAAGAATTGAGTCTTCCAAAACTATAGTACAACTCACAAAAAGGAATATTTGGCCCATCAATCTTCCCTAGCTAGGTATCATCTTCGATCAAAAAGGCATCCTTGATCTTTTGACGGTTCTATATGTCCGGGACTAAAACATTGTTGTACAGCGTCTTTTTCCTTTTGTTGCACATGTGGACGCTTTCATACCTAAATACCACTTCCTCGATCGTAGGGGTCAATTCAACTTTGCCAAAGCTAAATACCATGTTGTCGTCATCCCAGAATTCTATCAACACATGAATCATCTCAGGCCAAACATCCATATCTAGAAGTGAAGGTAGGTGACTGATATGCGTCTTAATAGTCTTCTTATCTTCTGGACTCATGTAGGGCCACCAAACCTTAAGGAAATCATCTGGTTTGGTAACCATTTTGAATCTTCTATCGGGGAGTGGTTGAGCCATTCCTACACAAAAGCAAACAAAGTAAGCCTTGCCCCCCACCCTAAATGATAATGGATTAGATGAATTGGCATATACTCCTTCAACACATAAGCATGATTCATTTGTGATTGACTCGTGGTCAATAGACGCAAGGTAGGTTTTCTAATGGGCCCAATACCCCCTCAGGTATTGGGTTGTCCTAGGTTCATGCCTAAAAAGGTTTTGGTTTCGCTCTATCCTAGGTATCTAGAATGGGCTTTGACCAGGTTCCCAAGTGGGCAACTTGGGTATGGAAATACAAACAGCCATTGGACGCCTAATGTACCAATAAACTGTTTTATTTCCAATATTTTCATTTGGAATTGATCAATAGAGACCGCGCAACTGCGAAACCCCAAACTGTTAAATATCAAATGAGGAAGTATGTCATGAATGCAATTGATAGATATAATCACAAAATATTGTTAAATTAGCACAATTATTCAAATAAGGTCACATAAATCAGTCCAAATAGTCTAAAATTTTGTTAGAATCTTAATAATTTCCGCAGTGGAGTCGCCATTTCTGTTTTATTTCCTTTTTAGACTCGAAGGGTTGAAAAACATTGGTTTTGACTTTTCAAACTATTTCAAAACTTTAAAGAAAATTTTGAAACAATTTAAGAAAATACAGAGTCGCCACTTGATTTTTTATAGAAAATATCAAGAAAAACTTAAAGAATTTTAAAGACTCAAAAACAGAGACAAATCTTTAAAATTAGAGAAAATGGGTAAGTATTCTGGTAACGCCTTGAGAAGGTTTTTAAGACATTCAAGAAGCGTCTGCAAAAGCGGTTGACCAAAAGACAATTTGACTGATTTGTAAAAATGACCATCTTTGAAAAAACCATTGCTAATTTTTTGTAAAATCTTGAATTAATTGTAAATATGATATTTATTTCATTCACGTGGAAAGTAGTTCATTTAAATTAAAGAAAAGTCTACTCAACCTAAATTTGAATTTTTACCAAACTTAAGAGAAAAATATATTATTTTAGAAAAAATAAATTAGGAAGGGGTTAATTTTTAGCAAAAGGAGAAAACAATATTTTGCAAGATAAGCCTATTTATGAAAAGTGCCAAATTGAGACAAGTATCCGATTAATTGTAGACACTTGGATTTTTCAAGAGAATTAATTTTTGAAGTTAGAAAAGGTCACTTTAACCTAAATAAACTACTTGTAACATGAACAAAATACATGCCATTTTTTATTTTAAAGGTTTATTTATAAAGAGGACTATTTCCAAGATATTGAACAATGTAATAAATGACATAAAAGAAGAATAAAAAGATAAAGCAAAAATGCCAATTCGAAGGGGACTTTATTTCAATTTAACCAAATTTAAGAGTTAATTACATACAAATAAATCCATCATGAATTACAAATAAATAAATAAAAGTAGAAAAGTTGAGAAAAACGGGTTTTGAACCCGTTTGGACCTGTCTGACTTTAATCTTCAATTTTTCATAGGCTCTTAGCCTATTTCAATTTTTTGCCTTGTCTTCGAACCTATATACTAGCTTCCTTATAGCTTTAGCTACACATTTTTTCAACTTCGGCATTTTACCCCTTTTTGGGCCTTGAAGAGATGACTCGATGGATTGGGCCTCTTTGGCCCGTCAAGAGTGTGCAAGGGGAGGGAGTCTATTGGACTCAATCGGAAGTTCATGCTGTTTTTGAGCAGCGATTTGGGACAGACGATCTCTTTAGACGGACGTTAACGCCGGAATATGAATTTAACCTCGCCGAAATTCAAATGAGTTTGTCAAAATTTATTTTTTTTAGTGTATTCTTCTAGGATTTTTGGTTACGTGAGGTTAGAAGCATGCGCCTACAAAACCTCCAAATTTTTCCCCAAAAATCCCCCTCTTCACCCTCAACCCACACTCTCTATTTATAGAAAAACAAGGGGCTGTTTTGGGGGGAAAACAGAGGGGTAAAAATGGAAATATGAATAGAATATTGAACTTCGAATTTGGGATAAGGTAACAGCTCATCCTTGTACGAATTTGGATTTTTGAAGGAATTGGGGTAAAAGAAAATTGGGAGAAATCAACAATTCCCCCAAGGCCCAATGAAATTCATCCAACAATGTACTATTACAGTACGAAATCCATGGCTTGAGTCGAATTCTTTGGAGTATTACCGTTGAGAGGACACATCGCAGATTCTAGGTCCTTCTAGAACCTAGACACCTCATTAAAACTTGTACGAATTGACGGAAACAGAAAGTGGGTAGGATACGCGGAATCGTTGAAGTCGTTTAAGGTGAATTTGGGTATCGTTTGGTCGCTGTTTAATGGAGTTAAGGAGTTGTTGTTGTTGTCGTTTATTATGTGAGAGAGGAGAGAGATGATTGGGGAGAGAGAATAGGTGAGGGAAAGTAAGGGGTGTGCGTATGTGTATATGTATATATCTATGTGGGGGGAAAATGATTAAAGGGGTTTGGGCCGGGTCGGTGGGTAGGGATTGGGCTGGTTTTAGATTGTTGTGGGTAGAGATTAGGAAGGTTAGGAATTAGGCTATTATATAAATAACCAAATGTGTTAAGAATTTACCCAAATCCATTTAAAGGATAGCCAAATTGAAATCGGCTAAGGCCAATTGTATTGCAATTATGGCCCAATTGATTTCAATCACGATAAAATTATGAATTGGCTAAATTGAATCAAAATTTGAAACAAATTAACAACCGTTTTAATCCCGAGCTTCTCGGTTTAATAAAATCAAATAATTATTTTCCAAATAACTCATTTTACCCTTTTAAGAACAAATTATATATATTAATCAAAAGTCTACCCGTTTGAAAATTTTCAAGATGAGTTTTGATTAAAAGACGATTTTTTTTAGATAATTATTAAGTAATAAAATTATACGATCTCGTATATATAACTATAAAATGTAAAATTATCACTTAAATGACAAAATTGACCCAAATAAATATTTCAGAAATTTCATATCTGGATAAAATAAATATTTTTATTCTATTTAAAACCTAAGCAATTCAGGATTAAACCTAGTCGTGGAGGGCAGAAATTAGGTGTCAACACACATCCTAACTGCCATGCTAGCTCATTACAAGTTGAACAAGACAAATAATGAGAAGGTGGCTGGGATAAAGTTTGCATTCCATGACATATGTGCAGTCGTAGATTCAAACAACGATCATGCCTAGAAATAGTCTAATGCAGACCGCATTATGGCCGTAGAGGGTGAAATTCTATAATTGAAAGTAGATCTCGAGACTCACAATCATGCACTTCAGGTGGGACAGGAGAGAAGAGATACATGGATGCAGGAACAATTTGATAACATGATTGAACTTTTAAAAGGAACCAGGACGATGTGAGACGTTGGCACTCAAGTTGATCTTACAGGATTCGAGATGTATGAGTTGAGTGATACTGACGACATTAATATAGTTTCTACTGGACAACTTTTTATGAGGGAGAGTTATTTTATTAAGGCAGTCGATGCATCTGGCATCGCACTAAGGATCCAACAACACTCAGGACCGATATGTTAGACTGGTCCTCTCCTCTGCCAGAGTTATTATGATGGAGTTTCTGACACCCATTATACTTTTACTCTTACTATTTGTTTTGTGATATTTTGCAACTGAGGGCAGTGCATATTCTTAAGTGCGGGGTGGTGGTGACAGACTTAATTGTTGGCCTATACTCAACAGAATTTTCTAATCGGTATTTTATTTTAGATTTTTTTGTTATAAAGATCAGAACTTGAGCCAAGGTAATTGTATAATTATAGCTAGTTTTTTTTATTGGCTTAGTCATATGTTTTCTTTAAGCACGGTTCTTTCCTGAGGACTACCAATTTTCTTTTGAACTAGGTGTTTTTAGGTAGAATTTTTTTTAGTGACTTTTCCCAATGATGGATAGCAAAAGGACTTTCTTAAGGGAATTAGTCTTTAGGATTAGTGAACAGGTAAAGAAAAGAAAGAACTCTTGTATAGTAAGCTATGTGACATATTTTATATCGGGGTTTAGGCTCAAGCATGTTTAGTGGATACTTTCTTCCAATGCCTTGAGAATTTTTGTGATCTTCTTTTGACGTTTGAGGCTAGAGAGTTTGACTTTCACTATTACCTCCTATATATTTTAAATGTTTTTATTAAAGGTGTCCTATTGCTTTACTTGAGAGTCATGACTGAGTTGTCTGGAGTGAATCATGTGCATTGTGTGAAGTGAGGTTTAGGTGATAATCGGTGTCATCCCGTGCTCGTCCAGAACTTTCCTTGTGTGTCATCGAAGCAAAATAATTAAGCCATGCTAAATTTAGGAGATGACATAGGCATTTCTTGGAGTATCCTTTTGAGTTTTTTTGCCTACCAGTATCAACATTAAACCTAGTCAGTCCTGTTAAGCCTAGGAGCCTTTTCTTTGGAAACCACATTACAAGCTTATACACTTTTGTTTTTAATTGATCTTTTTTTGAACCTTTTCCTCTAAAAGCACTTGCGTTGAAGAATAAGCACTAGAAAGAAGTATACAGGGAATATGGGTAGCTTTTGAGTGAAAATAAAGAATTGTGAGAAAAAAAAATCATTAGCTAAAAGAAAAGAAAATTGAAAAAGAGAGAGAATATCACATTGTTCTGTGTTAGTGACACCATATATATGTGATATGTTGAAAAGAAAGAGAGTCTTATGATGAACTGGGGTAGTAAGACTATTAATTGGGTTCATGAGAAGTATGTGCTAAAAAATGTAATGTATTAAAGTTCTTAGGAGGTTCGAGTCACTATTTTCCTAAATACAATCCTACCCTTCCCTTAGCCTACATTATAGCCTATGAAAGTCCTAATCAATCCTAAATTTGAAAGGTTTAGATTAGTGGAGTCTTACACTAAGGGAAAGCCTATGGTACGATTTTGGGAGGCACATGATTTTTATTGTGAGTGCGTGAATTCTTTCTATATTCCAGTCCTTAAAATACACTTGAATTTTATTATTTGAGTGCATTGATTGATTTCTCTCTTAGTTTTATTAGTGAGATCACATGATTTGCAAAAGATTTGTGAGGTACTTGGTTCTTACATTGGCATATAAAGGCATGTCAGGAATTAAATAGGAGAAAAGTCAATTTTTGAGGCTAGGATGTTAAGAGAGATTATTTGAAAATTTTAAGTAGTCTTGGCATGAAACTTTAAAAGAAAGGTGTCTATAGGTATATGCTAGGTTCTAAATGTTGATATAAACCATTGTCATCGATTGGGATGCTGGAGAATGCTTGGGAAATGTTCCTTGCCATGATGTTAATGTTAAACTTGCTCAAGGGAGAGCAAGGGTCTAAGTGTGGGTGGTGATATTTGGCTACAAACTGTATATTTCAAGTACTTTATCTCCTTATATCTTAAGATTTATGTTATGTTTCAGCATTTTTGGGGTTACTTTGAGCTTATTACATATCTTATGTGTGTAGGATGTATGTTGAATGGAAACGAGTGAAAATAAAGATGAATTGACATTAGATTTAAGAAAGAAGTGAAGCAGCTGAAATAGGAGGACACCAACTTTCTCACTCTACATTCTTACAATCCTACTTTGAAGTTGGTAGCAAGCGAAAACAGTGAAATTTGGGCTAGCATGCTCCATAGCGAGCAACAACTGCACATTGACGAAGGGTGCTCACAAACCTGCTCGCGCTGCCAGCTCACAAGCTTGCATTTTCTGCTAATCAAATCTAGACTTGGATTAATTTGGGGTATCTCCTAAATATAGTAGGTTATATATAAACCCCAGGATAGGAATTTTTGAGGCACGCTTACTCTAGAAGGTAGGAAGAACGGAAGAAGCGAAGAAATCAAAATTCAACCCCGAGTTTTAATTTTTTCTCTTTTTCTACCTGTTCGTCATGGAATTCTATGCTATGCTTTCACTCCATACTATGAATAGCTAGATTATTTCTCTAGGATTTTGATGGAACCAGTTGTTGGATAAATATGTATTGTGTTTGAGTATAATTAATTCATTCTTCTTCTCTATATTTTCAACTACATAATTGTTGTTCTTAATTGAAGGGCCCTCGGTTGACGAAGGCCACCATATCTTGCACTACTTGAGAAAGATTGTGAGATTAGGTTTTAGTTGAAAAACATCACTTTGAAGCTGTTAAGAGATTAATGGTGTAGATTTAAAAGTAAGTTTAGAAATAATGAAGCATTGACGTTATCCTGAGAATAGGGTTAATTGTTAGCTAGAGTTAATTTGAGAGAATATAATGCTAGAAAATTACTACACTTAATCGAAATATACTTGTAGTAAGAAAATATTCTTGATTGATAGGGAATAGTTTGGTGAGATCGTAGTTGACATGTAAAGATTTTATTCTGACAATTGGGAAAATCATTATCCTAGGCCTCATTATATCGAAAGAAAGTTGTTTCAATTGCTTGATAATTTTACTATTATTTTTATTCTTTGTAAAAATAATCCAAAATTTTATACTTAAAAAATTTGGGTTAATTAATATTCTTGGTGATACAAAGGTTAACTAAAATAGTTCTCTATGGGATCGACTCCAGACTTAAAAATTGGATTATATTATATTTACCATGACTGCTTATCATTTTTAGGATGAGTTTTGGGTGTGATCAGCGATCGTGGTATTTGACATCGCGTTCGCGGGTCTTTGACTTTGACCAGGTCCAGTTTGTGACCATCCTTCGTCATGATAGCGATGAGAAATTTTCATCCTATTTTTCCAACTTTCCCATTTCAGCCCTGTTTTGCCTTAATTCACTTCTTTTTGTCAGAGTTCCCTGTTAGCCTCAAATTATCTTGAATCAACACCTTTCAAACAATAATTAGCCTCATATTATGGATTATCAACATAAAATTATAAGTAAAGAGACAAAAATAAGAGGCAAAATTTCCACTTATCATAACTCTTCATATTCTAAGAGGAAGGATTATTTGAAGTTGAACCTTCTAGAATCTTATACAAGACCTTTATCACTAGAGGAGTTTTTAACTCAACTTTATGTGAAGGGCTTATTATGACCTTGAATCACATGCAATACTCTTACCACACTTAAAAATTGACCTTAACACCTATGTGTAATAAAAATGAATAGGTTCAGGTCTAACTACGTACCTAGAATGGTTAAATTCATAGCTCGAAAGTTCAGGGTGTTACTAGGTAATTTTTGGGGTTTTATTCATGGTATTTAGTTTGGGTAACTCTATCTACTCCCTTCATATTAATTCCATTGATTTCCACCTAGTTTTATTCTTAATTCCGGACTTGAATTTTAGCTCTCTTACTTTTCTGAGCTATTTTAAGCCTCAAAATTGACCATGTTCTTGCTCTAGATTTGATCATGTGTCCTTTCCCTATGGGAAAGTTAATTTCAAATTCAATTTTTCAATTTTATTAACGAGCCCAGAAGGTCAATTTTTGACCGAATTTTTGGCTAAAAATATATATTTATATTATAGGTGTCATGTAATGACCCAACCAATCATTTAACAGATTTCTGCATGTTTTTTGCATCTCAAGCCTTCCCACAACAACATGTCACTTATGACTTGTCAAACCTGTCAGATTGATTATCAGACAGTTCATTTGGGATTTTTGCTCATTTCCCTGTTTTGGAGCTTCCATTGTTAAGGAATTGGTCTTGAACCAAAACTCCTATTAAACGGCCTCAGATGAGAATTTCGGTAGTGTCATCAGCTCTGGAATTTTTATTTTAGGCTAAGGGGATCCTTGGTCCGGGTCCCGAGGCTTCCAGACTCATTTTGGGTTATTGAGTGGATTTGATGAAAATGGAACTATAGGTGTGGGACCCATATTTAATCAAAACAACCTTCGTTGGAAATTTTGACTGTTTCGTTGAGTCCAAAATTTTGAATTTGGTATGGTAGCATAGTTTGTTTGCACTAACGGGGTTCCGAATGAAACTCGAACCCCCGATCATAGTACGTGAGGACTTGGTGAAATTGCTGATATGTAGCATCTGGTGCAGCCATGATTTGGCCTTCTCATTCGAGAGGCTATGGCTGTGTTCATGAAGGTCAAGGATATTATCCTCAACTTTCGTATTCCATCCATTGCGTTCGAGAAGGGTCTTTTCGAACTGATCCCGCATGCATTTGCGAAGGACCCCCTGACACCCCTTTTATATTTCTCTCTTGCTCAATTCTAAGCCTATTTTTAGGGCTTTCCTCCATTAAAGCTCAAAAAAGCTCTACAAAGTAAAGGAAAATCATAAGTTGGAGTTGGTAATGAGTAGAGGGTGTTGAGGTGATCATTCCCCGTTAATTCCTTTGAAAGCTCTCGTTCCAAAATTCATTTAATTCTTAGTTTTAGGTTTAGATTCGTTGGCCTTTGAGGGATGATTTGAGCCCCGATTTGTGCTCCATTTGTGCTCAAAGTTTGAGCATTCATTCTTTGTCCTTCGAGGGACCTCGTGATGTATTAATTTTTGGATTCCGTTAGCAGGCCCCACGAGTCCATTTTTGACCCAATTTTGGGCCTGGAGTTTTACATTGCAATATAGGTATTTTTTTACTCCTATTAACGTTTAGAGTATTATTTTGATAGCTGGTAATATTTTAGGATCATGTAGCAAGGATGAGTAATTCATAGGTGATTCAAGACTATGGATCGACATCGAGGTAGGCTTCAGTCTACTTTTCTCTTCGAGATTGTATATTGTATAGATTGCATGCTTGGCAGGGATTATATGAGTGGATTATGACACGAATCATAGCCTAGAATACCCGTTATGGTTGTAGGATACTATTACACTTGATTATATGCTTTTTTTTACCTTAGGTTGACGTTAAGGATACCTTAGTATGAGACTTATGGTATTATCTAGTGATCTGGACCATATTCCCCGTTTAGCTCCTTCTAGTAGCTGTGTGTCCTAATTTACCATAGTTTCCCGAATATTGGTGCTTTTAGCATTCTAGTTATGTATTATTGGGCCCGAAGTTATGGTTATAATACGAGCTGGACAAGTGTACATTATATCCTTAAAAAGGAATTGATTCTAGCTTTTTGATGCTTAGGAACATATGGTTGTATTGTTTGGATATTGGTGATGGCATGCATACTTTTAGGCACATTTATGCTCACTTAGTGGTACGATTCCAACCAAAACCTTAATTTTACTATTGTTTTCTAAAAAGGGATTTATTCGTACCTTTTTCCTTTAAAACAAATTCTTTTACCATGGGAATCGTACCACCTTAATTAATGAATTATGAAATTTTGAAATTAACTATGATATTTTGGGAATTATACCGAGGTTGATTCTGGTCCAATATTTATCCACTCTTTTATCACTATTATTTGCTTTGGTCGAGGGAGATTCTGACCCTTTCAATATTATTATGTCGATTTAGTCCCAAACTCGATCTTAGGAAATGGATTTATAGATTTATACTATTTTATTATCTGATCAAGTACGAGCACTTATTATTCTTATTTATATATCTCCGATATTGGACAAAGTGGATTGATTATGATAGTTACTGGAAGTTCTGGTTCGGGCCTAGGTAGTGTATATGGATATCCCAAGTCCCCTATAGGCCCCTTCATCTGTGAGACACACTATTAGAGAAGGATGGTCATCGTAGGTCCTTACTTCATGAGTTATTGAGCTGGAGGAGGTGTATAAACTTTGTATGTTATGGCACTCAGATTGGATATGGTATTATCGATTTATGTTGCATTCATTCATTCATATGCCTTGTCTATCACCAGTATAATTATTTGGCATATATTTCTATCAGTGTTATAGGGGATGTATAGGTATAGGTTATGGTTATTGCATGCTGAGTGCTCATTTGAAACTTTTAGGCTTATGGGGGCCTGGTTAGGTTATTGTTTATCCGAACTAACTAGTTACTTTATTGTTGGTTATTATGGTTAGTTCGTGACACAATGGTTATGGACTGGTACCCAAGATTTTCAGTACATTTTTAACTTTTTTTCTCTATTGCAGTGAGATATATTATTGTTAGATTATCTCATGATTAGTCTCATTTAAGTTAGAGTCCTCGATTACGCTAGTATTAGCTATCCTTCTTGGTTATTACCCTCGAGATGTTAGGTTGTCTCCCTCAGGATATTAACTTTAGTTTTATATACCCATAGATATATATATGGCATTACCATATATGATATATCTCTTTCTTTCCTTATCTATTCATATTGTTTATGTATTCTTTGGCCTTGTATTACTACTATGTGTATCCTTCTTTCACTCTTTAGTTGTATATTGCTAGTGATATATGGTATTGTACTTTAGTTCTGGAATATTGTTAGAATAGGATAGTTTATCCTTACTACTCCATTAGCAGTATTATGTTTAGTTTCTTGGATAGCTGCCTGTAGTTATATTCTCGCTTAACATGTTAATTATGCTTGCATTACCTTTGGAGCTCAGTTGGCCGATGCCTATTGAGTACCATGTGTTTGGTACTCATACTACACTTTTGCATCCGACAAATAATAGTATGAGTTCTCACCATTGATGTATGCATCGCATGGAGAAGCCATAGATCAGAGATTTAGGGTGAGCTCCTGACATTCAGAGTATTCCTACTCTCCTTTATATTGTTAGTTTTATCTCTATTTTGTATTTCAGAGAAGGTTTTGTATATTTAATGACTTTGCATTCCACTTTGTACTCTTGTTCTATTAGAAGCTGTCATACTAACTTCACTAGGTCTTGGGGTTGTAATCTATATTAGTCACTTTATTAAATTCCTTTTCGTTGTTTTCTTCATTTCTATTGGTAGTCTGTTACTAGTTGTTCTGGACTACGATTTGGCTTAACTACTGGTGGGTTATAGTAGGTGCTATTATGACTTAAGAAATTAGGTCATGACAAATTGATATCAGAGCGAAGGTTAACTGGTGTTGTTGGTACAAGAGCTAAGTACTTAATAGAGTCCTATGGATTGATATGAAGATGTTTGTATCCTATCTTTAAGAGGCTATAGGGCATTCTTAGGAAATTTTATTCTTGGATCCTTGTCGTGTGTCCGTACTTCTATGAGCCTCTAAGTACTTTTTTGACTCCACTCTCTCCCAAATGGATCATACGAGGTTGTTGATAGATGCAGATGAGACTTCTACGCACGTTGTTAGAGTTTTGGCTCAACATTAGCCTAGGGAGTTAGAGATTGAAATTAAGGACCGCCTGGATCAGGCAGTGATGATGACCGATACACCGAGTGTTTCTCAGGCCAGAGCAGGGATCTTTATACATTTTTAAGTATGAGATTAGGTTTCTCGAGTGGGTCAGTCAGACATCTATCTTATATGCTACAGACCATGAGATAGTGTAGAGATTTATTAGAGGATTGGCTTTACCACTCCATTTGGTATAGAGTATTTGAAAGCAGTTGGGTCTTCTTTCTCTCAGGTCATTGATCCTGTGAGGGCTACAGAGGAGGCTTGTATTGGGATATATAGGTGTGGTAATAAGACTCCATGCATGCAATACAATGTTAGTGTATTTCGTCTAGAGGTTAGGATCATCGTAGCAACATTCAACATCACTTGCGGCCTATTTGACCTAT
This sequence comes from Capsicum rhomboideum, assembly GCA_031232105.1. Lineage (NCBI taxonomy): Eukaryota > Viridiplantae > Streptophyta > Magnoliopsida > Solanales > Solanaceae > Capsicum > Capsicum rhomboideum. Next base: position 108,660,232 of record CP124714.1, on the reverse strand, counting down.
ATGGGTAGCACCTAAGAGTATGGGTGGCTTTCAGATGGGTAGTAACGGTAATAGTGGATAGAGTTCTTCTCAATAAATATGGGTTATTTGGTCTAGGTATTCAAGCTATGATAGTCATTTTGGATCAGCAAGTATATGTATCAGAGAGTTCTAGGAGCATGTTTTGATTATGATGAGTTTTGTCATTGGTCTAGGGAGTGCCCCAGACGTGAGTTGGTCAGTCAGTTAGGGACAACTTATGTTTCTTGCTAGGTTAGAGCTTTAGAGGTTTTTATGACTGCAGATAGACCGATCATTAGTCCAAAGAGTGTCCCTAGCATTGGATTATTTGTCAGTATGTGCATTCATATCTGTCTCATAGAATAGTGGCACCTTCGATTAGAGGTAGTGCACTTGGGGTTTCAGTTGGTCATTTAGACATTCAAATCTGTCCTTCTTCAGGTAGGTCAGGGCTATGAATTTGGATCCCATCACTATAGGTGTGTTTTTGGTTTACCATCTTTGATTTTTATTTGAATTGAGTTGGGGTTTTCTTACCCATTGATGAATATATACCTTGATTACTATATTGATTGTTGTATGACTTTGTGTAGATTTATGCTTATTTGACTACCCCCGTAGATGAATTCTTTTAGTAGTGGATTGAGTGGATCAGTATTGTTATTTCATAGGGATGTAGCATTTGGGTTAAAGTCTCTCTCATTCGACATATTAGCCTTGTTGTGGTTGTAGAGTGATAATGTTTGTTGTTTTTCCTTTGGTGCCACCTACACTTTATACAGTCATTATTATTGTCATTTTTTTTACGTTGATTGATCCTTACTAGGTAGACGGCTAGGCTACTGTTATCTAGTTTGTATATCCTTTCTTTTCATTCTTATTTGTTGGCTTAGACGGCTAACTCAATTGGTTGGTTCTCTCTCTTTTAGTGAGGTTAGGTTGTTTTCCTTCTCTATTAGCAAAGTTAATCAGTCTTTGAGAGGGAGTGAAGAAAGGTTTGGCCTTTTATGGTTATATTATGATTTTATCATTGGCGATCTTTTTCTATAGCCCATTTCTATTGTTGATAATTCTGATGTTTGTTATCCCAATTGTCTGGTTTATCTCCTGGTATTAGTCTTGACCTTGGTATTGGTGTTGAGATTGGTACTCCATTCTTCTTCAATGTAGTTCATGGTTAGCCGAGTTAAAGTTGGTGTAAATGGGTGAATTCAAAAAAATTTCATCTCGATATTAATTCAGCCTGATGTGACTTCGTGGAATGCTCCTGATTGGTGGTATGTGCTTATGTGTAATCATTGTCGTAGATTGAGTATTAGTTTGACCAAATTCGGGCGAAGATCAGGATTTTATGAGTTTCTTAAGTTTTGGCTACCGTTAGTACCTCTGCAGCCTTGGTGATTCTTGGGTGATGCCTTGATGTGTTATGTCCTCGATGGATGTGGATTTTGATTGCTTGTATCTTCAGTCTGTGGTTTTCCTTAGTTGTGGTTATATTTTTAGACAATATTTCAATTCAGTTCTTGCGAGAACCGTTTGATATATGCTTAATCTTTGAAGGTAAGATTGATTTGAGTATTTGACATTATTGAAAACTTATTGGCCCCAGTTATCATTTTTGACTCTTTGGGATGACGATTTGGAAGTTGTGATAGATTCTGGAGTATGGATGCTTACTCATCTACAAGATCAGATTGGATTGTTGAAATTGAGTAGTTCAGCTTTCGTGTTTAGAATACAACTATGGATTGCATGACATGGTTGAAGCCTCCATTTCAAGATTTGATTTAATTGAGCATTCGTTGACAGGCCGACTAAGCCTACTTTTTGCCTACCAGTTCAGTTCTCTTCAGTCTAGATAGACTGTGCTTGATAGATGCTCTCAAGATGGTCCATTAGCACATAGTAGTGGTTTTTACTGCTTTTGACCTCTGTTCTCAGCGTGTGTCAGAATTTTGAATGTCTTCTTAGTAGAAGAAGTATGCTTATGTTTGGCTTGGGATGGTTTCACCCACAGTTGGTGGGGTTCTCTGAAGCAGATCATTTGTTTACAAGAGTTTGTCCATCACACTCCTGGTTATTAGTTTTAAGGATCATCTAAACTAATTGTAGCTTTGGAAAAATATCGCAGGCTTCATCATCTCCATTTGTGTATCCAGATAGCACCTTATGAGCCTATTCTTATGCTCCCTAGCCTGGATTTTTGTTAAGATCAGTTTCAGTCTTCCAAAATTTTGGATGAGGTGATTACATGGATAGGACTCGAATGATGTTGGAGAACTTAGGTGTAGTTCAGAGTAGACATCATGTTTTGAAAGACAAGAATATATTAGATTGGAATTTGGAGTTGTTTATATGGTTCATTCCTTGGGTTGTCTTTAGATTGGTTGTGCTTATTTTGGTGTGATGTCAGTGCATGTGGTTTGGATTTGTGTGCTTCTGTCGTGTTCGTTTCAGTTGGAGGCCTGTTGGTTGTTGAGAATGAGTTTTTGGTTATTTGGAAAAGTGAAGGAAAGAAGTTGGTGTAAAAGGGATACCCTTAGAAAAATCCCTTGGAAGCTTTGTGGTGCCTTAGAGTTTATCTGGGGAGTCTTCCTCAGAGCATGTGGGCTCGATACCTCATCATTTCGAGCTTTCGAGCTCATTCGATCCATTGACTTTCGCAGATGAAAGTCTTTATAGTAGTGGATATTATAATGACCCTCCTAATCATTTTCTTAATTTCCATGGGCTTTTGGCATTTAAAGCCTTCCCATAGCGGCTATAGGTTATTTATGACTTGGCAAAACTGTTGGTTTAGTTATCACATAATTCGCTTGGGTTTTAGGTTCATTTCCTTGTTTTTGAGCTTTCGCTGTTAAAGATTTGGTCTTGGACCAAAACTCCTAGTAAACGGCCTAGGATGTGAATTCTGACAGCGTCATCAGCTCCGGAATGTTAATTATAGGTTAGGGGACCCTTGGTCTGGGTTTCGAGGCTTCTCGACTCACTTTAGGCTATTGGGTGGATTTGATGAAAATAGAACTATAGGTGTGGGACCCATATTTAATTTAAATGACTTCTGTTGGAAATTTTGATGGTTCTATTAAGTCAGAAATGTCGAATTTGGTATGGTAGCTTAGACTTTTTACACGCACGAGGTTTCAAACAAATCTCGAAGCCCCGATCGGAGTCCGTGAGGACTTGGTCAAATTATTGATATGCAGCATCAGGTGCAACAAAAATTTGGCCTTCGTGTTTGTGAGGCTATGTCCACATTCACGAAGGTAAAGGATGTTAGCCTCCATATTTTTGAGCCAGCCATTGCATTTGCGAAGGGTCTTTCTGGTCCATCCCGTTTACTCGGTGGGGTCCCACATTCGAGAAGGACCCCCTGACAGCCCCTTTATATTTCTCTCTTGCTCTATTCTAAGCCTATTTTTAGGGCTTTTCCACCGTTAAAGCTCCTAAGAGCCTTAGAAACTCAATGAAAATCATAAGATGGAGTTGGGGATGAGTAAAGGGTGTTGAGGTTATCACTCCCCGTTAATTCCTATGTAAGTTTTCGTCCCAAAATCCATTTAATTCTTAGTTTTTGGTTTAGATTCTTTGGGCTTTGGGGGCTGATTTGAGCCCTGATTTGTGCTCAAATTTCGAGCACGCATTCCTTGTCCTTCGTGGGACCTCATGACTGATTCAATATTTGGATTCCATTAGCAGGCACCACAGGCTCATTTTTTACCCGATTTTAGACTCAAAGTTTTATATTGCAATATGGGTATCTATTTACTCCTATTAACGTGTAGAGTATTATTTTTATAGTGTGGCAACATTTTGAGATCATGGAGCAAGGATGAGCGATTCATAGGTAATTCAAGATTGCGGTTCAACATCGAGGTAGGCTTCAGTCTACTTTCCTCTACTAGATTGTCTATTGTGTAGATTGAATTCTAGGTAGGGATTATAGGAGGGGATTATGACTAGTACATCATGAATTAACCTATTTAGGGAATTTGGGATAGAAATGTGACCCGAATCTTATCCTAGAATACTTGTTATGGTTGTAGAATCCTATTACACTTAATTATATGCTTGTTTGACCTTAGGTTTACATTAAAGATCCCTTAGTATGAGACTTGTGGTATTGTCTAGTGATCTGAACCATATCCCCCAATTAACTCCTTCTACTAGTTGTGTGCCCTAATTTGCCGTAGTTTCCGGAATCTTGGTACTTTTATCATGCTAGTTATGTATTGTTGGGCCCGAGGCCGTGGTTATGATTCCAGTTGAACTCCAGATGGGTATTCTATCCTTAAAAAGGATGTGATTCTACTTTATAGATGCTTATGCGGTTATGGTTGTATTGTTTGGATACTGGTGATGGCATGCATACTTTTAGGCACATTTATGCTCACTTAGTGGTACGATTCAAACCAAAACCTTAACTTAACTACTATTTTTGGAAAAGTGATTTATTCCCACCTTTACCTTTAAAACATATTCTTTTACCATGGGAATCATACCACTTTATTTAATGAATAATGAGCTTTTGAAACTAAATGTGATATTTTTGGAATTAGATCGTGGTTTAGTTTGATCCATTATTAATCCACTTTTTTATCACTACTATTTACTTTGGTCGTGGGAGATTCTGACCCTTTCTATATTATTATGCTGATTTAGTCCCAAACTCGATCTCGAGCAATGGAATTATAGATTTATACTCTTTTAGTCTCGATTCGAGTCCGAGCACTTATTATACTTATATGTATCTCTTCGGTACTGGTCAGAGTAGATTGATTATGATGGTTACTGGAAGTCCTAGTTCAGCACCAGGCAGTGTATACGTACATTCTGCGTCCCCTATGGGCCTCTTCGTCTGTGAGTCATAGTGTCGGAGAAGAATGGTCATCATAGGTCTTGCTTTTGTAAGATATTAAGCTGGAAGAGGTGTATACACTTGGTATGTTATGGCACTCGGATCGGATATGATATTATCTATTTATTTTGCATTCAATCATTCATATGCATCGTCTATCACCAGTATAATTGTTTGACAATTATATCTATCAATCTTATGGGGGACAATATATGTATAGGTTATGGTTGGTGTATGTTGTGTGCTTGCTTGAACCTTCCAAGCTTATGGGGTCCCGATTAGGTTATTATTTATCCGGACTAGCCGGTTACTTTATTATTAGTTATTTTGTATAGTTCGTGGCACGATGGTTATGGACTGGTACCTGAGATTGTCGGTACATTTTTGATTCCTTTCCTCTATTACAGTGAGATACGTTAATGTTAGATTATCTCATGATTAGTCTCATTTAGGTTAGAGTCCTCGATTATGCTAGTATTAGCTTTCCTTCTTGGTTATGACCCTTGAGATGTTAGGTTAGCTCCCCCAGGATATTACCTTTGAGTTTAGTCATATATACCCATATATATATGGTATTACCATATATCCCACTCTTTCCTTATCTATTCATATTGTATATGTATCCTTTGGCCTTGTATTACTACTATATATATCCTTCTTTCACTCATCAGTGGTATATTGGCTAGTGATATATGGTATTGCACTTTAGTTCCTGACTACTATTAGAATAGGATAGTTTATCTTTATTACTCCATTGGCAGTACTATGTTTAGTTTCTTGGAAAACTGTCTGTAGTTATATTCCTTCTTTACATGTTAATTGTGCTTGCATTATCTTTGGAGCTCAATTAGTCGATGCCTACTGAGTACCACGTGTTTTGTACACATACTACACGTCTGCAGCCTGTAAATCATAGTATGAGTCCTCGTCATTGATGTATACATCGTGTGGAGAAGACATGAATCAGAGATTTGGGGTGAGCTCCTGAAGGTTAGAGTACTCCTCCTCTCCCTATATTGTTAGTTTGATCTCTATTTTGTATTTCAGAGACGACTTTGTATTTATATTGACTCTGCATTCCACTTTGTACTCCTATCATATTAGAATCTCTTGTACTAACTTCACCAGGTCTTGGGGTTGTAATCTATATTAGTCTCTTTATTAAATTCCTTTTCGTTGTTTTCTTCATTTCTATTGGTAGTCCGTTACTAGATGTTCTGGACTACGGATTGGTTTACCTACTGGTGGATTATAGTAGATGCCACCATGACCTGAGAAATTGGGTCGTCGTTACATTTCATTAGTCATATATGATGTGTAGAATATGAATTTGATATTGGGGCAGCATTCAGAGGCTCGTCGGAAAGGAAAGGCTGCACTGTGATGGTTTAGAACATGCCAATAGACTTTTAGGTAGGCCATGGTCTACCTTCTTCTAGATTTAGATTTATGAGATGGTGTATTCTATAAATTATAGGTGGTGTACGGAATTTTAGGGTAAACATAGGATTTTCTCTCTATTTTTGATATTTTGGGCCTATTTCAGGGGCCTTAGAATAGAGTCGTTGCTTGAGCCTTTGTTTAGGGTGCTTATTATAGTGCTAGGACTAGTTTAGAAATTTTTGCTATAGGTATCGGTTAGTGTTGCCGTACTTAATTGGATGCACCTCATATTAATGTTAATTAATTGTGAAGGGTTATTTACCCACATTGGCATATGATTTTACCTATTTATATATGTAATTGAGCTTTCACCCATTTATTTACTCATACCTACGCATGTTTATGGGGTATGATGCTCTGGAAATTGCATATTTCGATTTTATAAAAAGGAGATTGTACCACCCCTCTACTGTATTTTGTTTTTAAGTGGAAATTGGACCATTTTACCATGGAATTTGGATTTTGAGTGGTTTGGACCTTTTCATGGATTTCTGGTTTAAAAATATGTATCACTTTTAAACTTCTGATTGAGGGATGCTTTTGTCCTATTTCTCAATCTATTTTTCTATAATTAAGCTTGAGGTATGATTCTAGGCCTCCTGAGGTATGTGTTGGGTTTTCTTTATTGTTGTATATGCGCAGAGCTTGGGGTATTGTTGAGCAAGCGAATTATGGTTTGCATTGTCCACATACTACATTGTACCTTTTCATATTGCACTGTACCTACCTCTCACTTATATATATATTCAGTGTATATTAGTATCGCTATTTCCATTTTTATCTTTGTTATGCCTAACTCTTAGATTAGCTTTTCCTATATAGTCTTTTTATCCTCTTATTTATATTTTATATTATCTTCTAAGCTTAGTTGGTCTATGTTTCCTACTGGGTACTGTGTTTTTTTGTACCATTCCACAATTTTGCATATTTTTGTTTATACAGATCCTAGTACGAGTATTTGTTGTTGATCTTCTAGTTATTCGTAGGATATTTGGGATTGGATTTGGGGTGGTCTCTCAGTATTTTGAGTTGATCCATTTCCCTCTTTTGATTATTGTCTTTATTTTTACAAATTCAGAGATAGACTTGTATAGTTATACTTACTAGCATCATTTCTGTATAAGTAGATCTTGTACAGGTGAAACCAGTCCTGGAGTTAGATTTACATGTATATTTTGTCTTTCATGTTACCTTAAGGCCCCATTTTGTATATTTTATACATGTTATGTATATATCTATACCTTGTGGCCTTGTTATCTATTTTAGCTATTTCTATTCACTTTGTCAGCTATTACTTTGGGTGCATCGACTTGGGGTTGGATTACCTACTAGGGGTTATAGTAGGTGCCATGATGGACTTATTTTGGGTTGTGAAAGTTTGGTATCAGAGCTAGGCTCACCGGTTTTACTTGTGAAAGAGCAAAATATCTAGTAGAGTCTTGCGAATTGGTACGATGACTATAGGGTATTCTGAGGGTAATTCCATCTTTTGACTCCTTCTCGTGCGTTCTTATTCCTATTGGTTCCTAAAGTCTCATTTGATTAACTTTTTCATAGATGGTTAGGAAAAGGTCTATACTGCGGAAGGGTGAGGTTTCCATGCCTTCAGCAAGGGATCCAACCATAGGCCGAGGCAGAGGTTCTCCTAGAGGTCAAGGCTCAGGTTGAGCTATAATACCAGCTTTGGGATAGGTCAGAGAGTTTTCACCAGATAATGAGATTGATCCTGGGGTAGTGATAAAGGACCTACCCCTATAGCAATCGGCGGGTCAGGAACTAGCCTAGACTCCAACTCGGTTTGTGGCCACATCGGTATTTTAGGATGCTATGGTTTATCTAGTGAGATTTTTAGATGACATGTAATAGGTAGGGGCTCTGACTGATACTTTTAGTGGTCCCCAAGCCAATGATGAGGCACAAAATCCACCTCAGGGGGTGACACAGGGTAGTCGAGGTGTATGAGCACCACTTATAGAGGTGACTCTCCATATATATAGAGAGAGGTAGTGTCAGTGCCATTTTTTACTCAGCCTTTGACAACCATGCTAGTGATGACTATTGGGGAGAAGAAGATATTTTGGTGGCTTAATAAATTGGGCCCTTTCAAGTTTTCAGTGTTCCATGAATTTTTTGTGAGCTACAAGAAGAGGTTGCATAACCTCGGCCAAGTGGAGTCGTACATGGTAGATGGCATCATATTTCAGATTGATGGGTCAACAAAGCAGTGGTGGTAAGTTTAGGTGGAGTTAGGGCAACTGGGTAACCCATGATTGTTGACACCTAATTTTGGCTCTCCTTTTTCCTAAAATTAATTTTTTCTATGCTTATGGGTCCCGCTGGCTTTGTCAAAATATCTTTATTACTTTTTAAATTAATTTTGATAAATTTGACACCAATAAATGATTTTGAAAATATTATTTCCCTTACTTTCTATTCTACATATATATAGTAACTACTAATATCGTGTCTTATAAAATTACTCAAAAAATATATTTCTCTATATAATTTGTTCTTTTCGCTATTTTTCCAACAAAATATTAGTGTGTTAATTTTTATATCGAACTCTAAATATTTTTTGCTATATTGTTACATTGCTCTATTTATAGAGTCATTTTTTTTACAAACTATAATCTTGCGAATTATTAATAAGCATGTATATATAGTAATGCATATATCTGTGTGTATGTATACGTACATGTACACGTATAAATATGCACCAATATGTATGTACATATACGTATATATCTTGGAAAATTAATCAGGACAAAAAGAAGCATCGTTAAATTAATTAAGTGAAAAGGGTTGGGGAAAAATCAGATTTTTTTTATAAGTTAATTTATCTACTAAGTTTGGGCCAAATCAATCTTTATTTTTCAGCCAAAATTGGGCCCCAACCCACTAATTTTGCACTGACCCGACCCAAAATCCATTAAACACCCCTAAACACTCCCCTGATCCCTATTTCCCTTTTACTTCATCATCTTCATCGCCCCTAACCCCCAGTAGACCCTTCATCGACAACCCACACCAAACTCCAACCTACCCTCTGCGACTTCCATCTCCCTCACCCCGAGAATCCGCCAGATTCAACGCTCACAGACCTCTGTCACCACGTCAATCGTCTCTGAGCATCAACAGTGCCTTATCCTCACCCAAACGGCTAATTTCAACCTTCCACTAGCAAGAGAGATCTTGAAATCTCTTGAAAACGGCAAATACATTTCGAAATCCATGGATAAAGCTTGTCCATGTCTCTTATCTCGATTCCAACGTCTCTTGGTTGAAGTCAAACATTCAAATCGACTCCCAGGGGTAAGATTTTTTTTTTACCTCTACCTGTTCATCTTATCTTCTCTGTCTCCATGTCTATTCAGAAGTGATCTCCTATTTTATTGTTTCCTTTTGAATTCAGGAGCCAATTTTTCAAACTAGTGGGGGCTTTGATTTTTCACTATAAATAGGGCCTCAAATGCCCTCAACAGACAGTTTTTTTGAATAATCCAAAATCACCTCCATAGCCTTAAGTTTAGAACTTTCAATATTCCTAGTTCTCTTTTGCTAAATTTGTTTTCTTTTTGTCCGTTGGAAAATCCCAATCTCTTTGGAGGGAGTTGATAGCGGAGTCGGAGTAGTTAGCTTGAAACTCAACATTTCGACGGCCTCAATCGCTGCCCTACACAAGGTAAATCCTATCCCATCTTAGTTACGCTACACTTACTTTTATTAATTGCTTATCATGTGATTAATCGAGATGTTAGCTGGCTGATTTGGGGCATGAAAACTTGAGTACAAATCAGTTCCTAGCTTCCTGATTTATGTATATTAGGTTATGTGTTATGTGTTCATAAAAATGTTTCCGTTGAGTAAATTTGATGAAGTTTCGATATTTAAATGGGGTTGGCTCTTTCGTTCAGTTGGTTGTGGATGTAAACTCAAAATGGTATTTCTTGCGTCGTTTGGCTTTATATATATTGGATAGATCATTCATAACTTTAGATTGGCTTGAAACGAACTCCATGAAGCTTTGAGTTTTTCTTTTCCGATATATGTTCAGTAGAGTATTTGAGGTTATTGTGACATTGGATTGGATTCTTTTAGCATGGTAATAGTAACTTAGAAGTGTCTCTGTTTGGTTGGTGTGTTCACAAGGTCCTGACTCCCTTTATTTTGTCCGAAAAATGTTTCAAAAAGCTTAAAACTGAACATATTCTTGGCTGTCCATCGTGAAATCTGTGTAATAAATGATGGCAGCGGCTACTTAGTTGTGTCCCTGATTCGCTATGCACTTTTTAAAAACATTTCCAGCTTACGAACCTGAAGAAAAAATAGTATGCCTTTGAAATGGGACTAGCTGTACAATTGAATGGAACTTTTAACTTCCTATTTGGTATGGTAAAAGCTGTAACATTAAAGATTTTGAAGCGGAACCAACTATTTTGCTTGTAGGTTACTATTTTGCCTATTTTCCTAACATGAATATTGAAGTAGTAACTTAGGCCTGAAAGTGTTAAAGTAAGTATGAGGTTTCACTATTAGATTAAGCATGATTTGGTTCGACTAGTGCCTATTGCGCTTTAATATTGTGCAGACTTAAGTGAGCTCGATACGGGATGATTAACTGATGAATTAGTTTTAAGTGGGTTGAAAAGAAGTAGTGGTTGTTACTTTTTCCCAAGCAAGCAGGTGTATTCCTTGATAGTTTTTCTTTTCTCTCTTTAACTGTTTTAAATGTCTCTTTAAATCATTTTGTCCTAAGAGGATTAAAATGTGGACATGGTTGCTGAAAAATTATCTATTCTTCATGTTTTAATTTTTATAAAGTTCTTCACAATCCCTTCCGGGGGTATGCTTAGATGGAGCCACGATTTGATGTTAAAAAAAAGTAATAACCTAGACAAATTTTCTGTCGTTATAGAAGTTGTCCCGTTTCCTTTAAATTGACTTTGTTAGATTCACACCAATACGTGTATACTAATGAACTAGCTGAGGTAAGAAATAATGTTAAAAGAGTTCAAGGACATAGTCTATTCTCTTTGAGTCTAAGACATGTTTGTTATTACTATTACTTATAAAAGCCTCGGTTCAAGTCTGAGCAAGTTATACAGATATCACAAGTCCCCCTGGGTCCTTGCTATGCGAACTACAAATGTTGGAGTAGGAGTATAAGGTAGCATTGGTCAAGGAACTCAGTCCATATTTGTAACACCCCGTACGTTCCCAACCCTACTTGACGACGTTAACTACTATGTACGTAGGTATCGAGAGCTATAAGTATGCATTTGGTAAGGCTATTGGTGAGATAATTGAATTTGGCTCTTGTTATGTGGTTAAAATTGCATGGAAGGTGTTTTGAAATTTTCATTGCGCATTTGTGGGGTTCAAAATGAGGCTAAGAAGACCTCTAAACAAGGTATAATAAGGTTAAGAAGTGAGTTAAAGAATAGGACTTGAAGTATCTAACCAAACCCGCGAACAGAAGTCGAAAAATGGAATTTTCGGAAAAAATTAAATAGGGGAGAGTTTGGTACTGTGCCACGCCGCTCTGGGCTAAAATTTTTAGCCCAGAGGCAGCAGGTTGGCGCGCCCAGGAGCGTGCCACCTTAGGTTTTCCACTTTTTCGAAAGTTGGAAATTTCTAAGTCCCAAGGGTATCCGGGGATGTACCGAGCCAATTTTTGCTACGTTTCTTATACAACCAAGGGTATATATATGAAATGAATGACATATTACATTGGTATGATAAAATTACTCGAGAACGAATTTGGGGTCAAAATGACAGTTTTGCCCCTAAGGTCAAAATAAGCCAAACGTGGCTAGAATCACTTGTTTTTGGGATCGAGGCTACGGATATGAATATTATGAGTGGGAATATTATTGTAATACGTATAAAGATGAGAAATTATTGATTTTATTGGGTTAAGTGATTTGGGCTCAATAAAAGCCCAAAATGGGATAAAAGGCATGGGTCACATGACCCAATCTTCTATTGACTTGGTCAATTGAGGCATTAAATATCAAGAAAGGCTAAGGATGACCCAAGGACTATAAATAGACCCACAAATCAGATTTTATTCATTTAACCTCTCATGCTTTCTAGACATTTTCTCAAACATTCTACAATATTCTCTCAAGAACCCTAAAGACTCAAAGGCAATTTTGGAGCAAAATCATCCCTTTGCAAGTTTGGGTAAGTGAATATTATTATGGATTCATATATTATATGCATGAAAGAGTATGTAAATCATGTTGGTTGTGCTTGGAAATGTTGGATATGGTATTTTGTGCTTTTGTATAAGATGTGTGATCCATGGGATTTGAACTTGAATTAGGACTTGTGCCTTTGATGAAAAATCATGGTATGGATAAAATATGAACATTTATGGAGTTATTTTTGTTGTTAAACTTGTTCTTGTCTATAAGTGTAAATTGTGGGAATTTGGCTGATATGTGCTATGAAGTGTATTAAGGTGAATTGATGGATTGTTTGTGATGTGGTATGGATAAGGAGGTGTAAAAGAGAATTGTTATGGTGAAATGCAATGATTATTATGTATTGGTCAATGTTGAGAATATTGGAGGATTTTTGGAATAATGATGCTATCAATGGTTTTGTCAAGGGGAAATGACATGTTTTAAAGCAAATATGTACCCCATTGATGTTATATGCATTTGTGAAGTAGTTGTGGTTAATGTGAATTCCGTTATGTATTTGTGTTGTAGAGTGACACATAAAGAAGGAGCGGGACTATTGTATGCACATCTAGGATTATATATCCGTATTGAGAGTACAAGGTATGTAAGGTTACTCTGTCCGTATCTTTTTGCGGCCAAACGTACCCACATTGCGATTTCACTAGTCTTACCTCGAAATGTGCTAAGGTATCCTATATCCGTTTATCAATAGTCATTGCCATATATTTCCTACTCATGGATCATTTGTGAGTCTCATGTCTCATAATCATGGTTAATGTTCCAAAAGCTCAAATAAGGATATGTTCCAATGTTCCACTAGTGATATTACTTATGCCTCTTGTTCATAGATTATTGTCCCATAGTTCCCATGGTGTTATGATTCTAATAATGTTATGTTGCCAAGTTATTCACATGTCTCTCACTCATTGGTTAATGGTTCAAATTTTCCAATAATGTTATGTTCCAAAGTTCAAGTGATGTTATGACTATCAAATAGCAATCTCAAAGTTAAGATCAAAGTAATGCAAATGTGGTCAATGATCAAGTATGGGTGGCAAGTCTAGAGGCATAAGCATAGCTCGACTCGATCCCGATGTGTTGATTTATGGGTGGCAAGTCTAGGGGCGCAAGCCTAGCTCGACTCGATCCCGATGTGTTGATTTATGGGTATGGGTGGCAAGTCTAGAGGCGCAAGCCTAGCTCGACTCGATCCCGATGTGTTGATTTATGGGTGGCAAGTCTAGGGGCGCAAGCCTAGCTCGACTCGATCCCGATGTATTGATTTATGGGTGGCAAGTCTAGGGGCATAAGCCTAGCTTGACTCGATCCCGATGCAGTGCTTTATGGGTGGCAGGTCTTAGGGGCATAAGCCTAGCTCGACCCGATCCCAACATGACGATAAGTCATGGAAAGACCCACTGATCAGTAGGGGCCCGGGTACATTGTGACACATGTATTGACAAGCAAGCATTGAATGTAAAGAAAGTAATAAAAGTAATGAAAGCAATTCACATGGTTCCCAAAATGCAACATGGTGACTTATTCACATTGTCTAGTCATTTGTATTGAGTTCATTGGTATGTTCATGTGTTTCAAAGTTTCATTTGAGCCTTACATACTCAGTACTTATTTCGTACTGACCCCTCTCGGGGAATTTACCTTACTTGCTGCAGGCGCAGGTCCCAGTAGGCCTCCTCAGTAGATTGCCAGTGTTAGCGGTTCCTTGGTGAGCTCCAGTTAATTCGGGGTTTCTCCGAGTCAGAGTAGCTATATGTTTTGATGATGTACATGTTGTATAAAGCGGGGACTTGTCCCGACTTTTGGTTCGTATTGGTCAATGCTGTTGTTAGAGGTTTTTGTAGACGGAGGTGGGTGTATCAGTGTAAAAGACATATGTTATTTTGACTGGATGGCCTCAACGGCCAAGTTTCATATACATGTATAACTATGTCCCATGTTTTCCTTTATTCGTCTTTCATGTTCTTACACAATGGTGGTTATGATTATGATATGCATTTGATTGAACATAGGCAAAGGTTGGTTCTCTCGGGCCTTATCGGCTACGGGTGCCAATCATGTCGCGATGGGATTCGGGGCGTGACAATACTGCATTGCATGTTGGTCATTTGTGTTTATTTATTTATATACTCTGCTTATATGTTCTTTTCTTATATATATTTGCCTATTTGTTTAGACTTACCATGTTAGTTCCTATTTAGTCTTACTTTGCTTAGCCTTAGATTGTATTCAAATTTTATTACATATATATATCTTATCTGACCTCAATGGACAAACAATCAACCCTATAATTTGAAAATAGTTTAGAGGCATGCATAGCATGAGTGATAAACCTGTTAACACCCTGAACAAATTTATCTCTCATGTCCTCACAATTATCATTAGTCCTATTATGCATTCGCATATGATGATTCTTCAATAAAAATTACCCAAAATATAGATATTCCATTATTAGATTACATATAAATTTAGATTAATTTGTAAACTACTTTAATTATTAATTTTAATTATTTCATATTATACTAACAATTAAATTTAAATTTATGGCTATGATATTATTGTAATTGTTGGAGTTGTGATTGTGGAATTTTTGTATTTAATTATTGAAATTTTTATATTTATTCACATTCATGCCTATTGTATTTATACTTTTTTTGAATTATTGTATTTATTGAAATTATATTTAGGTTTCAAGAACAATTTTCATAAACAATAATAATACCATAAATCTACTATTCAAAATTAACAAATTCGTGATTTCAAATTAAATTATCAAATTAACAACTTCAATTATCTAACTTTAACAAAAATCTATCAAATCACAAACTACAATTACATTAGCTAGCTAATAATATTCAATAAGTTTAAAAACTAAAAAAGAACCTAAATTTCTAAAACTTTGAACTCTAATCTACCTTTTGTCCAAACACATTCAACATCATAAATAAAACAATGTTAACAAAAAAATCAAATCTAAATCAAACAAGAAATGAGAGAAACTAAAAAATCCTAAATATTAAATTAAAAATTGATAGAGATATTTTTTCGTACCTTGTCACAAAGGGGAGCGTCACTGGAGGGTAGGAGTTGCTGGAGGGACTGACTGGTCAGAAGTGGAGTTGTCAGAGTAAGTGGAGGGACAATAATCGTGGACCACCGAAGGATGGAGGAGGAGAAAAAATAGAGTGACGAGAGAAAATGGGGAAAATACATCTGCTTAAGTATAAAATTAGAAAAATCGATGGAAAAAGTTGGGATGTCCATCAATTTTTCTATTAAATTAGTTAACACGATCTAGACCAAAAAATCAATGGACAACCCTATTACGACTCAAAATAATAAGTCGTGAAGGCATCTATATTCCCAATCTATAGTTAAGCCAACCCAAAAATATTACCAATTCAATTTGGTAAGTCTAGTGGAAAGGTAAAGACACAAGATTAATATCTCAATACTAAGTCTTTCATAAATAAAATCAAAAAAACTGAAATGCCACCCAAGATTGGTGTCATAAGTTCAGGAGGTTCTACAATATGATACAACACTATATCTGGAATGGCAAGGCTAAATGTATGAAATACATTTTCTAAAAATTAAACGCAGAATAAACAAAAAGATAGATGAATGGGTGGATCACATAACAACCAAGTAGCTCACCAAACCTCCAAAGTAATCCAACCTCGAACTCAAAAAGATGCATGAGATGCACTCGTACCCTGATTTAGATCTACACCACAAAAGAGTACGAAACCACTTGTAACTAGTATGTGTCATAGACCGACAATGATGAAGCAGTTACAGGATTTATGTAAGAATCATTAAATTTACAAGTCTACAGTATACTTAACAGTCAAGTTTTCACTGAGACAAGGATAATTTTTTGCCACAAAATATTCAAACATAATTTAAACACATAATTTATTATGGAAGATATAATGTGGGTTTATGCAATATGATGACATAATTTACGTCAAATGTCCAGTAATCTCTCAAATGCATATACACAACACTCCTTGGAAATACATTGAGAATTCGTGACCCATGGAGGACTTGCGAGGTCTATATAACGACACGGACTATCCCCACATGTTTGTGCAAACGATCTCAATGCACTATCATAAACTTAACCAATCCCCAGAATGGACGATCTCTATGTTCCCAACTCATAATCATAGAACAATCACAGCATGGACGATCTCCACGTGCCTGACTCTTGCTTATACTTGTTCTCATGTCCATGCATATGCATGATGTAATATCAATATAATAGAAGATAATATGCATCTCATTTCAATCAAATAATGAGCATGAAATTTATTCACCTCAACTATCACAAAAATAAGGGTTAAATGAAGAAACATGAACACTCAGAAGAACCCAAGTTGACAATTCATCAGCTAATATCTATATAAAGCTTATTAACCTCGACAAGCGCCCAAAATGAGTCCAACAGCCTCGGAACCCAAACCAATAGTCCCAGAATACCATAATCCATGTGTCAAAGCTAATGGAGCTGACGAAATTTCCATCCACATTGTTTACTAAGAATGGTGATCAAAGTCAAACTTCCCATCTTTAAGAAATCCAAAAAAAGAAACCTCACTTAAAACCCAATAAAACTCCTTGAGAACTGAACCACCCATCCCAACAGACCATGAATACCCTATTGCTACTACATGATGAGTGAGAATAGAAAAAATTCTCAAAAATTACAAAATGATCTGGAGGGTCATTACAAAGGACTCCCTCAACAAATCTGTACCCCACAACCTAACCTTAAATGCATCAAACAAAACCAATCGGAGATCAATATCCTACCATGCAATACCTCAAACGGTGCCATCTCAATGCTGAAATAGTAACGGTTATTGTATGCAAACTCCACTAAAGGCTAAAACTGGTGCTAGTGACCACCCAAGTCAATCAACAGGATTGAGATATAAATTGTGGGCCCTGATCTAAAATGATAGAAATGGGCACCCCATGCATGCAAACTATCTTCCGAATGTAAATCCTGGATAACTTCTCTAAATTATAAGTAACCTTAACCAGAATAAAATGTGCAGAATCAGTTATTTGATCCACGATGGCCCATATGGGATAAAACTTACCCAAGTTCTGCAACAAACCTACCACAAAACCTATCACAATCCACTCCCACTTCACTCAAGTATGAGCATTCTTTGATTCATAAGCCTTCAGACTTTTGATGTTCTGTCACGACTCAAAATCTCTGGTCATGATTGCACCTACTAAACCCACAAGTAGATAAGACAAATCCCATAGACCAGAACATTAAGTTACAAGCCAATAGAATTACATAACCAATCATGAAAATAGAGGACCAAATAAAAATATAAACACAAAAAATAGGGCCCATAAGGTATACATAAAGAGAGTGAAGAAACAAAATATACAAAATACACCCCAAGAACGGAATCAATCGGTACAAGAGCTACTAAAAACAACCAAAGTATTAAGTAGATATAATATGTATAGAACCGTCTTTGAATAAACAAAATAAAGATCAGACCATCGAAATAAAGGGAGGAGGAACAACCCAAGATTTCAGGAGCTCACCTCAAATATCCAATCTAAGATAGCTCTGCACAAAGTATACATCAACAATGAGAAATCGTACTAGGATATACATTAGGAAAAAAAATGCAGAAGTGATGTATGAGTACCAAAACGTACTGTACTCAGTAGATGTCATAGGCCGACTAAGCTCAATAGATAAATACAAGTATAAATAACATGAAAGGAGATGATGAATAATGTACGTAATATGAAAGAAGATGATATACAAACTAGGAAACCAGAATGAAGGTACTTACCTGCAGAAGCTATCCTAAGAGTCTAACACAACTAGAATCATACTAAGTAAGAATGTCAATACTAGTATACTATGAATGTCTACCCAAAGTAAGAGAAACGACACCACAATCTAACACTAGAGCTGGTAAAGCTAAAGAAGGGGAGTTCATAAGACATACCTAGACTGCGAGTACACGCTAATAACAAACCTGCCATAAGCTATACAGTAATAATCATACAATAACTTAACCAGTACCCCATAATCCCAGAAGATGCAAGACAATAAATAAAACCCAACTGACCCCATAAGCACGACAGGTACAAACAACAAACATAACCCAACTGGCCCTATAAGGAATATATGTACCAAACAACAACCACACTGGCAACAATAGTGCATATGAATAGATGAACATAATGGAAATCAAGTGATGTAATATGCGTTGAGTGCCACACCCAACCATAGTGTATACACCTCCCCAGCCTCCCGGATCTTATAAAGGCAAGGCCCATGAGGAACACCCCTCCTCTAAAATTATGGCTCATAAATTGAGGGACTCATAGGGGATTCGAGATATCTGTATACACTACTTGGATCCCAATTGAGAATTCTAAGTAATAATCAGTAAAAATCATGAATATAATAGGTTTTCAACCTCCAATCGGAGCTAAAATTATCTATTTTTCCCTTTTAGAACCAATGCATCGATAAAATCTTTCAAAGTTTCATGTCAAAGTGAAAATTAGTGGGTGAAAATCAAGGGAGACCATAGCCAGAAAAATGATAAGGAAAATCAGTAACTAGGTGTAAACACAACAAGAGCTCAAACTCAAACAGAAGCACAGATAGTGTATTTTAGTCTTAAATAAACTGTCATCCAACAATAAGGTTGGTACAATTTTCATTTTAAATTCAGTTTATGAGTGGAAAATAAGAATAAACCCATTAATAAAAATATTAGTGAAAATTAATTTTTTCTATGGAATCGTATGCATGCTGCTTGTGTGAATGTATGTATGCCATTCCTAATATACAAATAATTAGAGTATAATCACCCAAGTATCCGTAAATAGAGATCACCTCTCTTCCCAGGCAAAAAATACTAACCAGATATCTGACTGGTCCGTATCAAAGGCCTCAAACCCATCAATGTATAGAATAATATATATATATATATAAGCATGAAAATAGAGTAAATAGGGTACCCATGATAATAAATAGAAACCAACTGGGGCATACTAGTCCCATTTCAAAGTACTATTCTTAACCTACTCTAAAGGCCGCTCGTCTAATCCTAACACCACAGAAACATACAAATATCTATAGCCTAATTATTCCACTCTAGAAGGTAAAAAAATACGCATATACTAATCTTAATAGTATAGTAAGCATATGAACCTAAGGCACAAACTAATAGGCTACTCTAAGCTTCCCCAAAGAATGCCAGAAAAGGTGAAAATGCTAAGATAATCTCAAGTCTATCCCAAGAACCCTGCACCATGATGTCGCCCAAAATATACCTTCAGAAAAAGATAATGTGCTCATTGTATCAACTATAGAACCCAACTAGGTTGGAGCCGATCCCACGAGGAAATAGGACGTAAGTTTGTCGAATGCTAGTCTGAGTAATTGGCAAGTAAGTAAAACTGGGGGATTCTTGGTAAAAAAATAGTAATAGTAACAATTGTTGGTTTTTGTATTTGTAATCAATAAGAGAAACGCACTAGGACTGTGATCCCCAATGATTCCTTAACTTCATCGATTATTTGTGCGTGGTAAAACTGTCCCGTTATGTTGCATGTAAAATCTAACAAGATATGTTCATCTAAATGTCTCTCGACCTTGGTTAGATGAATTTTACTCTTCTCCTCTCGATCTCCGAGAGTCACACTACTAACCCTTGTCCTGGATCTCAGATAACTATCCTTGTTACGGCTCAAGTTATTAGATGAAGGTTAATAGCTTCAAATCTCTGTGGTTATTCCTTTCTCCCAATCTCCACCTCTCTCTCAAGCAAGTTTAGAATACAGGTGAGTTTCTAATGTTTGCAACCATTAGAAGATCAATTATAACAAAGGTAATAACAATACATGCAGTCACACCGGTTCAGAATTGGTTTGCACTTAACCAGTTTCGTTAAGTACTCATGGTTCACACAACCCTAGTTAAAGGGTTTAGCTACTCATTATTCCAAGAACACAAGAATAATTCGATGATGAAAACATAATTGTAAACTCACGATAATGAAGAAAACTCTGAAATCTCAATATTAATAAAAATCCTAGAACTGGTGCTCCAAGATTACAAAATCTATAATGTGTTTGTTGGCGCAAAATACTGGAAATATGGTTCAAAATAATGTACCGCCTAACTCCTGAACATAGGACAATATAGGGGTATTTATAGATACAAGATGAATCCTATCCTAAACAAAATAGGAAAACAGAGTCGGTAACTTTCCATGGTATCGTGACTTGGTGTCATGGAACCAAGTCACGCTACGTGGGTCTTGTCGTGGAAATCAGGTTGCTTCAACTAGCTGCAGGAGTCAACCTATGACACATACCCATGCCACGTAGGTTGACTCACGTGACGTGGGTCCTGCCGTGGGTCACTATTCTGGTGCATGGCCTGGTTCTTTCATCTCAGATACTCTATTTTCGAGCATGATTCTTCCTTGTTGATCATTTTGCCTCCAAAACCTATTCTCCTACAATATAGAACAAAAAACACATCATACCTACCAAACATACCCAAGTTATTGCATAATTTCCTTATTTTAAGCATCGAAAGTGCCATGAAATCATGGCGCATCAACACCCTTGCATGTCCTCTGGTGAACAAAATAAAATAAACATGTTTGAGGCTTAACTAAGAGAAACCTAAGAGACCTACGACAGTCGACTCATTGCTTTTTTCTGACCCCTCCTACTTGTAAATCAAAACCACAGTGTGTATCCATGCAGCATATTATCATGACATAGAAGGATGGCATCAGATTATGAATAAACAACTTGGCATATATGCAAATGACATTATCCGAACAAATAGCAGTTATCAATGCAACCCATGTACTCTCACAACAAAGAAGTCCCATACACTCACAGTATCCTAATGAATATCAAAGCAGGGACTGGGTCAAAACACTCTCTCTCTCACAAAGAAGTTCAAACAATGTGCGTGAAATACCATAGGCTTGCCCTTATTTTCTATGCCTTAGTTTTTCGGACAGTTGGACTAGGATCACTGTAGGACTTTCATCGGCTTGTAATGTAGGCTTGGGTACGGGTATGGTACATATGGATAAGGTGACTCAACCCACCTTGACTCTACACTATTTTTGGCTCCACTTTCCAACCATTTTTATTTTATTCTCCTTCATTTATTTTCAGATTTTGGGTGTGATTTTTTTCATAATTTCACAACACACTTTTTTTTTCACACCCAATTTTGTTCTCTTTATCTTCTTCTAACCCCTTCTTTCTACACAAGATAAATTACGCACCCCTATAATAGCCACCCTCAACTTAGGCTATCTGCCTGAGTTGAGGTACGTGATATCCAAGGAGGGACCAGGGCAAAGCTAGGTTCATTATAAATAAAAATGGGAAGGTAAATAGGCTAATGATACAAATAGGTCACTTAAAGCTCAAAGTTGGGATCAAGGGATATTTATTTCATTTGGTCGGGCATTTAGGCTAAAAGTGGACTTATTCAAAAATGTCCTAGACAAGACTAACCGGGCATTAGTGATGGAGGATCCCACTTCTGTAATCGGTTGTTCAAAACCATACTTGAAAAATATGGTGTCAAACATAAGGTGGCCACAACTTACCACCCTCGGACAAGTGGGCAAGTTGAGGTGTCAAATCGTGAGAATAAGTCTATTTTGGAAAAGATAGTGAATGTCAATAGAACTGATTGGGAGAGAAAATTGAATGATGCTTTATGGTATTATCGAACAGCATTCAAGACACCTATTGGTGCATCTCTGTATCAGCTGGTTTTTGGTAAATCGTGCCACTTACCGATCAAACTTGAACATAAAGCATTATAGGCATTGAAGAGGTTGAATCTGAAATGGAGTGATGCAGCTAAATTGAGGTTAGATTAGATGAATGAGATGGATGAATTTTGTCTATGGGCTTTTGAAAGTTTAGCACTTTTTCTCACCTAATTTTGTTCTTTTTATCTTCTTCTAACCCTTCTTAATACCCAAGTTAAATTACGCACCCATATAATAGCCACCCTCAACTTAGGCTTTTTACACCCCGAGTAATCATTAGTGATGGAGGATCCCACTTTTGCAATCGGATGTTCAAAAACCTACTTGAAAAATATGGTGTCAAACATAGGATGGCCACACCTTACCACCCTCAGACAAGCGGGCAAGTTGAGGTGTCAAATCGTGAGATTAAGTCTGGTAAATCATGAGAATTTCATCTAAGGGCTTATGAAAGTTCAGCACTTTATAAAGAAAAGATGAAACTATATCATGACCGAAAAATAGAATGAACGGGAATTTCAGCCGAGAGATTTGGTGATGCTCTTTAACTCTAGGCTTCACCTTTTTCCTAGTAAACTGCAGTCCAAAAGGTCTGGACCATTCACTGTTGTTAGAGTGTTCCCGCATAGGGCAATTGATCTAAAAGGTTATAATGATGTCCTTTTTAAGGTCAATAGTCAGCATGTGAAGCTTTATTTGGGAACTACGAAAGAAATAAAGAGGAGTGAAGAGCTTAGTCTTGGTGAATTCTGAGTAGTCAAGCTAACCATGTAGTGCTGCGACTTTAAATCAGGCGTTTCATGGGAGGCAACCCATGGCTGGTTGGTGAAGTCTGAGTATCCAAGTTAGTCATGTCATGTCGCGACATTAAATCAGGCGCTGCTTGGGAGTCAACCCAAGATCTGATTATGTTGTGATCTGAACATTGGAGGATACGTTAGCTGAAATTCACAATATAGACCTGAATATGTTTAGTACTACCCACGACATTGATTCACGTGATGTAGGATCATCTATATAACGTGGGTTGGTACCGTAGAAGTCAGAGAAAATTTTACACATGCAGAACCTAACCCACGACAGGGACCTACGTGACGTAGGTCAACTAACGTCACGTAGGTTTGTGCCATTAGAATCAAAGAAAATATATCACCTACAGAACCCAACCCACAATAGGGACCTACGTGGCGGAGGTCAACCCAAGTCACGTGGGTCTGTGCCGTGGGATTCAGAAACAAATTTAACCCGAGATCCGACCCGACCCAACTCCAATTTATTTCGGTCCAATATAAACCCGACCTCAAATTAGACTTAAACCTTCACAAATCCAACTCCTAACATAAACCCTATTCGCAAAAACACATCAATTCATCAAATTCCACGTACCAAATCCCAAATCCCACATACCAAAATCCAAAATTCATCAAATCCCAACCACTATTTAGCCCAAAATCCCTCGGTTTTCAAAACCTAAATCTGCCCCAACCCTAATCTGACCCAAAATAAACCCAAATTTGACCCAAAATAAACCCAAAACCGACCCAAAATCGATCCATTTATGTCAATAATGCCTCCTAAATCAAACCCAAAATATGGAGACATGGGTTCCTCTTCAAGTATTCGCACTAAAAACCCTAAATTTATGACTAGGTTGTGTGATGAACCTTCGAGATACAATAAAAGTAGGTCTGAAGAGGTATACGAGCTTGCTACTGATGATTCTACATTGGTACCTCATACAACAAGGCTACAAACTAGGGCACAAGCTGCTACCTGGTCCGAACTTCAGCCTATTCCACAACCTGCCAAGATGACTGCTCCTGATCTGTCTTTTGATTCCGCCCCCAGTCTGAAGAGGGGGAGGATACTTCGGCAATTGGAGATGAACATGATGTTGATGCATCTAGGTCTGAGGAGAATACTAAGGGAATAGATGATGCTGAGGTTGATGTATCTGAGTCTGAGGAAAATATTACAGGTCCAGATAATTCTGCGGTTGAGGCGACAGCATCTGTTTCTGGCACTGGTGGGTAAAATTCCATGACTTCCTCATAGAGAAGGGAAAACAAGAGATTGTGTGTTCAGGGTATTAGGGACTTTTATGACAGGGATGCCAAACTTAACTGCGGGGTGTGTGTAGACAAAGTATCACTGAGGAGCCCCGGTATCTGCTAGAGGAGTTAAAGGCACTACCCGACATTAAGGCAGTGTTTGATCATTATGAATTTGGGTGGACAATGGAGCCTGCTGGTCACTATAGCCCAGAGTTGGTCCATGAGTTTTATGCTTCCTATGATGCGTCTGTTGAGTTGATCACACCTATTGAGCAACGGTATTGGGACCAACCACCATTGACTCATACTTTGGTCGGGGAGACCAGAGTAGATATGTCTGAGCAGACCATCCACAGATTCTTGTTTGGTGTTGAACGTCTATTTCTATACATGACTGCTGAGTTTGATCACCGTATGGAGACTGTCAAAAATTGGACTAAAATGAGGGATGCCGATCAGAGGTTGGAGTTACTGCGGTGGATTGCAGGGCATATAGCAAAGGATGGTGTAGATTCTAGTTGGGTAACCGGAAAGCTGGACATCAAGAAGTCCACACTCCACTTTATAGGCCAATTTTGGTGGTTGGTTGTTATGCACTATTTGGGTCCCACTAATGTTAATAATTCACTCACTTTGGACCGGGCTATTTTGGTAGCGAGCATCATCACTGGATACGACATCAACATTGCCCGTTACATTATTAGGGAGATCCATGAGCACGCCTTTAGAGATTTTATCAGCATCCATTTCCCTTGTTTGATTTAGGGTCTATGTGATAGTGTTGGTATGGTTAAGATGCCCGCAGTAGATCATTATATCGAGGTGACCCACATTATAGATATTCAGTTGATGCAGCAGCGGGGTTCTCACCCAGTTTTTTCGTAGAGGTCTTAACCTCTCATGTCATCGGGACCAGCCATTTTTGAAGGGACAGGAGATAGAGAGGAGTCAGTGAGTACCCCATTACCGATAAGTATACCTGAGATAGTGTGTGCACTTGCTGAGGGTACAGGCTTGGTGATTGAAGATGAGGTTACAGGCACTACAAAACCACCGCCCCCCTCTGGTATGGTTTCAATCTCAAGGGACTTTCTGCAGTAGTTGGTTGATAGACAGACACAGATGTTTGAGAGGAAGGCTCACACTGAGGCCCAGATGGCTAAGTTGGTATCCCAGCTTAAGCCATGGTTTAGGACCACGGTAGAGGCTGCAGAGGCTAAAGTGGAGGCCCATATGACTCCGGATATGGATAGATTTATAAGAGAGTTGCATGGGAGGATTGATAGCTTTGAGACAAGGATGGCCACCCGGATGAGTTCAGCACAGATTCCTAATATGGCAGGATTGACACAGGAGGTGGTTGTATTGAGGGAGGAGGTTAGAGCTTTGGCACCGATCAGCAGTCCTATTCTTCCACCTATGCCAGTTTTGTCCCCGATGAGGCTGTTTTTTGAGGTGGATTTGTTTACTGACAAGGAGCCTCCTATTGATAGAGGCAAAAAACCACATAGTATGAAGGATCTGGTTGATAAAAGTGATGATTTTGAGGGTGATTTTTGGAGAGCGGTTAAGACCTTTATAGTATAGTACCATGCCAGTCAGATTGCTCAGGAGGAGAGGACACGAGGTGCATCCTCTAGTCAGGTACCCTCTTTACCGAATGCACCTAGCAGAGGGCCCAGAGAGCATGCTGATAATTCCATTATGGGTGGGCCCACATTTGGCACCTAGGGTGCCACAGGTATGTCTTCACTCCCTTACACTTATTCTATTTATAGTTGTGCACTAGGGGCAGTGCATAATTTTTTAGTTGGGGGTGGAGGTATACCACCACTTGGGGGGTTTTGTTGCCGTGTTTCTTTTCCCCCAAGTGAGCTATCATAGTAGAATCGACATGTTTAGGTTTTTAGGTTGTTATTTATAGTATTTATGCATTTATATGATTAATTAGGAGAAAAAAAAGGGAACCTTAGTGCAGTCCTTAAAATTTGGTTTTAAAGTATGTGTGTAGCATGTTAGTTTGTGAAAGCTGTTGGATCATGTTATGGAATTAGTATTATAAGCAGAATAACTGCAGCTAGCATTGCATGAACTGGATAGGTAGTAGTTGACAATGTAACCCTGTGCTATGTGTGTGTGAGGTTATTACTGAGTTCACTTTGTGTGTGTGATCCAGAACTTGCCCGGTTAGTCTTGCCTAGGTTAGAGGATAGTGGTTAGGAAAGGATCATAGGTCATTTTTGAATAAGTCCACTTTTAGCCTAAATGCTCGACCAAATAAAATAAATATCCCTTGATCCCGACTTTGAGCTTAAGTGACTTATTTCTGTCATTAGCCTATTCACCTTCCCATTTTGATTTACAATGAACCTGTCTTGGCCATGGTCCCTCATTGGACATCGTGTACCTCAACTCAGGCAAATAGCCTAAGTTGAAGGTGGCTATTATAGGGGTGCATAATTTAAATTGGGTATGAAGAAGGGGTTAGAAGAAGATAAAAGAACAAAATTGGGTGTGGAAAAGTGTTGAACTTTCTTAAGCCCGTAGACAAAATCCATCCATCTCATTCATCTGATTTAACCTCAATTTAGCCGCATCACTCCATTCCAGATTAAATTTCTTCAATGTCCATAATGCTTTATGTTTAAGTTCAACTAACAAGTGGAATGATTTACCAAAAACCAGCTGATATGGAGATGCACCAATAGGTGTCTTAAATGTAGTTCGATAAGCCCATAAAGCATCATCCAATCTTCTTGCCCAATCAGTTCTATTGGCGTTCACCGTCTTTGCCAAAATAGACGTAAATCTCATGATTTGACACCTCAACTTGCCCGCTTGTATGAGGGTAGTAAGGTATGGCCACCCTATGTTTGACACCATATTTTTCAAGCAGGGTTTTGAATAGCCGATTGCAGAAGTGGGATCCTCCATCACTAATGATTACTCGAGGTATACCAAATCGTGAAAATATGTTCTTTTTTAAGAATGTCGTGACACTTCTTCCTTCATTATTGGGAAGTGAAATTGTGTCACCCACTTAGAAACATAGTCGACAGCTACCAAAATGTATTTCATCCCATGTGAGCTCACAAATGGGCCCATAAAATCAATTCCCCTTATATCAAACAATTCGAGCTCAAGGATATATGTCATAGGAAGTTCATGTCTTGGTAATATATTCCCTTGTCTTTGGCATTGGTCACAAGCCCGAGCATAGTCATGAGTGTCTTTATAGATGGTGGGCCAATAATACCCGCATTGTAAGACCTTATGAGCCGTCCTCATACCTCCATAATGACCCCCAACTGGAGATGAATGACATGCCTCCAAAATACTCATCATTTCAACCTCCGAAATACATCTTCAATTATATCGTCTGTACACACCCTAAACAAATAAGGTTCATCCCAGAAGAACTTTCTTACCTCGTGCATGAATCTCTTTCTCTACAGATATGACATTTCTTCCAAGACTAGGTCACATGCCAAAAAGTTGGCAAAATTTGCAAACCAATGGATTTAGTCTTGTGATGCTGTCCGCATTTGCTCATTTGGAAAAGTATCATCAATATTAATATCATCACTTAATTTAATAGATGGTCAGTGACCTAATTCTCATTTCCCTTTCGGTCCTTGACTTCAAAATCAAATTCTTGCAGTAAAAGCACCCACCGAATCAATCTTGGCTTAGCAACCTTCTTCGACATAAGATACCAAAGTGTTGCATGGTCTGTATGCATAATTACCTTTGTGCCAATCAAGTAAGAACAAAATTTTTCAAAAGCAAAGACCACTGCCAACAACTCTTGTTCAGTCACATTATAGTTCTTTTGAGCTGGATTAAGTGCTTTGCTAGCGCAGTAAATTGGATGTAAAATCTTCTCTCATATTTGGCCAAGAATAGCACCCAGGGCTATTCCACTAGCATCACACATAGCTTCAAACGGCATCGTCTAATCTGGTGAGACAATAATGGGGTTGAAGTTAATTTCCCTTTTAGACACTCGAAAGCTTTTAGGAATGCCTCATCAAACACGAACTTTACCTTTTTCTCCAAAAGTTTGCATAACGGATGTGAAATCTTAGAGAAATCCTTGATGAATCTTCTATTAATGTCAGCATGACCTAAAAAACTTCGAATCCCTTTTACAGAAATAGGTGGGGGTAATTTTTCAATCACCTTAATCTTAGCTTTGTCTACTTCGATACCCTTCTTTGAGATTTGATGATCCAACACAATACCTTCTTTGACCATAAAGTAATATTTCTCCTAATTTAGCACCAAGTTGCACTCCTCGCATCTTTGCAATACCTTAGCAAGGTAAGCCAAGCAATCATTAAAAGATTCTCCTACAACCAAAAATGATCCATAAATACCTCCATAGTGTCTTCTACCATGTTAGAAAAAATGGACATCATGCAATGTTGAAAAGTTGTCGATGTATTACATAATCCGAAAGGTATCCTCTTGAACACAAATGTCCCATATGGACAAGTGAAATCAGTCTTCTATTGGTCTTCGGGAGTGATGAAAATCTGATTATAACTCGAATAACCATCGAGGAATTAATACCATCCTCTACCAGTAAGGCGGTCTAACATCTGGTCCATGAAGGGCATAGGAAAATGGTCCTTCTCGGTCCAAGAATTCAGCTTCCAATAATCCATACAAACTCTCCATCCGGTTACTGTCCTCATTGGGATCAATTCATTTTTATCATTTGGAACTACAGTGATTCCTCCCTTCTTTGGTACACACTAAACTGGTCTTACCCACTTCTATCTGCAATGGGGTAAACCACACCTGCATCTAACCACTTGATGATTTCTTTCTTCACAAACTTGATATCTGCAATTCATTTCATGCAATGTTGAAAAGTTTCCAGCTAAGTATACACTCAGGAACAAGCTGGATCTTATGAGTGCAAATGTCGGGTGGAATCCCTATAATATCCACAATGGACCAACTAATGGCCCTCTTAAATTTCTTTAATACCAAAACTAGAGTTTGTTCCTGCCATCTTGCTAACTCAGCAGAAAAGATTATGGGCAGGGTGTTATTGGCTCCCAAAAATGCATAGCGAAGGTGAGACGGAAGAGCCTTAAGCTTCAATACTGGAGGCTCCTCAACAGAAGGGCGAGCTGGTGGTGTTACCCTATTCTTCAGATTAATATCGAGTTTCTTTGGATCATATGTGAATGATCCCCTACCAGTAAGTGCACCAACCATCTCGTTGTACTCCTCAATCCCATCACTATCAAAATTCATAATCACTTCTACAAATGCTTCTACCCCTAACCTTTCTTCAATTGGAATGATCGAGTCACTTTCCTCAAGCGTATCAATTACAAAAATCACCCTCATATATTTTGGTTGCGTCATGGAACGACAAACATTAAAAATAACATGTTCATCATTTAACATGAATTTCATCTGCCCTGTTTCCATATCAACTAATGCACGGCCAGTGGCAAGGAATGGTCTCCCCAGGATGATAGGAACCTCGAAATCAACGGCACAATCTATAATCACAAAGTCAGTTGGAAAGATGAAAGATGCAACTTTTACCAAAACATCATACAGAATGACCATCGGCTTTTTCACAGTTCTATCTGCCATAAGAAGCCTTACAGAAGTCGATTTTGGTGCTCTCAACCCCAACTGCTTGAAAACGGCTAGCGGCATTAAGTTAATGCTAGCACCCAAATCACATAGTCCCTTTGCAAAGTTGCAAGACCCGATAGTACACAGAATTGTGAAAGCTCCTGGATCCTCCTTCTTTTCTACTAGGGAACGCGAAGCAACTGCGCTACAATAATATAAGTTATCTGCTAGCTCAAAATGACAATTCTCTTCTTCGTCACCAAGTCTTTCATGAAATTAGTATAACCTGGCATCTGCTCTAATTCCTCAACAAGAAGGATATTTACCGATAGCTCTTTCAACATTGTAATGAAATTTTGCTATTTACCTTTCTCAGCCTTCCTTTTCAATCTTTAAGGAAAGGGAGGTGGAGGTCGTGGGATATTTTTCAACAATTGTGGAACCTTCTTTTCCTTCCTCTTTTCAGATTCAACTTCCTTAGTAATACTGTTGTCTACTGCTAAATTTCCTTGCTCCATCTCAACCTCTTCATCGACCACCACTAGCTCATCTTTCTTACCATTATCCGTATGAATAGATGGGTTAGTTGTGCTCTTTCCACTTCTTGTAGTAATGGCTAAACAATGACCATCATTTTTTAGATTTTGAATAGTGTTGCTCGAAAGAGTGCCTGGTTGATGTTGGTTCAATGCCACCGATATCTGCCCGAACTATTGCTCCAACTGTTTTATGGCAGTTGAGTGAGATTCAACTTTTTTACTTATTCCTAAAATGTCCGCCCTAATTTCCTTCAAGAAATTTTCTTGGTTTTCTGATCCTTTAACCAATTTGGTAAGAAGGGTTTCCATTGGTGAATTTCTATAGTCAGCATCATGGTTCCCTGGTGGAACATAAGCACCGCTTTTCTCTTTGTAATTATCTTTTCGTCTCCAGTCTTCATCATGATCTCGTTCTTTATCTCTATATCCTGACCTGTTGTAATTATCTCCATAATATTTTGGCCTTGATTTTCTTGCCTCGAATTCTAAAATTCTTTATTAAACCCTTGTCCCTTGGCTCAAAAACTCGTCACTTCTCGATCCAAGTACTTAGCTTCCCCATCAGATTCATAATCATCATACTTAGGTGCTTTACCTTGTGCACTTAAGGCATGCACTTTTTCAGCATCTCTAGCCGCAATCTGCTTGGCTAGCAAACCAATTTCTGATGCAACCTCTTGAGCTACAGATTCATCCAAATCCCATTGTACTGCTGATGCTCCAATAGCGTTTATGTCCCAGCAAATGTCTCTGCCTCCCGAGTGTGTTATCCTCAGTTGGTCTTAGTGATACGATCTAAAATCTCTGAAGCTTGTTCCTACCTCAGACTCATAAATGCTCTGCCAGTGATAGTATCTGCAACAACCTTGGTATTTGCGTTTAAAGCCCTGTAGAAGATTTCCAGTAAACTCCTACCACTCATCCTATGATTTGGAACATTCTGCAGCTTCTTCTTAAATCTAAGCCATGTCTCATAAAGTGCTTCAGAATGTAGCTGTCTGAAGTTGTAAATCTCATCCTTCAACTGCAGCATCTTGGAGGGTGGAAAAAATCTCTCCAGAAATTGATTTCTCAGGTCTTTCCAAGTAGTAATGGAGCCTCGAGGTAATTCGGCCAACCACAAAGTCTTTTCTCCTGTTAAAGAGAACGGAAACAATCTTAATTGAATAGCCTCTTGGTACACTCCAGGCAAATAATATGAAGTACAGACCCCCACAAAGTTCATCACATGCATGTTTGGATCATCTGTAGGAAGACCGATGAATACGCCTTTCAAGTTAAGCAGGTGAATCATAACACTTGTAATATTGAACTTAGTGTCTTGAGGTAATTCTAGTGGAATAATGACACTAGTCTCTACCGGCTAAAAATAAGTGACATCCTCTTCTTCTAGATCATTAAAAACTGGCACATATGGTCTCTGAGGTGCATGGTGCGCCCTCAGTCTTCTTTGCCTCTCTTCAGCATCAGCCAGATGCTGTGCTGCTTCTTGCATAGCTCGATTATCTCTTTCAGCTTGCCTAAGAGAAGCTTGCCTAGCTTACTCTTCCCATCTTAATAGAGCAGTAGTTTGTTCTATTGTTTCATGTCCAACTGGCTCAATTGGTTGGTTATGAATGTCTCCCGCGGCTGCAGGATCGTTAACATGGACGGTGTTCACCATTCTTCTATTGGTTCACAATGTTCTTTCTATTTGAGGATCAAGCGAAATCAGGGAATTGCCTTGACTCCTTGTATTGGGCATACACCGGTGTGTTCCCTTAAAAATATA
The DNA here is from genome assembly GCA_031232105.1 of Capsicum rhomboideum. Lineage (NCBI taxonomy): Eukaryota > Viridiplantae > Streptophyta > Magnoliopsida > Solanales > Solanaceae > Capsicum > Capsicum rhomboideum. The sequence goes on along the minus strand of CP124714.1, from coordinate 108,627,927 downwards.
GAAAAGTAAAACCAATCAACTCAAACAGCAAGCTACTCAACTTTCGTAACCGTACTTCCCCGGCAAAGGCGCCAAAATTTGATGTCGCCCAAAATATACCTTCAGAAAAGTATAATATGGTCGTTGTATCAAATATAGAACCCAACTAGGTTGGGGTCGATTCCACGAGGAAATAGGACGTAAGTTTGTCGAATGCTAGTCTGAGTAATTGGCAAGTAAATAAAATTGGGGGATTCTTGGTAAACAAATAGTAACAGTAACAATTGTTGGTTTTTGGATTTGTAATCAATATGAGAAATGCACTATCTAACTTCACCGGTTATTTGTACTTGGCAAAACTGTCCCGCTACGTTGCATGCAAAATTTAACAAGATATGTTCATCTAAACGTCTCTCGACCTTGGGTAAATAAATTTGACTCTTCTCCTCTCGGTCTCCGAGCGTCGTACTACTAACCCTTGTCCTGGATCTCAGATAACTATCCCTGTTATGGACCAAGATATTAGATAAAGGTTAATAGCTTCAAATCTCTGTTGTTATTCCCTTTTTCTAATCTCCAACTCTCTCTTGAGCAAGTTTAGAATACAGGGGAGTTTCTAATGTTTACAACCATTAGAAGATCAATTATAACGAAGGTAATAACAATACATACAGTCACACCGGTTCAGAATTCCTTTGCACTTAACCAGTTTACTCATGGTTCACACAACCCTAGTTAAAGGGTTTAACTGCTCATTTTTGCAAGCACACAAGAAGAATTTGAAGATGAAAACATAATTCTAAACTCACAATAATGAAGAAAACTCTGAAATCTTAATATTAAACAAAATCCTAGAACTGGTGCTCCAAGATTACAAAATCAATAATGTGTTTGTTGGCTCAAAATACTAGAAATATGTTTCAAAATAATGTACTGACTAACTCCTGAACATAGGACAATACGGGGGTATTTATAGATACAAGATGAATCATATCCTAAAAAAACAGGAAAATAGAGTCGGCAACTTTCCACGGTATCGTGACTTGGTGTCGTGGAACCAAGTCACGCCACGTGGGTCTTGTTATGGAAATCATGTTTCTTTAACTAGCTGCAGGAGTCAACCTACGGCACATAGACACACCATATAGGCTGACTCACGTGATGTGGGTCCTGCCGTGGGTCACTCCTCTGGTGCAGGACCTGGTTTTTTCATCTTCAGATACTCCATTTTCGAGCATGATTCTTCCTTGTTGATCATTTTGCCTCCAAAACCTATTATCCTACAATATAGAATAGAAAACACATCATACCTACCAAACATACCCAAGTTATTGCATATTTTTCTTGTTTTAAGGATCGAAAGTGCCATGACATCATGGCGCATTACACCACATATAATTTTTATTATACACAATCTCTTAGAACAAAGTCTATACAAGGGTAGATTGTAGCCTACATGGACACCAAACAACAACCTCAGACTGACCACGAGCCGCTCGTCCCTTCTGTATGACCCCTAAAAGCTGCAACAGTATCACAAACATAATCTACATGTCAATACGAGCAAAACAAAACCCATATTCTAACTTTTTACTCTTATCCAACAATCAACCCATGGGACCTGCTAATGGAATTCAAAATTTGAATTTTCTAATCGATCCATCGAAGTACGAGGAACACATACCCAAAATTTGAGCATGATCGGAGCTTAAATTAGAGATAAAATCAGCTCATAAAGTCCAAGCAATCAAAAAGCCAAAATTAAGAATTAAATGGAATTCAAGAAGAATTAGGACGGGAAAATTAAGGGAAAAAAGTCATGGAAGGCGTAATAATCATACGTTAGTTCAATGCAGTAATTTCTCCAAGTTTTCAAAGTTGAAAAGGACAACAGTAGAGGTTGATTTGAGAAAAAAAATTAAGGAGAAGTCATGGGGGGATATATATACTTGTACCTCAGCTTAAGCGGAGGTTTGGATGCAAAAGCAGCATTGCATAAGCTACTGACCCACCGCTTAAGCAGGGGTCACTGTTTATATGCACCTCCACATAAGCGACTACGCAAAAGTAGAGGGTATTCCACTTAAATGGTGGAGGCTAAAATTAGCTATGGTTGCATGTGCGGCTCTCCAGTCATTTAATCGATTTTGTATAAGTGACCCAAGGGCAGAAAATGTAGCTGCACTAGCACCTTGCACTAGAAATGTCAGTTAAGTCTAAAAGACTCTAACTAGGTGCTTGGGATTCATTTTGAACCCCATGCATGCAAACAAAATATGCTACCCAATTGGAAAGGGCATTCCACACTCAAGGAAAGGGACACAATTCACAAATGAGCTTATTTTGGTGAAAGTGTGTCCCACATCCAATCTCCCAGTTTATCTAATACTAACCAATAGCTTAAAATGAGCCTGGAAGCCTCAAGACACAAACCGATGTTCCTATAGCCTAAAATCCATGTTCTAAAGCTAATGAAACTATCAAAATTTTCATCTGAGGCTGTGTACTAGAAGTTTTGGTTGAAGACCAATTTCTCTACTTCAAAAGCTCTAAACTAGGAAAATTGGATTAAAATACAAATGAACTACTTGGTAACTAAACAACCAGTTTGAGAAAGTCATAAATGACTTTAGAAACTATAGGAAAACTCAAAACTATGGAAAATGCATGGAAATAAAGAAAATGACCTAACAGGTCATTACAACATCCACTATTAAAAGAACTTTTATTTCAAAAGTCAAGGAACAGAAAGAGTCCCCGAGTTTGAAATGATAAGTGTATTAGGCCTGCATTCCCCACAAATCTCCTTATACACCCTCCCAAACTAAACAATGCCTCCATGGAATCTTAGCTACAGCGATCCCCTCAATTTCAACTTGCTTAACTTCTTACTCAAAATAACAACTAACTCTTCCTTGAATGCCAACTCCCATCCAACTGCACCGTAACCCATAGAAGTGTATCAGACTCGTCCAAAATATACCAACACCATATAGATATAATAAAATTGAGCAAACACCCAACAAGGCTAAAAGTAAGCTAACTCATATACCAAATCACCAACCCCATGCTCTCAGTACGGCTTTCTTTGGTCATTAGAAACATTTGTCTTCCTAAAATTACCCAAAATCTATCTAGAGTCATCCAAGTCCTATTCGTATAAAAATACAACCACTAAGTGGGCCAGTTACCAACCTCAAAAAGAAGAAACCAACCCGACTAAATACTTGAATAGTAGAGGCTAATATGTGAGTTCTCTATTAAGGCCAAGGACTGGTCCAAATGACCCTGAAAAACCAATAACATAAGACTGAAGAAAAACATCCAGAACCTGAATAGTCTGCTCTAAATGATAATTGAGTTATGGGCAAAAAGGTTGTGCTAAGATCAACCCAAAAATTTGTCTCCCTCTAATTGGACTTCTAGAAACACTATGCGAATCGAGAACCAAAGCAAAAATTTGTAAAACTAAAACCTTGTGCAAATGGACTATCCCTCGAGTACAAATCTGAGCTAAAGGAAGACTAATTGGTAGGTTGTGAGTCAGCCTAGCAATCCTATCAACAAAGCCCTGAATGGAATCAAATCTCTAAAATACGTGCTAAAACAAGGTCTCAAAATGCATGGCTATCCACTTAGCATCAAAACCAAACCACTAGGCCTCAAGGGTCTAAACTATACTCGCTGATAAACAAACATTGATAAGTCATGGTTTCATGGCACTTTTGATGCTCTAAACATGGAAAATATGCTAGTCCTAAGGCTTATTTATATGGATATGATGTGTTTGTGTTAGTTTGGTAGGAAAACAGGTTTCAAATGTGATCAATGCAAAAAGAATGAAAAAATACTCCAAATGTGGCAACTGATGCTTGGCTACAAGTAATTATGTTAGTTACAAATCATGGCCTGAACTAATGCACTAACAATGATTAAGGTATTGAAGATAAAATATTGAGACTTTTGCTACGACTATATACTCTAAGCCATTGGGAGAGACGACAGATCGTCAGGTGACCTATCCTGAGATAATTGGTCAAATGTCCCACAGAGGTACAAATTAATATCAGTAGCAACAACTACTCCATTAGAGTTGTCACGGTAATATACGAGTCATCTCCAATCCTCATCCTAAGAAGATAACCCCAAAGTCTTAAAGGTTTGCAAAAGTGACCTTAGTGTCAACGGATCACCTAATGAGCTGTTGGGTGTCCCTACGATTTGTCACCAATCATCGTTACTAGCTAGAAAAAATACAAGCCAATGGGCTATGGTCTTACATAATGAGGCATATCTAGGCCATACAACCTAAATCTATGTTCACTGCTACTACCGACTTAATTTTTTGATTATGTTTAGGAAAGTATTTATTTTGTGTCTATAAATACTCTAATTAGATTTTATGTTTGAGTTTATGCTAATTTATTATTCTTGAGTACATATAATTAATCTTGAGAGTTGTAAGCACATTCTTTGAAAGTTTAATTCATAGTTGACATTTGTGGTTTTAATTCTTCTTCTTGCAAGTGCATTATTATGACTTTTTCCAAGAATTATTATTGTGTTCTTACAATTATGAGTAGTTAAACCCCCACAACTAGGGTTGTGAGAACCATGATGGATTAATAAAGTAGGTTTCAAAGTACAAGGTGATTCTCGAAGGGTGTTTATGCATATTTTCTTGTTCTCTTTGCTTTGATTGTCTTGCATTAGGTTAGACATGATAATTCCAATTCAGAAAAGGAGGCAAAAGACTTAGATAATTAGGTGGCAGGTTTTTGATCCAAATCCCAAGGGTGAAATCAAGACAATTGGCCCTCTGGTTTAGGAAATCAAGGTTAGAACTATCATAATGACCACAACTATAACTGGTATAGGTATAGAGATAGGAGTAGAGGTAGAGATAGTAACTGAAAGAAGAAGGATGATTACAAGAATGATAGAAGTGACTTATACATTCCACTTGGAAGTCGTGAGGCTGAATTAAGTAATTCTAAGGTGGAGGAGCTGTTCTCAAAAGTTCTGAAAGGGGAGGAGAAAATCGATAAAAGCCTTGAAAAGATTTAAGCAGACATTTCTTGGAAAAATCAGAAGGTGGAGTCATATTATATAGCTATTAAGCATATTGAGAAACATTTTGGGCAAATGTATGTGGCATTGAATCAATGTTAAGAAGGTACTCTTCTAAGCAACATTTTCCAGAATCCAAAGAATGATAGTCACTGCATCGCTGTAACCACTAGCAGTGGGAAAATAACTGTCGATCCACCTATGCCAGTAGCTATTGATGATGCGGTTGAGCCTATAATGATTTATATTAAGAAAGTGGCCAAATCCAAAAATCAAGTAGTTGATGAGAATATGTCTAAAAAGCCATCTCTAGACACTGAAAAGGAGTTTGTGTCTAAAAAGGGTAAGGAAAAGGAGGTCCCATAGCTCTTCTCTAATTCCTTAACCTCCTCAACCCTTTCCATAGATATTGAAAAAGTGATTTGAATAAGGGAAGTATTATAAGTTTATTTCAATATTGAAGAAATTGTCAGTGAACATCCATTTGGTTGAGGAACTTGAGAAAATGCCTTGTTATGCTATGTTTATGAAGGATTTTGTGACAAAAAAAGGATTGTGAGTTTTGAGCATGTTGATAATTTGCAACACTGCAGTCCAATAGCTTCTTGTTCTCTTGTGGAGAAGAATAAATATCTTAGAGCTTTCAGGATCTTATGTACCAATAGGGTGTTCAATATTGCAAAGGTATTGTTTAACTTGAGTTCTAGCATTAATCTTATGCCGCTAATAAAGCTTAGAAAGTTAGGGTTGGGGCCATCCAAACCAACTTTGATAAGACTTCTTATGGTGGACTGCACTATAAAAAAGCCTATGTGAGTATTATATAATGTTTTGGTGAAAGTTGAGTCCTTTATATTTTAGGATGATTTTGTCATTCTCGATTGTGAAGTTGATTTTGAGGTTCTCATCATCTTAGAGAGACCATTTCTAGCGATCGAAAGAGCATTGGTTGATATAGAAACTTGTTTGTTAAAGTTTTAGTTGAATCATGAGGAAGTGACTTTTTAAGTTTGCAAATCTATGTAGTAACCAAAGGACATATGCGTGATCTCAGTTATTAATATAGTTGATGAGGAGTCCTTAGTAGCTCCTATTGGGGAGAGACTTAGTGTTAAGGTAGTTGCGGCAGTAATCATGAACTTAAAGGATGATGACATTGGTGAGTATGATAAGATGGTGAGTGCACTTGTTGGTATGGGTTCCTAAACTTATGCACTAAAAATGTTAGATTTAGATTTGAATAATAGGTCAACTCCATCGGCTAAGCCTTCTATTGATGAGCCCCATGTTCTGGAGCTCAAAGCTCTCCCATCCCACCTTCGTTATGCTTTCTTAGGTGCCAACAATATTTTGCCTGTCATTATAGAAGTAGATTTGGTTGAATGGAAAGTTGAGGCTCTAGTATCGATTTTGCAAAAGTTCAATAGGGCCATTGGATGGTTCATTGCTAACATTATTGGTATTTTGCCTGGAATTTGCACTCATACAAATCAACTCGAGCCAAATTATATTCGTAGTACTGAACATCAGTATAGGCTTAATCTGCCTATGCAAGGGTAGTTAAAAAAGAGATCATCAAGTTGTTTTATGTGGATATAGTTTATCCTATTGTAGATAGTAAATAGGTGACCCCGGTTTAATGTATGCCAAAGAAGGGTGGAATCAATGTGGTTCCAAATGTAAAAAAGTGAGCTTATTCCAATGAGTCCAATCACTGGTTGGTGAGTGTGCAAGGATTATAGGAAGTTGAATGCTTGGACTAAAAAATATCATTTTCCAATGCCTTTTATGGACCAGATGTTAGATCGGCTTGATAAGAAAGGATGGTATTGTTTTCTTGATGGTTATTTGGGATAAAATCAGATTTCGACTGCTCCTGAAGAACAAGAGAATACCAGTTTCACTTGTCCTTTTGGGACATTTGATTTTAGGAGGATGTGATTCGTATTATGTACTACATCAGGGACCTTTCATCATTGCATGAAGTCTATCTTGTCTGACATAGTGGAAGACACAATCGAGGTATTCTTGGATGATTATTTTATTGTTGGTGACTCTTTTGAAGATTGCCTGGACCATCTAGCTATTGTTTTGAGAAGGTGCAAAGATTGCAATTTGGTACTTAATTGAGAAAAATGTCATATTATGGTCAAAGAAAAGATAGTGCTCGATCATAAGATTTTAAAAAAGGGGATTGAGGTTGACAAGGTGAATACTGAAGCGATTAAAAAATTGTCTCCACCAGTTTCAGTGAAGGGTATTCGAAGCTTTTTGGGGCATGCTGGATTTTTTTGTAGGTTCATCAAGGATTTCTCTAAAATTGCACATTCTTTGCGTAAGTTGTTGGAGAAGGAGGTGAGGTTCATTTTTCATGATGCGTGTGTAAAGGTGTTTGCGTGTCTGAAGAAGAAATTGACTTCAGCCTTATTATTATTTCACCTTATTGGTCTATGCCTTTTGAGGTTATGTGCAATGCTAGTTATGTGGCTCTAGGAGCAGTTCTAGGAGAAAGGCATGCAAAGACCCTTCATTGTAACACCCCGTACATTTTCGACCCTACTTGACAACTTTGAACAATGTTTACTTAGGTGTCGAGAGCCATAACTATGTATTTTGCAGTGCCATTAATGAAATATTTGATATTGGGCCTAGTACATGTGGTTAGATCTTTGTAGTGGGTGGCGTTTGTGACTTTGTGGAGCATTTGTGGGGTGAAAAATTGAGGTTTAAGGGACATCCAAGCAAAGAATCTTAAAGCGAAGAGGTAAGCAAAAGGTTAGGACCTGAAAGATCCAACCAAATCCGCAAAGAAAAGCCAAAATCAAAAATTTGGCATGGGGCACTGCAGAGGGCGTGCCAGGCTGCTCTCGCCCAAATTTTTGTTTCCACAGGCAGCAAAGAGGAGCGCCAAGCGGCGTGCCGGGGTGGTTTTTGCCAAAATTTTTCTTCGACTATTATGATGTAAATAAGACTTCTAAGTCATGGTATCATTACCCTATCATAGTAGGACTATTCTTAAGCACGTTTAACATTCGAGTTGGGGTTAATTCTTCGTCACAAGTGTTTTAACAAATTATGTTCAAATAAGCCATGAGCGACTAGAATTTCTATTTTTTGCGATTGAGGCTACGATCAGGAATCTCGTAAGTGAATATTATCGTGAAAATTATGGAAGTAATTAAACATGAGATATATGATGGATTACACATTGATTTTTGTGGGCTAAGATAATATGTGTTAATGGGCTCAAAGGAAGGCCCAAAATGAATTAAAAGACATGGCCCAATGGGCCAAATGACTCATTCTTGCTTTGACTTGTCAATTGTTGAACCAAATGGCTAAGGATGACTTTAAGAGGCTATATAAGGTGGCCAAAAATCAGATTTTATTTCTACAAAACACACATGCCATTCTAGACTTTTCCAAGAGAGCAAAAAGAGATATTTTCTCTCAAACTCTCAAACCCTAAGTCCTCTTCTTGGGCAAGATCATCATTTGGTAAGCTTTGGTAAGTGTTTATTCTTATGAATTAATATATTAGATGCATGGGAGAGCATTTAGATCATGTTGGTGTGACATGCTATTGGTTATCATGTATTGGTCAATGTATGGAATATTGTGGGATTGTTGATATGATAATTTCATAAATGGTATTGTCAAGGAGGAAATGACATTTTTAAAGGCAAATATGAAACTCATTATCGTTATATGCATTTGCAAGGTATTTGGGGGTTAATGTAAACTCCGTTATGTACTTGTGTTGCAGAGTGAAACATAAGGAAGGACCTGGACTATTGTATTCACGTATAGGATTGTATATTTGTATTGAGAAGATAAAGTATGTAACGTTACTCTTTCCGTATCCTTCTGCAGCATATTGTTCACATTGACACTGGGCTTGTTCTATTCCGAGGGATTTTAAAGTATCTCAATTCAGGTTGACATATATTGTTATTCACATATGTCCTGTTCTTATACGAATTATGATTCACTTATCTCTTATTCATTGACTGAAGTTCCAAATGCTCTCATAATGTTGTAACTACTAAAAAGAACTATCTCAAAGAGAGTAATGATGTAAAGAGAATCTATTTAGTCTTGAATAGCATTTTCCAATCACGTCATGTTCAAAAGTTCAATAATAATATGATGATTAGTTTTGTACCAATCTCTCATAAGTAAAAGTACCAATCTCAAAAAAGTAATGAAGGAAGTAATGTGTAAGTTAATGTATCTATCCCTCACAAGTAAAGGTATCAATCTTACAAGAGTAAAGACATGAAGTAATGTATGTATGTGTTTCAAGTTCAAGAATGTTTCAATCACAAAGGTATCACTTTTAGAATGAAAGAAAGAGTAAGGAAAGAAAGAAGTAATGTTTAATTGATGAGTATTCTTGGGTGGTATCCCAGGGGTGGAAGAAACACCTAGCATGGGTCAATCCCAATATATCATAAAGACATCCCAGGGGCGACACGAAAGCCTAGCATGGGTTACTATAACATCCCAGGGGTCAAAGTACCTAGCATGGGTTAATATAACATCCCAAGGGTCAAAGTACCTAGCATGGGTTAATAACATCCCAGGGGCGACACGAAAGCCTAGCATGGGTTAATATAACATCTCAGGGGTCAAAGTACCTAGCATGGGTTAATAACATTCCAGGTACGACACGAAAGCCTAGCATGGGTTAATATAACATCCCAGGGGTCAAAGTACCTAGCATGGGTTAATCTCATCCCAGGGGCGACAGAACAGCCTAGCATGGGTAGAACAATAAAGATGAATAACTGTGAAAGCAAAAGAAGTAAAGTAATAAATGTAATGTACATGGTTCCTCACATACAGAAAGATGGTTTATTCACATTGACTATTTCTCTTATATTGTCTCCATTGTTGTTATTATGTATGATTTGGTTTCTTATGAGCCTCAAATACTCAGTATATTCTTTGTACTGACCCTCTTGGGGGACTTACTTTAATTGCTGTAGGCACAGGTGCTAGTAGACCTCCTCTGTATGTTGTGGATCATTTGCAGATTTTTGGTGAGCTCCAGTTGGTTCGGGGCTTTTCGAGTCACAGTTGTACATTTTTTTTGATGTTGTAAATGTTGTATAAAGCGGGGACTTGTCCCGACTTTAAGTTGGTCTTGTAGATGCATCTGTTAGAGGCTTTTGTAGACATACATGGGTATATGAATGTAAGAGATGAATGTCTGTTTGACTTGATGCACCCCAAAGACCAAGTTTTATATATATATATATATATATATGGCATATGTTTCCATGTCCATGACTTCCGCATAGTTGCATGAGGTATAATAAGATTCCGACGAGGATATGTATACGAATGTACATGAGCAAAGATTGGTTCTCTGGGGGCCATATCGGCTTCGGGTGCCAGTCCGCCTCAATGGGATTTGGGTTGTGACATTCATCCTATCTATTATGGTAGCAAAGCACTTAATCCAGATCAAAAAAATTATATGGTGACAGAATAAGAGTTACTAGTTAGTTGTGGAAGAATTTAATACATGATGTGTGGAAATTTTTCAGGGATGAGCCAACTTGTTCAAGATTTTTGCGGATGGGATAATTCGTAAATGTGTTTTAAAGGCTGAGATGATGAGTTTTTTAAAGGCATGTCATCCATCCCCAGTTGGGTCATCATAGTGGTGCGCGACAGCTCATAAGATTTTTCAATGTGGGTACTATTGGCCCACCGTTCATCAAGATGCTTATGAATATGCAAGATATTTTGACCAATGCCAAAGACAAGGGAACATCTCACGAAGGCATGAGCTACCATTGACCCTGATTCTAGATATTGAGTTTTTTAACTTGTGGGGTATTGATTTCACGGGTCCATTTGTGAAACCATATGGTATGAAGTACATATTTGTTGCTATTGATTATATCTCATAGTAGGTGAGGTCATTGCGCTTTCAAATAATGAAGTAAAGAGTGTGATAGCATTTTTAAGGAGGAATATATTTTACAGATTTGGTATGCCAAGATCCATCCTAAATGATGGGGGTTCTCACTTTTGTAATCATATGTTCAAAGCCTTGCTTGAAAAATATAGTGTGAAACATAAGGTGGCAACGCCTTACCATCCTTAATCAAGTGGGCAAGTTGGGGACTCTAGTCGAGATATCAAGTCCATTTTGGCAAAGACTGTGAATGCTAATGAACGTACTGGGCTAGAAAGTTAGATGATGCATTATGGGCCAATCGAAAAAGCATTTAAAACTCCTATTGGCATTTCTTCATATCACCTCGTGCATGTCACTTGCCTGTCAAACTAGAGCATAAGGCGAGGTGGGCACTCAAGAGGTTAAATCTGGCATCGAGTGATACGGAAAAGATGAGACATAAGCAGTTGAATAAGATGGATAAATTTCATCTTAGAGCATACAAAAGTCCAGCCTTGTACAAAAAGAAGATAAAGTTGTACCATGACCGGAAGATTAAGAAAAGAGAGTTCACTGCTGGCGATATGGTTCTTTTGTTTGATTCCAAGCTTCACTTATGTTCCTGGAAAGTTAAAGTCAAAATGGAGGGGACCCTATAAAGTGGTGAGAGTATTCTCTTATGGTTCCGTTGAGCTTAAGAATAACGATGGCAAGAGGTTCAAAGTGCATGGACAAAGGGTGAAACAACACCTCGATAATGTGCAAGAGGTCAAGGTGATATATGATGTGTGTTTTAATAAATTTTGAGTAATCAAGACACTTGGGTTATGCAGCAACGTTAAATTAGGCTCTAAATGTGAGGCAACCCAAGGGTTAGTTTGGTGAAGTTTCAGTAACCAAATTAGTCACATTGTGCCGCGAAGTTAAATCAAGCACTACTTGGAAGGCAGCCCAAGGATTTTGTGTTTGTTTTTCCATGATTTTTAGTATGTAGTATAGGATTAATGTGCGATGAAGTGTGCAGGTGGTTGCGAACTGAAACTGAAACCAGAATAAATTCTTGTTTATAAACCTAATGGCTATCCCAATGAGTCGTACCCTAAGGCAAAAACTTATAGAGTGAGCCTTATCCACTGGGAGATAAAACTTGAAAAGTGCTACATTGCGGAATATTTACCCCATGACTCTCAAAACGAGTCGGAATTACCCATAGGGTCTCCCAATGACTCATCGCATTGAGTCATGAGAATTGGAGAAAAAAGCCCAATTAAGTATATAAACTTGCATATGATGGGTGTTGGGAATGACTCGTAGCCAGTGGCAAATATTCATCGAGTCATGTGTAGCCACTGGCTAATTATTTTGGTCAAAATCTAAAATGACCAGATCCAACCCGATCCACGTGATTTAAAACCCCAAATTTCACACCCGATTTGACTCCTCTTCCGATTTCAAAAGCATAACTACGTCCATTATACCAAAACTATCTCTTCCCATTAATTCTCTCCCTATTTCACGCATAATCATCATTAAATCCCTATAATCCCTCATTCCTTATAGTCCTCTACACTACTATTACATAAGTTCAACCTAGTTTGTTGAAATCTCAGAATTTTCCTTCAAGTTATCAAGTTTAGAGATCAAACTAAGTAAAGTTACCTTTGATTACTTTGATTTTAGAGTTTGAGAAGTCTTCTATGGGTACTCCACCACTGTTTTAAATTTATAGAAGCTAGTTGATGTTGCTTAAGTATGGACTGGGGATTTGTTTGAATTGAGTTACGCATTAACTTGTAAATCTAAGCGCACTTGAATTTAGGAGTGCTAAATAGGCTTTCATGATATTAGTTGCTTAAACTTGTGTAAATTTGTGATCGGGGTGAAGTCTAAGTAATCCCAGTACTTTGGATAATGTGCACACGTAAGGAATTGCTCTTCCTAACTATTCGAAAGATCGTATTGATAAAATTGTTAAACAACATTTGATCAACAAAAGATGTAGCATAAACTGCCAATTTGCAGTCCTTACGAATCTTCCATCGACTCGTACTGAAATTGAAAAGTTTCTAAAATTTATGGAAATTTCTCAGTACGACTCACCCAACGAGTCATATGGAGATCCAATGACTCATAGGGGCCACTTGTACTGAGATCCTACAATTGCATATCTACAAGAGTTTGATCCAATGACTCACCCAATGAGTCACAGGGAGACCCAATAACTCATAGAGTAGATTTTTCTAGAGAATAGAAGTTGATTAAATTTTAAGGCTTAAACCTACGAGTCACCAGATGGGTCATAGCATCTATCAATCACTCATCGCCTGACCCATAGGGATTGACTATGATACTTGTATTTTACTTTCTCAATTTTTTTGAGTACTGACATTTACACTCCACATGTACCATCCAAGAATAACACTCAGAAAGGAGATAAAAAAGGGGGAAACCTACTCCCAATAAATATACACGATCAACTAGGCAGCTAAAAGACATGCCCATTGATGAATAATCTAGTGGCTTAGTGGAGGAATATCAACTTTTGACTATAATTGAGCCAGTGAGAGTTTGGCTCGGACTAGTAGATCAAGGCAACGAATGAAGAATGCAAGTTTGTATCCACCATGCACACTTATACCTCGCCATTCAAAAGAGAGAGAATAATCAAAGTCCGAGGAAGGCGAAGAAGAAGGTGACTCTAGAAATGGAAATAGGACTGCATATGACAGTTAGTCAAAAGATCGAGTAAGGTCAGTGTTCGGTACACATGTATCTACTGAGGTGGATGATAAGACCTCCCCATAGAGTCCCCCACCCCAGATTCATCCTCCACCACTGGCTCAACTTGCACTTCAGATTGAAGTATCCCTATAGGTTGATCGATGGGGTATTCGGTGCATGCAGGCCATATATGATTGAGACATTACAATCGTCTAAAGTATGGGTCGACCTAAGAGGGTTTTTTATGAGGATCTAAGTTTGATTATTATGGTATATTTGAGATACCCGAGTTTGAGAGATTTTTCAATAAATACATGTTTGGGTGGATAATTGTGGAGCCGGTACAGTCTGACATTAGTTTGAGAATTTTATGTGTCCTATCAGTCCATGCTAAAGGTGCTAGCTCTGCAGGGTTTTGCTATGAAAGGTTCATAATACCATAAATAGTGTGTTAATTCATGGTGTTGAGGTTAATATTTCAGAGCTGACTATTTCACGCTTCCTTCATAGTCGGGACTTTGTACCTCCGACTAACATATTAGATATAGATCATCATATAGATGAGATAAAGAAGGTGAAACCAAATTAGATTAAATGGTGCATTTTTGCTGGATGATGAATATTATTATTACTGCAAAGGAAGATGTTAAATGGGTAGCTGGTAGATCATCACAAATAAAGAAAGGTAGCATGAACTTCGCTGCCAAATCTTGGTGGACCTTGGTTCGTCACTAATTGGGTCCCAGATATGGAGACAATATTCTGAGCCCCGATTGAGCTGTCTTATTAGTAGGAATTATGGAGGGTTAAGAGATTAACATTGTAAAGTTGATTGCCCAGAAAATTCAGGATAGAGCAGTTAAGATCAAGATGAGTATACCATTACCATGCTTGGTGACACAGATATACTTTGAGGTAGATGTTTCGGTATTTCTTGAGATATATCATTTCATCATAGTTCATCACCTTACTTATCTTGGGCTAATTTAGGACTCATCTAATCTTGTGTCCAAGGAAAAAGTTTTAGCAGGTGCTGCATTATTAGAGAAGGTATTTTAGTCAGGTATGTGCATAGAGATTGATACACCCGTCTTTACTGTTATAGGGGCCACACTCCTATAACTGGTTCATCCATGCCTCGACAACCTGCTATTGGGTATGTTCTAGTCCCATAGGTGTTCTTACAAACTATGCTGAAATGATTGGTTACAATTGAGCAAAAAGTAGATAATATTGAAAAAGGGGTACAATCTTAGGTAAAGAAGGAGATTAGGACTGAGATTCATGTGATGTAGAGCTATTTTGATAGTTTTAAGAGAATGATCATGGATATTATTGAGGGTGTGAATTCTCTTAACTTAGACAGGATTATAAAGAAGCTAGTTACCCTTCTTGCTGCAATTGAGGACATGTCGTCTAGACTATTTCTGAGGTTTCTGGCTCCAACTATGCCCATGATTAAGGAGATCGAGGAGGCCGAGATGGCCAATATATAGAGCACAAAGGGAAAATAAAAGAGTGTTAAAGTCACTGAGGAGCTGAAATAATGAAAAAAGAAGAGAAAGAGAGATAAAGAAGAATCGAAGAAAGTTATGAAGGCAAACAAGTAATCCTCCCGGGATCACCTGTCCAAGATACATGAGAGGGACGATAGAGTTGAGAGCTCTATGGTTTGTGAGGCCCTGATAGATGTTTTTGTCGTGTTTAATAACAGTGGTGTGGGTACGATAGTTTCCCCCACTAGTACTACACCTTTGAGGGCATCAACCACCACTTGTGACAACATTGATTTAAGTGCAATGGCCATCTCTAAGGCCACGAGAGCAGAGACTAGGTTGAGTTCTAATACCCCAATAGTTGATGAGACCACATCTGGTGCTTAGATCACCGCAAGTAGGTCATTTCCCCTCGTTATTACCTTTTCTAACTATATACATGAAGTAAGGACACTGCATGTTCTCAAAGTTGGAGGTGGAGGTGTACCACCACTCGAGGGTTTTTGTTGTTGTATTCTTTTCCCCCAGTTGTGCTATCATAGTAGAACAGGTATGTTTAGGTTTTATTTTTGTTTTTCATGTGTTTATGATTTTTTTGTTGTGTTTGATTAGGAGGAAAATAGGGGAACGTTATTGAAGTTATGTTTTGAATGTTTAAAGGATACCCCTTCTAAAAATTTGTTTTAGACTATGTGTTGTTTTTGTTTTGAACTGTGACTACTTATCATCGTAGCTTAGCAATGCATGAACTGGATGGGTAGTAGTTGATAGTATAACCCTTGTTATGTGCATGTGAGGTGCTTACTTAGTTCAACTTTGTGTGGGCGATATAGAACTTGCATGGTTAGTCTTGCCTAGGTAATAGGATAGTTGGTTAGGAAAAGATCATAGGCGTTCTTGAATAGTCCACTTTTAGCCTAAATACCCTACCAAATGGAATGACTATTCCTTGATTTGACATTGACCCTAAAGTGACATATTTCTTTCATTAGCCTATTCACCTTCCCAAATGTACTAACAATGAACCTGTTTTGGCCCTGGTCCCTCCTTGGACAACGTGTAGCTCAACTTAGAAAAATCAACTAAGTTGAGGGTGGCTATCATAGAGGTCCATAGTGTAAAATGGGTATGAAGAAGAAGTTAGAAAAAGAAAAAAAAGGATTTGTGCATGGTAATAAAAAGAAAAAAAAGTTGATGAATATAGTTTTCAAAAGGATAAGAAAGAAAAAAAAAGAAAGTGTAAAAATAAAACTACACCCAAAATCTGAAGAAAAGCAAAGGAGAAAAAGGGAAAAGAAAATAAGTGAGGTTGAAAAGCAGAGCCAAAAATAGTGTAGTTCCAAGGAGGGTTGAGTCATTGTATCCATATTTACCATACTCATCCCCAAGCCTACATTACAAGCTGATAAAAGTCCTATAGTGATCCTAGTATAATCGTCCGATAAACTAAGACATAGAAAATAAGGGCAAGCCTATGGTATTTCACGCACACTGTTAGAACTTCTTTGAGAGAGAGAGAGTGTCTTAATTCAGTATCTATTTATATTTGCATCTTTATACTCTGAGTGTACGGTACTTCTTTGTTGTGAGGGCAATGGGTTGCATTATTGGTTGTTATTTGTTTGGGTAATAATGTCATCTGCATATATGCTTGATTGTTTTTTCATAATGTAGTACTATCTCTTGATCCCTTTGTGTCATGGTAATGGGTTTTATGTGTACACACAGTGGTTTTTTATTCTTATATAGAAAACAAGTCAATGGGCTACGGGGTACACTATGAGGCATAGCCAGGCCATACGACCTATAGCCACGTCCGTTGCCACTGCCGACTCAGTTTTCCTATTATGTTTAGGAGATGATTTATTTTATGTCAATAAATACTCATGTTAGATTTTATGTTTGAGTTTACGTTCATTTATTATTCTTGATTCCATATACTTGTTCTTGTGAGTTGTAAACACATTTTTTGAGAGTTTAATTCATAGTTGAGATTTGTGCTCTTAATTCTTCTTCTTGCAAGTGCATTATTATGATTTCTTCCAAGAATTATTATTATATTCTTGTAATTATGAGTAGCTAAACCCCCACAACAAGGGTTGTGGGAACCATGAAGGATTTAAAAAGTAGGGTTCAAAGTATTATTATATTCTTGTAATTATTATTGTTCTCTTTGCTTTGATTGTTTTTTAACAGTGGCCAATGTTAGTACTCACATTTTCTTTACTTGCTTTTGTAAGAAGGAGTAATAGCTGGGAAAAGAGAGCAAACAACAGAGACTTGGAGCTATCAACCTTCACTTAATAGCTTGAGTCGCAGATACGGGAAAGCTAACCTGGGATCCAAGATAAGGGTTGGATTGGAAAACTTATAAGACGTGGAAGCATAATTGAGGATAGTCATCAAATAGGGACGTAAAGGTTGTTTAGATGAACTTAACTTATTGATTCTGCATGCCAAGAACCGGGAGATATCACTAGTACGAAGAACAAATGAAGTTATAAACTTATGGGAATACAGTCCCAATGTCTCTCCTCTATTGATTATGAACCTGAAGAAATTCGCAATTGTTACTTGTTCAAAAGCCAATTTACAAAACCCCACAATTTATAAAAATACTTTACTAATATCTTAGATAACCGCATTGACCGAGCTTCTAGCCTATTCCATGTGGGATCGACCCCAAACTTTTTTGGGTTCTATATTTCATTCAACGACCATTTTATACTTCATGGCTAGGTGTAATTTGGACAACATCAAGCATCTAAATACAAGATATATCGCACACCTAAGGGCCCTCATCTGGAAGAGTCAAAATTAGACGGGGACGAACAGAGCCTTAAGCCCCAAAAGGCTCATCTCAAACTCATTGGACTGTAGGAGATGTATGTCTTTGAATAAATCTGGTCAACCATACAATCAATGAAGTAATCCCCCAACCAAGTTGTTTGTTGTAACCTACTAACCTAACACACTACCAGCGTCGGTAGTAAAAATAGGCCTAGCCCTAAACATAAAATACCTTGATCCTCGCAAATCCTACATGATCCCATTCTCGAACAGCACATGCCTTGAGAAGGCCATAGACCTAAGTCAACCTCACACTCAAAAACTTAGCACATATCTGTTGATCCCATAAAATCTGAAGCTATGGTGCCCTAGATGAGCACTATAATAAACAAGTCCAATCAAGGTCTGATCACTTGATCCATCCAATCTATACCCTCTTTGGGGGAGTTGGCAAAACCAAGGACGTAACCAAGAATGTGTGGTGGTCCTAAAGAGTACTAATGATAGTCAAACCTCAAGCAAACTAAGAAATTAAGGTTGTACCCTAAAACTGGTTGAGCCAAATCCTAATACACGACATTAGATACTAGCTCCCAATAATCAATAGGCAAAACACAAGTACGCAAAACTATCTCTTTGTTGAACCCAATGAAAACTCTCATGGAGATACGCCCTACCAAGTAACACCATACCCAGAAGATCCTGACACTACCCTTTTTAACCTTTCCTAACTTAACTGAACTTATCTGGTATGATATACAAGAATAAACTAAGTACCTAACCCAAGATCACCACAAAAATCACAATCTCAATTGGGCGACAAAACAGGTAAATTGGGAAAACAAATATCTCATGGAGATACACGCAGCCAAGTAACACCATACTCAGAAGATCCTGAAACTATCCTTTTTAACCTTTCCTAACCTAACTGAAACATCCAAAATGATATAGTAGAATAAACTAAGTACCCAACCCAACCTCACCACACAAAAATCATAATCTCAATTAGGCTATAAATTAGGTAAATCGGGAAAACAGACATCGATAACTTAATAACCTTAGGGACCAACTGGAGAGAAGAAACATTAAAGTTAGAATCGGTAATGTAATCAAGAAAGTCCATAAGAATAATACAAAAAAAATGGCAAAGTAAGGAACAACACATGTATACAAAGATCCCAGATCAAACAACACAAAAAAAGAAAGGGTAACAAATAGATATCATACCTGTAGTAGCCGCACCTAAAGACTCGGTCCCCAGCCTACCCAAAAAAATACATAACTGATCGCAACCATCCCTGGACTGAGCACCCGCATAAAAAACTTTCTCAATATTGGATCGAACACTCTGGGGACACCACCTTCAATCAGTGGCATCACAACCCTAAGAGGCTGACCTGACTGTGTTGCCTGCCCAATAATCCAATATTGAGGATATTCTCTATAAAGATGGCCCATCTTTCTATAATTATAACAAGCCCTAGAAGCCCTGAACTGGTGAAGTGCATTAGCTGAAAACTCTGACCACCATAACCAATGTCTGTGACCTATCTGAGCACCATCTATGATCTAAGGTACTGTCTTTACAGGCCTGCAAAACTAAGGGCAATGGCGATTTTTACAGGAAGAATCCCTACCATTAGACTAAGTACCATTAAAACTAAGTCGATGGCAGGGCCTCTTACCGCTAGCTCCATAAGTCTCGAGACATGCCCACTCTATAGTCCTCACATTATTAACAATGTGAATAAAAGGAGATCCATATGCTACTAAAGGCTCCAACCTAAATGAAGTAGTAAAACTAATCCTCTAACAAACCTCTGCACTCTTTCATGATCTGTAGGAAGAATCATGGAAGTATGTCTTACCCACTGGAGAAGCCCAATCTCATACTTTAAAATTGTCATAGAACCCTGCTAAATACCTATGAAATCATCTCTATGATCTGTAGAACTCTGCTAGACATTTTCTCTAGTACCAATGATACCAGTGAATCTAGAACTCTGATACCAAAATGTCATGACCCAAAATCTCAGGTCATGATGGCACCTACCAAACCCACCAGTAGGTAAGCCAAATACCATAGCCCAAACTAGCAAGTAATTAGCCAATAAAAGGAGATAACCAGTCATGAAATAGGAGGGCCAAATATAAATATAAACACAAAAAATAGTTCCCATAAGCTATACATAAAGAGAGAGAAGAAGAAAAATATACAAAATACTCCCTAAGACCTGGTATCAATCGATACAGGAGCTACTAAAGACAACCAGAGTACTAAGTAGATATAATATATATAGAACCATCTCTGAATAAATAAAATAAAGATCATTCCAACATAATAGAAAGAGTAGGAACAACTCTAGACACCAGAAGCTCTCCCCAAGTATCTAATCAAAGATAGCTCAACACGAATTACACGTCAACAACGAGAACTCGTACTAGGAACTACATTAGTGAAAAAACATAGAAGTGTAGTGTGAGAACCAAAAATCTTGTCACCCAGTAGACATCATAAGATGATTGAACTCAAAAGATAAATAAAAGTATAAATAACATAAAAGGATATTATGAACAATGTAAGTAATATAAAAGGAGATGATATACAAACAAGGTAACCAAAAAAAAGGTACTTACTTGCAAAAGCTAGCCTAACATTCTAACACAACAAGAATCATACTAAGGAAGAATGTTAATAGTAGTATACTTAGAATTTCTACCCAAAGTAAGAGAAACAAAATGATAATCTAACCCTAGAGCTGGTAATTTTAAAGAAAGGGAGTTCACAAGACATACCTAGACCGTGACTACATGCCAGTAACCAAACTTCCACAAGTTATGCAGTAATAATCAAACAATAACCTAATCAAGACCCCAAGATCCCAAAAGGTACAAAATAATGGACAAAACCCAACCAGCCCGCATAAGCACGGTAGGTACAAATACTAAACATAACCCAACCGGCTCCCATAAGAATGACAGGTACCAAGTAGCAATCTTACTAGCGACAATAGTGCATATGAATAGATGAGTGTGATGAAAATCAAGTGATATAATAAGATATGAGTGCCACATACAACCATAGTGTATACACCTTCTCTAGGCCCTAGGTCTCGTAAAGGTATGACCCATAGAGAACACCCCTCATCCGGCACTGCAGCTCACAGACGAAGGGACCCATAGGGGACTCTAGATATCTATATGTATTGCTCGGTCTTGAATTGAGAATTTTAAGTAATAATCTATAATAATCTTGAATATTAAAGATGCCTGGTGGTAACGCTTAATTACGAATTTTGTAATTTAATGAAGTATTCACAATTAATCATGGATTTAGCAATTTAGACTTGTATTCAAAATTATCCACTAATGTATCTTGACCATTGAGAGTTTAGTTCTCACTTGTTCTCTTTAACAAAGATAAGAAACATTAATCATAAAACCAATTTTAGGCTACACTAGGATTTTACTATCTATTGCTCAAATCCATTAGATGAGGTTTAAAGCGTTGAATCGTGCTAAATTAACCTTTTCTAGACTCAATTAACTCTTTAAAGCTTAATCAAAGTAAATGAGTGTCTTCGGGTTAATATCTCTTTTGAGAAATCAATCAAAGCATGAAATTAATTTAGGCAAGCAAAACCCATTCATAAATCAAAGAGTTTTTAATTAATACAATGGCATAAGATAAAATCAAAACCCAACTTAAAAACATAAATATTGCATTTTCTATAAATACAATATCCAAGTATGAATTTAAATACTACACCCAAATTTAGTCACTACAAGCAAGGAAATGAAGAAAAGATTAAGAATTTGTCACTACAAAGCTTCCAAATCTTTGCTCCAGGATGAAATTCCAGAAATACCCCTGGTGCCTAACCAAAAATCTTCTATGCATGCACATAGGTTTCATGTATGCATGGGTTCACATGTGCAACAGGCCTTTGTGTGCGTATAGACCATGCATGACACCTACTAAAATCCCTCTTGTGTGTTCACATAGGTCTACTGCATGTGCATAGGTACGTGCGCAGCTGCTCTAGTGCATGCCCATAGAAGGAATTTACTGCCACTTCATTTTATTCGTTTGAGCTCCATTTTGCCATGTTTCTACTTCAACTGCTCAAACCTCGTTCTAAAACTCAATATATCTGAAATAAACACCATTTAAACAAGAATTAGTCTCATAATATTAATTAACAACACAAAATCATAAAAAAAGATATGCAATAAAGTGGCAAAACTACCCCTTATCAACACTCCCAACTTAAAAACTTGGCTTGTCATCACGCAAAATAAAATTAAAACTCAATGAGGTCTATCAATTTAAGATCAAAAATCAATATTATGAATTATACTTCACATTTTAAATTTAAGAACAATGGTTATGACTTTGGTTGGTTCTAATAATTAGTCAACTACATGTGAGTGAAAAATGGCATCGTTGTCAAGGAACAGTTTGGCGTATTGAGTTAGTTTGGAATTTGAACTTACTTTCTTTGATTCAAACTTGTGAATAGTTGTTTGTGATTATCTTTTATTTCTTATGTTAGTTAAATTTTTGTTTTGTTATACTTGTTACTATGGCATCCTTGGATGAAATCGAGTTTGGTGGTTGTAAGTCTTATATTGAGGACCTATATCAATATTGTGAAGGGCCCCACTTTTGGAAAAATTGTGAAAAATGCTCCCATGAGAGAGGTGTGTGCACCATCTCAATCTTATGTGAAGTCTACTTATTGTGAACATGGTGGTCAAAGTGGACATTGTGATGCTACTGAAAAAGATTTTCCCCCTCCCCAAGATGTAATGAATTTTCTAGTTGTGCTTTCGAGTTTGAGGGGAGCAATAATATGGAGTTGGAAGAACAAAAAAACAGTCATGAAGGCATTCAAGAAGTGCCTCAATCTTACTTGGACCAGGTACCTAAAATGGGTGAGGAAGTACCTCTCATGCATCAATCTATGGTGACCTCTAGAATGGAATGTTAAAAAGAAGAAGACCCTTGTGAAGATGCCTTCCAAAATGAAGAAAAATTTAACTAATTGGAAATTGTGAGCCAAGAGTGGCTAGCTCCTGAACCGACCTCAACAACTTGAAGCCTATGGAGAACTACGTGAGAGAATCTCCCTAATGAGGGATGAATTCATCAAAATGCATGTTGAGCGATGTCAATGATTGATCCAACTTGAAATTGCTATTTATAATTTGAAGACCAATGTGAAAGTAAAGCTTCGGGCATATGATGCTCATCTTCAATGGTCAAGGATAATGGTTTCGAATTGATTCTCAATGAAGAATTGGTCAAGATTAATTTTTAAAGAATTCATGGTGATTTTCCAACCAACCGAGCCAAAATTGATAAAATGATACTAGATTTGCAAGAAAAAGAAAATCAAATCATTTTTGGGGACTCTAGTTCATTTTTGGGTGAGAGTGTCAAGAAAGATGCAAATTTGGAAATAGAGAGGCTTAAACCTCATTCCAACTATTTTTTGATGTTGTGCTTGGTGAATATGATAGAAATTGAAATCACCTGACAAATAAAGAATTTTGGAGATGAAGGACAAAGTCCCTACATTTTGTAGTTTGTCACACCATGAGGGCAAAATAATGTTCCTCACTTAAAAGCCAAGAAGTGAAAAAATACGATATTTAACCAGTGGTCTATTGATATTCTCACCAATTCCCAACGAGCCTAAACAATATTTTGATGTCAAGTTGGAAGAAAATTTAAGTCTTCCAGATGTAGAGATAGAGTTGGTCTTATTACTTCCTTACCTTATACCCACAAACCTCAAAGAAAATTTGATGTAAAGTTGGGTCGAAGATTCAAATCCTCAAAATGGAGAGATAAATGGCAAGGTCACTAGAGTAGTGTTGTGACGTTAAATCAAGCACTTGATAGGAGGAAACCCACTGTTCTAAAAAAATTTAAATTTACTTTTGAAATTTGGATTTTTAGAATAGCTTAGGATTCTATTTTTGACTAATCCAAAAAATGTTAGAATTTTTGGAAGTGATTTGAACAGGTTTGGATGCAAAAATTTGATTGGAATGAAGTTTAGGGTTGTACAACCTTGAAAATTAGACTTGAAACACTTTTTGGGAGTGATTGGATTGCCAAAGTTGTTGGTGAATCGCAAAAGTGGAAGGGCCTATCACAAAAGTTGGCATAAGTTATGCAGGCCTGTCCTTGGGAAACCTTCTATGCACACGCACAAGACCGGATGTGTATGCATTAGTTAAAAGGTTAGTAACCCTTCTCGTACGCACTGAATCATTCACTCACGCACCGAAACGGTCATGCATACAATTTATTAAATTGGGCTTAGGTAACTTTAAGGCTAAAATCAGAAACTGATGCATCATTTTTGAAAGTTCATCGAGGCTAATCATTTCCCAAACCCAAATACTCATTTGACTCTCTGATTTCTGTAATTCCATAGTATTATCAAGTTTTAATCTCCAAGGTATGATCATTCTTACACCTATCTCCCCTTGTTTTCATAGTGCTAAAATGGTGAAGGAAATCGGTTCCTTCATAGTAAGATTTTCAATTTTTGTTCTTTAAAATTCTTTGTACAAAAAGTTGTGCTTTCTGTGGTTTGGTATTGTGAATGATATGGGTTATCATGGGTGAAAGATTTGGAGTCGATTGAGAATAGAAAAAAAAAAAAAAGAAAAATCTATGGAAAATCAATGCCCTAAAGTTTTTCGACAAAATGCATGAACCAAATTTTATGGGATATGAAGTTGTTCTTGTAACGCCTCAAATCCCATTGAGGCGTACTGGCACCCAAAGACGTTAAGGCCTTGAGAGAACCAACCTACGTCTATGTACATTCATATACATGTCACTAAATGAACAACACTCTATCACATACAGATGCAAGATACCAATGGCGGAAGTCATGGAGAAACATTCAATAGATATGAAACTTGGCCGTTAGGGCCACCACGTCAAAAGCATACATTCCTTCATTTGTCCTACAACATCTACAAAGCCTCTAATAGATACATTTACATAACCAACCTAAAGTCGGGAAAAGTCCCGGCTTTATACAATCCTTTATATAATACCAAAACAAATGTACATAGTGACTCGGAAGGCCCCAAACCAATCTGGAGCTCACCAATAGTCTGCGGATGACTCTTAGCCTATTGTGGAGGTCTGCTAGGACCTGCACCTGCAACAAGTAAGGTAAGTCCACCAAGGGACGTAGAATGTACTGAGTATGTAAGGCTATAAGAAACTGCATGAAACATAGGAACTTCAATGGAATCAAATACAAGTGAATAGTCAATATAGATAAACCACCGTTCTGTATGTGTGGAACCATGTACATTACTTTTATTTTCTTTCTTTTGCTTTTACGCTCAAATCATTATCATCATGTCTTATCGTGCCCGGGCCCCAACTAATCAGTGGGTCATAACATAACATTACATAACATTGGGATCGTCTCTAACTAGGCTTATTCCCCTTTTAGCTACCACCCATAAATCAATAACCAATCGGGATCGTCTCTAGCTAGGCTTTCGCCCCTTTGAGCTACCACCAGCAATCCAATAATCTCAGGAACGTCTCTAGCTAGGTTTTGCCCCTTTGAGCTACCACCCGGTCTCAAAGAAACAGCTATGCATTACTTATTTCCTTTATTTTGTGAGATTGATACTTTGGTGGTTATAACATTATTGGAGCTTTGGAACATTAGCCAATAAATAAGAGACAATGTGAATGACAACATAGGTCAAACCTGAAATGAGATACTTTGGAACATTTCGAAATGGAAACAAGTAGGTAACAATGAAAACAATAGGTTCTTCCAAGGATACGGAAAGAGTAACCTTACATACCTTATCTTCCCAATATGAATACACAATCCTATATGTGAATACAATAATCCAGCTCCTTCCTTACGTGTTACTCTACAACATAAGTACATAACGGAGCTCACGTTAACAACTAACTACATTATAAGTGCATAAGACAACAATGAGCTATATGACTGCCATATAATGTCATTTCACACTTCACAATACAATTCACTACATTACCATAACAACAACAACACAACATGCCACACATCAACCAAGATATTAGAAACCAATAGCATTTCACACCAAGTTTACACTTTACACTTCCCCTTCAACACTACATCACCTTTACTCCATCAAGTCACTTAAATACCTTTCACAATAAGACATTAACAACAATCCATAATTGATACAATTCAAAATACCTCCATACTACCCCTTAGGGCCATTCAAATGGTACCATAAGTTGATGATTTCATCCAAAAAGAGTATAAGGGCCTTGGGGGGGTCAAAGAAATGCAAAAACAATTGAAACAAAGTTATGGAGGGAAATGCAAAGCCACCTGAACCCGAAGGTGGGTGAGGTATGGCTGCAGGTGCCCATTGGCATTGTCTAGGTCCATCTGCGTTGGCATCTGCACCCGCAGGTGCCCCATCCGTGAAGGCGGATGCCCGGTTCTGCCAAAATGGGTCTCTTTTGGGTCCTTTTTTGTAATAAATGGTCTATGGACATAAGTAAGCTTCCCTTTTTATATTTTAGGTTAAATTGTATTCCAATGAATAACTATGGTCTCAAAACGCAAATAAACATCACAAAACTACATTTTCCCCTTCAATACGCCACCGGTTCCATGCACAATTTCACAACAACAATTCCAAATGTTATACACAAAGAGGAAGAAAGTTTGGGAAATAAACACATATTACATGTTGACATTTATTCTTTTAAATTCACTTCCTTCAATACCACAAGTCTCCTTTCAAGTTTATAAGACAAAACCCTTTACCGATTAAGCAAAAGTAGACTGTTTCACATATAGTGGACTGCTCAACACTTTGTCAACATAAACAACATTCTTTATACACCCTTTCATGCATATAATATATTAAACCATAAGATTAAACACTTACCAAATATTTAAAAAGGATGATCTTGTCCAAAGGAAATGGTTGCTTAGGGTTTGTAAGAGAAGTGAAATATTGTTGGAAAATTCTAGAAATGTGCATATGTCTTTTGGTGAATAAAAATCTGATGTTGTACCTTATATAGTGCCTCATGGTCATACTTATCCAAACACTTAGTCAATAATTGAGGTGTTTACTTGGTCAACTTAAGAATGGATCATTTCTCCATTTGGGCCATGTCTTTCTTATTAATTTTGGGCCTCTTTTGAGCCCATTAGCACAAGACTAATTCAGCCCACTAAAATTAATGTCGATTACACCAACCATCTCATGTTTAAATAATTTCATAAATGTTAAGATAGTCTCATAGGTTCAAAAATATACAGGGTGTTACAGTTCTTTGCGCATGTGGTCAACTGACTGTGCATGCATAGAAGAACGATATTTGAAAAATAAAATAGCCTTCATGTAAGTAGTGTCTTCCCAAGCAAGCAAAGAGCAAAATTTTTTGAAAAATAATATTGCCCTTCATGCATGTGGTTCTGTGACTGTGCATTGAAGAACTGGAAGGCTCAAAATAGTAGCTATGCACAGCCTAATCTAGGGCCTTTTTCACCCATTTCTTTGGCTTAAATCTTTCCTATACATTGTTTTAAGAGTCCATATGAGCTTTTTAGCATGTTGTCTTATTTTGTAGGTACTTTTGGGCTTAAAATGGCTTCTGATAGAATTGAAATTGAGCATGACGTTGCCTCAGAGATTGAAGAAGAAGAGTATAGGTTCTTGTCTGAATCTTGTGAGCATAAATATGATGAACTCCTATCAAGATCGATTGTCAAGAGAAAAGGCATCTACATGGAGAAAGTGGAAGCCAAGATGCCAAGTATTCGTAGAATATTGTTAGAGAGTAGATGGATGTGTTTTTCCTATCAACCAATACTAGCTAATCATACAGTGGTGACGGAATTTTATGCCAATGCAGCAAAAACCAACTTTGAAGGAGAGTTGGTTACCACTGTCCGATGTGTGCTAGTCAACTTCAACCCAGAGAAAATCAATAAAGTCTATGGTGTCCAAAATACAAATAATCAAGTCTATCACATGCATGCAACAATGTAGGTAACTCAGTGGTTGGTTGACAGACTACACGATGGATGACTCTAAGTTGGTTGATATTTCGAAAAGGGGTTGATTCGCATAACATAACAGCTAAAGCCAAGACATGTCTTTCTATCATATGTGCTAGTGTAATACCCTCTACTCACGACACCAATGTGACACTGGAGAGGGAATTGGTGATTGGATCAGTAATAAAGAGCACACTCATAAATGTGGGGGCACTTATCATCAAGAAAATTAAAGAAGTGGCCTAAGGGAGGTCTAGAAGTCTTTTCTTCCTATCATTGATTACTTAATTATGCTATGATGCTAAGGTGCAAAGGTGCCTAAATAATGTTAAGAGGGAGATGACAAGGATAACCCATCCATTGAAGAAGAAGGGGATTTATGAAAAGAAGAAAAAAAAAAGATTGATGTATTATCTCCTTCATTCAGGCAGTTTATAGATGATGCTACTGAGCTACCAAGTTCCTCCACAGTAGCTTCTAGGACAGAGGCTTTTATAGGACCACTGCAGTCTGGACCTCCTACCATGTTCCATATCTCTAGGTTGATACATGGAGTGAGTACACACATTCAACAACTAATAACTAGCTTTCCTACTGTCCTATCTAGGGCTACCACAGTTGAGGCTAACCCATCCAGAGGTCCACCATCCCTTCCCAATATGATCTTTGATCAAAAGTCTTTGAGCGATAGGTTAGAGCATATAAGCCGTAGGCAAGGTAAAATCGAAAGGTGAAAATTAAAGTTCAAGGAACATGAGAAGAATAAGAGAAGATTCTTGAACAAAATAATAGGGAAGCTGAGATCATTTTATGGTTCATGTAATTCAGATGATGAGGATGAGGATGTACAACTCCAGTTTCCATCTATATCTAGTACTTATTGACATACTTCAGGTATCCCCCTTAAACTCTCATATGATTTGATATTATACAGTGGGGACACTATACTATTTTCTAGTTGGGGGTAGCACTTCATATTTGTGCTTGACTTGTGGCCTTGTCGGGCTTTATTTATTTTTCTATGCTTTATAATATGCCCTCACTGGGCTTGATTTTGTCTTATTATGCCTTTGATGGGTTGGGATTGCTACTGATGTTATGGATATTGTGTACCCTTGTCGGGCTTGCTTTTGAGTTGATAACTTTAATAGATTAGTCATTTTTATTTGTTTTTCATTTTTAGCTTAGCTTCTTATATTTTTTGATTTTATAGTTACTTTGAGAGACCTTTCCCGGTAATGGATTGAGTGACACTATTCTTAAGGGAAAATTATCATTTTTGGGTTTTGGTGATTATTTGGGGAAGTCTAAGTACCTTTTGTTGTTTGGAATTGAGTGGGCGAACTTAAGGTGAGTTATGATGAAGCCTGAGTAATCATGGTAGTTATTGCCTTTTTTGGAGTCAAAATGTGGGATTGTGGCTTGTTTAATACTAATAGAGTTAGTATTACATTGTAAAATGTTGAGATGAGCATACCCCTCTAAAATATTTCTGAAAACAAGTTGCATGGAAGTGAATAATATTGTGACAACTCTTTGACTCTTTTTGTGACTTTTAACTTATTAGGTGGTGATTTGGATTATGAAATATGACTCATTTTGTTCTTGTTTAGGAAATGAAATTAATCTATTTTAAATGGTTTGCATGTCATGTGTGCTGAATTTTTGTTGAATAGTTCTTATGCATACTTGTGTCATATAGAACTTGCCTCGTTAGTCTTTCAATGCTAGTCTTAATTGTTTTTGGTTGAACGAATAATCTTAGGCATTCTTTGTGATTTTTTGAAACCTCTTTAGTCTTAAAAGCCTACCCGTGCACAAATTCTATCACTAGTTACCCCATTTGAGCATATTACCCTTTCTTTGGAAACCATGTTACAAGCCTTCTCCCTTTTGAAACACTCCCTCTTTTGAACCCTGCCCTCCTTGATCTTGAAAAATCCAACTTGAGGCTAAAAGCCTAAGTTGGGGGTGGTGGAAAACACTTTGAAGGGATGATCATGAATTGTGGTTTTGTAAGTGAATGTCAAAAGGGAAAGGCAATGACTGAATAAAAAGAGAGATAAAGAATAGAAGAGAAAAAGAGAAAAGAAATGAAAAACAGAAAGTTTTCAATAAGTGGGTAAACTAGAATGAAAAAGAAAGGTTCTTTGTGTTGTATGGAAATGAAAAGGAAAATGATAATAGTTTTAATTTGAAAGTGTTGTGTAGAGTTCAAGGAGGGTGCAGTCACTTTTATCCCAAATACTTATCCTACCCCTCCCTAAGCCTACATTACAAGCTAGAAAAAGTTCTTCAAGATTTCAAATCAAGTTCTTTTGAGTTAGTGGCGATTTAAAATAAGGGCAAGCCTATGGTATGCTACTTGATTGCATTGTTGAATTTTTGTAGATATTGTGAATTTTTGGACATTCTTTCTTATGAGGGCATGTGAACTAGGATAGATTAGTGAAGTTGATAAATTTCAAAAATTATTCAAGGGAGCATGTTTAGTTGTCTAATGATTTTGAGTCACTTCTTGAGAATTGGTTGTTGTTACTTGATTATTCTTGAAATTCCATTGTAATCTTGACATTGTATTTGAAATTGAGGGAGTTAGTTAGATAAGACTCACAAGTAGTTGACTAATTATTAGTACCAACCAAAGTCATAGTCATTGTTCCTAAATTAAAAATGTGAAGTGTAATTGATAATGTTCGTTTTTGAGCTTAAATTAATCGACCTCAGTGAGTTTTGATTTTGTTTTTCTTGAGTGTAAGCAAAGTCCTTAAGTTGGGGGTGTTGATAAGTGGAGGTTTTACCACTTATTTTCATCTCTTTTCACAACTTCTTGAGTAGGAGGGTTCAACCTCCTCTGGTGCTCAATACTTGGTACACATCCGGGCTCCAATTATATTTTATGGGTGCAAATCCTTAGAGGAATTCCAATGATATTTACAATGGTCCATCCAATATATTTTGTAAACCTTCTCAACATAGACACCAATACCTCGACTTTCTATGCTAACAAATCCGCTGCAATGATTACAAGCAAAGTTCTATCATTCCACAAGAATACATATTGAAGATGAAGAGGAACAGGATTAAGTTCAAACCTTGGGGTTCTTCTATGGATAGCTTAGTGGGATGACTCTCCCGGTTCTTTAAATCAAGATAAAGCTATTATGGGTTCTTGGAGAATG
Source organism: Capsicum rhomboideum (assembly GCA_031232105.1). Taxonomy (NCBI): domain Eukaryota; kingdom Viridiplantae; phylum Streptophyta; class Magnoliopsida; order Solanales; family Solanaceae; genus Capsicum; species Capsicum rhomboideum. The sequence continues at coordinate 108,596,699 of CP124714.1, read as the reverse complement.
AATCAAACCCGGTTAATGAAGCTATAGCTTGATCATATTCTTCAACATCTTCGCTACCGTAGTTCCATAGGAATACCACTAATGGTTCACTTACCAAATCCACCTCTAATACATTTGCCACCACATCATCAATTACATCTATGAAAAAAAATCACTTGCAAATCCCTATGTTTTTTCATGGATTTGCACATATTAAATGTGGCTTCATCACCATTGACCCTAAATTTCAATTTGCCACACTCTATATCAGCTAGAGCTCTTTCGATAGCCAAGAATCTCCACCAAAAATGATTAGGACCTTATGATCAATCTCGCAATCGAGAATGACAAAATAAATGGGGAATATAAATTTATCAACTCAGACTAAACCATCATAGAGCAATCCCAGCGATCTTTTGATAGATCGATCCGCCATTAGTAGCCTCATTATGGTAGCATTAGGAGTCCCCAAGCCCAACTTTTTGAAAATGACCAATAGCATCAAATTTATACTCCCTCCCAAGTCAAACAAGTTTTTTCCAAATTTGTATACACCAATTGTGCAAGTGATAGTAAATGCCCCAGTGTTCTCTTTATTGACCACCACATTAGTATACATGATCACACAACAATAGTGCAAAATTTCCACTATTTCAAAGTCCATCGTTATCCTTTTAGTCATCAAGTCTTTTAAAAACTTGGCATAACCGGGCATCTCGAGCAACGCATCCACCAATTGGATGTTGACTAAAAAACTATTGAACATAGAGAGGAACTTTCTAAATTTAACATCCTCCTATTTCTTCTTGGGTTTTTACGAAAATGGAGGAGGTATTTTGATTGTTGACTTTGAAACAACTGGACTGTCTTTTAGTTTTGAAATAATTGCATTAACTAGTTGTTCTTTCTCATCATTAGAATTTGTATCTTCAACCACTATTGGTTCCTCATCATGTAAATCTTTGGAGTTTGCCTCCTCACGGTTGGGCTCAAGAGGCTTCCCAACGCACTTTCTTTTCACAATAGCTTGTTCTTCAATCACCTCCTATCTAGGAGCTTTATCAATGTCAACCTTCTCATCACCAAGTATCTCCCCCTTCCTAGTAACAATCGTCATACAATGACGTTTGTCATTTTTGGGATTGAACACTGTGTCACTCGGGAGGCCACCTTTTGGCCTTTGTTTTAGGTGGAAAGAGATTTAACTTAATTGGTTTTAGAATTGCTTCATAGAGGCCACATGAAAAGTGACCATTTGGTTCAATAAAGAGAAGTCACTCTTTATTTCTTTGAGGATCTTGTCACTACCTTCAACTTTATTGAGAATTCTCACAAGCACATCTTCCATTTGTAGATCTTCGGATCTAAAGACATGGACTTTTTAGCCTTTTGTCGATCATGAGGTGGGACATATCTATCTCAATCACGATCCTTGTCCTTATAATCATAATCTCTATCACGTTCCTTATACCTCCAATCAAGGTCACGATCATTACCTCTCCAGTCTCGATCTTTATCTCGCCAATCGTGATCCCTATCCTTCCAACCTTGATCCCTGCCTTGCCTTTGATAGGTAGGTTGGTAACCCCCTATTTGATTTGACAAGTGAATCTCCTCATTGAGTGATTTGGCATCATCATTATTATAGACTCAATTTCCTCTTGTAGCTAAGGTATTAACCATTTTGGGGTTTGATCCCATAATGTACTTTTTCAAGAGATACATTTGTATCATAATTTTTTGCCATGTTTTCATCTGCTCTTTGCCCTTCTTCCTTTGCTGTTGGCTCACAAAAGACGAGGAGGGAGAACCCATTTCCACCTTAGCGTCTCAGTTGTGCCAAGCTCAATTTTGCTTAATCATTTGATCAAGCAAGCTCGCAGCAACTCCAAATGTTTGGTTCATCAAGGAACCACCGGCTAAATTATCCGCCACAGTTTTTTTCAATGAATCCAAATACCAGTAGAAGATTTGTAGCAACAACCTGTACAGTAGATTATGAGTTGGGCATTGGATTAACTTTTTCTTAAATCAAAGTCATGCCTCATGAAGATGCTCTCCACTTAATTGGCAAAAATTGGTGATTTCATCCCTAAGTTGAAGCATTCAGGATGGAGGAAAGAACCTATCTAGGAATGCCTCCAAAAGCTCGACCAATGAAGTAATTGATCCTTCGAGAAATACCCTTAGACAAATAACTGTTTCTCCCGTTAAAGGGAAAGGAAACAATCTCAAGCGAATAGACTCTTGGGATATATTTGCAATATCGAAGGGTGAGAAAACATCAATGAAGTTCTTAAGATAGTTGTTAGAATCTTCATGTAATTGACCTCTGAACAACCCCTTCATTTTAAGCAAGTGAAGCATAGTACTAGTCATATGGAAAGCCACATTGGCCACCGTGGATGGTAGACGAATAGCACTAGCTCTCCCGGCATCTCCCAAGTGATCACCACCCTCAAATTACCTTTCAAGACTTACGATTTTACTCTCGTGTTGGCTCATATATTCACCTAAAAAGTTAAAAACAACAAACAAAGTAAATTTAAACTACGGCTAACACAAGTGATTCATAACACTTCAATAAAAGAATGTTATACTTTCATTCCCCAACAATGGTGCCATTTTTGATAATGCTCAATTACACCCTTAAAAGGATGTAAATGGTCGTTAGAAATATATTTACCAAACTATAGAGTCGAGGTCGATCCCACGAGGAACAATGTGACTAGCGATTGAGAATATAAGAAATAAAAGTGACTCATTCTAATCCAAACAATTGATAAAGTGTTTTGGGGGGTTCAATATAAAAAAAAAACAAGGGTAGAACCAATTATAAAATGAAAATTTTGATCAATGGCTTTCACAAATAATGGAAAAAAAGGGGGATTGATAACAGGGAACCAATTCTATCAATAATCCAATGTATTTAAATCAAGTACTCACAATTAATTACGGATTTTGCAATTTATCCTTGGATTCAAAATTACCCACTAATGTCTTTCGACCATTGAGGGTTGATTCCTCAATTGTTCTCTCGAACCAAGCTAAGAAATATTAATCACAAAACCAATTTTAGGCTACACTAACATTTTACTATCTCTAGCTCAAATCCATTAGATGAGGTCTAAAGCCTCAAATCGTGCTAAATTAACCTTTCCCAACCTCAATTAACTCTTTCAAGCTTAATCAAAGTAAATGGATGAGTCCTCGGGTTAGCTACTCCCTTCAGAAATCAATCAAAGCATGAGATTAATTTAGGCAAGCAAAACCCATTCATAAATCAAAGAGTATTTAATTAATACAAAGACATAAGATAAAATCAAAACCTAAATTCCAAACATAAATATTGCATTATCTCTAACTACAATATCCAAATATGAATTTAACCACCACACCCATATTTAGTCACTACAAAGCAAGGAAATGAAGAATTGATTAAGAATTTGACACTACAAAGCTTCCAAATCTTCACTCCAAGGGTGTTGGTTGAAGAACTCTAGTCTCCAAGCTTGAGAATTAAGCCAAAGATAGTCTTGGAATAACTGGGAATCGAGTTTTGTATGGCTATGGTTGAAATTATGAAATTTCAGAAATGCCCTTGGCGCCTGATCAAAAAGCTTCTATGTGTGTGCATAGGTGCGTGTGTAGCTGCTCCAGTGGGTGCACATAGAAGGAATTTACTGCCAGTTCATTTTCTTCATTTGAGTTTTATTTTGCCTTGTTTCCACTTCAACCATTCAAAGCTCCTTATAAATCTCAAGATATCTGAAATAAACAACATTCAACTAAGAATTAGCCTCATACTATAGACTAGTTTCTCTGAACGTGCGTTGCACGTGTCTTTCATCTTATTTTTTACACACACACACACCAAAAATATTTGGTAATTTTTAATATGTATACATATTAGAAAAGCATTTGATTTAGTTATAAATTACAAATATAAATATACCAAAAGACAACATTGCCACCTAAGTTTAATATCTTTGATTAATAAAGTTTAAAGATATACTCATAGGGCTACTTATCGGTGGATTAGGCGGATAATTACGCTTAACAGTTTGGCTCATCGGTCATCGATTTTTAAATTTACTAATCTGCTAGCCACACAATAAGATATCGATTGGTTCAGTAAAGGGCTAGCAATTATCGGGTAGTTAGTGAGAGGTTATTGATTAAACTCCATGGAACCAAAAAGAAAAGAGGAAGAGCAATAAAAGACCATAAGTCGGCAACTCACCAGAAAGAAAGATAAATATAAAAAGATGAAGATATGGAGAGTTTAACACCTTAGAGTACCACCAATAAGAGAAAAGACAAACAAAGAAACTTGAAAACCACCTAAAGAAAAACCAAGGAGTGGTAGAATACAAAGTTGAGTTAAAGGGACATTAGGGTTAAATGTTAACAATATGTGGTGAGGTAAATGTTTATGAATAATAATTCTTAACGGGTTAACGGTTTATCAAATAAGAAAATTGAGTAATTTGCACCCTTACCAATAAGCCGTTAATTATAAAATTTTAATCCATTCACCAACTGTTTATCCGATAACCCAATACTAATAAACCAATAAGCCAATTTTGTGGTTGGCTTATCGGTTATGGTTCGGTTTTTAACAACCCTACTCTCCAACCAATTATATCTCCTTCAATAAATTTGATTGTTCTAACTCCAATAAACTATGTTAGAAGTAGTATTCTTTGATCAACTTTATCTTTTATATATCCTTCGGCTTAGCAATACCAAATGCTACTCAAAACAATTTCTTTTCACAAGATTGATTGATTTTTTCTAAAATATTCAAGCCTCGCTTTTTATTTGATTTTAACATACATGTATGCATAAGATCTTCAGTTTCATTATACACACATTTAAGTAATATTATGCACTAACAAGTCTTAAGTTTAAATTTTATATGTAATTGTGAAAGGTTGAAGTGCACACATAGTACTTTTTAATCTACTAAACAAAAATTAAGTAATCAATTAGTGCCACGATACAATTAAAGGTTCAAATATGGCAGTGTATTATCAACATAACTCAATTTCTTATTTCCAGTAAGATCTTAGATCAAGCAGGGTTCTTTATTTATATTAGCCTTATTACTACAAGAAGTCTTCTTTCTCTCCCAATTAAACTAAATAAAATTCAGATAAAAACAACTTAAATTTGGTTTTAAGATGTAGATGCTTTTGAGATACAATGGACGTCAATGAAGAGGAAAACTCATTCTTTTGGACAAACTACATTAATCAGTCACAGAAATTTATATTTTATTCTTTTATGGACAATTATTACTCAAAGATAACTTGTTTTGATAATATTATTATTATTTTATGAAATTAAGTACAACATGGTAAGAAGTGCATCCTAACCCAGTACTTATACGCCCGCCCTCCAATCACCGAAACTGTTCATAGCATATTCAACACTATGCTTGGATTATTCGAACTCCAATTTTGTTTGAGCCACCATTTTTGTAGTGAATATGGCCACCAAAGTGAACCACTGAAGACCCATTGTTAGACTTGAAATACACGTCATTAGGAGTCCACTACGATAAATCATTAAACGGATAAACGTTCTAGTCACCAACATTAATTCTATACGTAGTTTCAAATCCATTCTTCAATAATTAATGAAATTGCTTATTTATGTCAAAATTGATATACTGAGCCACATCAACTATTAAAATAAACAAAGAAAAAAGAACTCACAGAAAATTCAATGCCACCGATTTCAAACACAAAGGAAAACGCAACTGAAGAAGTTTTGGAACGCAACAAAAAGTATATGTGTCAGAATAGTGGTACATGAGGCAAACAAACCGGAATATACTATTCTTATGGAAGAAAGCCTGAGAGACGTGTATGTCAGCGTTAAAAGGTGGCAACTCTTGTCATAAACATGCATTACGTTTATCAGATTAGGCATTATTTTTTTTTAAAAAAATACAGTATTTAAGTTATATAAAAGAGATAAGGATAAAAAACACACCTATAAATTATCTAAGTCTTTTGAGTTTCATATTTGAACTATCGGAAGTATAAGTTTCCTACCTGAACTATCTGTCACACCCCGAATTCCATTCAGGACGGACTGGCACCCGAAGTCGATAAGGCCCGAGAGAAACAATCTTTACTCATGTACCCCCATATGCATGTCTCTATATGAATGTCATTCTATCCCATATAATAAACAAATATCAATGGTGGAAGTCATGACATGTACAATATATGAAACTTGGTCGTTAAGGCCATTAAGTCAAACTGGACATACATCTCTTACATTCCTCATCCCACATATGCCTACAAAGCCTCTACAGATACATATACATAGCCAAGCTAGAGTCGGGACAAGTCCCCGCCTTATACAGAATTTACAATACCAAAATCAGTGTACACTATGACTCAGAAAGCCCCGAACCAACTGGAGCTCACCAAAAATCTGCAAATGACCTGCACTCTACCGTGGAGGTCTACTAGTACCTGTGCCTGCAGCAAGTAAGGTAAATCCCCCCAAGGGAGTCAGTACGAAGAATGTACTGAGTATGTAAGGCCATATGAAACTGTATGACACATAAATACTTTAATGTAATCCAATATAAGTGAGTAATCAATATGGATATAACCCATCATTCTGTATGTTTGGAACTATGTACTTTACGTTCATTACTTTCTTTGCTTCTGTATTAACTCATCGTCACCTGTGCTATATCGTAGTCGGGCCCCAACTGATCAGTGGGTCTTTACATAACATAATGTTATGTTGGGATCGGCTTGAGCTAGGCTTATTCCTCTAGAGCTACCACTCATAAATCAAAGCATCGGGTTCGGCTCGAGCTAGGTTATTACCTCTAGAGCTGTCACCCATAAATCAACTTATCAGGTTCGGCTCGAGCTAGATTTTTTTACCTCTAGAGCTACCCCCTGTCAGGTTCGGTCCGAGCTAGCCTTATGCCTCTAGGACTGCCCCCTGATCCAATAATCTCGGGATCGGCTTGAGCTAGGAATTTCGCCCCCAAAGCTACCACCCATACTCAATCATTAACCATATATATGCATTACTTTATTCTTTACTTTTGAGATTGATACCTTTACTTGTGAGAGATTGGTACATTCACTTGCGAGAGATTGTTACATTCACTTGATATAATATTATTGGAAGCATTGGAACAATAGTCAATAAATAAGAGACATGTGTATAAACACTTATTGGAACTTTGGAACATAAGATTATTGGAACCATGGGACCTTTGAAACATTAGTCAATGAACATGATACATGTGAATCACAATTGATCAATGATTAGGGAACATGTGATAATAACAATTGGTAACCGGATATAGGATACCTTAGAACATTTCGAAATGGGACAAATAATATGTCAATGTGACTACTATGTGTTACAGAAGGATACTGATAGAATAACCTTACATACCTTGTCTTCCCAATATGAATATACAATCCAATGTGTGAGTACAACAATTCCGCTCCTTCCTTACGTTTCACTCTACATCACAAGTACATAACGGAACCAACATTAACCACAAGCTACATTCCAAGTGTATAAGACGACCATGAGTTACATGATTGCCCTATAACATTATTTCACCCTTTATAATACCATTCATGTTTTTTTCATACCAACAATACCATACCATCCTATACATTGACCAATAGCTTTTCACACCAAGTTTCTCATTTACATGTTCTCATTAACACCACATCATAATGAATCCATCAAGTCATCTTCATTCACCTCATAACAATATCTCGGCCACAATTCCACAATTTACACTTATATAAAAATAACAAGTTATGGACATAACCACACCATACATGTTGAGATATCATCCACACCATTCACTTTCATCAAAACATCAAGTCCTTTTTCAAGTTTAATTCACAAGAATGCACATCTTTTAGCAAAAAGCCAAAGTGCACTACTCAACACCTTGCCAACATAACCACCATGATATACATAATCTCTCATGTACATAATATATTAATTCATAAGAATAAACACTTACCCAAGCTTGTAGCATGATGATCTTGCTCAAGGATATGACTTAGGGTTTGAGAATTTGAGAGAAAATGTCTCTTTTTGGTTTCTTGGAAAAGTCTAGAAATACATGTGCCTTCTCATGAATAAAATCTGATTTCCTTGCCCTTTTATAGCCCCTTTAACTCATCCTTATCCGCTTAAGTCAATAATTGACTTGTCAAAGCAAGAATGGGTCATTTGACCCATTGGGCTATGTCTTTTAATTCATTTTGGGCCTTCCTTTGAGCCCATTAACACATATTATCTTAGTCTACAAAAATCAATGTGTAATCCATCATATATCTCATATTTAATTAATTCCATAATTGTCACGACAATATTCACTTACGAGATTCCCGATCGTAGCCTCAATCGCAAAAATAGAAATTCTAGTCGCTCATGGCTTATTTGAACATAATTTTTTAAAATTTGTTAAAATACTTGTGACGAAGAATTAACCCCAACTCGGATGCTAAACGCGCTTAAGAATAGTCCTACTATGATGGAGTAATGATACCATGACTCAAAGGTCTTATATACATCATAATAGTCGAAGAAAAATTTTGGCGAAAACCACCCCGGCAAGCCACTTGGCACGCCCCTTTGCTGCCTGTGGAAACAAAAAATTGGGTCAGAGCAACCTGGCACGCCCTCTGCAGCGCCCCATGCCAAATTTTTTATTTTGACTTTTCTTTGCGGATTTGGTTGGATCTTTCAAGTCCCAACCTTTTGCTTACCTCTTAGCTTTAAGATTCTTTGCTTGGATGTCCCTTAAACCTCAATTTTTCACCCCACATATGCTCCACAAAGTCACAAACACCACCCACTACAAAGGTCTAATCACATTTTCTAGCACAATATCAAATGTTCCATCGATGACAATGCAAAATACATACTTATTGCTCTTGAACTTAGGGTAAACATGGCTCACGATTATCAAGTAGGGTCGGGAAGGTACGGGGTGTTAATCTATCACTCAATATTTAGCGAAACACACCTCAACTAAAATTTGATAGTGTGAGTACTAAACTCTCTCCTTTTGTTTTAAAATTTTGCACATGGAAAAATAATTCCACCATAACAAAGTTAAATAAATTAATATAAAGTTAAAAGTTAAGGCTAAAGGTTAAAAATTACCATCATATAAATTAATTTATTCCTCATGACCACATTAAACGTACACCTTTTTCTCCATTTTCTCAATCGTGGTGTCGATATCTCCAGCTTGAAAGGGGAGAGTTTAGGATTATAAAGAAATCAGTTAGAAAATTATGAAAATATTAAAAAAATAATAATAATATGTCAGCTAATAGAACTGTTATATATATGCTAAATAGACAAATATTTTATGGTCAAACGCGCATAGAAATGTTTGTAGACAAGCATTTGGTGGTTTTGTCAGTATCTAAGTGTATTTCGCTAATCATTGGGTGATAGTTCATGTAAGAAACTCACACTCCTAAAAGTTCGAGTATGAAACTTAAAAAAATGGAATAGTTTAAGTGTGTTTTTGACCCTTAACTCTATATAAAACGGTACTTTGGTAATTAAACTTTTAAATTCTGAAATTTCTATTTTTAACATAATCTTGCATACGATTTGTAAGTACAATTAATTTTTATTAATATTTTGAGTAAATAATTATACATAAAATAATTATAAAAAACATTCTCCTCGTTTGTTTATTCATATCAATCAACGTGGTCATTATTTTAGTGTTGTTGAAAAATTTAAATATTTTTTTATGCTTACCTAATTTTTAACGTGTTTATCACACTTTTTCATGTTTTGTTTTCATGCATTAGATAAAACATATATATTCTTCTCTTCCAAATAGTGTGTACAATTTTTTCTTATCATTTTAAAATTAAATGGCATGATCAATTAAGATAATGCTAATGGTATTCAAAAAGACATAAAGTAATAATAATAATCTTCTTACCACGAATGGCTTCTTCAATTTAAATTGAATGATATCATACTTTATATTATATAACTATTAATATTGAGAGTAATGTCAAGATTTATGATAAGAGTGAATCATTATTTATCTAAACAGATGATGCATAATAGTAATAATAAAAAATGCTACTTCTATTTCAATAAAAATGTTAAAATGCAAATATTTTAACTTGCAACTATTCCTCAATTAAACTTATTGTATATACATTATGATACAGAGAGGGGCCAAAAGAGCTTATTTACACAGGAAGTAGAAGAGAGTTCATGGAAAGTACGTGAAGAAGGAAAAAAGAAGAGAATTCGCAAAATATTACATTAAATAACTGATAATAAATAATTAATCATATAATCACAGTAAATATATCAAATAGTTTAAATTTCGAAATAGAGTACCATTGAATCCTGATCTATTCCCTTTGCACGTAATAGTGAGTGCGGCAATTTAATCCAATCAACAAAATAGGATGACATCCGAAATAGATGTTTGATTTGGAGGGAGGCGTCTTTTAGGAAGCATGCGCCACTTCGTATGAGTCCTATTATAGGTCTTCATTTTAATCTTAAAAAATTAAATTTGCGAATTTATTGTTAGTGGAATTTGCTCTTTAAATGAATGAAAGGGTGGTAACTCTTGTTCCAGCAAAGGAATAGCCGAACAGACGTACTTCTTATTTTTGTTGTCGTTAGGATTTTTTTAATTATTAATAATAAATAGTAGGTTGTTTAGATTAATAGGAGGGTATTTTAGTAATTTCACTTTAAGGTTTTGGAGTTCATACTTTTAAGGTAGATATATAGATATATAGATTAACAACACAAAATCTTAAGAAAAGAGATGCAAATAAGTGGCAAAACCGCCACTTATAACCCGACTCCAACCATGGAAAAAATGAACCATTTTTCCCTTGTTAGAACCAATGCATGGATAAAATCTTTCCGAATTCCATGTCAAAGCTGAAATTAGTGGGTGGCAATCAAGACAGACTATTGTCTCCAGAAAAATGATAGGGAAAATCAGTAACAGAGTGTAAACATAGCAAGTTCCCGAACTCGAATTGGAGCGTAGATAGTGCATTTTAATCTTTAAAAAAACCGTCATCCAACAGTACGGGTGGTACGATTTACATTTGAAATTTAGTTTATAAGTGAAATGTGAGCATAAACCCCTCTTGGAAAATAGCAGTGAAAATCATTATTTTGACATGGAATAATACCACAATGCATGCACGTGCTCATGTGAAGGTACGCATGTCGAACAGCTGCATCGGACCGATCACGAGCTGTTCATCCCCTCTGCACAATCCCAGAAAGTTGCAATACTATCACAAACATAATCTACACATCAATAAAAGTAAAATGAGATCCATTTGTAACTTTGTACTCCGAGTTGAATATTGGGTCAAAAATTGGCCTGTGGGACCCGCAAATGAAATTTAGAAATTGAATTCTCTTGACAATCCCTCAAAGGATGAGGAAATACATGCTCATAATTTGAGCATGATCGGTGCTTAAATTGAAGCTCAAATCAACTCAGAAAGTCCAAGGAATCAAAACTTCAAAATCAAGAATTAGATGAAATTCAAGCAAAATTTGACGGGAAAAATGAAGGGGATAAGGTCATGGAAGGTGTAATAAGCATACCTAAGTTCAAAGCACTAATTTCCTCAATTTTTACAAGCTGAAAGGGCTAACAATGGAGGTTGATTCGAGAATAAACATAGGAGAAGCCTAGGGGAATATATATACCAGTACTTTCACTTAAGCAGAGGTCTGGGCGCAAAAGCAGCATCGGATAAGCGACTAACCCACAGCTTAAGTGGGGGTCACTGCTCACCCGTACCTTTACATAAGTGGCTCCACAAAAGTAGAGGGGAGTTCGCTTAAGTGGTGGAGTATGACATCAGCTACGATCGCATATGCGGCTCCCCAGCTGCTTAAGCAACTCTACATAAGCAATTAAATGGCCAGATCGAAAATACAATTGCACCAGCACCTTGCACCAGAAATTTTTAGTGAATTGTAAAAGACTCCGACCAGGTGCTTGAGTTTCATTTGAAACCTCAAGCAGACAAAAGAAATATTCTACCCTACTAGAAATGACATTTTGAACTCAACTAAAGCGATAAAATTCCCAACCGAGGTCGTTTCGATAAAAAGGGGGTCCCACACTCAATCTCCTATTTTTATATACCCATCCAATAGGCTGAAACGAGTTTGAAAGCCTCAAGATCGGAACTAAAGGTACACCTAGCCTAAAATCCATGTTTCGAAGATAATGAAACTATTAGAATTTTCATCTGAGGCTGTTTACTAGAAGCATTGGCCGAAGACCAATTTCTCAACTTCAAAAGCTGCAAAATTGGGAAATTGGCTTAAAACCTAATTGAACTACCTAGGAACCAAAACATCGATCCCAGTGATGAGTCAGAAATTTGCAAATCGTTTAGTACAAAAACGGTAAGAAATCAAGTCCTCAATGCAATTTTGAAGTTTTTTTAATGTTGTTTTGGTTTAATTTCAGGGTTAAGGCCAAGAAGAGGTTGGAATATCAAAAGAAAGCAAAAAGATGGAATATTTGAGCTAAAAATGGACAAAAAGCAGCACAAAGGTCAATTGGCACATTGCCAATATGTCCTGCGCATCGCCAAAGGAGGCCATTCATCGCCAAATTAGACATATCAGGTCAGGTTGAAAAGTAGACAAAACAGCAATGGATTGTATTATTCAGCACATCGCCGACTTGATTAGCGAAGCAGATGTTCATCGCCAAAAGTGACAGAAGGCAACCCCTGAAGCTCAAAATCAAAGTCCAATCAGCGAGTCATGGGCAATTTGGCACATCACCAATCCTATCGACAGCAGAAGTATGCTCAGCCAAATTATATGCGGTGGTATTTCTATAACTTTGAGGCTCGATTTTGCTGAAACTATTTAAGCCTTTTTGTCCATTTAAAACCCTATCTTTTGTCAATTTTTTGAATCTTTAGCTTGTAATCAAACCCTAGTTGTAGATTAACTACTTTGTGCTTGGAATTTTTATTTTTATATTGAATTATTTGAATTCTATGGCGAATATGGAAGAAGAATTTGGTACACTTCCTGTTTCTTATCCTATGAGTAGCTAATTTCCTAAAGTTGGGGTTATGTATTATTGAGTATTGATTATTGTGTGGGTGGTGATTATTTATCTTTGTATTTGATTACACGATATGATTTTAGCTAACTCTCAATCTTTTAATTAATAGGTTGGGGTTGCAAAATTAGACTATGTTTGGATCTCTTGTCTTTCTTGAAAGAGAAGACAATAGTGATGAGATTTAGTTGACAAAACTTGAGTTACACTTATTTAAGAGGTGATGCTAGAAATAGATTACCTATCTTGAGGTTATTGGTTTTTTGGTAGTGTAGACACTTGGGTATTTGAATGAAACCCAAGTGAAGTTTGGTGGTGGATTGAGAGATTACCACCAATACCTAAGACCAAGCCTAGTCATATCTAGCAATCAAATCCTAGGTGCATTTTCACTCATCAACGCATGTAATTACTCTTAAGAAGGCATAACCCTAAGTGTTTTAACCTATTGATTACAATCTTATAGCATTCAATTTGACAAACTAACCTTGAAATTGTTAACTCGATACAAAAGTGTTTAAAAAAAAAACCCCCATTTTTCTTTATAGTTTGATTCTTAGCATTGCGTGCCAACTTATAGCTGCTTGTGACACTTAAGAGTGAAGCCATTGCTATCATTAATTGTGGATTCGACTCCAACTCCTACGTTGGGTTAAAGTATTGCTAACAACCGTGTACATTAAATTCCTAGAGTGTATTTGAGCATTATAAAAAATGGCATCGTTGCCGGGGAATAAAATGTAGTGTTCATTATTTGTAGTGTTATAAGTTACTTTTGCTAGTCGTAGTGTAAACTTTACTTTCTTTTTCGTTTTTGTCTTGTTCAGGTAATAATCTAGGCCTTCACGAAACAATGAGTCTAAATGGGAGTGATGTCGCCTCCTTTGATGGACATCTTGTAGATGAGTATCACCTAAGGGATGTCGAAAGGGAAAGTTAAATTCGCATCCCACCCGTGGAGGGTAATGGAGTGTTTCATGTTACAAGCGTAATGCTCAACTTACTCGAAATGAAAGGTCTATTTGATGGTCAAGCTCATAAAGATGCCAACCTTTATTTGAAGAACTTTATTGATGTATGTCTCCTGTTCGACATTGCTCATATCTCACAAAAGCCTATCTGGTTGAGTCTCTTTCCATTTTCGATGATGGGTGATGCAGTATTGTAGTTGCGGGAATTACCTGCAGGTTTTATAACTTCATGGGTTAAGTTAATGGAAGTGTTTCTAGAATGATTCTTTCCACCATCCCGTATACTCCAATTGAGGGATGAATCATAAACTTCCAGCAATTGAGTAGTGAGCCATTGTATAAAGCATGGAAAAGGTTCAATAAGAAGTTGTTGGAATGCCCAAACCATGGGGTTTCAGATAAGATGCTTCTTCAAATCCTCGATAGAATCATGGAAAAGGTTCACTAATAAGTTATTGCAATGCTTGAGGTTTCGGATAATATGCTTCTTCAAATCCTCAATTGAACAAGACGGTAGCGAATAATGCGTCCGTAGTATCTATAACTAAGCAAACTTATGGATTTGCTATGGCCTTATTGGATCACGTAATAAAACAAAATTGAGCATGGTACACAAGAGTTACTGAGGTGACAATGGGTGCTCGCTCCTTATATTTTGTGAACCATGAACAAAGGAAGAATGATAAGGAGAGAGACATGAATATGGCTAAGGTAATGACACAATTAGACCTCTTCACTAAACATGTAATGGACTCAACTCTAAAGGCGGTCAATGTCGTTGCTTCTAAGAGCACTAAAGCATATGAAGATGATGATGTGGAGGTGCTTAATAAAGAAATTTGGTAGTTGTCGAACCAAATGGGGAGTTCCCGACCTACCTTAAGGTAGGATGGGAATCAAGGTTGGAAGTAAAGGGACCAAAAGTAGAAAGACCATTATTGGAGATACCATGATTGTGATAGAGATTTGAGGGATAAGAAGAGAAATAGGGACTGCGATTGGAGAGATAAAGAGCCTGATCATGATAGATACGTTCCTCCATATGATCGGACCAAAGGTAAAGAGGCAACCTCCATTGATTTGGAGAAGTATAAGAATGATGATGTGCTTCCACGTATCCTTATGTGGGTTGAAAAAAGTGATAAGATGTTGAGAGAAATGAAGAGCAATTTTCACAACTCAATCAAAAGTTCACCTCACATTCGGCCTCTATCAAGCAACTCGAAACACAATTGGGCAAGTCTCGGCTCATCTAAATACAAGGCAAAAGGGTGGATTACCTAGTGACACCGTGGTGGATTTAAAAAATAATGCTCATAACATGGTAATTATCACTAGGAGTGGTATAACTCTTGGTAATGATGTTGTGAATGTTTATGAAGACCTTAATGAAAAAGGAGTTGATGGAAAAGTTAGTAGAAAGAGGAAGCGGCTTGATAAATCAAATGATGAAGTTTTTATTCAAAATGAGCCCAATATTAAGAAGCTAGATGAAGTGGAAGAAAGGGGTGAAATTAAAAAGATGCATAAAGTGGGAAATGAAAGTGTCTTAAAACTGAAAGAAAATCTGGTTGTTGCAAAGCCGCAAATCAAAATCCCTCCACCATTCCCTCAAAGGCTCAAGAATAAGGAGGATGATTCAAAGTTCAAAAACTTCCTTTCAAAATTTAACAACAAATCGGTTAACAAACCATTATTGCAAGCCTTATAAAAGTTGCTTGGGTATTCTAAATTCATGAAAGAGTTGGTAACAAAGAAGTAATTCATGGATTTTAAAATAGTTGAAGTGAAACATAGTTATAATGCGATCATGTATAGCACAATGGTTGTGAAGAAGGAGGATCCAGTAGAATTCACCATCCCATGTACCATCGGGGTGTACAAATTTGGAAAAGCTTTATATGATCTTGGGGAGAGTATTAATTTGATATCGTTGGTCGTGTTTTGGAAGCTAGGTTTAGGTGCTCCCAAGCCAAATACAATGAGGCTTTTAATGGGCGAACATTTTATAAAGAAGCCCGTGGGAGTGTTGTATGATGTACTTGTGAAGGTGGACCATTTTATTTTTGCGATCGATTTTATGATCTTGAATTGTGAAACTGTGAGGTCCCCACTACTATTGGTAGGCCATTCTTGGATACTGGATGGGTTTTAGTCGATGATAAGTGTGGTGAAATGAACTTTTGAGTAAATAATGAAGAGGTCTCATTTATTGTATGCAAGTCCATAAAGCAACCTATGGATTTGCAAGTTGTCTCTATAATTGATGTGATTGATGACGAAGTGACTAATGCTACGGAGAAATAGAGTCTTGTGGAATCTTGAGAACGGGGAGATTGGAGAATATGATGAAGTAGTTGCATCTATGAAAGGTCTTGGGTCCTACACTAGAAATCCTTGCAAGTTGTACCTTGACTTGAAAAATTGGGAAACTCCTCCTGCGAAGCCTTCAATAGAAGATCCACCATAACTCAAGCTCAAACCATTGCCACCTCATCTTTGTTATGTGTTTTTGGGGGAAGGTGAGACCTTACCCATTATTGTTTTAGGAGACTTGTTGTCTTAGAAAGTTAAGGCATTGAATTCAGTGGTGAGACGGTATATTAGGGCTCTTGTATGGACCATAGCCGATATTACCAGTATTTCTCCCGGTATATGTACCCACAAAATCAAACTAGAGCCTGAGTATGTAGCAAGTATGGAGTATCAACGGAGGATAAACCCTCCAATGTAAGAGGTTGTGAAGGAAGAGATCATTAAGTGGCTTGAAGTGAGTGTTGTCTATCTTATCTCGGATAGTACTTGGGTGAGATCGGTTCAATGTGTCCCCAAAAAAGGTGGTATCATGGTGGTCCCAAATGAGAACAATAATTTCATACCCGTCCGTACAGTCATGGGTTGGAGAGTGTGTATTAATTATCAAAAGTTGAATTCATGGATGGAGAAAGATCACTTTCCCATGCCCTTCATGGAACAAATGCTTGATAAACTAGCGGGAAGGGGTTGGTATTTCTTTCTCAATGGATACTTGGGAACAATCAAATTTCAATAGCCCTCGAAGACCAAGAAAAAACCATGTTCGCATGTCCCTATAAAACATTTTCCTGCAAGCGAATGCCTTTTGGCCTATGCAATGCACCCACTACTTTTCAACGGTATATGCTTTCTATCTTTTCAGACATGGTGGAAGACTCAATGGAGGTATTTATGAATGATTACTCAGTTCTTGGTGATACGTTTGAGGGTTGCCTTGAACATTTGGATAAGGTGCTTGAAAGGTGTGTGGAAAATAATCTTGTTTTGAATTGGGAGAAATGTCACTTTATGGCAAAGGAATGGATTGTTCTCGGACATAAAATCTCAGGCCACGGGATCCAAGTTGATCAAGCAAAAGTGGAGGTCATTTCCAAGCTACCCCCTTTTATATCTTTCAGGGGTGTGAGAAGTTTCCTTGTCCATGCGAGTTTTTATAGGAGGTTCATTAAAAACTTCTCTAAGATTGCTCTTTCCATGTGTAAGCTTCTTGATAAGGAATGAAATTTTGAGTTTGATGTGGAATATGTGAGAGCATTCAATTGCCTCAAAGAAAAGCTTGTCTCGGCCCCTATTATTATGGCTCTTAATTGGTCACAACCCTTTGAGTTTCTATGTGATGCAAGTCAGTTTGTGCTAAGTGCCATGTTAGGGAAGTGGATGGATAAACTCTTCAATCCAATCTACTATGCTAACAAGTCGTTAAACGAGGTGTAACGAAACTACACGGTTATGGAGCTAGAATTGCTAGTTGTGGTCTATGCGTTTGAGAAGTTCTATGCCTATTTGTTAGGCACAAAAGTTATTGTGCACACTGATTACTCCACCCTTCGGTACTTGATAATCAAGAAAGAAGCAAAGCCTCGGTTAATTAGGTGGATCTTATTGCTTTAATAATTTTACTTTGAAGATAAGGATCGAAAAGGATGTGAAATTCAAGTAGTGGACCACCTATCACGCCTCGAGTCAAATAAAGAAAAGAGGGGAAAGATTAAGATTGATAATATATTTCCTGATAATCTTGTCATGGCCTTAAATGGGAGTACACCACCATGGGATGCTAATTTTTCAAATTATGTAGTGATTAGGTTTCTCCCCGATGACTTGAACCATTACCAAAGGAAACGATTCCTCCATGATATGAAAAGGTATTATTGGGATGAACCCTATCTCCTTAGGGAGTGTGCAGATGGAGTGTTACATCATTGTGTTATGAAGGAAGAGATGAAATCTATTTTTGAGGCATTCCATTCATCATCGATTGTTGGACATCATAATGGTGTGCGTACAACTGGAAAAGTCCTATAAAGTGGATTTTATTAGCCGATTTTATATCGTGATGCTCATGAACTAGTATGGGAATGGGAGATGTTCCAATGTCAAGGTGGGATGTCAAATAGGCATGAGATGCCTTTGAAACCAAGTATAGATATGGAGTTGTTTGATGTATAAGAATTAGATTTCATAGGACCCTTCGTGAACTCATATGGGAATCACTACATCTTGGTAGTGGTTGATTATGTTTCTATATGGGTTGAGGCTATTGCATAGCCAAACAATGAAGTTAAGGGTGTTACTTAATTCTTAAAGAGGTATATCATTACCTGGTTTGGGATACCTCGTGCTATCATAAGCGATGGGGGTTCTCATTTTTATAAAAAAAAAATATTTGGGTATTTGCTTTCCAAATATGGGGTCAAACATAAGGTAGATTCCTCATACCACCCTTAAGCTAATGGGTTGGTAGAAGTGACCAATCGAGAGATAAAAGAAATTTTGGAAAAATCCATAAATGTAAGAAGAAAGGATTGGGGGCACGAAAACTTGATGACACTTTGTGGCCCTATAGGACTGCATTTAAAACCCCATTTGCATGTCACCGTATTATTTGGTTTTTGGAAAAGCTTGCCATCTCCCTGTCGAGTTAGAACATAAGTCATTACGAGTCTTGCGGAGGTTCAATATGAATTGGGAGGACGCCTCCAAGGCATGAGTGGACCAACTTCAAGAGATCGATGAATTTTGCTTGAGAGCTTATGAGAGCTCTACATTCTACAAGGAGTGTTTGAAGAAATGACATGATGCAAAAATTCTAAAGAGGGAGTTCAAGGTTGGTGATGATGTCCTATTATTTAACTCAAGGTATAAGTTGTTTCACGGGTAAGCCCGAAATAAGATGGTCGGGTTCTTTCAAAGTGGTGCAATACTTCCCTAATAGAGCGGTTGAATTAGAGAATGACACGGGATCTCAATTTATGGTGAATGGGAAAAGAGTTAAACATCATCATAATATGTTTTCGAAAGCGGAATTCTTAGAGGTGCTCTACCTCAATGATGCATGATTGATGGAGAACAACATTGTTCCATGACAATAAATAGGGCGCTTCTTGAGAGGCAATCAAAGGTTATTTTTATTATTTTGAATGACGTTTGTTGATGTGTAAAGGTATGTGATGGAGTTGGGAAGTGGAAAACGTGGTACAACACAAGTTGGAGAGGAAAAATTTGGGATATCATACACAAAAATTCAGGGAGGAGGCTTTGGTAATGTCAAGAGCAATTCGGTCCCTCGCCAAAGCACTTCGCCGAAAGGGATCTCCTAATATCAGATAAACTGTCCAAATTTGCGATGGTAAGTGCAAATCAGCGATACGCCGATATATTCAGCGAAGTACTGACCATCGCCAAACTGCTTCACCAAAATGAAGGTCTTGGGCTTTGAAAATTGTTATATTTGGCGATAGATCTCTAATTTGGCGCATCGCCGATATGTTCCGCGATGGAATCGAGTCACCAAATTGATCAAATTTAAGGAAGGACGGTTTGACTTCTTGACTCTTGACCTTTCATTATCTTTTGACCTTTGATTTATATTAAAAATCATTCATTTCCCCATTCCATCTTTTTCTTCACTCTCTCAAATCAATACATACTAAAAGACTCACATACTCAAGATTTCTACTCATTACACCACCATACGAACACGGTGTCTTTGGAGATTCTTATCTCTCCCTTGTCTTTTTTGTCGAATTATTCTCAAAGTCTTGAAGGTTAGAACTCGATTTACAACTTGAATTGAAGTTTGATTTAATCGATTATACATTTGTGTTGATATCTTGTGATAAATTGCTTCATTCATTCATGGTAGATTTGATAGATTGAGTTGTTAGTATTTTGAAATCGAGTTATTACTTAGAATAAGGTGTTGTTGCGAAAATGGGTCCTTAAATTTGAATAATTTATCATGATTTCACTTGGGTGACTTGATAATGCTTTGGACATCAAAATTTGTTGAAATTGTAACTAGTTTACGTTGTAATCGACTAACTTTGCCCAATGATAGATTGGGTGACGTCGTTCTTAAGGGAGAAATCATTGTATTGTTGCCTAAATGATAAAGCCAAGGGAAGTTAAAGTACCCATGATGAAATAGATTGAAACTTGCCATTGAAAAAACCTTGAAAAACATGATTTGGGATTGGGGACAATGACATTTGGCAATGGGTTGAGAACATCGACAATGCACCAAACTGTGTGGCGCTTTGCTGAAGTGCTCCATATATCGCCAAAAGTCACAGTAATTTTGGCTACTTAAGTTGTGATTCGGTGATGCCTTGGTGATTTGATGATGCTCGGGGAGTATCGCCGAATCCTTTGGTTTATCGCTGAATTCCCACTTTTCTTCGCTGAATGGACCTATTCTCTTTTGTACAATTTGGTGATGGACCTTTACATCACAAATCAGATTAGAGATACGCCGATTTATTCGGCATTGCTTTTCTAGCAAATTTTTGTGTTTTGTTTTGCGGCCTAGCCCATTGCTATTCTTTGGTGCAGATATGCCTCGCATGAAGCACGTGTCCAAGAAACAATCCAAATCTCCTCCTGCTACATTGAAACTTGTAAAAGGAGTCAGAATTAGAGAAGAAGAAAGACAAAAAAGGGTGTACATGTGTAAGAGGGTTGAGAAGGTCAAGTCCAAAGCCCCGGTAATTGAAAAAAGAGAGCTCGGAGCACAACTCGAACACCAATAGGTACAACCTTGGTTCCTTCGATAAGGGGAATACTACACCCATTCATAAGCTACTTTGCGCTCCTGAGGTTTCTCCGATAAAGAAAAAAAGGGTAGAATAACTCTCGAATATTGCAGAAAAGCCCCCACCTCATCCTCACAGAGGCTACCATATTCTTAATCATTTAAAGGTGTCGGGTAAACGCACAATTGTGGAGGAGCAAATGTTGAGTTTGAATGGATTGGAAGGCAAGCATTCGAGGGTCCTAGATACATTGCATTATCATGACTATAAGTTATTCCTAGAATCCTTGAAACCTTATGTTAAGAATTGGGTTAGGGAGTTCTATGAGGCATACGAGAAGCTTTTACCAGCTAGGAAGAAAAAGGGGAAATAAGAAACTAGGGATATTGTTAGGGTCCATGGTGTAGATATGTCTTGTGATGAGGCAGTTATCAATGAGATATATGCATGTCGAACACTAAATTTTCATTATTTTACCACAAGACTTAAGAACCCGATTGAATAAATAAGAGATTGGTTAGCTACATGGCTTAGTGATGGCAATCCTCCATGGCTTGCACCAGAGGTTCAAATTCAAAAAGTGAATATCCATTTGGAATCTTGGTATTTGTTGAACTTCGGGTGTAGTAACTTTTTTCCATCACTGAATTAGTCCAACCTTGTTAGCCCTTAGGAGGTTCTTGTCGGTACGATCATTTCAATGGAGAGGTTTAACATGGCTTCTATCATTGCTCTGGACATTTCTTGTCGGGAACAATATAAGCAAACCACTCTAGCTTTCCCATGCTTGATCACTAAGTTATGTTGTCATGCAAAGGTTTCTTTCAATAAGAAGAAAGATTTTGAGTACACTATTATTTCCACCGTTGATATTACCCGACTTTAGACCATGTAGGAAGTGAAGCAAAAGAAAGACCAGGTGGATGTTTCCCGTTGAGTTAGGTTCCTTTTGATAGTGGTGTCAGCCAGCCCACTCCTGATACTACTACAGATCCTCCCTCTCCTGGGTCAGCTACAGATCCTCTTTCCCAGTTCCGTCTTCAATACATCATTGCATCTACCTCGACCTAGTGCCTTTGGTCCTCATCCCTCTACTGTTCCAGGCACTTCCAGAGCCCCATTGACTTAGGGTGATATATTCGGATAGGGCAGTTAGCCTATTCTTGTGATATGAGGTCGGTTAGATTAGAGAGAAAGATTCTTGAGATAATTCTTATTGCAGTGAAAGACACCATGGATCCGATGCATGAGGAGATATGGGAAATTTGTGAGACCATGCAGTATTTTTGTAGGAGGTTAGATGAGTTGAGTGCTCCGCAACAGCCTGCAGTGCCCGAGGCAGTGACTACTATGTAAGAGGAGCTGGCTTCCCTTTGGAAGCATGTTGATCAGCTCTGCTTCCCAAACCTAACACATCTATGGGGAACTGCTCCTGAGACACCAGCTCCAGCTTCTGTGCTTGTTCATGATGAGTATCCTGCAGCTGAGGAGGAGGTAGATAAAGATGATCGTGCTTCCGATGATGAGGTGGATGATACTGAGATTGAGCGTTATTTTAAGGAGCATGGTTAGGTTGGTATGTAGATTGATCCACAGGTGGATGAGCAGACTGACACGTAGAAGACGGAGTATACTATATTTGATACCACATTGGAGAGGCTAGCTTGTGAGACGACACAGATCGGGAAATCTAGTTCAGCTGCTGCTATGGATACTGTAGACCCTATACTAGATCTACCCCTACAAATACTTGGAGTTGAGCTAGGTACTGATACCCAGACAGTGTCCACTTCGATGAGCCAGTCGCCGCCACAGGCTTAGCCGTGTTCAGGGGGACCCTTACTCTCTTTCTCCTATACTTTTTAGTCCTATTGCATTGAGGATAATGCATACTTTTTAGTTAGGGGTGGGGTGTTTATTTTTGGATCTATAATATTTAGCTCTTGGTTCTTTGGCTATAGTATTTGGAATTTTTGGATATTTATTTTTATTTTGGTGTGTGGATTTAACATTTGGATTTTTTTTCATTTGGGTTGTAATATTTTTAGATTTGGTGTTTTGGATTTCATGGAGTGTAAGGTGTGTGGTTTGCAATTTCTTCTTATTTCTTTATTTTTCTATCTAAATTAGTAGTTGGTAGTTTAATTGCAAATAAAAATTCATTTTGACATGCGTACTTAAGAGAAAAGTGTGTTAGCAATAGAACACTTTGTCTCAAATAGTACTCTTGGGGAGATGATTAACATGCTCAAATTTTAAAAATGATGAATTGTTGTACATTGCATCCATTTTTCAAAATGTGCCCCTTTTTCAAAAAAATTTCTTTGGTTTAGGTTGACTAGTCAGGCGCTTATCATTTGTGAAAACCTGCATCTTACGTTGACTACTTGAATACCTTCCTTGATATGTGATATGAATGTGATACATCAATTAAGGAAGAGTGATTCGAGTATGCGATTGAGGACCACGTGTGGGTAAGATATCGATTTGATCTTGTGCATTGAATCCACCTAGAACTTGCCCAGTTGCTTTAATTCACAAGCAAGAAGTGTGAAATATTGGAGAAATGATCTTAGGCCATTGATATAGAGTAAGCCACCAATTTGACAAAATTGATCCACCCCATGGTGACTTGAGTGAACAAGTTGAAACCCATTTTCCTCACATCCCTTTCTTGAACCAAAACCTTCTCAAAGTGTCTAGTTGAGGTTAAAGACCAACTTAGGCTAAAATCCTAAGTTGGGATGGAGGAGACCTTAGAATTAGTGTGTAATTGGTATCTCAAACTATGGGCACCACTAAGTTCCTCTTCCAATTTTCCTTGTATCCTTTGTAGATATATTTTTAAAAAAATGAGAAAAGATTGAAAACAATATAAAGAAAAGTTATAGTTTTTTCCTAGTTGCAAATATGCATAGTTGTTTAAAGTTTGGAAGGATAGGAAGGGGAATATGTCTTGAAAGTTTAGAAAAAATTGGTTTGTAAAGTGATGTGAGAAGCAAACCATGGAAAAATAGATTAAGCGGGGTCTCTCTAGAAGCTTTGAGGAGGTAGGGACACTATAACCTTAACCTATAACACCCTATACATTTCCGACCCTACTTGATTGTCTTAAAATTTATGGAATTATTTAAACATGGGATAGTTTGTGGATCATGCCTTAAATGTGACGGGCTGAATTTAATCTTGTGATTTGGGGCCCAAATGAGGCCTAAAATGAAGTAAAAGGCATGGCTCAAAAGGGAAATGACCCATTCTTCCATGTTGGACAAGTAACCATGCATTTAATGTTGGCTAAGGATGACCATTGAGACATTATATAAGGCACAAAATCAGATTTTTATTTATTATAACACACATGCCGTTTCTAGAATATTCAAGATATTTCTCTCTACTCACAAACCCTAAGTCATCACTCCTTTGGACAAGATCACTCTCTTGCTAGCTTTGGTAAGTGTTTATTCTTATGGTTTAGTATATTATATGCTTAAAATGGTGTATAAATCATGTTGGTTATGTTGGCAAGGTGTTGGACAGTTCACTATGTGTAAAACAGTCTATTTTGCTTAACCGGTGAAGGGTTTTGCCTTCTAAACTTGAAAATGGACTTGTGTTCTTGAAGGAAGCGAGTTTGATGGATTAAATATCAACATATAAGGTGTTTTTATGTTCTTAACTTGCTTTCTTTATGTGTATAACGTATGGGATTATTGTTATGAAATTGGTCATGGAATTAGTGGTGTATTGAAAGGAAAATGTGGTTTTGGTGATGTTCATGTGTGTTATGAAACCATGATGGTTCGTTGGAATCCAAGTGACTTAAAATATGTAAATAAAAGCTTACTTATGGCCTTGGACCATTTATTACAAAAAAAGGACCCAAAAGAGACCCTTTTTGGCCAAAACGGGCACCCGCCCTTGCGGACAGTGTACCTGCGGGTGCAGATGCCAATGCAGGTGGCCCTGGACAGGGACAAGGGTCACCTGTGGACCCACCTCAACCACCTGCTGGTGCAGGTGGCTTCGCAGGTCAGCCCAAAATCTCATTTTGTATGTTTTTGTCTCTCTTTGACCCCCCAAAGGCCCCTATACCCTTTTTGGATGCAATTATTAACTTATGGTACCTTTTGTATGGCTTTAAGGGGTCTTTCGGAGGCATGTTGGATTATATCAATTATAGATTGTTGCTAATATGTTATTATGGAAGGTATTGAGGAGACTTGATGGAGTAATTGTGATGTAGTGTTAATGAGGAAGCGTAAAGGATAAACATTATGAAATGCTATTGGTTTATGATGTCTTGGTCAATGTTTGGAATATTATGGTGTTTTTGGTATGGTAATGCAGTAAATTGTATTGTAAAGGGGGAAATGACATTATATGGCAGTCATGTAACTCATTGTCGTCTTATACACTTGTAAGGTAGTTAATTGTTAACGTGAGCTCCGTTATGAACTTATGTTGTAGAGTAACACGTAAGGAAGGAGATGGATTATTGTATTCACATATAGGACTGTGTATTCATATTGGGAAGATAAGTTATGTAAGGTTACTCTTTTCGTATCCTTCTACAGCACATATTGTTCACATTGTCATCGTATTTGTTCCATTCCGAAATGTTCTAAGGCATCTCATTTCAGGTTGTCATGTATTGTTATTCATATGTTCCTTATTCATGGATCAATTGTTATTCATATGTCTCTTAATCATGGATTGATTTTCCAAAGATCCAATAATGTTATGACTATCAACGTATTAATCTCTCAAAAGTAAAGAAGTGAAGTAAAGCATAGTTGTTTGTTGTAAGAGTACGTGTGGCAGCTCTAGAGGCATAAGCCTAGATCGAGCCGATCCCGAGATTATTGGATTAGGGGGCAGCTCTAGAGGCATAAGCCTAGGTCGGGCCGAAGCTGACAGGGGGCAGCTCTAGAGGAAAGAACCTAGATCGAGCCGAACCTGATATATTGGTTTATGGGTGGCAGCTCTGGAGGTAAGAACCTAGCTCGAGCCGAACCTAATATATTAGTTTATGGGTGGCATCTCTAGAGGCATAAGTCTAGCTCGGGCCAATCCCAACATAACGTTATGTTATGTTAAGACCCACTGATCAGTTGGGGCCTGGGTACGATATGATTCAGGTAATGATGAACAAGCATAGAAGCAAAGAAGCAAAGAAAGTAATGAAAGTAATATACATGGTTCCAAACATATAGAACAATGGGTTGTCCATGTTGACTATTCTCTTATATTTGATTCCATTGAAGTTCTTATGTATGATGTAATTTCTTATAGCCTTACATACTCAGTACATTCTTTGTACTGACGTCCCTTGGGGGACTTAACTTACTTACTACAGGCACAGGTGCTAGTAGACCTCCACATTAGGTTGCGGGTCATCTGCAGATCATTGGTGAGCTCCAATTGGTTCAGGGCTTTTCGAGTCACATGTGTACATTGGTTTTGGTAATATGTAAATGTTGTATAAAGTGGGGACTTGTCCTAACTTTAGGATGGTTATGTACAGGTATCTGTTAGAGGCTTTGTAGACGTACGTGGGAATATGAATGAAAGAACGTATGCTTTTGACTTGATGGCCCTAACGGACTAGTTTCATATATATCATATGTTTCTCCATGACTTCCACCATTGGCATCTTGTAATTACATCGGAGAGAATGTTGTTCATTTAGTGATATGCATATGAGTGTACATGAATGAAGATTGGTTCTCTCGGTCCTTAACGTCTTCCGGTGCCAGTCCGCCCGTTGGAATTCGAGGCATGATAAAAGTGGTATCAGAGCAGGTCGTCCTAAGGGTGTCTACAAGCTGTGTCCAAGTAAATTCTTGCTTATGGATGTGTTGTGCACCACATTTATAAGCAGGAGGCTATGGGGCATGTAGGAGTTGTTTCTTTTCTTCATTTCTAGATCGTGCAATAGAGCCAATGTTGTAATTGGAATTATATTTGACCATTGAATTGGTTTTCTTGTTTATAGTAAAATGTTGATTACAAGACTAGGTAGAGGAAAAGGTAAATAGGTAGATATGCTTGCCGGTGAAGGCACGAGTAAATCACCACCTGACCGAGTTAGTCAAGGTGGGACTGACACTGAAATTGCATCGCGGTCTTCTTCTACTTTTCCAGCTCCGGAAGAGCCAAGAGGTAGAGAAGTACCTACAGAACCGC
Source organism: Capsicum rhomboideum (assembly GCA_031232105.1). Lineage (NCBI taxonomy): Eukaryota > Viridiplantae > Streptophyta > Magnoliopsida > Solanales > Solanaceae > Capsicum > Capsicum rhomboideum. Next base: position 108,569,346 of record CP124714.1, on the reverse strand, counting down.
CTATGAATGCCACTGAACAGGATTTAAGAAATGCAGTGCATATGTTGACTCAGATAGTTGTTGTACAAACTCAGAGGTGAGTTGATCCAACGACAAGTGAGGATGACGCGGCTAGGGTAGCTAGTCGGCGGACTTAGGATTTTCTGAAATTAGACCCTCCCATATTCACTGGGTTAGATCTGAAAGCAGATCCACAGGATTTTGTGGACCAAATTCAAAGGGCTCTAGATGTTATGTACGTGACTGGTGTAGAAACAGTTGAGCTTGCAGCCTATAGATTGAAAAGAGAAGCTATATTGTGGTATGAAGACTTGAAAAGATCGAGGGGTATTGATGCACTTCCAGCTGGTTGGGAAGAATATAAAATGGCATTCCTTGATCATTACCTCCCATATGAGATCCGAGAGGCTCGTGAGGATCAGTTTTTAAATATCCGTCAAGGAAGTATGAGTGTCAGAGAATACAGTCTTAAGTTTAATTCTTTGGCTCGATATGCTCCAAATGTAGCGGGCACAATGAAAGACAGAGTCCATCGATATGTGGATAGATTAGAGCCATATTTGGTAAGGGATTGTACCATTGCTGCTTTGAACAGAGATATGGACATAGCCATAGTACAGGCTTTCACACAAAAGATGGAGGACCAGAGGCAAAGAAGAAGGGTGCACGAGTTTGAAAGAGGACAGTCAAAGAAGGCTAAACCTAAAGGACACAGTCTATGGTGTCCCAAGGGGAATCTAGGCCTCGGATTTTTCCTAGGCTGCCTAGACCATCATTCACCTATTCCACAACAGGCACTCATTCTCAATTTTTAGGGTTTAGAGGCAGTCAATATGGGCAGAGTAGTGGAATTCCCGGTTTGCAGGCAGCAGGATTTTCTCATCAGTACTGCGGATGGACTCATTCAGGTACATGCCGGTTAGAGATGACTGCTTGCTTTTGGTGCGGTATGTCGGGGCACATGATGAGAGAGTGTCCACAGAGGGGCCTGAGTGGTATAGCACGACCTACGGGATTAACCATTGCATCATCATCATTGATTACTTCCCTAGGCAGAGGTGTACAACTTGTTGGTCGTGGTAGAGTTACCAGAGGAGCAGCCAGTTCCAGTGGAGCCCAGGATCGCACCTATGTTCTGGTGGACCAACAGAATTCGGAGGCTTCTCCTGATGTAGTCATAGGTACATTATCCATATTTTCGTATAATGTATATGCATTGATTGACCCGGGTTCTACATTTTCATATGTTACTCCATTGATTGCTGCCAAATTTGAAAGAACGCCAAAATTATTAATTAAGACAATTGAAGTATCTACACCAGTTGGTGAATCTATTGTTGCAAAAAGAGTATATCATAATTGTGTAGTAACTGTGTGTGGTTATGATACAATGGCTGATCTTATTGAACTAGAAATGGTGGATTTTGATTTCATAATGGGTATGGATTGGTTGGCTTCTTGTTATGCCACGATGGATTGCCGCGCTAAGAAAGTACATTTTCATTTTCCACAAACAAATGTTCTTGAATGGAAGGGTAATGTAGGGGCACCGAGAGGAAAATTTATTTCCTACCTTAAGGCAAGGAAAATGATAGCCAAGGGGTACCTATGTCACTTAGTGAGTGTGAAAGATACTGATGTGGAACCACTAACTCCTCAGTCGGTTCTAGTGGTCAATGAATTCCTTGATGTATTTTCTGAGGATCTTCTAGGATTTCCCCTAAAACGGGAAGTAGAGTTTGGTATTAATGTAATGTCAGGCACTTAGCCTATCTTTATTCCTCCGTATAGCATGGCTCCAGCAGAATTGTGAGAACTGAAGGAGCAACTAAAAGACTTACTGGACAAGGGATTCATAAGGCCTAGTATGTCCCCGTGGGGTACACCAGTATTATTTGTACTAAATAAAGATGGCACATTGAGAAAGTGTATTGACTATCGGCAATTGAATAAGGTAACGATCAAGAACAAATATCCCCTCCCTAAAATTGACAATTTGTTTGATCAGTTATAGCGTGCCAAATGTTTTTCAAAGATTGACTTGAGATCGGGTTATCATCAAGTCAGAGTTAGAGAAAAAGATATACCCAAGACAGCTATTTGAACACGGTATGGTCATTATGAATTCTTAGTTATGTCATTTGGACTAACAAATGCATCAGCTGTTTTCATGGATTTGATGAATAGGGTGTTTAAGCCATTTCTGGATGTGTGTGTGACCATATTTATAGATGATATTCTGGTTTATTCAAGATCACAAGAGAACCATACTGATCACTTACGGCAGGTGTTACAAATTCTTCGTGAGCGTAAGTTGTATGCAAAGTTCTCTAAATGTGAATTTTGGTTAAAATTCGTAGCATTCTTGGGTCACATTGTGTCAGATAAATGAATAAGGGTTGATACGCAAAAGATAGAAGCGGTGAAGAATTGGCCAAGACCTACAACACCTACGGAAATTCGTAGCTTCCTTGGGTTGGCAGGTTATTACAAAAGATTTGTTGAAGGGTTTTCTTCCATTGCTTCACCTTTAACAAATCTTACACACAAGGCAGTCAAGTTTCAATGGAATGATGCATGTGAGAAAAGTTTCCAAAAGTTGAAAGATAAATTGACTTCTACACCGGTATTGGTACTTTCGGAAGGCACAGAAGGGTATGCAGTATATTGTGATGCTTTCGAAGTTGGCCTAGGGTGTGTATTGATGTAGTATGGTAATGTAATAGTGTATGCCTTAAGACAATTGTGGCCACATGAGAGAAACTATCCCACACATGATCTTGAGTTAGCAGTTGTGGTATTTGCCTTAAAGATATAGCTCCATTATTTGTATGGAGTTCATGTTGACATCTACACTGATCACAAAAGTTTGCAATATATCTTTAAGCAGAAGGATTTAAATCTGAGGCAGCGGAGGTGGCTTGAGCTATTGAAAGACTATGATGTTGATATCCTATATCATCCAGGAAAAGCAAATGTGGTAGCCGATGCGTTAATCCGCAAGGCACTAGGAGGAACTAGTGGCCAATTGACGGAAAAGAAAGACTTAGTCAAGGATCTACATCAACTAGCCAGTTTGGGAGTTCGTCTTCTTGAATCTCCAGACGAAGGGGTTATTGTACAATATACAGCAGAATCTTCATTGGTAACTGAGGTGAAAGAGTAGCAGTATGTGGATCCTATGTTATTTCAGCTGAAAGAAAATGTACAACAGGGTTTGACAAAGGCATTTGATCTTATGCAAGAAGGAGTACTTCAATGCCAAGGTAGGTTATGTGTACCGGATATAGATGAGCCGAGGAGACGAATTATGACGGAGGCGCATCATTCACAATATTCTATTCATTCGGGAGCTACCAAAATGTACCATGATTTGAAAGAAATGTATTGGTGGGGAAACATTAAGAAGAACATTGCAGAATTTATAGCTCAATGCCCAAATTGTCAACAAGTAAAAGTGGAGCATCAGAAGCCTGGAGGTTACATGCAATGTATCAATCTTCCAGTCTGGAAATGGGACATGATTAATATGGATTTCATCACAGGTTTGCCTCATACACTGCAGAAATTTGATTCCATATGGGTAATACTTAACAGGCTTACCAAGTCAGCGCATTTTCTACCAGTCAAGACCACCTATACAGCTGAAGATTATGCAAGGTTGTATGTCAAAGAGATAGTGCGATTACATGGAATTCCGATATCCATTATATCAAATAGGGGAGCTCAATTTACTGCACATTTTTGGAGATCTTTTCAGAAGAGCTTGGGTACACACGTAAATCTGAGTACGACTTTTCATCCTCAGACAGATGGACAAGCAGAACGTACTATCCAAACACTGGAAGATATGCTACGAGATTGCACATTGGACTTTCAAGGTAGCTGGGATGATCATGTACCTCTTATTGAATTTGCCTACAACAATAGCTATCATTCAAGTAGCAAAATAGCACCTTATGAAGCTTTATACGGAAGGAAGTGTAGATCACCAATTGGATGGTTTGAAGCGGGTGAAACTGCTTTACTTGGGTCAGATCTTGTTCATCAAGCTATGGAGAAAGTTAAAGTGATCCAACAGCGGCTAAAAACGGCCCAAAGTCGACACAAGTCATATGCTGATGTTAGAAGAAGAGGGCTTGAGTTTGCCATAGGTGATTGGGTATTCTTGAAGGTGTCACCGATGAAAGGGGTAATGAGATTTGGAAAGAAAGGGAAGTTGAGTCCACGATATATAGGTTCATATGAAATTATCCGTAGATTTAGGCAAGTTGCGTATGAATTAACATTACCCCAAGAACTCTCCACAGTTCATCCAGTATTTCATGTTTCGATGCTTCGGAAGTGCATAGGAGATCCATTTCGTTTTGCTCCCATTAAAGATGTACAAGTTACGGAGGATCTCACCTATGAGGAGATACCTATTGCTATTTTGGATAGATAAGTGAAGAGGTTATGTAATATAGACGTAGCTTCCGTAAAAGTCCTTTGGAGAAATCAACAAGTAGAAGAGATCACATGGGAAGCTGAAGAAATAATGAAGTCAAAGTATCCGTATTTGTTTCACACGAAAGAAAAAGTTCAAGGTACGGAAGTGGAGCAATAACAAGTAAGTACCTATAAGCATTATGTGCATATGTGTATATGCTAACCGAAAGTTGCATTTGTTGTAAATGGGATGATGTCACTAACATTCGAGGACGAATGTTTCTAGGGGGGGAGGATGTAACACCCCGTACATTTCTGACCCTACTTGATTGTCTTAACATTTATGAAATTATTTAAACATGGGATAGTTGGTGGATCATGCCTTAAATGTGATGGGCTGAATTTAATCTTGTGATTTGGGGCCCAAATGAGGCCTAAAATGAAGTAAAAGGCATGGCCGAAAAGGGAAATGACTCATTCTTCCATGTTGACCAAGTAACCATGCATTTAATGTTGGATAAGGATGACCATTGAGACATTATATAAGGCACAAAATCAGATTTTTATTTATAATAACACACATGCCATTTCTAGAATATTCAAGATATTTCTCTCTACTCACAAACCCTAAGTCATCACTCCTTTGGACAAGATCACTCTCTTGCCAGCTTTGGTAAGTGTTTATTCTTATGGTTTAGTATATGATATGCTTAAGATGGTATATAAATCATGTTGGTTATGTTGGCAAGGTGTTGTACAGATCACTATGTGTAAAACAGTCTATTTTGCTTAATCGGTGAAGGGTTTTGCCTTCTAAACTTGAAAATGGACTTGTGGTTTTGAAGGAAGTGAGTTTGATGGATTAAATATCAACATGTAAGGTGTGTTTATGTTCTTAACTTGCTTTCTTTATGTGTATATCTCACGCCCCGAATTCTAACGAGGAGGACTGGCACCCGAAGTCGTTGAGGCCCGAGAGAAACAATCTTTGCTCATGTATATTCATATTCATGTCTCTGTATGAATATCATTCTACCTCATATAACTATAAAATACCAATGGCGGAAGTCATGGAAACATATGTTATATATGAAACATGGCCGTTAAGGCCATCAAGTCAAAATGGACATACATCTCTTACATTCATCTTTCCACATACGTCTACAAAGCCTCTACAGATACATGTACATAACCAACCTACAGTCAGGACATGTCCTCACTTTATACAACTTTACAATACCAAAATAAATGTACACATGTGACTCAAAAAGCCCCGAGCCAACTGGATCTCACCAATGATCTGTAAATGATCCATAATCTACTGTGGGGGTGTATGAGCTCCTGTGCCTGCAGCAAGTAAGGTAAGTCCCCCAAGAGACGTCAGTACAAAAAATTTATTGAGTATGTAAGGCTATAAGAAACTGCATCAATACATAAGAACCTAATGGAATCAAATATAAGAGAATAACCAATATAGATAAACCATTGGTCCGTATGTTTGGAACTATGTATATTGCTTTCATTACTTTCTTTTCTTCTTTGCTTTTATGATTATTCATCATCACCCGTGTCACAATGTACCCGGGCCCCAACTGATCAGTGAGTCTTAACATAACATAACGTTATGTTGGGATCGGCTCGAGATAGGCTTATGCCTTTAGAGCTACCACCCATAAATCAATATACCGGGCTCGGCTTGAGCTAGGTCATTACCACTAGAGCTGCCACCCATAAAACAATATATCATGTTCAGCTCGAGCCAGGTTCTTACCTCTAGATCTACCCCCTATCAGGTTCGGTTCGAGCTAGGCTTATGCCTCTAGGACTACCCCCTGATCCAATAATCTTGGGATCGGCTCGAGCTAGGCTTATGCCTCTAGAGCTACCACCCGTACTCTTGTAACAAACAACTATGCATTACTTTATTTCTTTACTTTTGAGAGATTGATACAATGATAGTCATAAAAATAGAGGAGCTTTGGAAAATATCATTATTGGAACTTTGGAACATGTCCACAATTATGTAACACATGAGTAAAATTTGATCAATGAATAAGGAACATGTGACTAACAATGGATGAAAACCTAAAATGAAATACCTTAGAACATTTCGGAATGCAATAAGTACAATGACAATGAGAACACTATATGCTGCAGAAGGATACGGAAAGAGTAACCTTATATACCTAGTCTTCTCACTATGAATACACAATCCTATATGTGAATAAAATAGTCCATCTCCTGCCTTACGTTTCACTCAACAACACAAGTACATAACAAAGCTCACGTTAACAATCAACTACCTTACGAGTGCATAAAACGACAATGAGTTACATGTTTGCCTTAAAATTTCATTTCCCCCTTTACAATACCATTCACGGCATTGTCATACCAACAATACCCCAACATGCCATACATTGACCAAAACATCACAAATCGATAGCATTTCATACCAAGTTCATCCCTTATGCTTCCTCATTAACACAACGTCACAATTACTCCATCAAGTCACCTTAATACACTTCATAACAACATATCGACAACAATCCCATAATTTACACTCATAGAAAAATAACAATTTAAGAAACATAACCACACCATACATGTTAATATTTCATCCATACCATGCACTTTCATCAAAACCTCAAGTCTCCTTTTAAGTTTAAATCACATAGATGACACATCTTTTAACCAAAAGCAAAAGTGCACTACTTACACTTTTATACATAAACATCATGATATACATACTCTCCCATGCATATAATATATTAAACCATAATATTAAACACTTACCCAAGCTTGAAAAATGATGATCTTGTCCAAAAAGATGACTTAGGGTTTGGAAGATATGAGAAATATCTTTTAGAAAATGTCTAGAAAGGCATGTGTGGTTTTTGGAATAAAAATATGATGTTTACCTTTATATAACCCCTCAAGTCATCCTTATCTACTTCTTGGCATTAAATGCCATGTTTACTTGGTCAAATTTGAAGAATGGGTCATTTGCTCTTTGGGCCATGGCTTTTGGCTTCATTTTGGGCCTTAAATTGAGCCCAATTACACATGTTAGCTTAGCCCACTAAATTCAATGTATGATCCACCATATATCTCATATTTAAATAATCCCGTAAAGGTCACGACAATATTCAACTCACGAGATTCATATTCGTAGCCTCAATCTCAAAAATAAGAAATTCTAGCCACTCATGGCTTAATTGAACATAATTTGATAAAATACTTGTGACGAAGAATTAACCCCAACTCGGATGCCAAGATCACTCAAGAGTAGTCCTACTATGATGGAATAAGGATACCATAACCCAAGAGGCCTCTTTATAGACTAATAATTGTCGAAGAAAGTTGGCAAAAAGCACCCCGGCACGCTCCCGGGCGCCCTAGGGACTTAGAAAAATTTCAACTCTGGAAAAGGTGTGCAGGGGCGGCCTGGTACACTCCTGTTCACACCCCCTTGCTGCCTTTGCCTCAAAAAAATCAGGCCAAAGCAGCCTGGCATGCCACCTGGAGCTCCCCATACTAAATTTTTGATTTCGACTTTTCTTTGCGGATTTGGTTGGATCTTTCAAGTCCCAACCTTTTTCTTGCCTCTTATATTTAAGATCATTTGATTGGATGTTCCTTAAACCTCACTTTTCACCCCACAAATGCTCCACAAAGTCACAAACACCTCCTACGAAGGTCTAATCACATTTACTAGCACAATATCAAATGCTCCATCAATAACAATACAAAATACGTACATGTTGCTCTCGAACCTAGGGTAAACATGGTTCAAAATTGTCAAGTAGGGTCAGAAATGTACGGGGTGTTACATTCTTCCCCCCTTAGAAACATTCGTCCTTGAATGTTAATAACATCGTCTCATGTACAACAAATGCATCTCTATATTAGCATATATATATACATATACACATAATGCTCATAGAATCTTACTTGTTGTTGCTCCACTTCCGCACTTTGAACTTTTTCTTCCATTGAAACAGATGAAGGTACTTGTACTTCATCATTTCTTCAGCTTCCCATATGATCTCCTCTACTTTTTGATTTCTCCAAAGTACTTTTACAGAAGCCACTTCTTTATTCCTTAACCTCTTCACTTGTCTATCCAGAATAGCAATCGGTATCTCTTCATAGGTGAGATCCTTCGTAACTTGTACATCTTCAATGGGAGCAATACGATATGGATCTCCTATGCACTTTTGAAGCATCGAAACATGAAATACTGGATGAACTGTGGAGAGTTCTTGGGGTAGTGCCAATTCATACGCAACTTGCCCAAATCTTCGGACAATTTCATATGGCCCTATATATCAGGGACTCAACTTCCCTTTCTTCCCAAATCGTATTACCCCTTTCATAAGTGACACCTTCAAGAATACCCAATCACCTATGGCGAATTCGAGCCCCCTTCTTCTAACATCAGCATAGGACTTGTGTCGACTTTGGGCCGTTTGTAGCCGCTGTTGGATCACTTTCACTTTCTCCATATCTTGATGAACAAGATATGGCCCAAGTAAAATAGTTTCACTCGCTTCAAACCATCCAATTGGTGATCTACACTTCCTTCCATATAATGCTTCATAAGGTGCCATTTTAATACTTGAATGATAGCTATTATTGTAGGCAAACTCAATAAGAGGCAAATGATCATCCCAATTGCCTTGAAAATCTAACGTGCACGCTCGTAGCATATCTTCAAGTGTTTAGATAGTACGTTCTGCTTGTCTATCTGTCTGAGAATGAAAATCCATACTCAAATTCACCTGTGTACCCAAACTCTTCTGAAAAAATCTCCAAAAATGTGCAGTAAATTGAGCTCCCCTGTCTGATATAATGGAGATCGAAATTCCATGTAATCGCATAATCTCTTTTACATACAACCTTGCATAATCTTCAGCTGTATAAGTGGTCTTAACTGGTAGGAAATACGCTGATTTGGTAAGCCTGTCAACTATGACCCATATAGAATCAAATTTTTGCAGTGTACGAGGCAAACCTGTGATGAAATCCACGTTAATCATATCCTATTTCCAGACTGGAATACTGATACATTGCATGTAACCTCCTGGTTTCTGATGTTCCACTTTTACTTGTTAACAATTTGGATATTGAGCTACGAATTTTACAATGTTCTTCTTCATGTTCCCCCACCAATACAGTTCCTTCAAATTATGGTACATTTTGGTAGCTCCCGGATGTATAGAATATTGTGAATGATGAGCCTCTATCATAAGTCGTCTCTTAAGCTTATCTACATCAGGTGCACATAATCTACCTTGGCATTGAAGTACTCCTTCCTGCGTAAGATTAAATGCCTTTGTCAAACCCTATTGTACATTCTCTTTCAACTGCAATAACATAAGATCCGCATTCTCTTTCACTTCAGTTATTAATAAAGATTCTACCGCGTTTTGTACAATAACCCCTTCATCTGAGGATTCAAGAATACGGACCCCCAAGTTGGCTAGTTGATGTAGATCTTTGACTCGGTCTTGTTTTTTCTTCAACTATCCACTAGTGCCTCCTATTGCGTTACGGCTTAATGCATGGGCCACCACATTTGCTTTTCCTAGATGATATAGGATATCAATATCATAGTCTTTTAAGAGCTCTAGCCACTGTCGTTGCCTCAAATTGAGTTCCTTCTACTTAAAGATATATTGCAAACTTTTGTGATCAGTGTAGATATCAACATGAACTCCATATAAATAATGGCGTCATATCTTTAAAGCAAATACTACAGCTGCTAACTCAAGATCATGTATGGGATAGTTTCTCTCATGTGACCGCAACTATCGTGAGGCATATGTTATTACATTACCGTGCTGCATCAATACACATCCCAGGCCAATTCCGAACACATCACAATGTACTGCATACCCTTCTGTGCCTTACGAAAGTACCAATACCGATGTAGAAGTCAATTTATCTTTCAGCTCTTGGAAACTTTTCTCACATGCATCATTCCACTTAAATTTGACTGCCTTGTGTGTAAGCTTCGTTAAAGGTGCATCAATGGAAGAAAACCCTTTAACAAACATTCTATAATAATCGGCCAATCCCAGAAAACTATGAATTTTCATGGGCGTCGTAGGCCTTGGCCAATTTTTCACCGCTTTGATCTTTTGTGTATCTACCCTGATGCCTTCATCTGACACAATGTGACCCAAGAATGCTATAGATTTTAACCAAAATTCACATTTAGAGAACTTGGCATACAACTTACGATCCCGGAGAATCTGTAACACCTGTCGTAAGTGATTCGCGTGGTCCTCTTGTGATTTGGAATAAACAAGAATATCATCTATAAATACCGTCACGAACACATCCAGAAATGGCTTAAACACTCTATTCATGAAATCCATGAAAACAGCTGGTGCATTTTTTAGTCCAAACGACATAACTAAAAATTCATAATGGTCATACCGTGTTCGAAAAGCTGTCTTGGGTATATCTTGTTCTCTTACCCTGACTTGATGGTAACCCGATCTCAAGTCAATCTTTGAAAAACATTTGGCACCCTGTAACTAATTAAACAAATCATCAATTCTGGGGAGGGGATATTTGTTCTTGATCGTTACCTTATTCAATTGCCGATAGTCAATACACATTCTTAATGTGCCATCTTTCTTCAGTACAAATAATATCGGTGCACCCCATGGGGACATACTAGGCCTGATGAAGCCCTTGTCCAGCAAGTCTTTCAATTGCTCCTTCAATTCACACAATTCTGCTGGAGCCATTCTATACGGAGGAATAGAGATAGGCTGAGTGCCTGGTATCACATCAATACCAAACTCTACTTCCCGTTCTGGGGGTAAACCAGGAAGATCGTCAGGAAATACATCGAGGAATTCATTAACCACAGGAACCGATTAAGGAATTGGTGGTACCACATCAGTATCTTGCACTCGGACTAAATGACATATATACCCCTTGGCTATCATTTTCTTTGCTTTAAGATAGGAAATGAATTTTCCTCTCGGTGCCCCCACCCACATTACCCTGCCATTCAAGAACATTTTCTGGTGGAAAATGAAAATGTACCTTCTTGGCCTGATAATCTACCGTGGCATAATAAGAAGCCAACCAATCCATTCCCATTATCACATCAAAATCCACCATGTCTAGTTCAATGAGATCAGCCAGTGTATCATGACCACACACAGTTACTACACAATTATGATATACTTTTTTTGCAACAATAAATTCACCAACTGGTGTAGATACTTCAATTGACTTAACTAAGGATTCTGGTGTTCCTTCAAATTTTGCAGCAATCAATGAAGTAACATATGATAAAGTAGAGCCCGGATCAATCAATGCATATAGAGGATGTGAAAATATGGACAATATACCTGTAACTACATCGGGAGAAGCCTCCAAATTCTGCCGGTCCACTAGAGCATAAGTACGATTCTATACCCCACTAGTACTGGCTGCTCCTCTGGCACCTCTACCACGACCAATAGACTGTACACCTCGACCTAAAGAAGGAACCGATGATGATGATGCAACAGCTGATCCCGTAGGTCATGCTATACCACTCATGCTCCTCTAGGGACACTCTTTCATCATGTGCCCCGACATACCGCACTAAAAGAAAGCATTCGTCCCTAATCGGTATGTACCTGAATGAGTACGCCCGCAGTGCTGACACTACTAACGAGAAAATCTTGCTACCTGTGATCCGTAAATTCCACTACTCTGCCCAGATTGACCGCCTATAAACCCTCGAAATTGAGAGTGAGTGCCTACTGTGGAATTGGAAAATGATGGTATAGGCGGTCTAGGAAACATCTGAGGCCTAGATTCTCCTTGGGACGCCATAGACTGTCCCATAGGTCTAGCTCTTTTGGAATGTCCTCTTTCAGATTCATGTACCCTTCTTCTCTGTCTCTGATCCTCCATTTTCTGTGCGAAGGCCTGTATTCTGGCTATGTCCATAGCTTTGTTCAAGGTAGAAATGGTGCAGTCCTTTACCAAATATGGCTCTAATCTGTCCATATATCGATGGACTCTGTCTGTCATTGTGGCCACTACATTCGGAGCATATCGAGCCAAGGAATTAAACTGAAGACTATATTCTCTAACACTCATATTCCCTTGACGTAGATTTAGGAATTGCTCTGCACGTGCCTCCCAAATCTCATATGGTAGGTAATGATCAAGGAATACCATTTTAAATTCTTCCCAACCAGTTGGAAGTGCATCAATACCCCTCGATATTTTCCAGTCTTCATACCATAATATAGCTTCACCTTTCAATCTATAGGCTGCAAGTTCAACTGTTTCAACACCAGTCACGTGCATAACATCTAGAGCCCTCTAAATTTGATCCACGAAGTCCTGTGGATCTGCTTTCAGATCTAACCCAGTGAATATAGGAGGGTCTAATTTCAGAAAGTCCTGTGTCCTGCGACTCGCCACTCAAGCCGCATCATACTCATTTGTCGTTGGACCAACTCGTCCTTGACTTTGTGCAGCAACTATCTGAGTCAACATATGCACTGCATTTCTTAAATCCTGGTCAGTGGCATTTATTGGCGGTTCTGCGGGTACTTCTCTACCTCTTGGCTCTTCGAAAGCTGAAAAAGTAGAAGAAGACCGGGATGTAATTTCAGTGTTAGCTCCACCTTGACTAGATTGGTCAGGTGGTGATTTACTCATTCCTTCACCGGCAAGCATATCTACCTACTTACCTTTGCCTCTACCTCTTCTTGTCATCGACATTTTACTATAAATAAGAAAACCAATTCCAATGGTCAGATACGATTCCACTTACAACATTGGCTCTATTGCACGATCTACAAATGAAGAAAAGAAACAACTACTACATGTCCCGTAGCCTCCTGCTTATAAATGTGGTGCACAACACATCCATAAGTAAGACTCTACTCATACACGGCTTTGTAGACACACTTTGGATGACCTGCTCTGATAAAACTTTTGTCACGCCCCGAATTCTAATGAGGCGAACTGGCACCCGAAGCCATTGAGGCCTGAGAGAACCAATCTTTGCTCATGTACATTCATATGCATGTCTCTGTATGAATATAATTCTACCTCATATAACTATAAAATTCAATAGCGGAAGTCATGGAAACATATGCTATATATGAAACTTGGCCGTTAGGGCCATCAAGTCAAAATGGACATACATCTCTTACGTTCATCTTCCCACATACGTCTACAAAGCCTCTACAGATACATGTACATAACCAACCTACACTCGGGACAAGTCCCAGCTTTATACAACTTTACAATACCAAAACAAATATACACATGTGACTCGGAAAGCCCCGAACCAACTGGAGCTCACCAATGATCGGCAAATGAACCGCAATCTACTGTGGGGATCTATGAGCACCTTGGCTACAGCAAGTAAAGTAAGTCCCCCAAGGGATGTCAGTACGAAGAAAGTACTGAGTATATAAGGCTATAAGAAACTGCATCAATACATAAGAACCTCAATGGCATCAAATATAAGAGAATAGCCAATATGGATAAACCATCGGTTCGTATGTTTGGAACTATGTATATTGCTTTCATTACTTTCTTTTCTTCTTTACTTTTATGCTTATTCATCATCACCTGTGTCACAATGTACCCAGTCCCCAACTGATCAGTGGGTTTTAACATAACATAACGTTATGTTGGGATCGGCTCAAGCAAGGCTTATACCTCTAGAGCTACCACCCACAAATCAATATACCGGGCTTGGCTCGAGCTAGGTCATTACCCCTAGATCTTCCACCCATAAACCAATATATCAGGTTCGGCTCGAGCTAGGTTCTTACCTCTAGAGCTACCCCCTGTCAGGTTCGGCCCGAGCTAGGCTTATGCCTCTAGGACTACCCCCTGATCCAATAATCTCGGGATCGGCTCGAGCTAGGCTTATGCCTCTAGAGCTACCACCCATACTCTTGTAACCAACAACTAGGCATTACTTTATTTCTTTACTTTTGAGAGATTGATACAATGATATTCATAACAATAGAGGAGCTTTGGAACATATCATTATTGGAACTTTGGAACATGTCCACAATTAGGTAACACACGAGTAACATTTGATCAATGAATGAGTAACATGTGACTAACAATGGATGACAACCTAAAATGAAATACCTTAGAACATTTTGGAATGGAACAAGTACAATGACAATGTGAACACTATGTACTGCAGAAGGATACGAAAAGAGTAACCTTACATACCTTGTCTTCTCAGTATGAATACATAATCCTATACGTGAATACAACAGTACAGCTCCTCCCTTACGTTTCACTCTACAACACAAGTACATAACAAAGCTCACGTTAACAATCAACTACCTTACGAGTGCATAAAACGACAATGAGTTACATATTTGTCTTAAAATGTCATTTCCCCCTTTACAATACCATTCACGGAATTGTCATACCAATAATACCCCAACATGCCATACATTGACCAAAACATCACAAATCGATAGCATTTCACACCAAGTTCATCCCTTACGCTTCCTCATTAACACAACGTCACAATTACTCTATCACGTCACCTTAATACACTTCATAACAACATATCGACAACAATCCCACAATTTACACTCATAGAAAAATAACGAGTTAAGAAACATAACCACACCATACATGTTGATATTTCATCCATACCATGCACTTTCATCAAAACCTCAAGTCTCTTTTCAAGTTTAAATCACATAGATGACACATCTTTTAACAAAAAGCAAAAGTGCACTACTTACACTTTTAGACATAACCATCATGATCTACATACTCTCCCATGCATATATATATTAAACCATAAGATTAAAAACTTACCCAAGCTTGAAAAATGATGATCTTGTCCAAAGAGATGACTTAGGGTTTGGAAGATATGAGAAATATCTTTTAGAAAATGTCTAGAGAGGCATGTGTGGTTTTTGGAATAAAAATATGATGTTTGCCTTTATATAACCCCTCAAGTCATCCTTAGCCACTTCTTGGCATTAAATATCATGTTTACTTGGTCAAATTTGAAGAATGGGTCATTTGCTCTTTGGGCCATGCCTTTTGGCTTAATTTTGGGCCTTAAATTGAGCCCAATTATACATGTTAGCTTAGCCCACCAAATTCAGTGTATGATCCACCATATATCTCATGTTTAAATAATCCCATAAAGGTCACGACAATATTCAACTCACGAGATTCATGTTCGTAGCCTCAATATCAAAAATAAGAAATTCTAGCCATTCATAGCTTAATTGAACATAATTTGATAAAATACTTGTGACAAAGAATTAACCCCAACTCGGATGCCAAACTCGCTCAAGAGTAGTCCTACTATGATGGAATAAGAATACCATAACCCAAGAGTCCTCTTTATAGACTAATAACCATCGAAAATATTTGGGAAAAAGTACCCTGGCACGCTCCTGGGAGCCCTAGGGACTTAGAAAACTTTCAGCTCTGGAAAAGGTGTGCAGGGGCGGACTGGTATGCCACCTTGACCGTCCCATACTAAATTTTTGATTTCAACTTTTCTTTGCGGATTTGGTTGGATCTTTCAAGTCCCAACCTTTTGCTTGCCTCTTATCTTTAAGTTCCTTTTCTTGGATGTCCCTTAAATCTCACTTTTCACCCCACAAATGCTCCACAAAGTCACAAACACCTCCTACGAAGGTCTAATCACATTTACTAGCACAATATCAAATGTTCCATCAATAACTATACAAAATATGTACTTGTTGCTCTCGAACCTAGGGTAAACATTGTTCAAAGTTGTCAAGTAGGGTCGGAAATATACGGGGTGTTACAGTATAACTTGGGGGAATGTTGCTATGAAATTGATCATGGAATTAGTGGTGTATTGAAAGGAAAATGTGGTTTTGCTGATGTTCATGTGTGTTATGAAACCATGATGGTTCGTTGGCATCCAAGTGACCTAAAATATGTAAATAAAAGCTTACTTATGGACTTGGACCATTTATTACAATAAAAGAACCCAAAAGAGACCCTTTTTAGCCTAAACGGGCACCCACCCTCGCGGGTAGGGCACCTGCGGGCGCAGATGCCAATGCAGGTGGCCCTGGACAGGGCCAAGGGTCACCTGTGGCCGCACCTCAACCACCTGTGGGCGCAGGTGGCTTCGGAGGTCATCCTAGAATCTCATTTTGTATGTTTTTGTCTCTCTTTGACCCCCCAAGGGCCTATACCCTTTTTCGATGCAATTATCAACTTATGGTACCTTTTGCATAGCTTTAAGGGGTCTTTCGGAGGCATGTTGGATTATATCAATTATAGATTGTTGCTAATATGTTATTATGGAAGGTATTGAGGGGACTTGATGGAGTAATTGTGATGTAGTGTTAATGAGGAAGCGTAAAGGATAAACTTGTTGTGAAATGCTATTGGTTTATGATGTCTTGGTCAATGTTTGGAATGTTATGGTGTTTTTGGTATGGTAATGCAGTAAATTGTATTGTAAAGGGGGAAATGACGTTATAGGGCAGTCATGTAACTCATTGTCATCTTATACACTTGTAAGGTAGTTAATTGTTAACGTGAGCTCCGTTATGAACTTATGTTGTAGAGTAACACGTAAGGAAGGAGATGGATTATTGTCTTCACATATAGGACTGTGTATTCATATTGGGAAGATAAGTTATGTAAGGTTACTCTTTTCGTATCCTTCTACAGCACATATTGTTCACATTGTCATCGTATTTGTTCCATTCCGAAATGTTCTAAGGCATCTCATTTCAGGTTGTCATGTATTGTTATTCATATGTTCCTTATTCATGGATCAATTTTTATTCATATGTCTCTTAATCATGGATTGATTTTCCAAAGATCCAATAATGTTATGACTATCAACGTATTAATCTCTCAAAAGTAAAGAAGTGAAGTAAAGCATAGTTGTTTGTTGTAAGAGTACGTGTGGCAGCTCTAGAGGCATAAGCCTAGCTCGAGCCGATCCCGAGATTATTGGATCAGGGGGCAGCTCTAGAGGCATAAGCCTATCTCGGGCCGAACCTGACAGGGGGTAGCTCTAGAGGTAAGAATCTAGCTCGAGCCGAACCTGATATATTGGTTTATGGGTGGCAGCTCTGGAGGTAAGAACCTAGCTCAAGCCGAACCTAATATATTGGTTTATGGGTGGCAGCTCTAGAGGCATAAGCCTAGCTCGGGCCGATCCCAACATAACGTTATGTTAAGACCCACTGATCGGGCCTGGGTACGATATGATTCAGGTAATGATGAACAAGCATAGAAGCAAAGAAGCAAAGAAAGTAATGAAAGTAATATACATGGTTCCAAACATATAGAACAATGGGTTGTCCATGTTCAGGGTGCAGGGGGCAGCTCTAGAGGCATAAGCCTAGCTCGGGTCGAACCTGACAGGGGGCAGCTCTAGAGGTAAGAACCTAGCTCGAGCCGAACCTGATATATTGGTTTATGGGTGGCAGCTCTAGAGGTATAATCCTAGCTCGGGCCTATCCTAACATAACGTTATGTTATGTTAAGACCCACTGATCAGTTGGGGCCCGGGTATGATATGATTCAGGTAATGAAGAACAAGCATAGAACCAAAGAAGCAAAGAAAGTAATAAAAGCAATATACATGGTTCCAAACATACAAAACAATGGGTTGTCCATGTTGACTATTCTCTTATATTTGATTCCATTGAAGTTCTTATGTATGATGTAATTTCTTATAGCCTTACATACTCAGTACATTCTTCGTACTGACGTCCCTTGGGGGACTTACCTCACTTGCTGCAGGCATAGGTACTAGTAGACCTCCACAGTAGGTTGGGGGTCATCTGCAGATCATTGATGAGCTCCAGTTGGTTTAGGGTTCTGAGTCACATGTGTACATTGGTTTTGGTACTATGTAAACGTTGTATAAAGCGGGGACTTGTCCCGACTTTAGGATGGTTATGTACAGGTATCTGTTAGAGGCTTTGTAGACGTACGTGGGAAGATAAATGAAAGAACGCATGCTTTTGACTTGATGGCCCTAACGGCCTAGTTTCATATATATCATATATTTCTCCATGACTTCCGCCATTGGTATCTTGTAATT
The DNA here is from genome assembly GCA_031232105.1 of Capsicum rhomboideum. Taxonomy (NCBI): domain Eukaryota; kingdom Viridiplantae; phylum Streptophyta; class Magnoliopsida; order Solanales; family Solanaceae; genus Capsicum; species Capsicum rhomboideum. Next base: position 108,550,832 of record CP124714.1, on the reverse strand, counting down.
ACATGGGAGAGAATGTTGTTCATTTAGTGACATGCATATGAGTGTACATGAATGAAAATTGGTTCTCTCGGGCCTTAACGGCTTCGGGTGCCAGTCTGCCCCGTTGGAATTTGAGGCGTGACATAACCTTCCCTATCTTACCTGTTTCTTGCACTACAAACCAAACTAAGACCTAGGTGATCTTCGAAGTAGCATGCTTGTATGTGGAGAAATAGAACTTATGGGCAAGCTTATGGTGTGGTACTTGTGTTCTTGATCATCTTTTAGAAGAGTGAGTGATTTGTATTAGTCCCTTGATTTTATGCTAAACATGTATTGAGGGAAGGGACTTCTTTGTGTGAGGGAACTTGGTTTCTATGCTTAAGTACTCTTCAATCTTGGTTGAAGTCTATGGGCATATGCTTGGTTGGGTAACATTTATCCAACATTTGATGCTTGTTGTTCACAAAATGTGTACTTTATAGGTGAAACTTAGGCCATTTTTTTCAAACTCATACGGACAAAGTGTTTTCACAAAGGAAGAGTGTGTCTAAGCTCTCAAGTAGTACTATTCGCAGCCATTGTTGATTTTATTTTGTGAGCATTGATTTACTCGAGGACGAGCAAAGATATAAGTTGGGGGTGTTGATGAGTCGGAGATTTGTGACTCATTTAGCACAAAAGCGGTAAGATATCAAGTCCTCAATGCTATTTTGAAGTGTTTTTAATGTTGTTTTGGTTTAATTTCAGTGTTAAGGCCAAGAAGTGGTTGGAATAGCAAAAGGAAGCAAAAAGAAGCAAAAATATGAAATATTGGAGCTAAAAATGCATAAAAGCAGCACAAAGGACAATTGGCGCATCGCCAATATATCCTCCGCATCACCAAAAAAGGTCACTCATCACCAAATTAGACAGATCAGGCCAGGTCGAAAAGTAGACAAAACAGCAATGGATTGTATTATTCAGCACAACGCCAACTTGATCGGCGAAGCAGATGATCATCGCCAAAAGTGATGGAAGCCAACCCCTGAAGCTCCAAATCAAAGTCCAATCGGCGAGTCATAGGCAATTTGGCGCATCGCGAATCCTATCAGCGACAGAAGTATGCTCTACAGGATTGTATGCGGTGGCATTTTTGTAATTCTGAGGCCTGATTTTGCTAAAGCTATTTAAGCATTTTTGGCCATTTAAAACCTTATCTTTTTTCAATTTTCTGAAACTTTAGCTTGTAATCAAACCCTAGTTGTAGGATTAACTACTTTGTGCTTGGAATTTGGATTTTTATTGTGAATTATTCGAATTCTATGGCCAATATGGAAGAAGAATTTGGTACATTTTTCTCTTTCTTATCTTATGAGTAGCTAATTTCCTAAACTTGGGGCTATGCATTATTAAGTATTGATTGTTGTGTGGGAGGTGACTATTTACCTTTGTATTTGATTCCATGATATGATTTTAGCTAAATCTCTACATTTTAGTTAATAGGTTGGGGTTGCAAACTTAGCCTATGTTTGGATCTCGTCTTTCTTGAAAGAGAAGACAATAGTGATGAGATTTAGTTGACAAAACTTGAGTTACACTTATTTAAGAGATAATGCTAGAAATAGATTACCAATCTTGAGTTTATTTGTTGTTTGTTAGTTTAGACACTTTGGTGTTTGAAAGAAACTCATGTGAAGTTTAATTGTGGATTGAGAGATTACCACCAATACGTAAGACCAAGCCTATTCATATCTAGCGATCAAATCATAGGTGCATTTTCACTCACCCACGCATGTAATTAGTCTCAAGAAGGCATAACCCCAAGTGCTTTAACCTATTGATTACAATCTTATAGCGTTCAATTTGACAAACTAATGCTGAAATTAATAACTCGATATGAAAGTGTTAAAAACAAAACCCCCCATTTTTACATTATAATTTGATTCTTAGCATTGAGTGCCAACTTATAGTTTCTTATGATACTTGAGAGTGAAGCTATTGCTCTCATTCCTTGTGGATTCGACCCCGACTCCTAAGTTAGGAAAAAGTATTGCTAACGACCACGTACATTCAATTCCTAGAGTGTATTTGAGCGTTATCACCCAACAAGTCATAAATGATTTGGGACAGGAAATCTCGAAACACAGAAAGCACACGAAAATAAAGAAAATGACTTGACGGGTTATTACATGTTCGTACTTCACTTGTTGAGGATTCAAACACCAAGATACAAAATTGACTACCTCCATCCTCATTTGACACCACCAATAATGTTGTTTCAAGTCATGATACATCTTAGTAGCCCATGAGTGAATAGAGTACCTCAATCTATGGGCCACCTCCATCATAAGCCTAGTCAAATCACCAATCTGAGAAACATAAGTACGACCCTCGATCCTCAAAACTCCCTCATCATCCTGAAATGCCTCCTTGGACTTTCGTCATAACACCTTGTCTTGAATCTTACATAAATTCCCATCATCAAACAGTTGAGCCCAAATTTGCTCCAATTAGGATGATCTCACCTCCATGTAAGCTAGAACCCTGCTAGATTCTAAAATATCTTGTCTTAAAAATCTATTGGCTAAAAACTGGACATCCATAGCCAAAGGATGCTCTTCCACCTGTAAAAAAGCTAGACTACCCATATTTAGAGCCTACCGACTCAAAGCATCCACCGCTATATTTTCCTTGCCTGAATGAAAAAGGATAGTCATCTTATAGTCTTTGTGCAAAACTAGCCATCTCCACTGCTTTAAATTGAGATCTCTCTGATTGAATATATATTGGAGACTGTGATGATCCATGAATACCTCAGAAGGAATACCTTAGAGGTAATGCCTCCAAATATTTAATGCAAACACGCCGCCAACTCCAACTCACGAGTGGGGTAGTTCATCTCATGAACCTTCAACTGCCTCAAAGCATAAGGTATCACCTTTCCTTTCCGCCTCAATACAAATCAAGTCCAATTTGAGAAGTATCACAATACACTATAAAACCCTTTCCTTTCATAGGTAAAGTTTGAATCAGAGAAGTAGTCAACAAAGTTTTGAGATTATGAAAACTCATCTCACACTCATAAGACCAATCAAAAACCACCTCCTTCTAGGTCAATATTGTTAATGGGGATGCAATAGATGAAAAACTCACAACAAATCACCGATAATAACTTACAAGTTGTAAGAAATTCTGAATCTCGATATCTAAAATAGGTTTGACCCAATCTTGAACCACCTAGATCTTATTGGGAGCCACCATAATGCCCTCTTTGGACACTACATGCCCTAAGAATGAAACTGAACTGATCCAAAACACACACTTTGAAAACTTTGCATAGAGTTTCTTCTCCTTCAGATTTTCTAGCATAATACTCGAATGATGCTTGCGCTCCTCCTAACTATGTAAGTATGTTAATATATTATCAATGAAAACAATAACAAGGGAATCCAAGTATGGTTTGAGCACCCATTCATCAAGTCTATAAAAATTGTTAGGGCATTAGTTAGTCCAAAACACACCATCAAAAACTCATAACGTGTCTTGAAAGTTTTCTTAGGGATATCTTCAGCCCTAATCTTCAACTGATAATAACAAAAGCTCAAGTCATTATTTGAGAAAATAGAAGCACCATGAAGGTGATCAAATAAGTCATCAATACGAGGTAGCAGGTACTTGTTTCTGAAGATAACCTTCTTTTTTAAATTTAATGACCACATCAGTGGCCTTATTATTAAAATAATTCCTGAATATAACCTTGGTCAATTGTCGGTAGTTAATACACATACATATCAATCCATCATTCTTTTTCATAAAAAGCACTGGAGCACCCCCAAGGAGATACATTTGGTCTATTGAACTCCTTGCTCAATAAATCCTACAACTGTTCCTTAAACTCTTTCAACTTAGTTGTTGCCATCCGATATGGCAGAATAGAAATAGGATTAGTTCCTAGTTCAAAGACAATACAAAAATCAATGTCATTATAAAGTGGAATACCTGGTTGGTCTGTTAGAAAGAACTCAGAAAAAGTCACTTATAATTGGAATAGACTTGAGAACTAAAGTCTCCACGCTAGTATCCCGAAGATGTGCCAAGTACCCCAAACATCTCTTTTCTACCAACCAATGAGCCTTGAAAAAAGATATCACTTTCCTTGGAGCATGTCTAAGAGAATCTCTCACTCTACCTTAGAAATCCTCGACATAGCTAATGTAACTATTTTGGCATGGCAGTCTAAAACTGTGTGGTAAGGAGATAACCAATCCATCCCAAGAATAGCATCAAAGTCTACTCTTTCTAAGACCTTTAAATCCATCTGAGTATCATATCCTGTCAAAGTAACTATATATGACCGATATACCTAACCTACCACTACAGAATCCCTAACATGAGCAGAAACATGTACATAAAAATCAAGTAACTCACATAACATATCCAAACTGTAAGAAAAGTATGTAGACACTTAAGAATAGGAAGAGAATGGATCAAATAATATTATAGCCAACTGATAACAAACCAGAATAATTCTTGTGATAACATATGATGCCTCTGCCTATGGCCTACCAAAAAAGCATAACATTGGACACGACTCCCCTCAGACTATGAACCTCTAAGGCCACTACCTCGACTAAAATAAGAACTAACTCTACCTGAATGAGATTCACCTATGCTTGAATGAGAGTCGCCTCTGCCATTCTGTGTACCTCTACTAGTCGAAAGCTATGTAGGCGTAAAAGTCAAAGCCTGAGAACCTTTATAGGAACCAACAGATCTAAGCTTGGGGCAATCCCTCACAAAATTTCCCATGCCACCACACTCAAAACAACCCTTATTATACATAGACTGATAAAAGGAACCTAAATGATCAGAATGCCCTCCACAGCCTAAAGGTTTATAAGATGAGCCCGATGAAATCTATATCGTACTGGAAATACTATCCCCTACATAATTAACCTCAAACATTGGCATAGCTATATGAATAGGTCTACTAGACTAAGTGTAATAACCCCTCCCTAAGTAGCGTTGGCTCCTAGGTGGAGCACAACTATAATCACCTAAATGGCATGCCCTCTTAACCTCATGCTAATCAACTCCTTCATGCCGAATCATTTGAATCTCTTTGGCAGCATTTACCACCTTCTAAAATATAGCCGCAGAAGAGGCATCTTGAGAAACACCTATAAGAATTAAAATAATAAACCTCCTCACTTTATCAGCCTCGGAGGGAAGTATCATCAATGTGTACCTAGCAAAGGCATGAAATTTGCTTTTATATTCAGCAATCGACAAACCCTCCTACTCTAGCCCCTCAAACTAATCCCTCTTGTTCTCTCTCACACTACATGGAACAAACTTATCTAGAAACACTAGAGTAAACTGATCGCATTAAAGTGGAGGTGACCAGCTGTCCTACTATCAATCAAATCTCTCTACCACCACTTGGCCGGGCAAATTATCTAAAATATTTTGTAGTCAACTCCGTGAGACTCTACTAGTCACAAGTTATGCAACCTATCATAACATCTAACTATAAAATCATACACATCCTCACATAAATCACCAATATATACCAAAGGAATCATCACCCTGAACCTTACAACCATCTTCTTCTTATCCAAGGTCATGAAAAGTCTATTGGCCATAGGTGATGCAACACTTGGGAATACCCCCCAATATAAATGGGGAGCTACAATAGAAGTTGCTAAATCCTTGAAGTAGAAAACATCTAGTCTAGTGTTTGACCTCCAATATGAGATGTGAACCATCTGAGGCAACATGTAACACATTTGCCTGAGTCAACCAATAAAGAAACCCCAATATACAAACCAAAGCATCTTGAAGAACTAGAGTATCAATAAAACCAGGTAGAGCCTAAGATGGTCCATAGTCCTCACCATGATATAACTCATCACCATAAAAACATTTGGATCCAGAAATACTACTCTAGCATGACCCTGGGTGGTTTCACAACCCTAAATAGAGACAATGATGGCACCTGTCACACTCTCCGGTACAAGAAAGCCTATCCATACTCAAACATAATTAAAGAAATAAAACATAAACGGAAGAAGTAAGGACTAGTAATAATCCCTAAATGACATAAGGAAGAGGTACAGTATCAACATATCATCCCAGGTTTGGTTGTTACTAGAATAATCCTCTAATGTCGAATAATAATGAAATAGTTTGAAGCGCCTTAAAGGCGAATAAGCATAAGATAAAAAAAGAAGACATCTGGGTAAGCTCTGAGATCCAATAGTCGTAACCTCAATCTTTAGAAAATAGACATGGGGAATCATGATCGATGCTCAAGCTACCCACTCTATACCTGCAAGTAGGGTACAAAAAAGAAAATCAAGGGTGAGTACAATACATATGTACTCATCAAGTAATAGTCGACCACTAACCCTAATCCCAACCATCCTAATCAATCGAATAAACATGCACTTAGGAAAAACTACTCCAGCCTAATAAATATCAATACTTAACAAGATAGCCAGTTCAAGTAAGTCAGACGTGTACAGGTTTATGATCAGCAATAGTAGAATAATTCACCTCAAGATAGAATTTCACCAACACAATACTATATCCACACTATGCCAAACCAAAAATCAAGGATAAGATAAGAAAATCCCATATCGTGCAACCAAACAGAATAGTAGAATAATTCACCTCAAGATAGAATTTCACCAACACAATACTATATCCACACCATACCAAACCAAAAATCAAGGATAAGATAAGAAAATCCCATATCGTGCAACCAAACAGATGAGTATGATAATAATGATCCATCAGATGAGTATGACAATGATGATACATCATACGAGTATGATAATGATGATGCAACATATGAGTATAATGCAAGCCTGTCTCATTGTATACTCCTTCCAAGCCTAAGATCCAGGAGAGGACCCATGGAATGAGCAACTTGTCTTTGGCTGCCTAGCTTGCAAAATTTGAGATTCCTTCATCAAAGTGCTTGGCTATTTGCCAAAGTCCACAATGGGTGAACCAAACTAAACAGAAATGGCCTAGGCTGACTTGACTTTACCAAACTAGGACTTTCCTTTGCCAAACTCACCTGCCTAACGCCAAGGTATAGGGATGGTCTCCAAACTACTCTCTTGCCTTGCCAAAGTAGATGGTAGATTGATGTCACTTTGGCAAGCACTCCTTGAGTTTTGCATATCGTCGTTGAGTTTTGCACAAGAACCCCAGCTAACCAAACTATCTTCCCACTCGCCAATCTCACGAGAGGACACTTGAAGCTGATGATTTGTACTTCTGTGGTCCCCCTTATACCTTTTTTGTCCTTGTACTTGCCCTTTATGGTAAATTCCTTTTGTCCCAAACAAGAACACCATTTTTCCCCTTTTTGGATCAAACAACACTTTTTGAATATTCTTCTTCAAAAAGCTGAAGATCATGAAGAACACCATGAACATTGATAAACTTAAAAAATTCATAACTCTCTTGGCTCCAAATTTAATAGAATTTGAGATTTATGCTCTCCTTGTTATACAGAACAAACCTCAATGTTTTCCATGCTCTAATTTTGGTATAAAATTTTTAGATATTGAAACCCACTTCAAGCTATGAAGAACACCATGAATAAGGTGAAACTTCAAATTTTGAGCCTACTGAATTTCAACTCCATTTGCTCCTAAATTTTAGCTTCGAACTTTTTTTGATAGAGAGAACAAACCCCAATATAATTAAGCCTTCAATTTAACCTAGATCTTCATCCCACTTGTTCTTCCTCAAGTATTCTCCACCTTCAACAATGGTAAAAGCTTTAATTCACCTCCAAACAAGTTGAAACTTTATATCTAGACTCAATATCACTAGAGAAACACAAATCAAGTGATAGAAACTCAAACAAAAACAAATCAAATAAATTTTTTTTGGAAATTTTCCAAAAGTTATTTTCAAACAAATTGTTTTTTTTAAAAAAAAAATCAAATTTATGAACCAAGGATTAAAAATTATTGGAACAACTCTTTAACCTAAGCTTTGATACCAAATGATACAATTCTAATCCAATTCTATCAATGACCTACTTTTCAAATGAACAATCCTCCGTACCATCCAAGACAAGCTACCCCGGCCCACATCTAAATCCATAACCCTATCACCAACCACAAGAGAACCATTCTTTTGTGACCAACCAAGCTTACAACCAAACTTTACCCCAAAATATATCAAGTGCATCATGGCCTTGATCCTATATGTCACCCGTACAAAATTATCCACAAATGCCTTACCAAGACTACCAATACTGAAACCTTTTTTCTAACAAATGGAATGATGACATCAATCACAACGATAAGTTTTGGGAGCCCAAAAGTAGGGAAGGGTATAAAGAATAAGCTCAAGGGTATGGAAATAAAGGAGATAATGGGTAATAGAGGAGATAGGTAAGGAGAGTAGAATAATCAAGATAAAGGCTTAAACAAGATCACGGTTACATTTCTAAAATTCAAAGGAAGTAGTGACCCGGGTGAATTTCTTAAATGGAAGCTTCAAAGTGAGAGATCTTTCTCACAAATAACATTTTAGAATCTTTGAAGGCGAAGTATGCCCTTACTCAATTTGAGTGTTATGCTTCAACTTGATGGGAATCAAAGAGGAGGGAAAGAGAGAGTCACTATAGCTACAAGTTGCCTACTTGGCAAAAGTTGCTTGGTCTTATGGAGTATTGGTATTTGACTCCAAGCTACTACTAAGAAGTTATAAATAAGGTATACATGCTAAGGCAAGGTACCAAGAGAATTGAAAAGTACTATGATGAGTTTTAGAACTTGAGGATGAAGTCGAAGTTTGAAGAGCACATATAATACACGATGATAAGATTTGTGGCCAACTTGAGGCATAAAATCTTAAAATGCTTAAAGCTTGAGAAATATGAGAGTCCTAAGGCATCTTTCTATGACTCATCAAAGATGTAAATAGATTTAAATGAGGAGAAAACTTACAAGACCAAGAGTTATTCAATTTTCTCATAGGACAAAAGGTGATGATAGATGGAAGACTCCAATCCTTCACGAGCAATTCAAAGGTAGTGGTCAAGCTAAGGCTGCTTACAATACCAAACAGAATGATATACCAAAAGGAGGCAACCCCGTAAAACCCAACTTTCCTCGACCCTATACTATTCAATGCTTTAGATGTCAAGGAAGAGGGCATATTTTTAGTGAATAGCTCATAGGATAACAATTGTGGATCTTTGGGATGGTTATAAAACTGTGGAGGATGATAGTGAAGGAAAGATTAAGAGGGAGAAAGATAAGAGTGGTGAAAAAGGAGTGACCTCGGGGGATGAAGAGGAAATATTAGAGGAGAGAGTCAATTTTACTTGCCTTATTAGGAGAGGAGGACTCTTACAAAAGGATGACACCAACTTGAAGACATATGACAACCCCTCTTATGATAATTAAAAGGTGGAGGATAAAAGTAAAGACTACATACTTGTTTCAATAGAAGAGATTGACTCGGATTAAGGTGAAAGGGAGTTGTGTATGGTATCCAAGACAAATGAGTGTTTAAAGGGCGTGGATAAGGATTGCTCTTTAGTGTGACTTGTTGGCACTGATCTTGTGTCATATCCTAAACATGGTTCTAGCACTTTGCCTAGTACTATCTCTTCTATTTTGCAGGCCTATGAGCAACTACTTCCAAACAAGGATCCAAAGATAATTCCTCAAAAATATGGAAAGCAAATCCTAATAGAGCTCTTGTCTAAGGATCCCTACCTTAGAGAGAGAAATGGAAACCTAACTTAATGGAGAAACGTGAACAAACTCTCATAGGTTGATGGATACTTTATGGAAGTGAGTGAAGCATCTTACCCTATGGATCTAAAGGAGGAGTTACCTACCAAGAAAAATCCTACAAAATAGTGTGAAGACCAAGACTGTTTGTCCAAGATGATGCATGGAAGGGAAGGTCCTTATAAAGAATGTATGGAGGAATAGAAAGCAAGCTCAAAGCCTCATCCTCAAGGTATGTACCTATCCATCTATATTCATAGTGATCCTTGGGGATATGATAATATTTACCATATGGTAAGTAGATTCTTAGAATTGAGTGACCTGCTAACATACCATGAGAAGATTGAAGTCTCCAAGATTATTTCATGGTTTATTTCTTTTGTGCTTAAATTGTGTGAACTCCATAATTTGGATTCCAACTTTACTTGTTATTTGGGAATGAATCCATGGTGTATCCATGATGCCCAATTTATGTGTCCTAATCCATTTCACACTTATATGGTTAGGCAAGTTGAGTTGTTAGGATGGATTCTTAGGAGCATTCTAAGATTATTGAACACTGGAAATGCATTCTATAGTTCGTCCAATCTCTCGAGAAGCATGAATCCACTCGTTGATATACTCCATCTAGGAGTTTATTTGGTATAGGACAAGGGGTTGTACTTGAAATGCTTTACCTCGCCCTGATGTGTTCTAAATTATAAATACCTTCTTGTTAACGTTCAAGCTTTAAAGTGTGTATTCACAATTGAGAACCCTTGGGGTGAGTTGAATGACCTTCATCCTTTTCTTTATTACTTGTTTGCATATTATGACCCTTTGTTAAAATATGATCTCAAGCTTGTGAACTCTAAAGAAATGTGTCATTACCTATTTTGGGAGTTGTCTCTATACTTGTATCCTTGTTTGACACAGTTGTGTGTAAGTTGTACAGACCACAACTAGTGGATGCTAAGTTGCTTGTTTGTTTTTGGGAGAGTCCATCGGCATCGAAGGCTTCTTTTCACCTTTATAGGGTTGGACAAGTTGAATTTTCAAATGGGGCTCTTAGAAGCATGCTTGATACTATGAGAAAAAGGACCCCAATTCATTTGGAGGACTATTTGATATGGAGTGATTTGACTTCTAATAGATCCCTCAACCATTCTAGTAGTATGGATTCATTTGTACACTTCCTCTCTTTGGGAAGTTTCTTGATAGAGAAGGTGACTTTGTGATTAGAATTCCTTTTCTTATTTACCAGTACTCTTATCTATTGGAGCACTTTAGAAGAGGTTCATGATCTTAGAACCTTCATCTAATACCTCTTTGCTTATGATGATATCTATGATGGTATAGTATTTGTTTTCTATGGAGGTAGAGATATGTGGGTTCCTCATTTTTTTGACCCTAATGTACCATTATGGGTGCTTGCAATACTTTTGGTGTGGTCTTATTGCGAGGCGATGAAACTATTGTGTCTTATGGCTCCTAAAGTAAATGTGATATCATCTCTTAGGAATATTTAAGCCATTAAAGCCTTTGTAGTTTCCTTGTATCATGGTGTTTGTTATAGCCAAAACTTATGTACCTTGTATGATGAGTTCCTTTCATTGGAAGAAAAGGATATTTGGTTGTATTTTAAATTTGTGCTCCCTTGGCAGGACAAATTGTTGCTAACCCGCATACTTTGAGGATATTTTGGTTGCTTTTCCTTCTCATGTGTTTGTAGGATTTGAATTAAACGACGAATCCTTTGTAAGAAGGGGAGGATGATACAAGCATGAGTAGAAACATATTCCAAGGACACTCATTTGAAGCCGAGTCAAAGATTTCAATGAGTCCCAAGCTATAACTATGGAAGGAGAATCATGGGAAGACCTCACAATGAACCAAAAGAAGACCTCTTATGTATGAAAGGCCAATGGAATGAGGAAAGGAGAGGACAACAAGCTATCCACTTTGGCAACACACCATGGCATTACAACCCATATACTAATCACAATCCCAAATAATCGATCTTACCGGTATATCTCTTGGACAAGTCATTTTAGAAAATATTTCCTTTTATTTCAAACTCCATTGTTTCTCAGTGGTACCAGTTCCATAAATAATTCAACAAATGAATATGCATACACATGGTAATGTCAAGTCCAGATGTAAATTCAAATTAATCAAATCAGCCCAATAAGAATCACATATGAATTAATACTCAAAAATATCAAAGAACCCATATACAATCCCCACACGGGCGTCATAATAATAATAATCACCCCAATTAGTACTGAGGTCAACACAACCCCCCACACGAGCATCACAATGATAATAATCTTCCAAATCAATAAGAAGGTTCACACAATTACGAACATCACAATAATGATAATCAACCCAAATAATCTAAACATTGAGAATTCACCCAACCCATAGCATGCTTTACATGATAAGTTTCCTATATTTTCCCTAATTCTGATATAATTAGACTCAAATGCTCAAAAGGGAAATATACTCATCAACAAGCATGTTTGGAAATTCACTTCCACTCATAATACATAGCAATCATGCTAGAATTCCTTTTTTTAACTTTCTCAATTATAGCCACAATCTCTTTATACCCGAAGCAGTTACTAAACCCCAATTATTCCATTAATTTTCGCTAAACACTGATTCAAACCCTCAAGTAAATACTCACTATCAATTTATTCATGATTAATGATTTATTTATCAACACAATTTACCAACCATATCAACAAGTAGAGGAAACATTCAAGATGTTCAATTTATTACTTTTAACCCAGCATAAACACTGATACCCATATAGATGCTCACCATATCATCTATATGGGACCCCCAAATCCCCAATTATTCACAATACACAATAAACTAGACATAGAATATAAAAACCTCAGAAAAGGGTCAAGGTAAATCTCAACTCGCCTTAAAGAAGACTCGCAAAGCCAAACCACAAATCAAAGAATCATATGGAAGCTCTACTCTCTCGAATCACCACCGAGCACGACTAACCTAGTTAAACACGAGATCTACATGTAAATATGAGTCCAACGATACTCATGTTGATATACTTTGGTTCTCGATCCAAAACTCAGTCCAAAAATCAACCCAGAGAATAAAAGGGAAAATTTGGTATTTTAGTAGAAAATCACTTTATCCATAGTTTAAGGGTTTCAAATTTAATCTTTCATAAAAAAAATGGAATTGAAATCGAGTTAGAAATCATCAAAATATCAATTTTTCTCTTTACAGGTAAAACTCCAAAATTTCAAGTTTAAAACCCATGATTTGAAGATGATTTCACAGTTTTGTCAATGGGTAATGATAAAAACAAGTTTTAGAAACTCACCAAAGGCTCAAATCTTGAAATCCCACAAGAAATTGCTTCAATCCGAGATCCCAAGCTCTAAAAATGGTGAAAATAGATTTTTAGATCGTAATTCACATTCTTAAAGCTGCTACCGAAAATGGACTTTGCAATTGTGGTCAAACCTTTGCGTTCGCAAGGTTGACTGATCCAAACCAATCGTGATCGTAATGGTTCAATCGTGTTCACAAAGCTCTAAACCGACCCATCCCACAAATCATCCGTCATCGTAAATGCGCCCTCCCTCCGCAAACGCAATGCACAAGGAACTTTTTCATCTCGAATGTGAGGTTAGGGTCAGAAACACGATGAAGAAAAGGTCTGGAACCAACAACAACAAATGACAGCAAAAATTATAAGTCTCAAACTTCCCGATGGACCTTCAAAATACACTTGGAACCCTGTGAACACATTCCAAAAATGCTACTAAACTAATTTCAATGTTCTGAACTTAATGGGACATTCAGAACATGCAACAGAGGTCTTTACCAACAAGTCTCACCCAAACACCAATTTAGGCCAAAAAACTAATCTCTTGCCCAAACACTCAAAAATCACAATGGAACCTTGGAACGAAAACCAACTATGCTACTAACCCAAAATTTACATTCTAAAGTTGACGGAACAGACAGAATTTTCATCTGACGCTCGTATCTTAGAATGTGGACTAAAGTCAACTATATCAACCCAAAGATCCTCCAAAACCAAAAACGCATGTGCAACTCATAAATTCTATAAAGCAACAACGAAGAAGGGTGAAATGGTCAAAATACAGAAAAATCAAAAAATCACCCTAAGAGTTGTTACAGGTGGCTATAGGTACTCGACCGCCAGCAGGTGCTGTAATACAGGCTCAACTTAGACCTCACGCCCGCCTCTACCTCATATTGCACCCCTAATAGCGGTGCGGGTGCAGATATAGGCTCCTGATCTCTGGTCACAGATGAACGAGTCCTCACCATCTATGAGAGAATAAGACAACAAGATTAGAATTCTAACTGAGTCAAATGTGCATGATAAGCAATGAAAGAATGAAAGTTACATAAATGTCCCATAGCCTTTGAAGATAGATACTACATCATCGTATCAATCCACAAGACTCTACTAGACATTGCTCCTGTACTCATGAGATCGATCAACCTAGGGCTCTGATACCAAATTGTCATGATCCAAAATAATAAGTTGTGATGGCACCTATATTTCTAACCTATAGGTAAGCCAATCCAAAAATTTTACCAATTCAATTCAATAGGTCTAGTAGAAAGGTGTCACGCCCCAAATCCTATTAAGGCGGACTGGCACCCGAAGCCGATATGGCCCGAGAGAACCAATCTATGCTCATGAACATTCGTATGCATATCCTCGTATGAACCTTATTATACCTCATGCAACTATGCGAAAATCATGGACATGGAAACATATGCCATATATATATATATATATATATATATATATATAAAACTTGGCCGTTAAACCCATATATGTCTACAAAAGCCTCTAACAGATGCATCTACAATACCAACTTAAAGACGGGACAAGTCCCCGCTTTATACAACATTTACAACATCAAAATAATTATACAACGGTGACTCGAAAAGCCCCGAACCAACTGGAGCTCACCAAAAATCTGCAAACGATCCACAGTCTACTGAGGTGGTCTACTAGCACCTGCACCTGCAACCAATAAAGTAAGTCCCCCAAAAAGGGGTCAGTACGAAGAATGTACTGAGTATGTAAGGCTCATAAGAATTATGTCATACAATGATAACAACAATAGAGTCAATATAAGAGAAATAGTGAATGTGAATTAAACTGTCTTTCTGTATGTGGGGAACCATGTATATTACATTCTTTACTTCTCTTGTATTCATATTTATTCATCTTTATTGTTCTAACCATGCTAGGCTGTTTTGTAGCCCCCAGGATTAGATTAACCCATGCTAGGTACTTTGACCCCTGGGATGTTACATTAACCCATGCTAGGCTTTCGTGTCGCCCCTGGGATGTTATTAACCCATGCTAGGTACTTTAACCCCTGGGATGTTATCGTAACCCATGCTAGGCTTTTATATTGCCCCTGGGATGTATCGGGATCAACCCATGCTAGGCTTTTCTGTCACCGCTGGGATACGGATCGACCCATTCTAGGTATTTTAACCCCTGGGATACCACCCATGTTATTCATTAATTATACATTACTTCTTCCTATTGTTATTCTTACTTCCATTCTAAGAGTGATACATTGAAGAGCATAACCTTATGTGAAGCACACACATATATAAATTACTATATTCCTTTACTTCATGAGATTGACACATTTACTTGTGAGGGATAGATATATTAGCCTGCACGTTACCTCCTTCATTACTTTTATGAGATTGGTACTTTTACTTGTGAGAGATTGGTACAAAGTTAAACATAATATTATTGGGTTTTAGAACATGACATGATTGGAAAATGCTATTCAAGAATAAATAGATTCTCTTTACATCTTACTCTCTTTGCGATAGTTCTTTTAGAAATTACAACGTTATGACACCTTTGGAACTTCAGTCAATGATTAAGAGATAAGTGAATTATAAGTCATCTAAGAATAGGACATATATGAATAACAATATATGTCAACCTGAATTGATATACTTCAAAACCTCTCGGAATAGAACAAGCCCAACGTCAATGCGAACAATATGTTGTAGAAGAATACGGAAAGAGAAACCTTACATACCTTCACTTCCAAGTATGAATACACAAGCCTATATATGAACACAATAGTCCAGCTCCTTCCTTATGTTTAACTCTACAACACAAATACATAGCGGAGTTTACATTAACCACCAATTACCTTACAATGGCATATGACGACAATAAGTTACATGTTTGCCTTTAAAATGTCAATTCCTTCTCCACAATGACACTCACGGCATTGCCATAACAACAATATACCAATCATTCCATACATTGACCACAACATCATATACCAATAACATTTCACCACAAAGTTTCTCCTTTACACTTTCTCATTCACACCATATCACAATTAATCCATCAAGTCACCTTAATACACCTCATAGTACATATCGGCCAAAATCCCATAATTTACACTTATAAAAAAATAACAAGTTTAATAACATAATCACACCATACAAGTTGATATTTCATTCATACCATGCTCTTTCATCAAACCCACAAGTCATATTTCAAGTTACAATTCCATGGATAACATATCTTTTACAAAAACACTAAGTGCCATGTTCAACATTTCCAAGCATAACCAACATGATCTACATACTATCCCATGCATATAATATATTAATCCATAAGAATAGTCACTTACCCAAGCTTGAAAAATGATGATCTTGCTCCAAAAGATGGCTTAGAGTTCTTAGGGTTTGAGAGAAAAATGGTTGAGAAATATCTAGAAAGCATGAGAGTTCCAAATGAATAAAAATCAGCTTTTAGCCCTTTATATAACCCCTGGGGTCATCCTTAGCCACTCTTGGCATTTAATGCTATGTTTGGCTTGGTCAATGGAAGAATGGGTGGCCCATGTTTTCTTCCTTAGTTTGGGCCTTTTATTGAACCCAATTCACTTAACCCAATAAAATCAATAATTTCTCATGTTTAAATCATCTCATACGTGTTACGACAATATTCCCACTAACGCAATTTACATTCGTGGCCTCAATCCCAAAAACAAGTGATTCTAGCCACGTATGACCTATTTTGACCAAAAGGGTAAAATCGTCATTTGGATGCCAACTTCGTCCACGAATAATCTTATCAAATGGAATTCCAATTACTTCAATTATTCCATGTATAGGCTCATGGTTGTAGAAGGAATGTGGCAAAAATCGGTCCGGTACGTCCCCGGGCACCCTTGGGACTTAGAAAAATTTCCAACTTTTGAAAGGTGCGCACAAGCAGCCTGGCATGCCCTTGGGCGCGCCAGCTTGCTGCCTGTGCCCAAAAAATTTGGGCAATAAGCGGCCTAGCACGCCCTCTGGTGCGCCTGACCCTTATTTTTTTTAAAAAAATTCGTTTTCGACTTTTCTTTGCAGGTTCGGTTAGATACTTCAAGTTCTATTCTTTAACTTACTTCTTACCTTTAATATCCTTTGTTTGGAGGTCCTCCAAGCCTCGTTTTTAACCCCACAAATGCTCCACGGAGTCACAAAACACCTCCTACGAAGGTCTAATCACATGTACGAGGCCCAATATCAATTATCTCATCAATAACATTACAAAATACATACTTATGGCTCTCGACACCCAAGTAAACATTGTTCAACGTCGTCAAGTAGGGTTGGGAAAGTACGGGGTGTTACAAAAGGTAAAGAGACAAGACAAATATCTTAATACTAAGTCTTTCATAAATAAAATGCGGAAAATCAAAACTACAACCCAAGTTGGTGTTATAAGTACAAGAGCTTCTACGATACGATGGAAGTCTGAAACTAGAATGACAAGTCTAAATGTAAGAAATACACTATCTGAAAACTTAACAACAGAATAAATAAAATGATAGATTAAGGAGTGGGCCACAGAACAACCAAGCAGCTCACTACTACTTCAAAGTAATCCAACCTCAAACTCAGAAAGCTCCACGAGATGCACTCTTACCCGAATTGGATCTACACCACAAAATAATGTACCAAAGGTAGTTTGAGTAGTAACATGATTTATGTAAGAAATCATTCTCTAAATTTACAAGTCTACAATATACTTAACAATCAAATTTTCACTGAAATAGGGCGTAACCAATTGCCACAAAATACTCAAATATCAATTAAGCACATAATAAAGTAAGTATGAAAGATGTAATGTGATGTAATGCAATGCAATGAGATGATATACCTCAAGTGCCCAGAAATCTCTAAACTATCTCTACACGATACTCCTTGGAAATACATTGAGTATTCGTGACGTATGGGGGACTCGCGAGGTCCATATATTGACACAAACAATCTCCACGTGCCTGTACAGACGATCTTAATACACTATCATAAAATCAATCAATCTCCAGAATGGACAATATCCACATGCTCAACTCATAATCATAGAACAATCGCAGCACGAACAATATCCATATGCTCGACCCTTGCTCATACTTGATTTGATATCAATGCATGTGCATAATATAATATCAATAGAATAGGAGATGATAATGCATCTCCTTTCAATCAAATAATGAGCATGAAATATATTCATCTTGACTATCACAAATATATGGGTCAAATAAAAAATCATGAACACACAAACGCAATCAAGTTGACAATTCATCAACTAATGCCTATATGCTTTGGCATTCTTAAATTACAGAGTAATAAACTTTCTCTTTTATAACGCCTATACTCATACCAATTCCTGTCACACCATGGGTATGAGACTGATATGATTACTTCTATAGAATGTGGAGATAATCCATATTAGTTTCTTGGTTTAAAATAGGATAAAATATATTAGCAGCAACTAGTATTATAGTAGTTACCAACAGTTATCTACAGCAATAACTGTTTTTCTATGTTAGGAGTTATCATGTGTTTTAGTTTAAATAGATGTATGTAGAAGAAATTTTGTAGAAGGAAAAATATTAGTATTATCAAGTATCTGGATATTTGTCCACTCCACACGGATATGGTTATCGGTTAATGTGGTGTTTCAGATTCTTGCACTTTATTTAACCAGTAAAGTTTCATTTTCATCTCTTCTTTGTCCTAGTTTCTATCATTGGCATCAGAGCAGTAAGATCTTCCATGGTTAACACATGGACCAATGCTTCCAACAGTGAACCCATCATGTCGACTCATGATCAGATCGGCCAACAATTGACAACTATAGTAGTAAATCTGGAACTTTTGTACATTTGAAGTTAATGCAAACAATGTGCAAAGTATTGAAGATAACCAAAATGAACCCATAACCCCTACTAATTTGGCAGAAATCTCATTTCATGAACTTCTGGGCAAAGAATCTACTTCAACTTTGAAACTTCAAGGCACTCTTTGCAGGCGTAAAGTGCTGATGTTGGTAGACAGTGGTTCAACACATAATTTTGTTGCAGAAGAAATTATCACGGAACTTGGGTCGGCAGTCCAATATATCCCTACCTTTGGTGTGCAGATAGGCAATCGTGAAGTTATTAAATGCAACAAAATTTGTTAGGACCTATCAGTAGAAGTTTCTAACTTGGTCATAAAGCACGATTTTTTCCCTTTTTCCATTGGTAGGGCAGACATGGTGTTGGGTATACAATGCTAGCATCCTTGAACACGATACCATCCAATTGGAACGAAAAGTTTCTAACCTTCCAATTGAATGGAAAAACTTTTAAATTGCAAGGTGTTCCTCAGAAAACACACACAATGGCATCTTTCCAACTATCACTTTCTTCTGTATTACCTTCTCAGCGACCAGAACTACTATCAAATGATGAAGGCAAGCTCATTATTTCAGCTGAACAAGTTCTGGCTTATCGTTGGGGATCCCTACCCGCCAATCCATAACTCGAGTTATTGATTCAATGGGTTAGTCAACCTCTGAAAGAAGCAAGTTGAAAAAATTATGATCTGTTAGCTGCGCAGTTTCCTTCTTTTCGCCTTGAGCACAAGGTGACTTTTCAGGGGGGATGGACTAATATGACTGCTTCTTTAGCATGTGGAGATAATCCATATTAGTTTCTTGGTTTCAAATAGGATAAAATATATTAGCAGCAGTTAGTATTATAGTAGTTACCAACAGTTATCTACAGCAGTAACTGTTTTTCTATGTTAGGAGTTATCTTGTGTTTTAGTTTAAATAGATGTATGAAGAAATTCTGTAGAAGGAAAAATATTAGTATTATCATGTATCTGGATATTTGTCCACTCCATATGGACATGATTATTGGTTAATGCACTGTTTAAGATTCTTGCACTTTATTTAACTAGTAAAGTTTCATTTTCATCTCTTCTTTGTCCTAGTTTCTATCAGAGACCCGCATCTTTCGTCCTTACCCATTCTCTAATTCATTTTTAATCTTTAATTAGGAATTGTCCCTCAATAAAGTCTAGAAAGTCTTAATATACCTCGAATAGTGAACAACATATCATGAATCCTTAAGATTTCACCATTGCCTTTCGTAAAGCTTCAAAATGTTTTTAATCTATCAACTATGCACTATTCGTAAGTAAACAAGTTCATAAACATCCCATCATATAACCTGGATATTTCACTATTCTTGTACCCCAAACATTAACCGTACAATACTCAATACATATGTAATGAATCTGCGATCAAGGGAAAAATATAAGAACCGGATAGTGACTCAATTAGCCTTAGCCCTCATGTCAAATTGCACTAATTTCATACCATAGACAGTGGCCATGCTTGGCATAAACACCTTTGTGAAATACATAACCTCTATCATCATTTGGTAATCATTACACTTTAATTGACCATTATTTGTTCTCCCTAGGTCTTTAAGAGAAAATAACAATAAGGTTTTCAAGATGAGTTTTGTTACACTTCAATTAACCACTGTTTGAAATTACCAACAGAAGAAAAGTACCAAGGAAAAAAACTTCTCCAACGTACAAGGGTTAAAATTTTATAATTTCTATATAATCATTGACCATTCATCACCAAATCATTAGTCCTCGTTTATTGGCCTAATTTTCAACCAAAAATCCAATTCTACAGCACCCTCAATTGCAATTCAATTATCTTTTGGCAAAATTATTATTATAATAATAACTTGACAACTATCCAACAATTTAATGTGTATAAACAAAGGGTTCATCGTTACTTTTTACCTGGAACCGTTCTCATTTTCCCTTGTCGAGTGAAATTGTGAAGTGCTCTCGAAAATATTTTATTTTCCAAAACAAACTGTGATTCCAAAAGTGCTACCCCACTAAGTTAAACTCCTTCTCACACATGGCCAAGGTATGAGGTATTAAATAAATTATGGACTTGATCCATTAATCACCATTAAATTAATTATCTAAAATTATCCATTAATTAAATACCTGTAATTAAATGAATAGTTCAAAATTCTTATCTATAATTTACGAGAAAAGTCTTTTAGGGATAAATGAGTTCTAGCATTAGAAATGACCTAACGGATCGTTACAACCCCGATCCTTTCTATCAATTTTTCTAACTAAATAAAACGACGGACAAGATCATTTTATTTAATATTTTTTAAATTTTTTAGTAAACCCAATTGTATCTGTCAGTTATTAAAATATTATCGCAGTAAATATAATAAGCACATAAATACAATTGAGGGTCATACACCAATTTTATATAAAAATAGTTTTTTAAAAATTAAATATTAGCAAAATCGAGGGATTGGATTAGTTTTGTTTGGTTTCATTGACTAACCCAGTCCTTTGATTTTGTTGGATCGGTCTTACATAGTTTTTAATAGTATATATTGTTGAAGTGTGTGACCATCTCATCTAAAAGCTTAAGCTGTTAGAGAGAGCACACTTTTATTATTTAATTATAATTATATTCTCAACACGCTCCCTATTTAATTATAATTATATTCTCAACACGCTCCCTCACGTGCGGGCCTGATTCTTTTTCATGGGCCAAGCACGTGAAAATTCTTTTTAATAATGATTGGCGGTGAAATTCGATCCCAGGATCTATGCCTGCTCTGATACCATGTTGAATTGTGTGACCATCTCATCTAAAAGCTTAAGCTGTTAGAGAGAGCACACTTTTATTATTTAATTATATTCTCAACATATATCACCTCTAATTATCATAAGTCATCTAAATATCTACAAGAAAGTATAGAATTGGCAACAACTTTTGACCAACAAATATAATATTGTTGCTAAATTTAATAATTAACAACAACTTAATATTATTGTTGGCAAATGATGAAACTGTTAGCAACGAACTTTTTATTGTTTCCATAACCTTCAAATCCTGTTGCCATATAGTATGGATAAATAAAATAATTTAAGTATCAATATATTAGCAACAATATATTTTTATTGTTGCTAAAGTATTTTTTGTTGTTGCTAAAATATTTAAATTTCTCCACAACTTTGTTTATTTGTGGCTAATAGTAATAAATTAACTGACCTTTTTCTTAAATTTTCACAAAAGTAGAGGCGGGAAAAAGTTTCCCTCATTTTTCTTCCCTTTTACTCAATTTCCCCTCCTTTCATTTAGTTTAGGTTTTCTCTTCTGCTTCTCCTCTCAATTCCATCAACATTCGATTAATTTTGAATGACTTGGCTCCCATCAAACAAAAATTATGACTTTAATTGGTAAGTTCCTTTCGTTCTAATTTCAATTGCTTCTGGAAAATCAACATCCGGTTAATTTCTTATCATATCCATTCAATTATGTACAAACAAGCCAGACTCATTTCACCAAATAATTCTTTTACGCCTTTCAATTTTGCATTTTTTTCGTTTGCTGTTATTGTCGTTTTTTTGTTTTTGTTCTTTCTGTGATTCCTTTGGTTTAGAAGCTTGAGGGTTCATATTTATAGTGTGCTGGAGAGAACATAGAGTCGATTCGATTGAGTCGATGCCGGAACCGATGTGAACCAGGGTAGCATATGAAAATTGTCCTATGAGGTAGAGGGACTGCATACACTCCACCCTTCTCAGACTCCACTTTGTGGAA
The DNA here is from genome assembly GCA_031232105.1 of Capsicum rhomboideum. NCBI lineage: Eukaryota > Viridiplantae > Streptophyta > Magnoliopsida > Solanales > Solanaceae > Capsicum > Capsicum rhomboideum. The sequence goes on along the minus strand of CP124714.1, from coordinate 108,528,107 downwards.
ATATATTGGGTATGTTGTTGTTGTTGCATATGTAAATTGGAAAATGTGTACAAAGTGAATTTAATGAGAGCATTTCTTAAATCCCTTAATATGCGTTACCTGATCCGGGGTTCCAAAATAACCTCTCTACTTCAACTAATGAGACAAATATCTCACCAGATAAAGAATGTCTTTTCAGTACAAACTAATATTATGTTTTTTTCTACTTAAGTGATCTTTTAGATTCTCAATTTTGATTACTGTATGTGGTTTTCCCTTGCTTATAATTAATGTCATATGTAGGAGTGCACATAATTTGATATGAGGATACATTTGCTGCAGAGATCAGGACACTTAGTGTGGACATGAGGGAGGAATTAGGAGCCCAACCAGTACCAAAAGCAAAGATAAGGTCCAAAAGCATTGTGAGTAGGCCAATTGATGCATTAGTTGCTTCATATTTGGTGGTTTTGAAGTATTGGAACTCATTTTGTAGAGATTCCATGGTAAATGTTAGCATGAGACTCAAAATTGTTTCCTGAAGAATAGTAGCATATCTCCTTTCTTAAGTAAAATTTCCGTAAGAGGTAGTTGACGTGTGTGTATCAATTTTCTCTTTTATGAATTGGAATTCATACAGAATTCTGCAAAAACTCTAGAATAGAATGGTAGAGTGTTTGATGGTCTACATCATCATTCACCAAAATGTTTGTTGGTCACATTTGTTTACTTAACAAGTCACCTTCTAAGGATGAATTGATATGCAATATTTTTAATAGGTACTTAGTTCTCTTCTCGTATGTTTCATGGTGCAGAGTGATACTTCTTAGCTTTAGCTTGGTCATAAATTTTCTTATATTATTCGGTAGTGCCCATGCTTTTTTAATATATACTTGTGTACTTTGTATAATCTTTATATCAAAATTTAATTATATTTGATCTTCTTTGGTAGTAAGCATAGTAAATCAAAATTGTTGGTAATATGATTCATCTGATTCACAAGCTAATGCAAGAGCTTGAGAACTAGAGGGTGTCTCTTCTCTGGTGGTTAAAAATAAGAGTCTGAAAACTTGTAAGCCTTTTGTTGTATGTATAACATTTTTTTTAAATGGGGGTATGGGAGGGAAAATGAGTTGGGGATTACAAGGTGTAAAATCAAACCATCACCAACAAGGTGAAAATTCAAGTAGTCAACCAACTGAGCTATTAAGATTCCCCGTCATGTGTATAACTTGGTTATTTGTTTACTCTATTTATTGGGTGATATGTGTTATCAAATACATAACAACTAAGTTCACTTTGATCACACTGTTCTAGTGTTCTTGGTGACTAGATATTGCTCTTGCATTTAATATAGGTGTCCATTTGCTTTGAAACTACAAATTAATTTTAGCTTTTTTGTGTTTGCAGGTCAGTTAAAAAGAGGTAAATCCAGATTATCACATTGCATTGGCCTGTGCTGGGCTGAAAGGAGATGCACAAGTCCGTGTGAATAAGGCAGGCATTGAGCGTCATATTCATAGGCTTATGATTGAAGATCATGTTATGATTGAACACATAGCTTGTTACATTGTTGGTCTTCGGCAAAACTACACTCAAAGTGGTGTTTTTTTTATTTTTTTGCAAGTAAAACATACTTTTTAGCAATGTTTAGTTTTGAAATGGAGAAATATTGTCCATCGTCCATCAGTTTTATGTGTTGACGATCTTTGCAAATATATGTATAATTCAATAATTTGTTTATATGTTCAATAAAGTTATATAAGAGAATAATTGTTCACATATAGCTTAATGTATATTGGTGGCAAAAAGTAATGTTATGGCCACAGTAATAATTGTTGCTAAAAGCCTTTATTAACAGATTTTTAACTACCATGCCTGCCAACTTTTTTGCAACAGCTAATATTGTTGGGAAAAAAAATTAATTTCGCAATAATAGTTTTTGTTGCCAAAAATTTTTCATAAGCCACAACTATATTACCTATTGCCACCAAAATATAAAAATTGCATCAATATTTTTTGTTGCGTTAAATTGACTTTGAGCAATAATATTTTTTGTCGTTGCATAAACTTTTCGCCACAGTTGTTATTGCAATGGCATGCAACAACTTTTTTTTCATTGCCAAAAGTACATTTTGCAATAATAGTCAATATATGGCAACAAACAAAATTATTGGCAAATGTCTTCTTTCTTGTAGCGTTAGCAAATGATTTTAAGAGAAAATCTTTTGACTTTTCAAACTAGGCAAGTAAAGGTGGACTTCTTTATTAGTATGGTAGACAAATTAAAAGTGGACAGACTGAGTAATTAAGTAGGCATTTGTAATGACCCTTCACGTTATTTTCTCTATTTTTGTGCTTTTTCTGCATTTAGAGCTTTTCTATAGCTGTCCCAAGTCATTTATAACTTGTTGGGACTGACAGTTCGGTTACCAGACAGTTCGGTTATTTTTTATAGCCATTTCCCTATTTTGGAGCCTTTAAAGTTGAGAAAATGGTCTCGGACCAAAACTTAAGGTAAACAACCTTGGATGCCAATTCTGATTATTTTGTTAGCTCCGAAATATTAATTTTAGGCTAGGGCCCTTGATCCAGGTCCTGAGGCTTCCTGACTCATTTTGGACTATTGGTTGGATTTTGGCAAAAATAGAACCCTAGCTGTGGGACCCACATTTTATCAAAATGACCACTGATGGAAATTTCAATGAATTCGCTGAGTCTAGAATGCCAATTTTGATAGTGTAGCATATTTCATTTGTGATCACAGGATTCTAAACGAATCCTAAGGGCCCTTTCGGAGATTTTACAACATAGCAAAGTTGTAAGTGCATCAGCACCTGGTGCAGGCCAAAATTGGCCTTTGTAATCACGAGGCCTTGACCGCATTTGTAAAGGTCAAGGATTTTGGTCTTCACACTTGCGAGGCCTTGACCTCATTCGTGAAGGTCAAGGAATCTTCACCTCCGCATTCGCAAGCTAGCCTTCGCCGTTTGCAAAGAGAAAGCTGTCTTGGCCGATCCAAGCTCCTTTTTCGCGGTTGTGATGGACTGGCCGCATTTATGAAGGCCAGTCTCGGTTGGCTTTCACGTTCGCAACAGGGGTCCCACAATCGTGAAGAACGATCCCTGGCAGTATATATAGTCCCTCCCTTCATTTTCAGTATTTATTCTAAGTATATTTTTATCATTAGAGACACTGGGAACTCAGAAATTAGTTGGGACAAATAATTGGAGCTGGGATTGACTTGGAAACACTAAAGTGATCATTTCCCCTTCCTAATCTCATAAGTTTTCGACTTAATTTATGTTAATTTGTAGTTTAAATTCTTGATTTTCTCATTTTTGATTGTGGTTGTTTTGGGGGATGATTATAGAACTGGTGGTGCTCAAATTTTGAGCACAAGCTCTCGGTACCCCCAGGGATGTTATTGTGATTTCAATTTTGGGATTCCACAAGCAGACCCCACGAGGAATATTTAGCTCGATTTCTGACTCGGAGCATAAATTTGCAATATGGATATCGATGCTCCCGTTTTGACGTGTAAAATATTATTTTGATAGCGTGGTATTAGACGGAGGCTTCTTGGAAGGGGAAAACACCATTGTAAAGGTTTTTTGCGTGTTTCGGTGGCTTCCAGATAGGCTAGACTTACCTTTTTCTAGACTTTGATCTATTGTAGTATTAGTATGCTATTGTTCAAGTTGTGGGTGTGTTCTTATGGTTCGGATATCCATTTAATAAATTCAGATTATTTTAGCCGATTAAGAGACCTTAGAATAGATTTCAGCCTATGATTTCCTTAAGTTGGTAGTTGCCCTCCTTCCAAATTCTTGTTTTAGCATATTTAGGCCCCAGGGACTATAATTAGGAGCCTTAGTCTAGTTCTGGGTAAGTTCTTGCCTTAGATTTAGGTCCCGGGGGTTGTGGTTGACCTTATCGACCCTTCTGAAGTTAGTTGCTTTAAAATAGCACCCAATATAACCTAAATGAGTGTAAAACTGCTTCGTTAGACTATTGCTTGGGATTGGGTTGACTTAATTGCTATAATTAGCTGATTTAGCCCCATTACCCTTGGTGGGTTAGTATTTGAATTTAATTCATGCCTCTTGACTTAATAAATGAAATTTGGTTCTCCTTTAATGATTTGGCCTTCTAAAATAGGAAAAATGACTGGATCGATTATGATTCTGGGATACTATTACTTCTTTCTTACTTATGAGTTTCGGATCGAGTCTGGCATTTGGCATATTGTTATTATTTAATAGTTTCGGTTCAAGTCCGGCATCTACTATACTATTATTATTCACTAGTTTCGATTGAGTCTGACATTTATTATCATTTTTGTTATTGATCGGGGGTTGGGAATCCGGTGGAGACCTGATAAGATTTGTGGGTATCACCATAAAAGGAGTATAAGGTATGCATATTGCAAATTTTGGTTCGTTTAACTTCCATTACTGTTATATCTTGTCCTTACTTTAGTATTACTCGTTGCTTGTACACACCGTGCTTATGGGGGTCTTGGTTGGATTTATTTCTTCTTGTGTGTGCCTTCTAGGCTTATGAGGGTCCAATTAGGTTATAGTTAGGCATTTATTTCTGCTTTTGAGTTACTTATATTTGGTTTACTGCATTTGCTTTGTATAGCTTATTATTTCATTTATGTCTCTCATTTACTACTTTTAGTTTATATACTCGCACTTTATTTATACTTTTATTGTAATTGAGCTCAGTCGACCTATGAAGCCTACTGTGTACCCATTTTTTGGTACTCATACTACACTTCTGTATCTTTTTCCCTGATGCAGACCTTAGTATGAGTCACCGTTGGTGAGACTGACCTCAGGTTGTGTTGTTGATCGAAGACGGGTGAGCTTTCATAGTCTGGAGCTTATCCTCCTGCTTCTGCTGCTATAATAGCATTATTTTGTGTATTCTGAGATTGTGATATATATTTTGTTATTGTCTAGTACTCTTTTGTCTTGGTGGCTCTTGTACTGACCTTATTCGGTCATTGGAGAACTCATTTTGTGTATTTTGTTCTCTTCCCTCTCTTGTGTAACATGCATAATATATATATATTCCTCTTTCAGTTGCTTATATTTATTGTTTTATCCTTATTTATTTATCTTCTGCTATTAGCCCGTTACTCATTGTTCAGGGCTATGATTTGGCTTACCTACTTGTGGGTTGAAGTAGGTGCCATCATGACCTGAGAAAGGTTCACCGGTATCATTGGTACAAGAGCAAGTATCTAGTAGACTTTCGCGGATCGGTACTATGATGTTCGTATCCTATCTTTAGGATTCTATAGGACATTATTAGACAAATCTCACCTTTTTTATTCGTTATCGTGCATTGGGTATATATTGGTTTCTAGATTCTCATTGATTCCACTCTTTTGCAGATGGCTAGGACGCAGGCTATGGCGGCCAGGGATGGGGCCCTCAAGCCTGCAGCCAGGGAACTGATTAAAATTAGAGGTTAATCCCGAGGTCGAGGTTAGGCAAGATCTGCAGGGCCATCTTGAGGCCAGGACATGGAGCCTTCACTAGATATGGTTATTGATCCTGCACCTGAGATAGCACCAGAGGATCTGCCGCCACAACAGTCGATGGGCCCAGGGGCAGCTTGGATGGGCCCAGAGGATCTTCAGCTTGGATTTATATCTTCTTCTATCCTCCATAATACCTTTGTGTAGTTATTGGGTATGGTTGGTGGCCAGCCTATGGATGGGGACCAAACATCCTCTCAGGGGGCAGCCCATGGTTGACTTGGTATAAGAGCATAGCCTGCAGTTGCGACTCTAAGAGTAGAGCTTCTATAAGCACTAGTAGTTCCACAGCCAGCAGCAGCCCAGCCAGCCATTAATTCTGAGGAGCAGAAGATGCTGGGTCGATTTCTTAGATTAACTCCATCGAGGTTTGCATGTGCCCCAAGAGAGAATGCATTTGAGTTCTTTACCAGCTGTGAGGAGAGGTTGCGTAATTTGGGCCTGGTTGAGTCGCATAGTGTGGATTACATCCCTTTTCAGTTTGATAGAGCAGTGATGTAGTGGTGGAGGGGATATCTTGACTCCAAGCTAGTTGGATTTCCTCCTATGACTTGGACTTAGTTCTCCAAGTCTTTCTTGGGGAAGTATATGCCTCATAACATGTGTGATTGCCTGACGGATGAGTTCATCGGGTTGCAGCAAGGTTTGATGACATTGATGGAGTATGAGGCAAGATTTCATGATTTAGCCATAAATGCCACCATGATTCTGCCTACCAAGTATGAGAGGATATAGTGCTTTGTCAGAGGATTGAGACCTCCACTCTATATGGCTGCTAAAAGTCTAATAGTTGCGTGTAGATCTTTTGTTGATATTGCTGATTATGTTTACACTATAGAGGAATTGCATCACGAGGCCAGTAGGGGCAGCAATAAAAGACCTCGCCATCAGGGCTAGAGTGGGAGTTATAGTAGTGCTCAGTTCAGGGGTAGAGGTTTTTAGGGCCAGTATCCTTAGCAGTAGCCCTATTAGTAGAAGGTCAATCTAGTAGGCCCATTCAGGCTGCGCTTAAGATTTCAGATGGGGGTCATCCTGGTTATAGTGATTTTAGTGGTCATAGTGGTGGTCAGCCATCGGGGGTATTCTGACAGGGTCTTTAGGCTGAGGTGCCCATTTCAGGTCAGCCGGACCTTCTTGTCAGGTAGAGTGCCAGGGCATGCTATGAGTGTGAGATTGTTGGTCCTTTTCCAGAGAGTGTCCCTGATGTGGGATGATTTATCCTTCTACACAGAGTGTTCATCCGATTAAGTCAGTGCCACCTTAAGTTAGAGGTGGTACACAGGGTCATAAGGGTGGCCCCCAGGGTTTCCATAGCGGTCCTCAAGTAGGTAGGGTAGGTGGTTGGGTTGGCGCCTAGTCAGGAGGTGAGTGGAGTTATATATATGTTGTTCCTGATAGCCCAAAGGTTGAGGCTTCAGATGTTGTTATTATAAATATAATTTTGGTGTGCCATGAGCCAGCTTCTTCTTTATTTGATCCAGGTTCCACGTATTCTTATGTGTCTACTTATTATGCATCTTCATTGGGGTTGTCTTCTGAGCCATTATCTATACCTATGCATGTAGCTACTCCTGTGAGTGATTCTTTAGTAGTGGATCGGGTATATAGATCGTGTATTATGAGTGTTCGAGAGTATGACACTCAGGCTGACCTTAGTGTGCTAGACATAGTTGATTTCGATATTATTCTGGGCATGGAATGGTTATCCCTCTACCATGCGGGGTTGGATTGCTTTACTAAGATCGTTACCTTAGCCATGCCTGGCATACCCCTGGTTTTGTGGCAGGGTTCTTATAGTCACACGCCATCGGAGATTATTTTTATATTCGGGCTAGGAGACTAGCAGCGAGAGGGTGTGTGTCTCACCTTGCATATGGTCTTTATGTTTGTATGGAGAGTCCCCTGCTTGACTGTATTCCTATAGTCCATGAGTTCACTAATGTCTTTCCTACCAACCTACCTGGCCTTCCTCCTAAGCGTGATATATTTTTTCTACTGATCTTGAGTCGGGCACACGACCCATTTCTATTGCACCTTACCGTAAGGCTCCTGCCGAGCTGAAGGAGCTAAATATTCATCTTTAATATCTTCTATGTAAGGGGTTTATTAGACCGAGTATATCTCCTTGGAGTGCGCCTGCCATGTTTGTGAAGATGAAGGATGGTTCTATGCGTATGTGTATTAATTACAAGTAGCTGAATAAGGTGACAGTGAAGAATAAGTATCATATGCCTTGTATCGATAATCTATTTGACCAGCTTCAGTGTACAACTGTGTTTTCCAAGATTGACTTGAGATCTGGCTACCATCAGTTGTGGATTCGGGCGGAGGACATCCCTAAGATAGCCTTTAGGACTCGCTACGTCCATTATGAGTTCCTGGTGATGTCTTTTGGTTGACCAATGCCCTAGTAGCGTTTATGGACTTGATGAACCGTGTATTCAGGCCTTATTTGGACTCCTTCATGATCTTATTTATTGATGATATTCTTATCTATTCGAGGAGTAAGGAGGAGCACAAGCAGCATTTGAGAACTGTGCTCCACACTTTAAAAAATCATCGGTTATATGCCAAATTCTCAAAGTACGAGTTTTGGCTTGAGTCAGTAGAATTCTTGGGGAATGTGGTATCCAAGGAAGGGATCATGGTAAACCTGGTGAATATTGAGGCCATTCGTGATTGGTCTAGGCCTACATCTCAGACTGAGGTTCACAGTTTTATTGGGTTGGCAGGCTACTACAGACGGTTCATCAAAGGATTTACCTATGACCAGATTGACTAGACAGGAGGTTCCTTTTCAGTAGTCCAATATGTGTGAGGTGAGCTTTCTAAAGCTCAAGGACTTGCTCATTTCAACTCCTATTTTGACTCTTCCTATTAAGGGCGAGGGGTTTACTGTATATTGTGATGCTTCAGGTGTTGGTTTGGTTGTGTTCTGATGCAGCAGGGCCAAGTGATAACATATGCGTCGAGATAGCTGAAGGTGCATGAGCGTAACTACCTCATTCATGACTTGGAGTTGGCGACAATAGTTTTTACACTAAAATTTTTGAAGAATTACTTGTATGGTGTTCGCTACGAGATATTCACTGACCATCGTAGTCATCAGTACATTATGACTCAAAAGTAACTTAATTTGAAACAATGCACATGGATTGAGTTGTTGAAGGACTATGATCTCTCTATTCTGTACCATCCGCACAAGTGTGGTAGTGAATGCCTTGAGCTGGAAACCGATGAGTAGGGAAGCTTGGACTTCCTTTTAGTTTCGGTGCGACCTTTGGCCTTGGACATCCAACCCTTAGCCAATAAGTTGACTTGGATTGATATTTTAGACCCTAGGAGGATTCTTGCTAGTGCAGAGGCCAGGTCTACTTTTTTTTAGCAGATACAAGGTCGGCAGTTTGAGGATAGTAGGTTGTATGGTATTCGAGACTAGGTGTGAGGGGTGAGTCCAGGAGGGCTACCTTAGACTCTGAAGGTATATTGAGATTCGATGGCCACATTTGTGTTTTGAGGGTAGAAGGGTTTAAAAATGCAAGAAGGGGGTGAATTACTCCTTTTCTATTTTTTGACTTCTTAGTCAACTAATTGTTTTGTAGTCGTTTGGTGTTAACAGAAATTTAAACTTGTAGAAATGAAAGTAATAAAAGTAAGGTGACATAGAGAATTGTATACTGGTTTGGATCCCTAATGGATCTTACTCAGTCCCCCTGGGTTCAAGGGTGTTACACAAGTCTTTACAAATTCAAGTTGGTACAATGGTTTCTTTTGAGAGCAAATCTAAATCTACTCTCTTTTTATTTTTCTCTTGATTCTTTTGATACTACAGCCTCACCAACAATATTTTTCTCTCCTCTCTTTTTATTTACATAGTAAAACTCACAGAATTACAATACTTGTGAAAAGTAGAGCAAAGAATAGTAAATGTCTAAGACAAGAAGTATGTTTATTGTCTTCCTTCAAGGACCTTTAAATAGTGATGCAAAAGGCAGTTGAAGGAGGTGAACCCCAAGAGATTTAATCCTTTGAAAAAGTAAATGGAATTAACATTTTTCAAAGAATAAGGGAGAGTCATCAATGACTCTTAATTGCTGTATCTTTTGAGATCTCCTTGAATATATCATTTCCATATGAAAGCTGATTTGATTGTCTCATATTTAAAGGATGTGAATCACTTCTTTTAGGGACTATTGGTTGATTAATTTCCTTCCTTTATTCTTGGACTTGATATATTGCTTTCCTTAAGTTCTTCAAGATCTTAGGGGATGTTTTCCTTCTTCTGCAGCAGCTAGAATCTTCCATTCTAGTTTTCATTATTTTCATGCACAATAGTTGTCAATCATTAAAATCAGACAAAAACAATCTCCCCCATTTTGATGATGACAACTTAAATTTATATGTAGTCAACTTTCTTATTCATTTGTCATGGTAGTTGACTTATCTCTCCCTGTATAGTTGACTTCTTTTTTAAGAGAAGGCTCCCACTAGCTAGTTGAATTCATACCTGTATTTTCTCCCTCTTTGACATCACTCAAAAAGGAAAATAATGCAACAGATATAGGCAAAATAAAAGACATATATAAAGGCCTAACTTAAGAGGAGCATTATTTAAAGTTACAGGCCATAAAACAAGCAAAAACATAATATTGTCCAGTCAATCAAACAAAGAGAACTAGGGCAGAGGCTTTTGAATACGAAACAGATAATAGATGGTGTTGATGGTAGCATCCTTAAGAGATTCAAACTTGGAATTCAATGCATCAACTATGTGATCGCCATTTCTTTGAATTATTGCAGCAACTTTGATGGTTTCCTCGATGACTTTATCTAACTTGGGGCAGATTTTTTGCCACATCAACATCAGTTTCTTTAGCCATATCACAAACACGATCCATCTGAAATTGAGTCGAGAGAAGAACATCTTTAAAGTTGTAAAGAATAGAGTTGATAGCATACAACTTTTCAAAAACTTCACACAGATCAATTAAGGAAGAAGTAGCAATGCAAGACGAGGATGGGATAGAAGCAGGATTAACCAAATTAGGAGCAACAACAGGATGTTCAGTATCTGTCATGGGAACCCAAGCATCTCTAATAAGTATATAGCCCATACTACCAAATGCTCATGAATTGCAACATTGGAAAACAATGAGAGAGGGGGTTTCCATCAAGTTAAGATGATTGGCTTAAAAAATCTGAGAGATGACCATACCATAAGGGAGAGTGAGGGGATCAGAAGCAACTTCAATCATATTATTGAGAATAAGGGAGGATAACTTTAATTGATGCTTAGACATGATGCAGTAGGTGAGAAGATTTTCACGCAAAGACAGAGTTAAAAGAAACCCAACACAAGGAATCAATATGGTGGCAATAATGTGAGCAATAACTCTTGCCTTAAAGAAAAAGTCTTTGGGACCTAATTGTGAGGACAGAGGATTTGGGCCACCCAATGCAATGACCTGCTTTGCTTGATAAAGGGTGACTTCAAAATCAGACGGCCACACACACTTAGAAAGAATAGAAATACCAGAGCTTTGAATATGGAAGATGTGGTCAAAGATGGTACAATAAATACAAATTCTTTTACCCATGATCAGGTTCTCAAATTCATTCCATTTATAAGAGGAATAAAGATTAGCATAAAATAGGTGAATTAGGGGTTCATATACAACCTGAGAGGAAGTATAGAAGAAATTTGCCCAGCCCTGAGGTTCAAACAGGTCCTTCATTTCACAATGAAGAGAGGACAAGAAGTCAAAATCAACAACCCTTCCATGAACAATGGTTTTGTCTTTTACAGAGTGAAAAAAGATTTCATGAGAGGGTCCCCTAAAATTAGTTTTAAGAGTACTTTCAAAATCAAACCTGCACTTTTTCTTGGGCTAGAGAGATCATCAAGAGAGAGAGCGCTTAAATAAGTATTTTAGAGAGGAGGAGTGAGAAGACATAAAGTGGATAGATATATCAGATTCAAGATGAATTAGGGAAGAGGCCTTTCCTTTGCCCTTGTTTTTGGAACTCTTTTAAGTAGGTCGAGGAGAGTTTTTCTGAGATTTAGCCATAGAGATACTGACGGAGAAATAAATGGAGAGAAAGTGGAAAAACGTTGAAAAAAAAGGATAAAAACTGAATTAGGGGTCAGAAGTTGAAGAAATGGAGGGTAGATGCACAAATGGAAGGCAAAGGGGTGTAATGATGAGTCTGAAAAAAAGAGAACGAAGGCGGCGAGATTTGACAAGGGAATAGTGAAAACATTAAATTAAAACACGGTAAACAAGGAAAGAAAATATTGACAATAGATTTTACAAAAATTAAGAAGATTTTATAGGATTTTGAACAATTCCAAGAGCTTTTATAATGAAACAAAATCGGTTTTCTAGAAGAGGTTTTGTAAAAAAACTAGCTAATTGAGAATCAGTACCACCAAATGCCAATTCAATATCACCTTTTGGTTATGATGGTGAATAAAATGATGCTTGATGTCTATATGTTTAGCTCTAGAATGATGCACAAAAATTTTTGTTTGACAAATTGCACTGGAATTATCACAAGATTTTTATAGGTTTAAACAAAAGATCATAATCAATTAATTGATGGACCATCCAAAGAATTTGAGAACATCATTATCCAATGGCAATGTATTCAGCTTTGATGGTTGATAGAGAGATACATCCTTTCTTTTTGTTGTTCCATGAGATTAAGTATTTTCCAAGTAGCTGACAAGTGTCGCTTGTCTTTCTCTATCGTTTTTATCACCTGCATAATCTGCATCACAAAAACCCTCAAGTGTAAAATCTCTTCTTTTCTCATACCATAAACTGAAATTAGTGGTGCCTATAAGATATCTAGTGATCTTTTTTACGGTAATAAGATGAGATTCCTTAGGATCAGTTTGAAATCTAGCACACTTACAGACACTAAAGATAATATCCGATCCACTGGCAGTTAAATAAAGTAGTAATCCAATCATTCCTTGATATTTTGTTTCACCAACACTTTTGCCTGTTTCATCTGAGTCAAGGGAGCATGTAGATCTCATGGGTGTACCAAGGGTTTTGGCTTCACTCATTCCAAATTTCTGAAGGAGTTCCTTTGTATACTTACTTTGACATATGGATATCCCTTCATTTGATGGCGTGATTTGCAATCCCAGGAAGAAAGTCAACTCACCCATCATATTCATTTCAAATTCTCCTTTCTTGAGCTTGGAGAATTCCTTGCACAAAATAGGATTAGTACTGTCAAATATAATATCATCCACATAAATCTGAATAATTAAGCTTTCAGTATTTTCCCTTTAATGAAAAGAGTGGTATCAATTTTTCCTCTTGAAAAACCATGACTAACTAAGAAAGTACTCAATCGATCATACCAAGCCCTTAGAAAATTTTTAAGACCATAAAGAGCCTTTGATAGTTTGAACGTATGAAAAGGAAATTTTGAATCTTCAAACCACGCGGTTGTTTTACAAAAACTTCTTCTTCAATATAACCATTTAAAAAAGTGATTTTAAAGTCCATTTGAAATAATTTAAAACCTTTAAAAGAAGCATAAGTAAGTAGGATATGAATTAATTCTAATCAAGATACTAGGGCGAAGGTTTTATCAAAGTCGAGTCCTTCTTGTTGTGAATAACCTTGAGCCACCAGACGTGCTTTGTTTCTCACAACTTCTCCAGATTCATTTTTCTTGTTTTTGAACACCAATTTTGTTCTAATGATTGATGTATTATATGGCTTTAGAGACAGGGTGCACACTTGATTATTTTCAAATTGATCAAGTTCTTTTTGCATTTCCTTGATCCAACTATCATCCTTTAGATCTTCCTCCACTTTCTTAGGTTCAAACTGAGATATGAGGGCCAAGTTTTCTTGATGATCTTTTTCTCATTCCCTCTTTTGGATCTCTAATGATGAATTTCTTTGGGTAATCTGGTTTTCTTTTCCACGCGTTAGGAACACTTTCTTGTTTATCAGTTGACTCCTTTTCCTTATCAGTTGACTAACTTAAAGGAATTTATTCTATTGTGATGGTCATAATTTCTTGAAAGTTTTGATAATCATCTTTATATGAACCTGTACCTTTCTCAACCAAACGATTAGTATCATCAAATACAACATGAATAGATTCTTCAATGCTAGAAGTTCTTTTATTAAAATCTCTATAAGATTTACTATAGTTAGAATACCCAAGAAAGATACCTTCGTCGCTTCTTGGATCAAACTAACCGATGTTGTCCTTTTCATTACTATGGACAAAGCATTTACATCCAAAGGGATTAAAATACTTGATGTTGGGCTTCTTAACATTCCATAACTCATATGGAATTTTCTTGAGAATTGGTCTAATTAGAAACCTATTTAAAATATGACAAGCTATACTTACAGCTTCTGCCCCGAAGTGATGAGGCAAGGAGTGTTCCAAAATCATGATTCTTTCCATATATTAAAGAGTTCAATTTTTCCATTCCACAATGTCATTTTTTTTAGGAGATATTGGTAATGAAAAATTATGAGTATATCCTTGTTCATCATAGAATTTTTCAAAGGTTTTGTTCCCAAATTCTCCTCCATGATCACTTCTAATAGCAGTGATGTAGTAACCTTTATCTCTTTGAACTTTCTCACAAAAGAACTCAATTTTTTTTAAAGTATCATCTTTGTCAGATAAAAACATAGCCCAAGTAAGACGTGAATAATCATCAACAATTATGAAAGCATACCTTTTTCCTCCAATACTTGTTGTTCTTGTGGGATGAAAAAGATCCATACGTAGAAGATGCAAATACTTGGAAGTATATACCATTTCTTTAGGCTTAAAAGAGCTTCAAGTTTGCTTACCCATTTCGCATGCATCACATATGTGATCTTTAATATAATCTAATTTTGGGAGTCCAAGAACTAGTTCATGCCTTGAGATCTTCTCGATAAGATGCATGCTTACATGACCTAGCTTCTTGTGCCAAATCTAGGGATCTACAGATATGGAGGCCAAGCATATATGTTGCTCATAATTCTTCATAGAATCTAGGACATATATGTTTTTGTCTCTACTTCTAGGTAATAGAACTTTTCCTGATGCTTCTTCAATAATACATCCATTCTTCCTGAAGCGGACTTCAAGGTTTGTATGACAAAGTTGACTGATGCTCAATAGGTTGAACTTTAGTCCCTTAACAAGATAAACATTAGTAATATCACATGATTCATTAAAAATAATTGTTCCAATACCAATGACTATCCATTTTGAGTTATCCCAAAAATGAATAGCACCTACATCATAATAACCAACAGATTTGAACAAGTATTTATTTCCTGCCATGTGATTGGAATATGCACTGTCAAGATACCACTTTTCTTTTGACTTTTTATTGTGCTGCTCCTATAAGACAAAGAGATTACTTATTTTTAGGTCCCCAAGAATCCTTGGGACCTTTAGTGTTAGTCTCATTTGTTTTATTTTTAGGTCTCCAGACCCAATTTTGAGAGTGAGTAACAAAACTTACAATTAAAAAATTTGTGACCTGACTTGCCACAATAGTGACAAAAATACGAGGAAGTCTTTTGGCCAATGACTAGTGCTTCTAGCTGAAGATTTACTACTACAAGAGTTTGTTTTAGCTGACTTTTGTGAAGATTTTAGTTTACTGGAACTATTGGCAGCGTACTGAGCTTTGCTAGATTCAACGAAGTCATTGTTGTGTTTCTTCCCAGTTGACTTGTTTGATTTAGTTGACTGGTTAAATTTTATAGATACTTGGCTAGAAGTTCTTTTCAAAGAATTTACTTGAGCCTTCAACTTAATAGTTTCTTCTTCATACAGATCTCGTTCAACTTCAGCAACTTCCAGCTTTATTTCCAAAGCTTTCTTTTCTTTTTGTATATTTTTGAAATCATTTTATAAATTATTCAAATCATTAATAGCCCGATCTAAAATACTTCTCAAATGATCATAATTGTGACAAGTTTCAGTAGTTACCTCACGGGTTTCTCTGATGGCCATGAAACAGAAATTTGAGAGTTCTTCTTGTTCATTTTCAGAGTTGTCTTCATCACTCAAACTACTGAATGCTTTGTTGTTTTAAGGACCTCTTGATTGATTTCTTCTTGATTCAGGGCATTCGCTGGTAATGTGTCCATATTTTCCATATCCGTATCATTTTCCTTCATTCCTATTTTGGTCAGTAATGTATTTACCTTTAGAGAAATTTTACTTACCTCCTCTGTTGAATCTGGTTCTTTTAAGAGTGTCCACAACAGATCTAGTGATGAGCGCCATTTCATCTTCTCCAAACTCACTTTCGTCGTCCTGAGTTTCCTCAGTTGCTTTGAAAGTGACTACTTTCTTCTTGTGATTATCTAGACTATGCTTGTTGAGATGAGCCCTTTCGAACGCGATTAAATACAAGATAGCTTTTTCCTGCTACTTTGAGTTCATCAAGAATTTTACTAAAGAGAGCAAACATGCCTTTAATCGATTCTCATTCCTTCATTTGGAATAACTTATATTCATAAACAAGCAAACCCAAGATAGTTTGTTTGTTCTTTCATATGTTACTTCCAGCTTATCCCATATTTTTTTGGCGGTTTCACAACTGGAGATTTTCTCGTATTCTTCTCCACTGATTGCATTGTATTGAACATTCTTGTCTTTTGAATTGATTTAAATTATATCCATCTGTTCATCAGTGTAATTTTCTAGAGATGGAACTTCTTCAGTAGAAGATTCACATTTGTCAGTTTTCTTATTTGGAGGAATTGGCATATAACCCAATTTGATCACCTTCCATGCTTTCATATCATAAGACTTGATGTATGTTTCCATTCTAATCTTCCAATGAGAAAAATGCTTACCATTGAAGGAGGGAGGTCCAATCTGAGAGATTCCCTCTGGAAATAGTGCACCGATGGTTGATTATTGAGCTATGATCTTTTTTTCAATTATTGTAAAGCATCAATTTGTGAGACCATGCTCTGATACCAACTGAAAGTGCAAGATGGGGGTGAATTGCTCATTTTTCTAATTTTTTGACTTCTTAGTCGACTAATCATTTTTGCAGTCGACTAGTGTTCACAAAAATTTAAACTTGTAGAAATAAAAGGACTGAAAAGTGAGGTGACATAGAGAATTTTATGTTAGTTAGGATCCCTAATGCATCTTACTCCAGCCCCCTTGGGTTGCAACGGTGTTCTACTAGTCTTTGCAAATTTGGGTTAGTATAATGGTTGCTTTTGAGAGAAAATCCTAAATCAACTCTCTATTTCTTTTTCTCTCAATTATTTTAATACTACAACCTCACCAACAATTTTTTTCTCTCCTCTCTTTTTTATTTACATAGTAAAACTTATAGAATTACAATGCTTGTGAAAGGTAAAGTAAAGAATAGTAGATGGCTAAGGCTAGAAGTATGTTTATTATTTTCCTTCAAGGCCCTTTAAATATTGATGGAAAGACACCATTGAAAGAGGTGCAACTGTAACACCCCGTATTCTATAGACACTACTCTTACTTATATGGAAAATGGTACAGACTTATGGCAATAGGTGATGGAATAACTAGTTCTTGGATTCAAGTACAACACCTCGTACATTTTTGAAACTTGTGCGACTAACCTAACATGGATAAAAGTATTTAAACTTGAGATAGTAAGGACATACTTAAGTGTAAATTTAAAGTTAAGGGGTGGATTAAGGTAGGAGGATTAAGACGTTGGAAAAAGGGGAGAACATAAACGAGGTGCTTCCGTAACTTAATTAGGATAGTAGGTGTATCATCTACTTAAGCTATTGGGCTGTATTTGGACATCTATTAATGGACTCAATTGAGGCCCAAACTAAGTACATAAAAATGGAAAGATGACCAGCCCAACACTTACTATTAATTCAGGCCCAACAAGACATGATCCAAGTAGAAAAAAGGTGAGAAAATGGACTGTTTTGGACAGCTTATATAGCCAAGTAGGTGCATCACCTACTTGGACTATTTTTGACCAAGAATTGGCTAAGTATAGCCTTATAAAGTCGGTTCTAAGAGGGAGTATATAAAGCTGAAATGCAGCTTATTTTCTTCACAATTCACTTGCCAAATTTCAGCATTTAAATTAAATTACTCTCTTCTCTCTCAAACCCTAACCAACCACCCCTTTGGAGAAATCTTCCACTTTCAAGCTTTGGTAAGTATTGAACCTTATATATTGATGTAATATATGTATAATAGGCTGTGGGAATCACGTTGGTGGTGTTTAAAATGTATAGGGCAGTCCCTTAATTAAGTTGGCAGTCCACTTGTGTTAGTTTTGATGAATTTGTCTTCCTTGTGGCTTGGACTTGTATAGGGGGCTTAAGGTGTTGAAGAAATTAAGTTATGATGATGAAATTCCAGTATATTAAAGTGTAGTTCTTCCCCTGAATCATTCCTTTTATGTGTGGCTTGATGGAAATGTTTATATGTATTGGTAAATGGAACGTTTGTTGTAGTGAAAAGAGAATACTCTTTTGTTATGTTAAACTGAATGTTGGAACTGTTGTGGAATGATTTTGGTATGCTACTGTGTAAGGCAGTATGGTGACCTTATGGGGTGAATATATGGAGTTTCGTTGGAGTGGAAATGTAAAGGATAAACTAGGTAGGTAATCCTACCGGTTTGTAACGGTTATGTTAGTTTGTGGACTGTTTTGGTGGTGTGTGGACTGATTTGGTGTTGTTGTTTTGCAAAAGCAGTAAGTTATAGTGTAATGTTGTGGAATAATGTTATTTGGTAGTATAATGAAGGTGGGAGTGATGCACAATGTGTTTTGGAGGTTGGATAGTTTCTACTTTCCGTTAAGCACCTACTTACCGTCTTGTGAACTTATAATGTAGCTAGCCATTAATGTTTGCTCCATTATGTACTTGTGTTGTAGAGTAACACATAAGGAAGGAGCTGAATCAGTGTAGTTACATATTGGGAAGATAAGGTATGTAAGGTTACTTTGTCCGTACCTTTCTGTAGCATATAATGTTCACATCGACGTTACACTTGTCCTATTCCGAGATGTACCAAGTTATCCTATTTTCGATTATCAATGGTTATTGTCACATGTTTCCTATTCATTGCACAATGGAGAATCTTGTTTCATAGTCAGTGCTAAGGTTCCAAAGGTCCAACAAAGTTGTGTTCCAATGTTCCAATAGTGATTATATTCATGTCTCTGTTATGTTCCAAAGTTCAAAGTGAGATTATAATTATCATTGTATCAACCTCATTGTACCAATCTCAAAGTAAAGAACAAAGTAATGCATTTGTGGTCAATGATCAAGTATGGGTGGCAAGTCTAGGGGCATAAGCCTAGCTCGACTCGATCCCGATGTATTGATTTATGGGTGGCAGGTCTAGGGGTATAAGCCTAGCTCGGCCCGATCCCGATACATTGATTTATGGGTGGCAGGTCTAGGGGCGTAAGCCTAGCTCGACCCGATCCCAACATGACGATATGTTATGTAAAGACCCACTGATCAGTCGGGGCCCGGGTACAGTATGACACATTTAATGACAAGTAAGCATTGAAGGAAAGAAGCAATCAAAATAATACACATGGTTCCCAAAATACAGAATGGTTACTTATTCATTGGATTATTCATATGTATCTGAGTTCATTGAAATATTCATGTGTTGTATAGTTTTATATGAGCCTTACATACTCAGTACATTCTTCGTACTGACCCCTTTGGGGAATTTACCTTACTTGCTGCAGGCGCAGGTTCTAGTAGACCTCCACAGTAGGTTACAGGATATTTACAGCTTTTGGTGAGCTCCAGTTGTTCGGGGCTTTCTCCAGGTCACAGTTGTACATATGTTTTGGTGTTGTACATGTCGTATAAAGAGGGGACTTGTCCCGACTTTTAGCTCATTTTGGTCAATGCACTTGTTAGAGGCTTTTGTAGATGGATGTGGGTATATGTATATAAGATGACGCATGAAGTCTTATTTTGTTGGCCTCAACGGCCAATTTTCACATATGTATATTTGTATATGTCATATGTTCTATGAATTTTCGTTGTTAGCATAATAAGTCCTCACGTGTTAAGAGTGTTTCTGATGGCATGTATACGAATACACATAAGTACAGGTTGGTTCTCTCGGGCCTTATCGGCTACGGGTGCCAATCACGTTTCGATGGGATTCGGGGCATGACAAAAGTGGTATCAGAGCAGGTCATTCTAAGGGTGTCTACAAAGCCGTGTCTGAGTAGAGTCTTACTTATCAGTGTGTTGTGCACCACATTTATAAGTAGGAGGCTACGAGACATTTAGGATGTTGTTTCTTTTCTTCATTCTAGATCGTGCAATAGAGCCAATGTTGTAAGTTGAAATGTGTCTGACAATAGTAATTGTTTCTCTTTGATATAGTAACAATGCCGATCACGAGAAGAGGTAGAGGTAAAGGGAAGCAGGTAGATGTGCCTGCTGACGAAGGAATGAGTAGACTACCACCTGACCAAGCTAGTCAAGGTGGAGCAAATGCTGAAATTTCATCGCGGTCTTCGTCTACCTTTCCAGCTCCGGAAGAGACAATTGGTAGAGAAGTACCCGCAGAACCACCGATGAATGCCACAGCTCAATATCTTAGAAATGCTGTACATATGTTGACACAGTTAGTTGCGGCACAAAGCCAGGGACAAGCTGGTACAATGACAAATGAGGATGATGCGGCTAGAGTGGCAAGTCGCAGGACACAGGACTTCTTGAAATTGGACCCTCCTATATTCACTGGGTCCGATCCAAAAGCAGATCCACAGGACTTCGTGGATAAAATTCAGAGGGCCTTGGAAGTGATGCATGTATCGGGGGTAGAGACAGTTGAACTTGCAGCGTACAGGTTGAAGGGAGAAGCGATATTGTGGTACGAGGATTGGAAGAAATCCCGTGATATTGGTACTAATCCACCTACGTGGGAAGAGTTTAAAGAGGCTTTCCTTGATCATTACTTGCCCTATGAGATCCGTGAGGCACGTGCGGATCAGTTTCTAAATCTCCATCAGGGAAACCTAAGCGTCAGGGAATACAGTTTGCAATTTAATTCCTTGGCTCGATATGCGCTAAATGTGGTGGCTACGATGACAGATAGAGTCCATCGATACGTGTACAGACTAGAGCCATATTTGGTACGAGATTGCACCATTGCTGCCTTGAATAAGGACATGGACATATCGAGAATTCAGGCCTTCCCGTAGAAAATGGAAGACCAACGACAGAGGAGAAGAGTGCATGAATTTGATAGGGGACAGTCCAAAAGGGCTAGACCTATGGGACCACCTATGATGTCCCAAGGAGGGTCTAGGCCTCGTATGTTCCCTAGACCACCTAGACCGTCATTTTCTCATTCCGTGGCAGGTTCTTATTCTCAGTCTCGAGGGTTTAGAGGTGGTTCAGTTGGGCAGAGTAGTGGGGTTCACGGATCACAAGCAGCAGGCTTTCCTCGTCAGCAGTGTCAGCACTGCGGGCGTATTCACTTAGGCACATGTCGTTCAGGGACGAATGTCTGCTTTTGGTGTGGTATGCCAGGGCATATAGCGAGAGATTGTCCACAGAGGAGCATGGGTGGTATGGCACGACTGACAGGATCGACCGTTGCGTCATCAGCATCGGTTCTTTCTTTGGACCGAGGTGTACAGCCGGTTGGCCGTGGTAGGGGTGCCAGAGGAGCATCCAGTACTAGTGGTGTCCAGAATCGCACTTATGCTTTAGTGGACCGACAGAATTCAGAGGCTTCCCCTGATGTTGTCACATGTACATTATCCATATTCTCATATAATGTATATGCATTGATTGACCCTGGTTCTACATTGTCCTATGTTACTCCATTGATTGCGGCAAAATTTGCAAAGGCACCAGAATTATTAATTAAATCAATTGAAGTATCTACACCGGTGGGTGAATGTATTGTTGCAAAAAGAGTATATCGAAATTGTGTGGTAACTGTGTGTGGCCATATACATTGGCCGACCTTATTGAATTGGACATGGTGGATTTTGATGTGATAATGGGGATGGATTGGTTGGCTTCTTGTTATGCCACGGTAGATTGCCGGGCCAAGAAGGTACATTTTCATTTCCCACAAATGAATGTTCTTAATTGGAAGGGTGATGTAGGGGCACCACGAGGAAAATTTATTTCCTATCTGAAAGCCAGGAAAATGATTGCTAAGGGATACATATGTCATTTAGTACGGGTAAAAGATACTGAAGTGGAACCACTAACTCCGCAGTAAGTTCCGATAGTCAATGAATTTCTAGATGTATTTCCAGAGGATCTTCCAGGCTTGCCCCCAGAGCGGGAAATAGAATTTGGCATTGATGTGATTCCAGGCACTCAGCCTATTTCTATTCCTCCATATAGAATGGCTCCAACAGAATTGCGTGAATTGAAAGAGCAATTGAAAGATTTGCTGGACAAAGGCTTCATTAGGCCGAGTATGTCACCGTGGGGTGCACCGGTATTGTTTGTACGGAAAAAGGATGGCACATTGAGAATGTGTATCGACTATCGGCAACTGAATAAGGTGACAATTAAGAATAAATACCCCCTCCCTAGAATTAACGATTTGTTTGATCAATTACAAGGTGCTAAATGTTTCTCAAAGATTGACTTGAGGTCGGGTTACCATCAAGTAAAGGTCAGAGAGAGAGATGTACCCAAGACAGCTTTTCGAACACGGTACGGTCATTATGAGTTTTTAGTTTTGTCCTTTGGACTAACAAATGCACCAGCAGCTTTTATGGATCTAATGAATAGGGTGTTTAAGCCATTTTTAGACGTTTTTGTGATAGTATTTATAGATGATATTTTTGTCTATTCAAGATCAAAAGAGGACCATGCTAGTCACTTACGACAGGTGTTACAGATTCTTCGTGATCGTAAGTTATATGCAAAGTTCTCTAAATGTGAATTTTGGTTAAAATTTGTAGCATTCTTGGGTCATATTGTGTCGGATGAAGGAATAAGGGTTGATACTCAAAAGATAGAAGCTGTGAAGAATTGGCCAAGACCTACAACGCCTACAGAGATTCGTAGTTTCCTCGGGTTAGTAGGTTATTATAGAAGGTTTGTTGAAGGATTTTCTTCTATCGCTGCACCTTTAACAAAGATAACACACAAGGCAACTAAGTTTCAATGGAATGATGCATGTGAGAAGGGTTTCCAAGATATGAAAAATAAGCTGACCTCTACACCCGTATTGGTACTTCCAGAAGGGACAGAAGGTTATGCGGTGTATTGTGATGCTTCAGGAGTTGGCTTGGGATGTTTATTGATGCAGCATGGTAAAGTAATAGCTTATGCCTCTAGACAATTGCGGCCACATGAGAAAAATTATCCAACACATGATCTTGAATTAGCAGCAGTGGTATTTTCTTTAAAGATATGGCGCCACTATTTGTATGGGGTTCATGTTGACATATATACCGACCATAAGAGTTTGCAATATATCTTAAGCAGAAGGACCTAAATTTGAGGCAACGGAGGTAGCTTGAACTATTGAAAGATTATGACATTGATATTTTATATCATCCGGGGAAGGCAAATGTGGTAGCTGATGCATTAAGTCGTAAGGCAATGGGGAACACTAATGGACAGCTTATAGGAAAACAAGGGTTAATCAAGGATCTACATCAATTAGCTAGCTTAGGCGTTTGCCTTCGTGAAACTCCAGAGGAAGGAGTTGTGGTGCAAAATAAGGCCGAATCATCATTAGTAGTTGAAGTGAAAGAAAAGCAGTATACAGATCCTATTCTATCATAGCTTAAGGAGAATGTACAGCAAGGTATGACAAAGGCATTTGAGCTTACTCAAGAAGGAGTACTTCAGTGCCAAAACAGACTATGTGTACCTGATGTAGATGAGTTAAGACGAAGGATTATGACAGAGGCACATCATTCCAAGTATTCTATACATACGGGATCAACTAAAATGTACCACGATCTTAAAGGAGTGTATTGGTGGGGTGATATGAAGAAGAATATTGCAGAATTTATAGCCCAATGTCCAAATTGTCAACAAGTAAAAGTAGAGCATCAGAAGCCTGGAGGTTATATGCAATGTATAAATCTCCCAGTCTGGAAGTGGGATATGATTAATAAGGATTTCATCACAGGTTTGCCTCGTACACTGCGGAAATTTGATTCCATATGGATAATAGTTGACAGGCTTACCAAGTCAGCACACTTCCTACCAGTCAAGACCACTTATACAGCTGAAGATTATGCACAGTTGTATGTTAAAGAGATAGTTCGACTGCACGGAATTCCAATCTCTATTATATCAGACAGGGGAGCCCAATTTACTGCACACTTTTGGAAATCTTTTCAGAAGAGTTTGGGAACCCAAGTGAATTTAAGTACGGCTTTTCATCCTCAGACAGATGGACAAGCAGAACGTACTATCCACACTTGAAGATATGCTACGAGCTTGTGTATTAGACTTTAAAGGTAACTGGGATGATCATTTACCTCTTATTGAGTTCGCCTACAATAATAGCTATCATTCAAGTATCAAAATGGCGCCTTATGAAGCCTTATACGGGAGAAAATGTAGGTCACCGATTGGGTGGTTTGAAGTAGGTGAGACTATTTTATTTGGACCCGACCTTGTTCATCAAGCCATGGAAAAGGTTAAGGTGATACAACAATGGCTAGGAACAGCCCAAAGTCGACACAAATCATATGCCGATGTTAGAAGAAGGGGGCTAGAGTTTGCTATAGGTGATTGGGTATTTTTGAAAGTGTCACCAATGAAAGGGGTAATGAGATTTGGGAAGAAGGGAAAACTAAGTCTACGTTATATAGGGCCATATAAGATTATCCGAAGATTTGGCCAGGTTGCGTATGAATTGGAACTACCCCAAGAACTCTCCACAGTTCATCCAGTGTTTCACGTCTCAATGCTTCGAAAGTGCATAGGAGATCCATCTTATATTACTCCTACTGAAGAAGTACAAGTTACGGATGATCTCACCTATGAAGAAGTATCTATTGCTATTCTGGATCGACAAGTGAAGAAGTTAAGAAATAAAGAGGTAACTTCTGTAAAAGTGCTTTGGAGGAATCAACAGGTAGAAGAGATCACATGGGAAGCTGAGGAAATGATGAAATCTAAGTATCCTCAATTATTTGAAACCAAAGTGGAAGCCTTTGATGCTGAATTGAAGCAATAACAAGTAAGTATGTATATATATGAGTATTATATGGTAGTATAAAGACTAAACTTAAGCTTGAACTTGTTTAAGCTAAGTAGTGATAATACTACCATTCGAGGACGAATGTTCCTAAGGGGGGGAGGATGTAACACCCCGTATTCTATAGACACTACTCTTACTTATATGGAAAATGGTACAGACTTATGGCAATAGGTGATGGAATAACTAGTTCTTGGATTCAAGTACAACACCTCGTACATTTTTGAAACTTGTGCGACTAACCTAACATGGATAAAAGTATTTAAACTTGGGATAGTAAGGACATACTTAAGTGTAAATTTAAAGTTAAGGGGTGGATTAAGGTAGGAGGATTAAGACGTTGGAAAAAGGGGAGAACATAAACGAGGTGCTTCCGTAACTTAATTAGGATAGTAGGTGTATCATCTACTTAAGCTATTGGGCTGTATTTGGACATCTATTAATGGACTCAATTGAGGCCCAAACTAAGTACATAAAAATGGAAAGATGACCAGCCCAACACTTACTATTAATTCAGGCCCAACAAGACATGATCCAAGTAGAAAAAAGGTGAGAAAATGGACTGTTTTGGACAGCTTATATAGCCAAGTAGGTGCATCACCTACTTGGACTATTTTTGACCAAGAATTGGCTAAGTATAGCCTTATAAAGTCGGTTCTAAGAGGGAGTATATAAAGCTGAAATGCAGCTTATTTTCTTCACAATTCACTTGCCAAATTTCAGCATTTAAATTAAATTACTCTCTTCTCTCTCAAACCCTAACCAACCACCCCTTTGGAGAAATCTTCCACTTTCAAGCTTTGGTAAGTATTGAACCTTATATATTGATGTAATATATGTATAATAGGCTGTGGGAATCACGTTGGTGGTGTTTAAAATGTATAGGGCAGTCCCTTAATTAAGTTGGCAGTCCACTTGTGTTAGTTTTGATGAATTTGTCTTCCTTGTGGCTTGGACTTGTATAGGGGCTTAAGGTGTTGAAGAAATTAAGTTATGATGATGAAATTCCAGTATATTAAAGTGTGGTTCTTCCCCTGAATCGTTCCTTTTATGTATGGCTTGATGGAAATGTTTATATGTATTGGTAAATGGAACGTTTGTTGTAGTGAAAAGAGAATACTCTTTTGTTATGTTAAACTGAATGTTGGAACTGTTGTGGAATGATTTTGGTATGCTACTGTGTAAGGCAGTATGGTGACCTTATGGGGTGAATATATGGAGTTTCGTTGGAGTGGAAATGTAAAGGATAAACTAGGTAGGTAATCCTACCGGTTTGTAACGGTTATGTTAGTTTGTGGACTGTTTTGGTGGTGTGTGGACTGATTTGGTGTTGTTGTTTTGCAAAAGCAGTAAGTTATAGTGTAATGTTGTGGAATAATGTTATTTGGTAGTATAATGAAGGTGGGAGTGATGCACAATGTGTTTTGGAGGTTGGATAGTTTCTACTTTCCGTTAAGCACCTACTTACCGTCTTGTGAACTTATAATGTAGCTAGCCATTAATGTTTGCTCCATTATGTACTTGTGTTGTAGAGTAACACATAAGGAAGGAGCTGAATCAGTGTAGTTACATATTGGGAAGATAAGGTATGTAAGGTTACTTTGTCCGTACCTTTCTGTAGCATATAATGTTCACATCGACGTTACACTTGTCCTATTCCGAGATGTACCAAGTTATCCTATTTTCGATTATCAATGGTTATTGTCACATGTTTCCTATTCATTGCACAATGGAGAATCTTGTTTCATAGTCAGTGCTAAGGTTCCAAAGGTCCAACAAAGTTGTGTTCCAATGTTCCAATAGTGATTATATTCATGTCTCTGTTATGTTCCAAAGTTCAAAGTGAGATTATAATTATCATTGTATCAACCTCATTGTACCAATCTCAAAGTAAAGAACAAAGTAATGCATTTGTGGTCAATGATCAAGTATGGGTGGCAAGTCTAGGGGCATAAGCCTAGCTCGACTCGATCCCGATGTATTGATTTATGGGTGGCAGGTCTAGGGGCATAAGCCTAGCTCGACCCGATCCCGATACATTGATTTATGGGTGGCAGGTCTAGGGGCGTAAGCCTAGCTCGACCCGATCCCAACATGACGATATGTTATGTAAAGACCCACTGATCAGTCGGGGCCCGGGTACAGTATGACACATTTAATGACAAGTAAGCATTGAAGGAAAGAAGCAATCAAAATAATACACATGGTTCCCAAAATACAGAATGGTTACTTATTCATTGGATTATTCATATGTATCTGAGTTCATTGAAATATTCATGTGTTGTATAGTTTTATATGAGCCTTACATACTCAGTACATTCTTCGTACTGACCCCTTTGGGGAATTTACCTTACTTGCTGCAGGCGCAGGTTCTAGTAGACCTCCACAGTAGGTTACTGGATATTTACAGCTTTTGGTGAGCTCCAGTTGTTCGGGGCTTTCTCCAGGTCACAGTTGTACATATCGTTTGGTGTTGTACATGTCGTATAAAGCGGGGACTTGTCCCGACTTTTAGCTCATTTTGGTCAATGCACTTGTTAGAGGCTTTTGTAGATGGATGTGGGTATATGTATATAAGATGACGCATGAAGTCTTATTTTGTTGGCCTCAACGGCCAATTTTCACATATGTATATTTGTATATGTCATATGTTCTATGAATTTTCGTTGTTAGCATA
The DNA here is from genome assembly GCA_031232105.1 of Capsicum rhomboideum. Lineage (NCBI taxonomy): Eukaryota > Viridiplantae > Streptophyta > Magnoliopsida > Solanales > Solanaceae > Capsicum > Capsicum rhomboideum. The sequence goes on along the minus strand of CP124714.1, from coordinate 108,500,681 downwards.
ATAAGTCCTCACGTGTTAAGAGTGTTTCTGATGGCATGTATACGAATACACATAAGTACAGGTTGGTTCTCTCGGGCCTTATCGGCTACGGGTGCCAATCACGTCTCGATGGGATTTGGGGCATGGCAGCAACCCAAGAGATTTGATCCTTGGAAAAGAAAATGGAATAACCTTTTTCCAAGAATAAGGGAGAGTTATTAATGACTTTTAATTGCTGCATCTTTTGAGATCTCTTTGAATATAACCTTTCCATGTGAGAGCTGATTTGATTGAATCAAATTTAAAGGATGCGAATCACTTTCTTTAGAGACTGTTGGTTGATTGATTTCCTTCCTTGATTCTTGGGCTTGATATCTTTCTTTTTTTAGGTTCTAAAGATCTTAAGGGATGTTTTCCTTCTTCTACAACTACTAAATCTTCCATTCTAGTCTTCACTATTTTTTTGCATAATAGTTGTCAATCATTAAAATCAAACACTAACAGGGTTGATTCAGTTGAGACATTCGAAAGCTCAAAGCTCCAGATATTTTATTTACCCTAGGACAGCTAAGATGTATAGAGATTTAAGGTAGAATACTAGTGAAGTAGTATGAGGAGAGACTTAACAGATTTTGTAGCTCGGTGTTTGTGTTTTCAATAAGTGAATGCGGAGCATTTGAGACCAGGTGGCTTTCTTTAGAGGCCACCCATTCCTAAGTGGAAGTAGGAGTGGATTACTATGGGCTTTATAGGTGGTTTGCCTCGTACTTTTTATGGTTCTGATAGCATTTTGGTCATCATAGATTGGTTGACCAAGTCCGCCCATTTCATAACTATTCAGACTTTCTACAGTGCCGAGAGGTTGGCTCGAATCTATGTTTGAGAGGTAGTTCGCCTTCGTGGAGTGCCCGCGTTTATGATTTTAGATAGAGTTTATTAGTTCACCTTTAGCTTTTAGAGGGCATTTCAGGAGGAGTTGGGTACCCAGATCGACCTTAGCACCACTTTTTATCCCCAGACTAAAGGATAGTTGGAGCGAACTATTTAGGTTTTAGAGGATATGCTCTGTGCATGTGTCATGGACTTTGGAGGTCAATGGGAGCAGTTTTTAGCCTTAGCGGAGTTTACCAACAATAATAGCTACCATTCGAGCATTCAGATGACATATTCAAGGAATGATATGGTAGGCGATGTCGATCTCTGGTTGGTTGGTTTAAGACTTCAGAGGCTAGACCACAAGGTATTGACTTGTTTTGAGAGTCTTTGGACAGAGTTCGAGTTATTCATGATAGGCTTTGGGTAGCTCATAGAGGCAGAAGAGTTATGTTGTAGGCTTCGTACCTTGAGATTTAGAGTTAGTGATTGGGTTTTTCTTAGTTTGTCAACTATGAAGGGTATAATGAGGTTCTTGAGGATGGGCATGCTCAGCCTATGGTATATCGAGCCATTTGAGATCCTTCGGACAGTTGGGGAAGTAGCTTATGAGTTAGCCTTGCCTTTAGCCTTTTCAATTATTCACTTAGTAGTTCATGTGTTGATGCTTCGATAATATATTCCAAATGAGTCTCATATGCTCCAGTAGTACTAGATTCAATTTGATGATTGGTTGACTTTTGAAGATGAGTCCGTCTTTATCCTACCCAGAGATGTCAAACGATTGCATTCCAGAAAGATTCTTGTGGTTAAGGTTCAGTGGAGACACCGTCAAGTTGAGGAGGCTACCTAGAAAACTAAGCATAAAATGCAGACTCAGTATCCCCACCTGTTAGAGCCTTCAGGTACTTTTTAACTGTTTACTTTCGTGAATGAAAATCCTTTTAATATTGGATATTTTAATGACCCTCCAGCTCATTTTCTACATTTTCATGCTTTTTCTGTATTTAGAGATTTTCTATAGCTTCCCCAAGTCATTTATGCCTTACTGGGACTGGCTGATTGATTATCGGATAGTTCATTTGGTTTTTAAATCCATTTCCCTGTTATGGAGCTTTTGAAGTTGAGAAAATGTTCTCGGGCCAAAAGTTCAGGTGAACTACCTCAGATGCCAATTTTGACGATTTCGTTAGCTTTGGAATGTTGATTTTAAACTAGGGGACCTTTGCTCCGGTTCCCGAGGCTTGCGGGCTTGTTTTGGATTATTGGTTGGATTTTGGCAAAAATAGAACCCGAGGTGTCGGACCCATTTTTTCTCAAAACGACCTTTGTTGGAGATTTTGATTATTTCATTAAGTACAAAATACCAAATTTGGTAGGGTAGCATAGTTTATTTGTGTTCACTGGTTTCTAAACGAATTCCAAGGGCCCATTCAGAGATTTTGCAACTTAGCAAAGTTGTTGGTGTATCAGCACCTGGTGCAGGCCAAAATTGACCATTGTGATTGCGAGACCTTGGCCGTGTTTGTGAAGGCAAATGATTTTGGTCCTAGCATTTTCTAGGCCTTGTCCGCATTCGCGAAGGTCAAGGAATTTTGACCTCCGCATTCGCGAGCTAGCCTTCGCGTTTGTAAAGAGGAAGCCGACATGGCTTGTCCAGGCTCCTTCTTCGCGGTTGCAATCGCCGGTTGTGTTTATGAATTCCAGTCCTAGTTGGCTCGTACATTTGCAATAGGGGTCCCGCGATCGTGAAGAAGGACCTCTGGCAGTATATATAGTCCCTCCCTTTGTTTTCAACATTTATTCTAAGTATATTTTCACGATTAGAGACATTGGGAGCTTGAGAATTAGAGTGGGATCTATAATTAGAGCTGGGATTGACTTATAAACACTAAAGTGATCATTTCCCCGTCCTAATTAAGTAAGTTTCTGGCTTATTTTCCATTAATTCGTAGTTTATATTCTTGATTGTCTCATTTTTAGTTGGGGCTATTTTGGGGCCGATTATAGAGCTGGTGGTGCTCTACTTTTGAGCACAAGTTCATGGTACTATGACGAACATTATTGTGGTTTCAAATTTAAGTTTCTGTAGGTAGGCCCCACAGGATATTTTTAGCTCGATTTCTAACCCGGAGCATAAATTTGTAATATGGGTATCAACATTCTTGTGTTGATATGTAGAATATTATTTTGATAGTATGGCAGTGTTAGGAGGCTTCTCAGAAGGGAGTAACTCCATTGTAAAGGTTTTTCGAGCGCTTTCGGTGACATCCAAGCAGGCTAGGCTTACCTTTATCCTAGACTTTATTTTATTACAATATTAGTGTGCTATTATGCTAGTTGTGGGTGATTTCTTATGGTTCGAATATTTATTTAATAAATTATGATTATTTTAGCCGACTAAGAGACCTTAGAATAGATTTTGGCATATGTTTTCCTTAAGTTGGTAGCTACCTCCTTCCAAATTCTAGTTTTAGCATATTTAGGCCCTTGGGACTACAATTAGGATCCTTAGTCTAGTTTTGGGTAAGTGCTTTCCTTATATTTGGGTCTTAGGGGTCGTAGTTGACTTTATCGACACTTCTAAAGTCAGTTGGTTTAAAATAGCGCCCAGTATGGCCTAAATAAGTGCAGAACTGCTTTGTTAGACTGTTACATGGGATTGGGTTGACTTAGTTACTATAATAAGATGATTTAGCTTTGTTACCCTTGGCAGGTTAGTAATTGACTTTAATTCACAGTTCCTGACTTAATAAATGAAATTTGGTTTTCCTTTAATGGTTTGACCTTCTAAAATAGGAAAAATGACTGGATGTATTATGATTCTCGGATTTTATTACTTATTGCTTACTTATGAGTTTCGTTTGAATCCGACATCTGGCATATTATTATTATTCATTAGTTTTGATTAGAGTCCGGCATCTGCTTTACTGTTGTTATTCACCAGTTTCGGTTCAAGTCCGACATTTGTTATCATTTCTGTTATTCATTGGGGGTAAGGAATCCAGTAGAGACCGGTAGGATTTGTGTTTATGGCTGGAAAAGGAGTATAAGGTACGCATATCACACATTTTTGTTCGTTTAATTTCATTACTGTTATATCGTGTCCTCTCTTTAGTATTACTTATTACTTGTACCACCGTGCTTATGGGAGGTCGGTTGGGTTTATTTCTCCATGTGTATGCCTTATGGATTATGGGGGTCCAGTTAAGTTATAGCTAGGTGCTTATTTCTTCTTTTGAGTTACTTACATTTGGTTTACTATATTTGATTAGCATAACCTATTATTTCATTTCTTACCCTTATTTACTGCCTTTAGTTTATATACTCGCACTTTATTTATACTTTTATTGTAATTGAACTCAGTTGGCCTAGGACGCCTACTGAGTACTCATGTTTTGGTACCCATACTACACTTGTGTATTTTTTTTCCCTGATGCAGACCCTAGTACGAGTCACTGCCATTGACACTGACCTCAAGTTGTGCTGTTGATCGAAGTTTGGGTGATCTTTCAGAGTCCGGAGCTAATCCTCTTCCTTCTACTATTATCATAGTCTTATTTTGTAAATTTTGGGACTATGATGTATATTTTGGCACTGTCTAGTACTTTTTTGTCTTAGTGGCTCTTGTACTGACCTTATCAGGTCTTGGAGGAACTTATTCTGTGCATTTTGTCCTCTTTCCTCTCTTTATAGCATGCACATATACATATATATATATATATATATATATATATATATATATATATATATATATATATTCCTCTTTTAGTTGCTTATACTTACTATTTTATTCTTATTTCTTTATCTTCCGTCTATTAGCCCGTTACTCGTCATTTTGGGCTATGATTTGGCTTACCTACTGGTGGGTTGTAGTCGGTGCCATCATGACCTAAGAAATTCGGCCGTGACAGTGTTTGACCATGAAAATAAAAAATATTATTTAGAATTTTGGAGTTAGAGTTGAAGTTGTGTTTGGACATAATTTTTATAAAAAGTTTTTAGAATTTGGATGATTTTTTTTCAAAATATGATTATACCCCCAATTTATAAAAACTAGTAAAATGAGCCACCATTCGAAGTTCCAGATTGTTAATTGACCTTAAAGATCCTACAAGTACCACCATTCCATTCCCATTATATGTACAACAACCAAAATCTATTATCCCCCAAAGAAGTAATCAAATAGAACAAAAGCAACAAAAAACCAAATAATATCAATGGATTTCCAGTAAATAGTAAATACATTGAACAAAATAAAAGCCTTTTATTTCAAGAAGATAAGGTTTAAAACCATGCCAGGGGCAAAGCAATTCAATCGATTTCTAGAAGATTGAATTTCTTCAATTCTTTCATTTACTTCACCAAAAGATACAATTAGCATCTCGTTATTCGTTAATCTGTTACTAGAAGCATAGAAAGAGTGAAAAGAAGAGTCAAAGAGCTATGCTACCCCAAGCTGCAGAATTTTCAAGAGTCTAAATTTGATTGTTATGTAAGAGACAAGGCTAAAACTTACTGATTAAAATAAGATCGAAACATAATATTCATCCGGTTGTAAAGTTTTCACTATTGAAACAAGTTTGAAATATAATTTACATCAAACTGCAAGGTCTAAGAAACAAAATCAATTGTTAATAAACTAGTGCAGATCTACACCACTTCAAATCCTTATCTTTCAACCATCTAATACCAACATACAAGCTCTATATGAAATTAGTCTATTACAAATATTCATTAATGCATAAATTAAACAACATTAGTAAGTAACTATTCTTTAATAAAATCCTCCACATTATGTGAATAATTTCTTCTCATCTAGCATGGTTTTCTCGATCAACTACCTGAGAAGATTAAGAAGCATTGGTAATCCTTTTCACTTATTCATCAGTACCATCAACAACTATATCATCATATTCATACTCTGTAAATATTTCATCACTAATTTGGTATTTCCAAAAAAATTATGCAACACAGTACAAGCAATTTCAATTCTAACTTGTTTTTCTATATTATAATTGCTCATATCTCGTTGTAATATTCTAAATTTATTTTCCATGATCTAAATGTTCTTTCAATCACATTGCATAAAAATAGAATGCCTATAGTTGAACAACTCTTTACCATTTTTAGACTATCTTTATCTCCCTATATAGTCCTGCAAATAATATCGTATTCCTTTATATGGACCTAAATCCTTTTGTGTTCCATAGACCAGTGCCAACAATGTAATAGTTATCTATTAAAATAAAATAAATATAACTAATCAAACTATCTAACAACATTAAAAAAATTAATGTATTTTAAGTTATATACCATGTGGTGGAAAAGAAAATTTTACCTCTGGATCAACAATCACATTCTCAAGCACTCTATTATCATGTACAGTACCTTCCCAACCAGCTGTAATAAAGGTGAATCGCATATGAAAGTCACATGCACATAGGACATTTTGCGAAGTAAATCCTTTGCGATTATGATATGCATGTTGCTTATCTTTTTTGACCTCTTCTTGTACATATGTCCCATCAATTGCACCAGCACAATACTATCAAATAAGAACATAGAATTGAAGCTAACCAAGAAGATGTATAATTATCTTTTGAGTAAGTTAGTTTGAAGAAACCAAAAGAAATCGAAGAAACTAATTTGAAGCTAAACAATAAGATGACTACACAACTGTAGAGGCTAATCTAAAATATTGCACTCCCCATTTATAAATTTTTCATTATTGAAAGTTAATGACTTTTCAAGCATTAACAGTAAATGTCAAATCGATAAATTTAAATTTTACCTTAAAGTAAGACCAAAAGCGACTATTATATCGAATCTTTAGAAGTATGCCAGACATATTTATTGGACATATAATTATTGGTGCCAGTTGACTAATTGCCTTTGAAACTCTTCTAAAGTGCTAGTTAGATGTTTTGAGTGAATGTTAAAACACTTACTTATAGAGCGCTGACTATCATTATATGCAACAATAGTAAGAAAAATGGCTATAGACTTCTCAACTTGAACATGTGTCTTTCGGTGGTCAGTTAGCAATAAGTTATTTGTTTCATCATGTTGATTAGCTGACAAAATATTTTAGGATAGAAATGTATAAATTCATTCATATGCACGTGATGTTCTTGAAGAAGATCAATAACCTATGTCATACCAGGCCTAGATGTATTTTGTGGTGTGAAAGAAAATAACCTATGTTCTTGGATGACCTGCTCACACTGATTAGAAACTGCAATGCATAAGATGTAATCCACAATATCATTGTTTGACTCATTGTCACTTTTGGATATGCTCATATTTTTAATGGAAACATACAAATAACCTGTGAAAATTAAAAGAATACAATATCAGTATTAATAGTTTAGACCAAAGACCCTAATAACATGCATTACTATAACAAGCTTTTCTGTCACTATGATTTAGCCTAGCATGCCAAAATTCTGATTAAGATTCTCCCCGAATAAAGAGTTAAAATTTTTTGGCTAGGCTAGTCTTGGATAAAATCTGAGTGTGGTAAGGTCTAGAATAATTAGGGAATATATAGGTTGGTATTTGAATGAATTAAGGCCATTTTGTTATAGTTAAGACATTAAGGAACCCATAGAAACTTTTGGAAATGAATTCAGGTTAGTAGAACTCTAGATATCACGATTGACGTAAAGGGGTTAGTTTAGGATGTCGATATCAGGAAATGTGTTGTAAAATAGGCATAATTCTGAGGTGGTTGGACATTCTACCTCCACCTAGGCTGCTATAGCAGGAGGTAGTTCACTACCACAGGCCCGCTAGCTGAAATATTCCCGCTATAAAGGGAGTCAAAGTTAGTTAATCCTGCCATAGCGAGTGAATCCAGCTATAGGCAATACCACAATAGCGGAAATCATTCTGCTATAGCGTGACAGATGCTGTTTAAAGCAAAAAATAGCCCAAAAATATATTTTTCATTCAAAATATATTCAAGGGTTAGGAGAGGCAATTTTGTGTGATTTCAACCAATTTTCCACCAAAATCCTTTGTTGAGGTAGGCAATTCTACCTTTTTAACTAGTTTTTCAAAGAATTATCCTTAGAATCACTAGTTTTTGAGTATGGGAGAGGATTTGACTTGACCTAGATGGAATTTCTGGTGTAATTTAGAATAACTAGTTTTTGAGTATGGGAGAGGATTTGACTTGACCTAGTTGGAATTTCTGATGTAATTTAGTAATTTTAGGGTGAAACCCTTGAGGTTTGGTTAAAAATAGATGAACTAAGGTTGCATTCTTAGAATTCATCTTTTTAAACCCAAAATTGGTAGAGTTAGGGTGAATTGAAGGTAGAAAAACCCTAGTAATAGGGAATGATCATGATTTTTGGCCTTGGGGTTTGGGATTAGGCTATAATCCTTGCTATTATTGGGTCATTTGTTGAATGTGTGTTGTATTGTTATTTTTAGATTGCAATCAAGCTTAAATTTCAAGAAATGGCAAAGCTCAAGTTCGTTAGAGCAAAAGCAAACTTGGATTAAGATAGGTGATGGTTAAATGTAGTTGAAAATTCAATTTAGTTTATGTGTGCATATTAATTGTTTCTTTGTGTATTTGTTATAGTGCATGCTTAAAAGATTGAATTATTGAATGATATTCTAAGTGTCTAATCACATCTAATAAGGTTGTATAAAAGACTTGTCTGTTGTACAAGTGTGTTTGTGTTTCTCTCATTTGTGATTGTACTTTTTGGAGTTGAGTTGTTATTATGAGATACACCAGTAAAGGTCATTGGGATAAGGGTGATAGACACTAGATGTCTGGGATATTGGGACATAGATTGAGCTCGTCCCCTACAGATCATGGCTAGTGGGAAACTATAAGACCTTTTTAGCATGTGTGTACATGGTATTGGTGAGTTTGACGGTTTCTTGAGTGCACCTAGTTTTGTTGTTGATGATATATTGGTTCCTTGAGTCAATTGGTTGACATTATTATTGTTATTTGGATCCTTGAACGGTCCGAGCTGTTGGCATAATTGAATTGCATAAGTTTTGTTGAGGTCTATTAAAAAGTATTTGTGGAAAGGTGGAACTTATTATTAGTGGTCACGGTTTTGTTGACTTGGTTTATTGTTGATTGTCAAGGTTTTAACTTGGTGAATTGTCTATATTGACTTATAATTGTCTATATTTGTTGGGTATTATTGTGAAAGGTTAAGTGAAGGTGTAATTGAGGTAAAGGTAACTTGATAAGTGCTTTAATGCTGTTCTTATTTACATGATGTTTGTTATTTATACACATTTAATATTTTGAGTTGCCCGATGACCCTACCAGTATATAATGGCTATGTATTGATATTACCTGTACTTTTTTTTTGTTGAGTACAAAGCATCTTCCAAGTGCTACATCGAGACCTCAACTTTAGTATGTGATTTGCTTCGACTCAATGTTGAGCTACATCTTTCGGACATCCATGAGTCATCTTACTTTTAGTTATTGTCCACTTGTTTAGGACATAGACAATTTACTATTTTATTTTTTGAACTGAACCCATAGTTGATATTGGTAGAGTTTTCGTTTAATGACTTTCAATTCTTTGAGGTATTTTAGAAATTTTGTACATTGCCGCATTTGTTATTAGTATTATTAGAACATTTCGAGAGATTGGTTTTATTAATGGAATTACTAGTTTTTTTTTGAAATCTGTTAAGTGGAACAGATGGGTAATTGGGGTAAATGATTCTCCCACCGGGGGGATAGTATGGGTGCCACTCGCAACTTATTTGGGTAGTGACAAAGTTGGTATCAGAGCTCTAGGTTTGTTGATCTCATTGTACCAAAATGAGTCAAGTAGTGTCTTGCCTAACGGTACGGAGACGTCTGTACTTTTCTTCAAGAGACTATTGGACTTTAGAAAATTATTACTTTTCTTCTTTTTTCGTGCTATAACTTGATTCCAATTGGTATCTGGCGATCCAAATTGGTATATGACCTCTTCACTCTTTTGTCTGCAGATGGTGAATACAAAAGCCAATGGATCTAGAGAAGCAGCTCCTACGCTAGCAGTTCTAACTGCAGAACCAGCTGTCTGAGGTAAAGGAAGGGGGAGGAAAAGAGGGAGAGGTAGAGAAACACATGCCATGGCTGGAGCTATGGCTGTAGCTAATCTAGCTCGATAGAGATCTAAGACACCTCCCTCACCCAGGATCAATATGAGAAGATTCTGAATGAGGAGGTCTTGGAATGTTAGAAGGTAATACCAATTCGGGTAGATGCATCTCCCCTACCAATTTCGTTTGAGGTGATTCAGCAGGTTCTTACATTTTTGAGTGGGCTAGAGGGTACAAGATCTAGGCCTACAACACCGTCTTACCAATTTCTAGGGGTAAATCCTACTTCTACTTTTTCTCCTAAGATGGATGAGGTCTTAGGGACCGAAGTCTTCCCTCGTCCGGTGTTAGGTCCTTTAATGATTGGGACTGAACATGATATGTTGACTTAATTTCTAAAGATGAAACCTCCTTCCTTTGTTGGTTCTGAGACAGAGGATGTATTTGAGTTCATATTTGATTGCTATAAGAGGTTGCATAAAATGGGTATTGTGAAGCAGTATGGTGTTGAGTTTGTAACCTTCCAACTATAGGGTAATGCAAAGCAGTGGTGGAGCGCTTATGTGGAATGTCAGTCTCAAGCTTTACCTCTATTGACATGGACTCTATTCCATACTTTGTTTTTGGAGAAGTATGTACGTCGTACTCTTTGTGATCAAAAGAATGATGAGTTTTTGGCCCTTGAGCAGGGCAATATGTCTATTGCAGCCTACAAGGTTAGGTTTCATGCATTGTCCCGTTATGCTACTCAGTTGCTTGTTATTGGAGAGGAAAGGATTTGACTTTTTGTAAAAGGTTTGAATACTGACTTGCAGGTCATGGTTGTACAAATGACTTCTACTGGAAAGTACTTTAATGATGTTTATGATTATGTGAAGAAGGTAGAACGAGTCAAACAGGTTGGCCAGGCCAAGGTAATAGCAAGGAAAGCCCGAAATACTGGTAACTTCAGTGGTTCTTACTCTAGAGGTTATGGTCATCAGGCTTATCCAGATCGTCCTATTCAGTTAGCTTTTTCAGTATTTACAGTGGGTCCATCTAGGACCACTTAACGATCCGCAGTTATGAGAAGCCAAGGGAATTTGTATTCTTCTACTAGAAGGCCCTCCCTAGATCAAGGTTCTCAGGGGCAGCAGTAGACTAGAACTATAGTTCCAGCTAGTAGAGGTAGAGGCGGTAATGATAAAGGTCATCTACAAGGTGGGAATGGTAATCATCATGGTGGTCGTGGTGGAAATGAAGGTGGTGGTAATGTAGGGAGAAGTGGTTCTTAGCTTGCTAGAGAGGTTGTCTAGTATGCCTTCCCAAGAAAATCCAAGGTAGAGGCTTCAGATGCTGTCATTACAGTTACTATTTTCGTCAGTGATTGGATGGCTACGGTCTTGTTTCATCCAGGTTCCACTTATTCTTATGTATCTGTTAAATTTCCTTAGGTTTAGACATAGTTTGTGATATGCTTGACTCACCTGTGTATGTATCTACTTCAATTGGAGACTCTATGGTAGTTTCTCAAGTGTATTATTCCTTCTCTGATATGTTTATGGGTTTCCAGACTTGGCTAGATTTGGTAATTCTGGATATGCTTTATTTTAATATCATCCTGGGCATGACTTGGTTATACTCGTATCATGTTGTTCTTAACTATAGTGAAAAAATTGTGACTTTAGAGATGCCTGGGATGGATAAGTTAGAATGGGAAGGTGTGTATAAGTCTGGACCTGTGAAAATGATTTCTTTCATTTAAGCTAAAACGCTAGTTGGGAAGAGGTGTTCGGCTGTTTTAGCGAATCATTGGGATGTTAGTGCAGAGGTCCCTTCTATTGAGCCTATTCCCGTAGTGTCAAAGTTTCAAGAGGTATTTCCCACCTATTTGTCAGGTATACCACCAGATTGGGACATTGACTTTTGCATTGATTTGGAGCTGAGAACTTGCCCAATTTTTGTTCCTCCCTATGGAGTGGCTCCAGCCGAGTTGCGAGAACTCAAGACACAGTTGCAGGAATTACTTGATAAGGGATTCATTCATCCTAGTGCTTTTCCTTGGGGTGCTCTAGTGTTGTTCTCTAAGTAAAAGGATGGTAGCATGAGAATATGTATAGGCTACTGGCAGTTAAATAATGTTACCATCAGGAATAAGTATCCTTTACCCCGAATAGATGATCTTTTTGACCATTTGGAGAGTGCTTCAGTTTTCTCCAAGATAGACTTGAGTTCAAGATATCACCAGTTAAAGATTCAACCTGAGGATATACCCAAGACAACTTTCAGTACTCGGTATGGGCATTACGAGTTCTTAGTGATGTCTTTTGGGTTATCTAATGTGCCGGCAATATTTATGAGTTTGATGAATGGTATTTTTAAGTCCTTTTTAGATTCATTTGTGATTTTTTTTATCGATGACATTATGGTTTACTTCAAGAGTAAGGAGGAACATACACGTCATCTTCGTATAGTCTTGGGGATTTTGAAGGAGAAGCAGTTTTAAGTTAAGTTTCTTAAATAAGAGTTTTGGATGTCTTTTGTGGCCTTTCTGGGCCGTGTGGTTTTAGAAAATTAGGTTATGATCCCTAGAAGATTGAGGCAGTCAAGAGTTGGGTTCGACCTAGCTCTGTGACTGAGGTTTGAAGTTTTGTGGATCTTGCTAGCTACTATCGCAGGTTTGTCAAGAGCCTTGCCTCCATTACTACTCATTTGACAAGGCTGACATAAAAGGAGGTACTATTTCTTTAGATTAACAAATGTGAAGAGAGCTTTAAAGAGCTCAATTCTCTTTTGACCACAACTCCAATCCTTATTTTGCCATAGGAAAGTAAGTATTTAATTGTGTTTTGTGATGCTTCACGCTTTGGTTTGGGTGTTGTGTTGATGCAGGACAAGAATATGGTTGTTTATGCTTTGATGTAGTTGAATCCATTCGAGAAGAACTATCCGACACATGACTTGGAGTTGGCAGTGATGGTTTTCGCACTTAAGATATGGAGACACCACCTTTATGGTGTCAAGTGTGAGGTGTTTACAGACCATCACAGTTTACAACATATTTTAACTCATAAGGACTTGAATTTTGAGGCAAAGGGATAGAATTGTTGAAAGATTATGATGTGACCATCCAATACCATTAGGGTAAGGCTAATTTGGTGGCTGATGCAATTAAGCCAGAAATCTATGAGTATGGGTAGTTTGGCTTGTTTGAGAGTGTAAAGGAGATCTTTGGCTAGAGAGATCCAAACCCTAGCAATGTGGTTTATGCAAGGCTATTGTGGAGGTAAGGTCAATATTCCTTAATCAGATCAAGGCTAAGCAATTTGAGGATGTAATATTGAACAAGATTCGGAACAAGATGGTATGTGGTAAGACTCAGAATGCCACACTTGATGCGTATGGAGTGATAAGGGTGAGTGGACACACATGTGTGCCTTGGGTTTGTAATGTGATTCTGAGTTTGCTTACAGAATCTCATGGTTCCTGATACTCTATTCATCCGGGTGCAACTAAGATGTACCGTGACTTGAGACAACTTTATTTGTGATCCCGAATGAAGAGAGACATAGTGGAGTATGTGGCCGATTACCATAACTATCAGCAGGTAAAGTATGGGCCTATAGGTTTGCTTCAAAGATTGCCCATTCCAGGGTGAAAGCAGAAAATGATAGTTATGGATTTCGTGGTGGGTCTTCCTAAGACCTTGGGGCAGCACGACTTGATTTGGGTCATAATAGATAGGCTAACCAAGTCCGCTCATTTCATTTTATTTAAGGTGAACTACAATTTAGAGAAGTTAGCCAAGATCTATGTCAAGGAGATTTTGAGATTACATGGGGTGCTAATTTCCATTATATCTGATAGAGGTATGCAATTCACTCTAAATTTTGACAAAAGCTACATGAAGAGTTAAGCACCAAGCTTGATCTTAGTACTATATTTCATCCTCAGATGGGCGGGCATTCTGAGATGACTATTCAGGTGCTTGAGGATATGTTATGGGCCTGTAATTCGCTGGGCATACACTTGGTGAAAGAATCTCAAGGGAAAGTGAGGTTCATTTAAGAGGTAAGGGATATATATTTCAAACTCGGTAAGCATGTGCTGCTGAAGCTATCTCCTATGAAGGGAGTTATGTGATTTGGCAAGAAAGGCAAGCTTATCCCTCGGTACATTGGTTCATTTAAAGTTCTTGATAATATTGATCCGGTAGCTTACATGTTGGCGTTGCCACCAAGCCTATCAAGAGTCCATCTGGTACTTTATGTTTCTATGCTTAAGAAATATTATGGGGATGATGACTATATTATTATGTGGGACTTTATTTTGCTTGGTAAGAACCTTTCATATGAGGAGGAGGCTATAGTGATTCTCGATCGGTATGTTTGGAAGTTGAGAACTAAGGAAATCCGATCAATGAAAGTCCAGTGGAAACATTGTCCTGTTGAGGAGACCACTTGGGAAACTAAGAAAGATATACGCGATAAGTACCCGCAATTATTTGAGGATTCAGGTACTTTTCTTACTTTCTTTTTACCATATTTTCTTGATTGATCGTTCATGGATGAATGATTGGTAAATTGGTATCTGTTTTAATGACCCTTTCAGTCGTTATGCTTTAGTCTAGCATGCTAAAATTTGGGTCAAGATTCTCCCCAAATAAAGAGTTAGAAATTTTATGCTAGGCTAGTCTTGGATAAAATCTGAGTGTGGTATGGTCTATAATAATCCAGGTATCGATAAGTTGGTGTTTTAATGAATTGATACCATTTTATGCTAGCTAAGACGTTCAGGAACCCGTAGAAACTTTTGGAAGTGAATTCGGGTTAGTAAAACTCTGGATATCGCGATTGACGTAAAAGGGATAGTTCAAGATGTCAATATTGGGAAGTATGTTGTAAAATTGGCAAAATTTTGAGGTGGTCAGACATTTTTCCTCCACCTAGGCCGCTATAGCAGGAGGCAAGCTACTATCGCTGGCCCGTTATAGCGGGAATATTTCTGTTATAGTGGGAGTCAGAGTTAGTCAATCCCGCCATGGCAGGCAAATCCCGCTATAAGTTCAGAAAATTGCTCAAAAACTTATTTTTCATTCCAAATAAGTTCAAAGGATAAGAGAGACAATTTTGGGCGATTTCAACCTATTTTCCACAAAAATACTTCGTTGAGGTAAGTAATTCTAACCTTTTAACTAGTTTTTTGAAAAAATATTCTTAGAATCACTAGTTTTTTAGTATAGGGGAGGATTTAACTTGATATAGGTGGAATTTTTGGTGTAATTTAGTAATTTTGGAGTGAAACCCTTGAGTTCTGGTTAAAGGTAGATGAACTAAGGTTGCATGCTTAAAATTCATCTTTGTAAACCCATAATGGGTAGAATTAGGGTGAATTAAAGGTAGAAAAATTCTAGAAAGAGGAAAAATCATGATTTTTGGCCTTGGGGTTTGGGATTAGGCTATAATCCTTGCTATTATTGGATCATTCATAGTACGCTTTCCAATCCTAGTACCACTATCTGTGACATGTGTTGACCCAATACCCTCAGGTTTATTGTAAGAAAAATAGTCATTATACACTCCAATAATTTCATTTGATCATTATGGACAAATAGGCATAGTACTATATGTCACGTGCCCTTTGTGGTGAATGATTTTCCAAATATTTCTAGCAACATGTCAAAGTGTTGAAGCCCCTTGTATCTGTACTTGGTTATATTTATATTTTTCTCGTTCTTTTTTCTGTAAAATATTAAAAACAAATGTTAGTTTAATGTGCATACATAAAACATACATACTTTTACTCATCTAGTTAACTTACAATGACATGATCCGCCCAAATCTCAAATGGACAAGTAACTGCGTTAGTTTTAGGATCCCAACCATCTCAAGAGAAACTTTGAAGGATGCCCTTACATTATTTATTTTTGTCCTTAATCTGTTGTATTTGGACTTAATCTAGTGTTTGTCTTAAGTGTCTTTCTTGTCAGTTTTCATCCAAAACTCATTTACGACTTGCCTTTAATGTGGACCGGTAACGACAGAACCATTAAATCCATACATTCTTGCATCATCATGTAGGATATGGATCAGAATCAATGTCTCTTCTTCTGTCCATTGATCGGCATTTGAACCACGCGATTTGCTCATTCTTTTATGTTTCTACAATATAACAACAATAAATTAACTAATCTGACAAATTATATTCATTTTTTGACAACATAATAAATAAAAACATGCCTTATAATTAGTAAGATTGAAGGAAAAATAAAAATTTATTAAATATGTTACTCCGTTAAACAACTGAGGTGCAGCCATAAAATTTTCATCTGAAATCTCAAAATCAACTTCAGGTATTATTTGCGTTGCAAACATAAAAAATATGTCGAACCATCAGTTGCTACAACCAAGTAAAAGTTGAAACAACAAAAAAATAAAAGATGTTCAACAATTTAGCAAAAAGAAAATTTACCATGTAATTAAACACATAACCCAATCAGAACGGGTACTGTTAATCGTGTTGTGAGTGTGACTTCACATCTCCGGTGACCTCGTTTCCAGTGACCTTCGTCTCTGCCAAACTCATCTCCGGTGATCTAGATCTTGCTTAGTCCACGATCATTTTCTTTTTGGATCTTGCTTTTTCCGACGACCATCCTTCTCTCTCCAATCGAATTTTTAGCCGTTGACCACTTCTCTTTCCGATGAATTTGACCGAAAATCTCACCAGAAACAACACTTTCGTCTTTTATGTTGTGCTTTCTTTCTGTTACAGGATCTTCCAGATTCGGAGTTCCTCCAATCAGCAGCTCGACTGACGAGAAGGAGCCCCCACAACAAATTCTAGCGACCAATTTCTTCATCAAATTGTCGAAACTCACCAACTCGACTGAGTTTAGTGACGACAACAAGATTTCGGCGCCCAATTTCTACATCAAATTGCCAGAATTTGACACCTCGATCAATAAATCAATCCAAACGTCGATCAAGTGCACTCGCTCCATCTCTTCTACCTGTTGTATAGCTTTCTTAATTGGTGGTGGCAGCTACTGCCAGTTTTGTTCAATATTTAGGTTTTCGGTCCATTTTCTCTTGGTTTATTGGTTGATATTCCTGTTTATTCTTGATGGTCTACTGGTTTTTATTTCTTTATTACATATTAGTAGTTAGTCCGGACAAGCTTATATTTGTTCAATATTTCTTGTTGTTGTTCTTAGTTACATTCTTGCTGTGGTCTTGATATTAGGTTGTGCGGTCTTTGGTGGCAGTGGTTGATGGTGTTGGTTTAGGGTCATGTCTTCGGGCAGGGCTAGGTGCGGGGACGGGAGTTGGGGCAGGGGGTAGGGGGGTAAGTGGGTTAAGGGAGCCCCTAGGTTGAGAGTAGGGTCTTGGAACATAGGGTCTTTATCGGAGAAGTCCGTAGAGCTGGTGAAAATTCTTAAGAAGATGCGAATTAGTATAGCGTGTCTTCAAGAAACTAAATGGGTGGGTACTAAGGCAAGGGTAGTAGACGGTTATAAGTTGTGGTACTCAGGAAGCGTGAGGAATAGGAATGAAGTAGGTATCCTAGTAGATGATGAGCTTAGGAAACACGTGGTAGAGGTTAAAGGGTCAGCAATAGGTTGATGTCGATTAAATTAGTTATTGAGTGGTCTTCTTTGAACATTATTAGTGCGTATGCTCAGTATGTAGGCTTGGATCTGGATGAGAAGAGGAGTTTTTGGGAGACTTTCGATGAGATGGTGAGGGGTGTTCCCAACAATGAGAATCTTTTCATAGGAGGGGATTTCAATGGGCACATAGGGTCTTCTTCGACCGGTTATGATGATGTGCATGGAGGATTTGGGTTCGGTGTAAATAATGAAGGAGGAGTATCCCTTTTGGATTTTGCTCAGGCTTTTGGGTTATTGGTAGTTAATTCGAACTTTCCAAAGAAGGAGGTTCACTTGGTTACCTTCTGTAGTTCAGTGGCCAAGACTCAAATAGACTTTTTGCTCCTTAGGAAGGGTGATAGGGGTCTTTGTAAAGATTGTAAGGTTTTACCTAGTGAGAGTCTTTCGACTTAGCATAGGCTTTTGGTAATGGACTTGGATATCAAAAAGGAGAGGAGGAGAAGGGGTGTGGATGATAGGCCGAGGATTAGATGGGGTAGCCTGACTATGGACAATGCACTTGAGATAGAGGAGAAGTTGAGACTTGGGAGAGTAGAGGGGACGCTGATAGTATATGGGATAAGACTGCCAGTTGCATCAGAGAGATGGCTAGATGTAACACCCCGTACCTTCCCAACCCTACTTGACGACATTTAATAATGTTTACGTAGGTGTCGAGACCTATAAGTATGTATTTGGTAATGTTAATGATGAGAAAATTAAAATTTGGCCTCGTACATGTGATTAGCCTTGCATAGGAGGTGTTTTGTGATTTTCGTGGAGCATTTTTGGGGTTCAAAATGAGGCTAAGAGGACCTCTAAACAAAGGATATTAAGGTTAAGAAGTAAGTTAAAGAATAGGACTTGAAGTATCTAACCAAACCCGCGAAGAAAATTCGAAAAATGAATTTTTTCAAAAAAATAAGGTAGGGGAGCGTGCCACGCCGCTTTGGGCCAAATTTTTGTGCCCATAGGCAGTAAGTTGGCGCGCCTAAGGGCGTGCCACGCTGGTTTTTCCACTTTTTCGATTTCTAAGTCCAAAGGGTACCCGGGGTCATACCGAGCCGATTTTTGCCCCGTTTCTTCTACAACTATGAGTATATACATGAAATGAGTCAATTATTATATTGGTAAGATAAAATTTCTCGAGAACGAATTTGGCGTCAAAATGACGATCTTACCCTTTTGGTCAAAATAGGCCATATGTGGCTAGAATCACTTGTTTTTGGGATTGAGGCTACGGATATGAATAGCGTGAGTGGAAATATTGTCATAACGCGTATAGAATGAATTAAACACGAGAAATTATTGGTTTTATTGGGTTAAGAGAATTGGGCCCAAAAAGGACCCAAAAATGAAAAGAACACATGGCCCAAAATGGGTCAATGACCCATTCTTTCAAGACCTTCTAGAAGGATAAAGTGAGGGCTTATATAAAGGGCCAAAATCAGATTTTTTAACACACAAAATTCTCATGCCAAGTTTAGAAATTTCCCAAAATCATTTCTCTCAACTCCAAACCCTAAGCTTTCTTTTGGAGAAAGATCATCCTATTCCAAGCCTTGGTAAGTACTTATTCTCATGAATTAATACATTACATGCATGAAAGAGTATGTAGATCATGTTGGTTGTGCTTGGAAATGTTGGACATGGTATTTGGTGTTTTTGTATGAGATTTGTCATCCATGGGATTCAAGCTTGAATTAGGACTTGTGCCTTTGATGAAAGAGCATGGTATGGATAAAATATGAACATGTATGGTGTTATTTTGGTTGTTAAACTTGTTATTTTTCTATAAGTGTCAATTATGGGATTTTGGCCGATATGTGATATGAGATGTATGAAGGTCATTTGACGGATTATTTGTGATGTGGTATGGATAAGAAAGTGTAAAGGAGAAGTGTTGTGGTGAAATGTATTTATTATCATGTGTTGGTCAATGTTGGGAATATTGTGGAATTTTTGGAATAATAATTTCTTCAATGGTTTTGTCAAGGGGAAATAGCATGTTTAACGGCAAACATGTAACTCATTGATGTTATATGCATTTGTAAAGTAGTTGGTGGTTAATGTTGGCTCCGTTATGTATTTGTGTTGTAGCGTGAAACATAAGGAAGGAGCGGGACTATTGTATGCGCATTTAAGATTGTGTATTGGTATTGAGAATACCAGGTATGTAAGGTCACTCTGTCCGTATCTTTCTGCGGCAAATAGTATTCACATTGACATTACGTTTGTACCATTTCGAAATGTGTAAAGGTATCTTATTTCTGATTTCCCATGGTTGTTATCACTATTTCCTACTCTTTGATCAATTGGGAATTATATGTCTCATAATCGTTGGTCAATGCTCCAAAAGCCCAAAAAGGTTATGTTCCAAAGTGCCAATAGTGGTTATACACATACCTCTTGTTCCTTGACTTGTGTCTAATGGTTTCAATAACGTTATATATTATTAAGTCACATATTCTTCATTCATTAGTCATGGTTGTGCATGAGTTGCATAATTATGGACATGCTCCAAAGGTCCCAATAATGTTGTGTTCTTAAGATTCCAATAATGTTGTGGCTATGTAAATATCTCTCATAACTGATTGTATCAATCTCTCATAAGTGGATGACTAAATCTCTCAAAAGTAAGAAATAAAGTAATGCATATGTGGTTAATGATTGATTTATGGGTGGCAGGTCCAGAGGGGCATAAGCCTAGCTCGACCCAATCCCGATGCCTTAATTTATGGGTGGCAGGTCTAGAGGGGCATAAGACTAGCTCGACCCAATCCCGATGCCTTGATTTATGGGTGGCAGGTCTAGAGGGGCATAAGCCTAGCTCGACCCGATCCCAACATAACGTTATGTTATGTTAAGACCCACTGATCAGTTGGGGGCCAGGTACGTTATGATATGAGAGAGGAGGAATAAACCATAAAGATAAGCACTTAATTGATGTAAGCTACATGGTTCCACATATGCAAATCGACGGGTTATTCACATGGATTGTCCTCTTACATTTTGATTCTATTGACATATTTATGACAGTTTCTTATGGCCTTACATACTCAGTACATTCTCCGTACTGACCCCTCTTGGGGGCTTACCTTACTTGCTGCAGGCGCAGGTACTAGTAGACCTCCACTGTAGGTTGCAGATCTTTTGCAGACTTTTGGTGAGCTCCAGTTGGTTCGGGGCTTTCTGAGTTACTGTGTACATGTATTTTGGTATTGTATATGAGTATAGAGCGGGGTATTGTCCCGACTCTAGGGTTGTCATAGCAATGTATCTGTAGAGGCTTTTGTAGACTTATGTGGGAACAGAATGTAAGATATGTATGCTCATTTTGGTTTGATGGTCCCAACGGCCAAGTTTGATATATATATATATATATGGCATATGTTTCTATATCCATGACTTCCGCATAGTTGCATGAGGTATAATAAGGTCCATACGAGGAGATGCATACGAGTGTTCATAGGCAAAGATTGGTTCTCTCGGGCCATATCGGCTTCGGGTGCCAGTTCGGCCCAAATGAGATTTTGGGTCGTGACACTAGAGAGGTGTTGGGTGTCTCAAAAGGTCGTTCTGGAAAGCACCGAGGGGACTGGTGGTGGAATGGAGAGGTTAAAAGAAAGGTGGAGGTGAAAAAGAAGGCTTACGCGAAGTTGGCCAAGAGTAGGGATGATGAGGAGAAGCGGAAGAATAGGGAGGAGTATAAGATTGCTAGGAAAGAGGCTAAGTTGGGGGTTTCAACGGCTAAGAATGCTGCTTTTGAAAGCTTATACACTGCGTTAGAGGGTAAAGGTGGTGATAAAAAGTTGTATAGGCTAGCCAAGGTTAGGGAGAGGAGGGCTCGGGACCTTTACCAAGTGAAGTGTATTAAGGATGTAGACGGTAAAGTTTTAATGGATGAGGTTCTTATTAGGAGGAGATGACAGTCTTACTTTCATAAGCTCTTGAATGAAGGAAGGGACACTAGCATTGTGTTGGGTTATTTGGAGCAATCTGAGAGGCTTCGCGACTATGGCGATTGTAGGCGGATTAAGGTCAACGAGGTTAAGGGTTCTATTCGTAGGATGCATAGAGGTAGAACGACTGGGCCAGACGAGATCCCGGTGGATTTTTGGAAGTGCACGGGAGGGGCAGGGATGGAGTGGTTGACTAGGTTGTTTAATAGCATTTTTAGGGCGGCAAGGATGCCTGAAGCTTGGAAATGGAGTACGATGATTCCATTGTATAAGAACAGGGGTGACATTCAGGATTGTAACAATTATAGAGGTATCAAGTTGTTGAGCCACACTATGAAGGTTTGGAAGAGGGTGGTAGAGTTGAGGTTACGTAAGATTGTGCTTATTTCTGAGAATCAGTTTGGATTTATTCAAGGGCGCTCGACTACTGAGGCTATCCATCTCATAAGGAGACTAGTGAAACAGTATAGGGGGAGGAAGAAGGAATTGCACATGGTGTTGATCGACTTGGATAAGGCTTATGATAGAGTCCCCAGGGAAGTTTTATGGAGGTGCTTGGAGGCTAGAGGTGTTCCTATGGTGTATGCTAGGGCGATTAAGGATATGTATGATGGAGCCAAGACTCGAGTTAGGACGGTGGGAGGGGACTCTGAGCACTTTCCCGTCTTGATGGGGTTACACCAAGGATCGCCTCTTGGCACGTTTTTATTTGCTTTGGTGATGGATGTTTTGACTTCGCAAATTCAAGGTGAGGTGCCTTGGTGTATGCTTTTTGCGAATGTTGTAGTCTTGATTGATGATACCCGTGGTGGAGTTAATGATAAGTTAGGATTGGAGGAAAACCCTCGAGTCTAAAGGATTTAGGTTGAGTAGGTCCAAGACGGAATACTTGGAGTGTAAGTTCAGCGAGGCGTCGCATGAGGCTGAAGTGGTTATAAAGTTTGATACTCAGGCCATCCTAAAGAGAGATAGTTTCAAGTATCTTGGGTTTATGATTCATGAGAATGGAGAGATTGACGAGGATGTCACTCATTGGATTGGGGTAGGATGGATGAAATGAAGGCTCGCGTCTGGAATCTTGTGTGATAAAAAGGTGTCTCCTAAACTCAAAGGCAAGTTCTACAGAGCAGTGGTTAGATTGGTTATGTTATATGGGGCGGAGTGTTGGCCAGTTAAGAAAGCCCATATCCAAAAGATGAAGGTGGCGGAGATGAGAATGCTACGGTGGATATGTGGGTGTACGAGGAAGGATATGATTAGAAATGAGGTTATTCGAGATAAAGTGGGAGTAGAGTCGGTGGAAGACAAGATGCGGGAAGTGATGTTGAGATGGTTTGGGCATGTGTTGAGGAGGGGCACGGATGCCCCAGTGCGGAGGTGTGAGATGTTGGCTAGGGATGGATTCAGGCGAGGAAGGGTAGGCCGAAGAAATATTGGAGGGAGATGATTAGACATGATATGAAGCAGCTTCAGTTTACCGAGGACATGAGCCTAGATAGGAAGGTATGGAGGAGACGGAGGTTAGTAGGAAGGGGGCGTCATTGTTAGTAGATAGGAGAATTTTGTTTTGTTAGTGGTGCTTGTCGCTAGAGTATTTGTATTATTTCAAAGTGTGTTATTATTTGTTGTATTACTTGGTGAGTCCTGTTTATGTTATTATTGGGTGTGGTTATACATATCGTTTCTTGTCCCTTTACTATTTCTTTTCTAGACTGTTGTATCTTGAGCCGGGGGTCTTTTGGAAACAACCTCTCTATCTCACATCTGAGGTAGTGGTATGGACTGTGTACACTTACCCTCCCCAGACCCCACGTGGTGGGAATATACTGGGTATGTTGTTGTTGTTGTTGTTGTAACCCAATTGAAAAGAGAATTGAAGTTGTCAACACATGACCAAACAAAAGAAAAATCTCAACCTAGGGTTTACAAATCAAAAAAGAACCTGTACAAATCAAGCAAATAATAGTAGATTTTAGCAATTAACGTCAACGAATAATGGCGCTGCTGTTGGTACAGCCTAAAGAAATATTCGATTGGCAGAATTAAGGACTATATGTCCATGAATAGAGAGAAGAGTTGAGGAAGAAGAGGAGTAGAAGTTCCGCTGCTTTGGAAATTTTATCCAAGGAAAAAGCGTAACTACGGTAGTTAGCATTTACTTGGTTGGTGGTTGAAATAAATGGGGTTGCTTTTGTAAAAGAATAAAAAGTTGGGATAATATTTAAAAATAAAGTAACAATCAAAAGTGAAATAAAATTATTGAAAACAAGTATTTGCTTGTTTTCTAAATTTCAAATACAACTTCAAGTTATATTTGATATTTTTATTGGCAAACAAAGATTTTCGAATAAAGTTAATTAACTTTCTAGAATAAAGTGAATAATATCCATGATCAAACAACTCCACACAACACCACACTTCCACACACAATCCCCCCCTCCCCCCTCCAAAAAAAAAAAAAAAAAAGAACCCCAAACCCCCTTCCTGGATATTGACTTCCATACAGTTTAAGTAGCCTATCTGATTTGAACAACAACGTCCGTGTCAAATCTTCTCATTGCTACTTTCTGGCGTCCACTTAGGCAGAGGGATGAGCCCATGACCACTAATTGCCCCCAAGACAAGATAATGATGCACATTGACTCTAATCTTTTGAAGCTATGGTTAACTCTGGCACTTGGATGAATGTGCATCCATTATTCCATGAGGTCTTCAGTATTTTACTTTATTGGAATTGACATTACTTGATGGACGAAGCTAAGAAAGCAAATATACGTTGGAGCATAAATAAGGACATTCTATTTCCGTAGTGATTATTAGTAGCTTCTTGTAAAGTAATATGTTCCACGTATTATTATAAAATGTAATTTTCTGTCCATACAGAAGACAATGGTGGAAAACAAAAGGTGGTAGCTTTTCTTGACTTGTGGGGTAACATAAGCACTTAGAATTCAAGAATGAGGCATGGCCTCGCTGTGGTTCACAACATCCAAAATCAATGTACCCGAAGTTCATTTTTACTTATCACTTATTTCTAAAATATGTATATTTTTTTATTTATTATTTTTTATATATCAATAAAAGAAATAATTTTTTTTCCTCAAACAACTCTTAACATTAATTACTTATTCTTCAAATACTTTTTAAAATTTAATACTAAACATCAACAAACAGAGATAGTGAGATAAAATAAGAATCTCAATTATTACTAGTTTGTTAATAAGTGTGTCAAGCAAAATAACAAGTAAAATAAACGGAGTATATCGATTGGGTACACCAAAAAGGAGGTGAGAGGGAAACAAACAAGCTTAATGGTATTGCATGTTCCAGATTCTCTTTCTTTTCCACCTTCGCCCCCCCCCCCCCCCACCTCCCCTCCCCAACCCCAACCCCCTCTTAACAACCGCAACAACATTACAAATCAACATCAACTTTAAAATTCACATTACCATTTTCTCTTAAAAATATCAACCTTGAGAACCATGAACTAAATCGATCCCAGAACCTTCCATCATAAAATGGGATAGGCCTAATCCTAACCAAACAGTGCAAGTGATCTGTTTTTTAATTTTGTAGTGGGGGTCACTTTAGGATAACGAATCTTTGCCTATAAAGGGATAGGACTCCCAAGCAAAACCAAGTGTCACTGCTAGCTATAGGAAGAAGTTCAATAACAACATAGTTTCCCTAAGGCTTTTCTTTTCATTTTTTCGAGTTCTTTTCAGTACTGTGTTGAGACAGTTGGAAAAGAAATGGTTAGTAGGAGTTGAAAACATCATTAATGCAGATTATTTATTTTTCTCTTAGTCAATGGTGATTCAATATTTTTCTTTTTCTAATGTTCATGTCCAATAATTTGGATCCATTTGTTTCCATCAATCTCACAGGAGGGAAAGATAAGTTGGACAGTTGCAGATGCTGTAAACTACAAGGGTCTCCCTGCTGATAGATCTAAAACTGGTGGTTGGGTGCCTGCTGCTCTCATCCTCGGTTAGTAGTTAATCAATTCTTTCTTGCATATCAACAAGTATTTTCACATCATTTAAATTTTTCAAAACGCTGTTTTAAAGCCTCTAGTGGTCATTGATGTTTTGCCACTAATAACTAAAGAGAAAAACTAGCGAAACATTACCTCATTCCATATTTCCTCATATTTAAGATGAGAAATAAAATCTTATTGGTAACTTATCACTTCATTTAATGATTAATGACTCTTTTAACTGTTCAACGATACATGCATCCACCTCCCAACTCCTTTCTTTTTCCCCTGCAACATCACATTCGTCATGAAGAAAAATTAAGGCATGGAAAATTAGGGCGATGAAAGACAGGTGGTTCATGCAAATGCGATGAAGTTCAACCATAATCAATAAAATAGAAGTACCAGCTTTCCCCCTTACTTAGGAGTGGGAATATATAATATTCCATATGTAATGGGTTTTGAATTATATACTCAAATAGTAAAAAGCTTTTTAATCTCCAGGATTTTGAATTACAGCCTAGAAGGTATAATTATCTATACTAAACATACATCGATGTTTACAGAAAAAATAATGTAAATTATCTGGTCAAACCAATTAAACTACGTACACTGATAAATATAGGCATATATATTTTGAGGGACCACCTTTTGAAATGATTTATGAATAATAATGGTCATGTCATTTTCTGCATGACCTATCCCAAGTAGGGAGATACGGTGGAAATTCACAGGACTAAGATAACATCCTAATAAACTTTTGTACACTAGTCCACTAAATATTAAAATAGCTTCTAAACAACACTTTAGTGAAATATTTAAACATCATCCTTGTTTTCTGTTGTAAATTCACGTCTCACTAGGGATGGTAACGGAGAGATTCGGGTGCAAGGCGTGTGTAGGTTTAAGGAGATGCATGACGGGGTGGATAAAAATAATTTTAAAAAAAATTAATGCGGGGAGGGCAGGTTGCTGATTATATTGTAGGGATATGTGGATTTAAACAAAATAAAAGTTGAAAATATTATAACGATGATATTGGTAAATTTTGAAATACCACGTGCACAAATTATCTCAACTAATTGTCAAAGAATTTTTTGTATAACGGCATATTAAAATTATATACACTTACCGAAAATATTGTTTTTTGTTTTTGGTCTGTCATAGAAATTTATTGTTATTCTGATTATCTATTCTCTTTATATTAGAATTAATTTGACTTTGAGAATCATCCACGTTAAGATTTGACTTCAATTCAAATTAAAAAATCCTTTCGTCCCAATTTATATGATTAGTTTGACTGAACATGCATGAAGTTTAAGAACTATGAAAAAGCTTTTGAAATTTGTGATCTAATTAAGTCGGACGAGGCTCCCCTCCAGTGGACTTTATGTCCAGTTTGTTCATTATAGTCTTAATATTATTACACCTGTACACTACGAAATCTAAGGGTCAAAATTTGCATTAGTAAAAAAGCCTCATATAAACCATGGTTGTATGGTAAAGATAGGAACATCTGTAAATATTGTTGTAGGGATTTCTTTCCGAAAATAGATTGGAAAATATTGAATTAGATTTTAAAATTAAAATTTATATATTCGAAAGCTATACATAAAGTATTATAGGTTTTAATTTTTCTCATATCAATATGATGAAATATACATTTTAAAATGTTAGTAAAAATTCAAATATTCAACTCTCGAAAATAAAATGTGACAAGTATTTTGAGACAAAGAAAATATATAATTTTAACGAGTTTGGATTTTGGAGGTGGAAGTTCATCAATTTCTAGAGACTCTACTTGAACAATTAATATAATTAAACAAAAAAAACCATGAAAATATTCGAAAAAGATTGGAAAATATTGAATTAGATTTTAAAATTTAAATTTAAATTTATATATTCGAAAGCTATATAAAAAGTATTATAAGTTAAAATTTAGTAAAAAGAGAATTGGTCGCAAGACAAAAAGGAAAAAGCTAACTAACCAATTAAAGATTTTTGCCGAGAAATATGCTGGCAATAAGGAAAGGAAAGAATAAAATACAGAACTCTTAATTAGGACTCCCTTAATTTAACCATGATTTATGAGGTGTTTTTCTTAAGTAGATATTACCCCTTAGATTTAGTAGTGTATAGGTGTAATAAGATTAAGGCTACAGTGGATAAACTGGACACAAAGTCCACTGGAGGGGAGCCTCGTCCAATTAAGTCATATGTGTTTGTGTGATTATAAATCATTAAAGATGAAGTTAACATTTTAAAGTTAAATTGTTATTAATAATCGTAAAGTATCACTCTTTTTTAGACTTTCTAAAAAGGAAAGTGGGAATACAAATTGGACAGAGGAAATATACTAGTACTATTGTTAAAAGAATTACCTTGACCCAAGTAGTAACAAGAGTTTATTGATTCTCTTTTTTCATTCGTAATTTTCAATTAATATGTGTGTGTTATATTTTTATGCATAAATACAAAGTAATATACTTTTAACATTTTCACATTTTAAATTGGCTCAAAACAACATTAATAAGTCAATACCAACTGGATTTGGGCCAAAAATGAAATAGGAGGAAATATCAAAATTTTACAAAATTGATATGGAAATATCCCATTATTATAATATTCATCAAAAGAACAGTGATGAGATTTTCATATTTTTACTCCTCATTTATCTGGATATCATATATGCTCAATGTAGGAAATAATTTTTTTTAAAAAAAGTTACGCTGTCTGGAATAGGGTAGTATGAATTGAAAATTACAAATTATTCTATGCGAAGTGGGATGGTCTGAGGCGGGTTAAAATGTTCGCGGGTATATGTAGCTTTGCCCGCAACAATACCACTTGTCATGAGTCAAATTCAAAAATTGCCCTAAAATGGGTCGGTCATGATTTATTAGCACCGCTTTCAAAATTTTGCCCGTAAGGTAGACGTTCTAATTTTTGTCCATAAGGAAAACGTTCATGATATTTCAAGACAATAAACTTGCACAACAGACCAGAAGTTTTTGCTTTACAGGCTAAATTTAGAACTTAGATATATTGTCCATCAAACATAAGTTCTAACTTTTGCCCATATGTCAGACGTATAGGACATTTTAAGACAGTGAACCTACACAATTGACCAGAAGTTCTGCCTTATAGGAAATAGTTAGAATTTAGGTATGTTGGCAGCATACATAAGCTCTAAATAACTTTTTCCCACAAGATAGACGATCAGGATATTTGATCAAGACAGTGAATTTGTTCAATTGACATTTGACAATGACCACAAACACTGCCTTATAGGCAAATGTTAGAACTTATGCCTAATAGACAATATAAATTCTTTCCAACGATTCTTTTTAAGCTAATGTCATGTTTAAAAAAATTATGAAGAGGGGACAAGAATTCAAGACAAGATACTATGGGGCCACTAGGCGTAATTTTCTCAAATGGGTGATGTGACATTCAATTTTTGTAGATTACGTGTAAAGTTACTAATAAATTATTAAAATAGGTTTTGAAAATTATTAACGGTGTAATTTTCTCAAACGGGTGATGTGAAATCCAATCCCCCAATTATTTTTGTAGATTAAGTTACTAATAAATTATTAAAATAGGTTTTGAAAATAGTTAACCTTGTTCTCTTTCTTATTCTGATTCTGAAGCGCATGGACATGTAACATCCAATCACTTTAATTCATGTGAAAAGAATTCTTTTTTTCTATTCGTGTTCGTTCTTTTTTCTTAATCGGGATGCGTTACTTTTTCTTTTTTTCCCTCGTCATCTTGATGCTCTAGTTAATTTTTTCTGCGGCATAATTCCAGTTGGCCATATATTGTAGAAAATATAACAAGTGATCATATAATAATGAATTATAAGAACTAGTAATAGTTGACATACTAATAACTGAATTCCATGGTATCTTTGTTTCAAAATTTACAGGAATCGAAATTAATGAAAGACTTTCAACAATGGGGATAGCAG
Organism: Capsicum rhomboideum; assembly: GCA_031232105.1. Lineage (NCBI taxonomy): Eukaryota > Viridiplantae > Streptophyta > Magnoliopsida > Solanales > Solanaceae > Capsicum > Capsicum rhomboideum. The sequence continues at coordinate 108,471,198 of CP124714.1, read as the reverse complement.
TAAATCTAGTTACGTACTTGGGTGGTACAATGCATCTACCAAGTGCAGCATCAGCGAATATAGTGACAGATTTTATGGGCACAGCGTTTCTCCTCTGCCTCCTTGGAGGCTTTCTTGCTGATTCTTTCCTTGGCAGATACAAAACCATCGCAAGCTTTGCTATTATACAGTCACTGGTAAATACTGCTACCTGCTTTAATACAATCACGTAAAGGATAACAAACTATGTCCATATAAAAATAAGGAAGGCTAGCTAATGAATATAACAGGTTAAAATAGCATATTGATAATTGATGCATGTAAATGTTAAATATGACTCAGGGAACTGGCATGTTAACAGTGACGACGGGCTTGCCACAGCTGAGGCCACCTTCTTGTCATCCACATGAGAAGTGCAAACCAGCAAATGGATTCCAGATGGGAATTCTATACATATCCTTATATCTAATAGCACTAGGCACTGGCGGCTTAAAATCTAGTGTCTCTGGATTTGGAACTGATCAATTTGATGAGAAAGATGAGAAGGAAAAATCGCAAATGGCCTATTTCTTCAACAGATTCTTCTTATTCATCAGCATAGGAACATTGGCAGCAGTTACGGTGCTTGTTTACGTTCAAGATGAAGTTGGAAGAAGCTGGGCTTATGGTATTTGTTGCATATCCATGTTAATTGCTATCACAATCTTCTTCTCAGGCACTAAAAGGTACCGCTACAAGAGAAGTTCCGGAAGTCCGATAGCTCAAATATTTCAAGTCATTTCGGCTGCAACAAGAAAAAGGAATATGGATGTTCCTTATGATGTTGGCATGCTTTACGAGACTAATACAGAGGCTTCAAGAATTCAACACAGTGAACAATTTCGGTTAGTATTAAACACTGAGGTTAATAGCATATATTTAATTCTTATCTATAAAAGTTTGAATGGCATGCGTGTATTAATTACATGTTTAAATTACAGTAATTAATGTTTTGTATGTACGAGTATAGGTTTCTGGACAAGGCTGCTATTGTAGCAGAAGGAGATTTTGAGGACCATGCAAACTCTACTCCAAATCCGTGGAAGTTGTGCACAGTGACCAGGGTGGAGGAAGTAAAAATGATAGCTAGGCTAATCCCAATTTGGGCCACAACTATCCTTTTCTGGACAACCTATGCACAAATGATTACATTTTCAGTGGAACAAGCTGCAACCATGGAACGATCAGTTGGCAAATTCAAAATTCCAGCTGGGTCTCTTACTGTCTTCTTTGTGTCGGCCATCTTATTCACTTTGACAATTTATGATCGATTTTTCATGCCACTCTGGCAAAAATTGAAGGGAAAACCAGGTGCACACTCAGATACAAATTAAATAAGTATCAAATTGCCTTACAAGTTAATTGAATTAAACCTATATATTCTATATATAGCAGTTTTATTGAATCTCTTCCATTAATATCAATGGGCAACTTTACAAAAGATATTTTAAGTTTTTGGTCATGGCTAACAGGTTTTACCAGCCTTCAAAAAATAGCCATAGGGCTTGTGCTTTCTACCATGGGAATGGGAATAGCTGCTCTAGTTGAGATGAAAAGGTTGTCAGTGGCAAAGTCTACGGGGCGCAACATATCAACGTTGCCTATAAGTGTATTCTTTTTGATCCCACAATTCTTTTTGGTTGGAGCAGGGGAAGCATTCATATACACAGGCCAACTCGATTTCTTCATAACACAGTCACCAAAAGGGATGAAGACTATGAGCACTGGGTTTTTCTTGACAACCCTTTCTCTTGGTTTCTTTTTTAGTAGTTTCTTAGTCTCTATTATAAAAAAGGTGACTGGAAGCAATGGTGGTTATGACTGGCTTGCCGACAACATAAATTACGGAAGGCTTGATTGTTTCTATGGGCTTCTTGCTTTATTGGGAGTCATAAACTTTGTGCTCTACCTAATCTGTGCAATATGGTTCAAGCCAAGGAAGTCTAAATCTGCCATAAAAATGGAGACTATGAACAATGGAAATGTTGCTGATGACAGATGCTAGGATTTAGTTTGTCATTCAGTCATCTTCTCTTACTTTTATTCATTATTGTATAGTGAGAGGAAGTGTTGTCTATCTTTACATGTGCTCTCTATCTATTGTCTTTGGTGTTTGATTGTATGATTTCATATTCCCCTGTTATGTACTTTACTTTTGATAAAGACATCTATTTCATGTCTCTCTGTCTTTATAATGCATTGAATGATGGGGAAGTTTGGCCCAAAATGAGAAATGAGATTAACTAATATATACAGTGGAATGAATATTTTTACACTGTCAGGATTCTTAAAGCTTGTAATAGGCAAAATTCTTAACTATTTTATTTTTTAATATTTAAATTAATAAGAAAATAGTAGTATAAGGTAATTTGAACTCTAATTATTTTCTATCAAATATAAGAAGAATTCACTACTTTATGGTATCATTGTTTTCATGGTTATTTATTTTACAACATCAATATTTATTCAACGCCATAGAATTGCAAATCACCGGCATATACGAAGAAATTTAAGACAATCATAAACATAATTATTTGTTCAAATTTTAGAGATGTGTAAAATGAACTTGATTTAATTTGACAAAAATAAAATGTATCAACGTGAATGTTGTCTATGTAAGTGCCTCCAAATATCTACTGAAGAGTGCTTCATCTCATTAATTAGTTCATTCGATTTTTTTATTTTTTTTTCAGTGAACAATGGTGACAGTGATATCTTTGTAGAGAATAATTTTTGAACTTTAATTTTCAATAAATTGGACAATTTCAATACATTAGTACTGTTGAATGATATTTTGAACTTTTAAGCTAAATTTAATTTCTTAATCTAGCATCCAATAATGCATGGTATTTGCAGAACAACGTTGACAAACTAGATATTTATCAAAGCAAAATTTTAAAAGCAATTGGATGTAGTACTAAGAAAATTAAATTAGTGTTTAGAAAATGCAGAAGGAGATGAATATGGAGATCTGCAAGAGAGAGAGAGAGCAGGTTTAAATATGTATCCTTTCTATTTTTGGTAGAAAATAATTAGAGTCCAAATTATCTTATACTACTATTTTCTTATTAATTTAAATATTAAAAAATAAAATAGTTGAAAATCTTGCCTATTACAAGCGTTAAGAGTCCTACTCATTCCACTGATAGTGTATATTAGTTAATCTCTTACGAGTAATATTTTTAATGTCTTGATACCAAATCAGATAAATATGGACATCTACGTCGGATCGATAATTATAACTTTATATATAAATATTAGTATTAAAAATGAGTTCCAATTATAAAATAAAAACTAAAGAAAAATGACATACAACTTAATTCGCAATATGTATGTATTTCAACATTCCACGAAGGGTAGCAAAGATGGGTGAATAGAAAAACAAATATCAAATTGAATAGTCTAAAATGTCAAAATCATACGCTAATATAACTTTCACTATAATATATAAATCCCCACTTCTTTCTACCATTTCATATTCTGCTAATATAACAACTTTCACTATAATATATAAATCCCAATTTATTTCTACTATTTCATATTTAAAATTATATTATTAAATACTGATTGTTCATATTCTGTTTTGATGATTGACAAACCTGATAAGGAGTATACACATTGCAACCGTTTGTACATTCATTTTCGTGACATCTGTAATAGTACTGCTACTGGGTTAGATGTACACTAATGTGGTCCGTTCCTCTCAACCAAAGAAATATTTAAGGTTTTCCCTCCCATCTTCTCTCTCTCTCTCTCTCTCTCTCTCTCTCTCTCTCATATATATATATACACACACATACAAACACACATCATTAATACATTGGATGAAAACCTAGTTTTGCACAAATCAAATATCGGCCTTTCTCTCTGCAAAGCCACCAGTGATTTCTTTAAGGCAAGGAGTCAACTACTGAGGGACAAACTCGTGTCAACTGAAAATGTTCTTAGTACTAAGTTGTTGATTCTTTGTATTTCGTTCGTAACATTGTAAACCTACTCCTCTTTGAGAAGCTTGTGTAGGTCTTCTGTTTTCCTTGTATCTTGAGATTGTTGTGTAATTGGTTGGAGTTAGCTGTTGTTGTCCTTAATTACAATAGAGTTATTGTGAATAGGGATTACAATAGAGTTATTGTAAAGGTGAGGGATTAAGAGTTTAATTCCTAGATTGCAATAGGTTGTAATTCAAACTTTGCTTGTTGATTAGTAAAGCTGTTGATAAATCCTACTGGGGTAGGTTGTAGTTTTACTCCCTTGAGCAAGGAAGTTTTCACATAAGCATCTTGTGTTCCTTACTCCTGTTATTTATTCTTTGTTCTTAGCTGTAGAGTCAGTTGAGGAACCAGATTATCAGTATCATGATAGATTCATATAACTCATCAATTGGTATCAGAGCAAGTTCTTTCTAAAAGGTTAACACATAAAAAGGATCTTTTCTAATGGCTGCTCCACCAAATCTGGAAGAAGGACAATCAATTATAAGACCACCCAGGTTCAATGGACAATACTATAAGTGGTGGAAGACAAGGATGCATGATTTCATCTTGGATGATGATTATGAGTTATGGGATGTCATTTGTGATGCTGCCCATGTTCCTACGAAGACAGTAACATAAGGTGATGTTACTAGATCTGTGCCAAAGATGAGGAAAGAGTACAACGAAGTTGATAGAACGGTTGTTGAAAAAAATTTCAAGGCTAAGAAGCTCTTTGTGTGTTGGATTGGACCTGATGAGTATAATCAAATCTTAGCTCCTGAGACTACCAAAGAGACCTGGAAAGTCCTGTAAATGTTTCATCAAGGAACTAGTCAAGTCAAGCAGTCTAAAATTGACATGCTTACTACTCAATATGAGCTTTTCAAGATGAAGAAAGGTGAATCTACTCATGATATGCACACCATATTTACCTCTATTATCAATAAACTCTATTATTTGGATGAAGTCATAAAGATGAACAAGCTGGCTAGGAAGATCCTCAACATCTTACCTACTTTTTGGGAGAGCAAAGTAATTGCCATTTCAAAAGCAAAAGATTTTCAGACATTTGACCATTGATGAATTAATAGGGAACCTGAATACATATAGGCTTAAAAAATAATGTGATCAGGAAAGAAGAAAGCCCAAGAAGGAGAATAGTCTAGTTCTCCAGGATGTTAAGAGTTATTCCTATGAATATGATACTGATATGGCCTACATTACCCAAAGATTTCAGAGAATGGTGAGAAGAAATGGAGGTTTTCCTAAAGGGAAACATGAGAAAGTATGCAAAGAAAAGTGATTGCTGTCATAAGTGTGGGAAGCCTGGACACTTCATTAAATAGTGTTCACTTCATAAGAAGGACTACAAAAACTACAATAAAAACAATCCTGTGAAAGGTCACAGAAAGAAGCAGATCCCTAACAAGTTTAAGAGAAGAGAAGTAGCAGACAATAGAGTCAAACAAGCTTTATCTGCATGAGGATATACCTCTAGTGAATCTGAAGGAGGAAATGATCATGAAGATACCTCCTTGCTGGTTGTTGAGGCTGAACCTCAAATTTCCACTCCTTGTTTGTTCTCATGGCCAAATTAGATGTTGAAGAAGAAGATAAGGTAAGTTTTTGAAGTTCAAAAAAAATTTAAAGGAATTTTATAAAAACTAAGTGAGATCTCTTGAAATGTTTTAAATGATGCATATTATGGTGTGATTAAAGAAAAGGACTCTCTAGTTGTTGAACTCACTCAGTCTGAATCTGGAGGAATGCTGTTATTTAATAGAGTCTTAGAATTGGAGGATGAAGTTATACAAGTGTCTTTTTAAAATGATATCTTAATGATAAAGTTAAGTCTATTTCTAGAGGAAAGAAAAAAGGAAGTGACATTCAGTTCGATCTTGAAGTTGAAATTAGTAAAATTAAACTTGATCTTACTGTCTCACTTAAAAGAAACAGGGAACTAGATGAGAACCTTAACAAGACTAAAGCTGAACTTGAAAAGTCTCTACATTAGACCGAGTCCTGAGAAGCTTTAGCCCAATTTAGTAAAATGAATCATAGTTCTGGAGAATGTATTGCCTTTCGAAAAACCAATTCACCCTACAATCCTTACAATAACTATGTCTCAAATCTTGATAATTGATTGTGCACTCACTATGGTAAAAATAATCATTATAAATATGCATTTCAAGCAAGAATCTCTTTTGTTACGGAGAATAAGAAATTTAGTGAAATAAATAGAGACGTAAGGGAACCTGATCCCAAAATGAAAAAAATTATTCTGCCATCTTGGACAAGAAAAATGCTCATTTATCTCTTTTTTCATTCCAGTGGATCATAATTAATTTGGGTTCCTTAATCTAATTAATGACTTCATTTGCAGGAAGGAGTGAGAGGAAGAAGCCAAAAGCGATTTATGGATAGTGGCTTCTTGAAACATATGATTGGAAGGATAAAAGATTTTCTCTCACTTAAAGCCTTACAAGAGGGAAGTGTGTCCTATGGAAATGGGAAGAATTGTTACATTCTTGGTGCTGGAAGAATTGGAGAGTCTCTTGCTCATGCCATTGAAATTATTTACTATGTAAATGGGTTGAAGTATAGCTTGTAGAGTGTTCTCAAATTTGTGACAGGGAAAATGATGTAAGGTTCATCTTTGCCTCATGCACTGTTACAAATATCGAGAGTGGTGATATCAACCTGGTGGGTTAAAGTTGCAAGAACATATATGTAGTTGATCTTGACTCAATTTATGAGGGTGAATTCACATCTTTCATAGCTTGTGAATGATGATGTTGAACTATGGCACAGAGGGCTTGGACATGTCAGTTCCTCTCTGATGAACAAGCTGATATCCAATGGCATGGCACTAGGTCTTCCCAAGGAAAAAAATTCAGGTCACAAAGTGTGTAATGCTTGTGCTAAAGGGAATTATGTTCATTCTTCTTTAAATCCTAAAAAAGTTGTCAGCACTTCCAAGCCACTTGATCTTCTTCATATGGATCTATATGGACCAAAGAAGCTTCCTAGATGAGGAGTAACGAAGTATATCCTTGTGATTGTGGATGACTATTCTAGTTAACTTGGACCTTGTTCTTGAGGAGTAAGGATGACACATTTCCAGTATTTGTTGCTTTTCCCAAATAAATTAAAGTTAAGCTTCGAAACAAAACTATGAGCATTAGATCCGATCATGGAGCTGAGTTGGAAAATGCCAAGTTTGATGAGTTCTATGTTGAGCATGTCATAAATCATAATTTTTATGCTCCAAGAACAAAATAATAAAATGGTGTTGTGGAGAGGAAAATGGGACTCTTAAAGACATAGCCATGACAATGCTAATTGTAAGTGGGTTCTGTAAGAGTTTTTGGGCAGAAGCTATTAATACTAGTTGTTATGTGATAAATAGATATATGATCAGGTCCCTACTAGAGGAAACCCCTAATGAGCTACTAAATAGGAAGAATCCAAAGTTGAACTATTTACAAGCATTTAGATTCATGTGCTTTGTCTTGAACAATGGTAACAAAGATTTGGGAAAATTTGATCCTAAAAGTGATGAAGAATTCTTCATTGGTTACTCTTATCAAAGTAAATCCTATCAAATCTTTAACAAAAGAACTCAATGTATTGAGGAGAAGGTGCATGTGATCTTTGATTATCTAAATGTACTTGGTGCCAAGGGAGGTTCAAACAAAGCTGAGATTGAGGAGTTACTGTAGATTCAAAGAGATGTTGTGGATATCTCAGATAAGAATACAAATGAATTGAATCAGGCCGAAGAAGATGATGATGTTGAGTCACCTGCAGACATAAAAATACACAATCTGCTCAGGCTCTTCTAAGAGATATAAGTTAAGAGAATGTTGTTGAAGCTGAATAACTGGCCCATGAACAAGGAGAGAAACTATCTATGAAACCTGGTCAAAGCTAACATTAGTCTGAATTGCAGGTCTCAAACTGGAAACACAAATGATCTCATCAACTAGACAATTTTCTCTCTCCTTTAGGGACATGTATGCATACTAGATCCAAGTCCAAAAACATTTTTGCCATCACAGCTTAACTATCTCATATTTAGCTCAAAAATATAAAAAATACATTGAAATATGTAGACTTGATCATAGATATGCAAGAAGAGCTTCATTAGTTCCAGAGAAATAAAGTTTGGCACCTCATTCCTAAGCGTGTTGATAGATCCATTGATGTTCCGGGATTTCATGACACATTTAACACTTAAAATAAGGGATTTTGTAGGTCTTAAAGCATATTTTTGTAAGATATGATATGTTTTTGTGTTTGTGTGCAGGAAAATAGGTCATGAAAGCAAAATTTGGATTTTGAAGGAGAAAATACCAAGTGTTGGTTCATGGAGTTAAATGACAAACTACAAGATCAAACCATGACTCATACTATCACTCGTGAAATGATATCTGAGAAGGTGCAAAGAGGTGGCTAGACCAAGACTCATTTGATGGCCTTTGAAAGGATACAACTAACTGTGATGCCATTAGCAATCCCAGACCTAAACATGTGCAAGTTGGACCAGATACCACAATCCATTTAATGGACTGTGAAACCAGTTCATAGTTTATTATGCCACCGTAACTCAGTGCCTGTAGAATACAATTTTAGAGTTTGAACCAGTCCATGAACCCTAGAAGCAGTCCACAAGTCGTGAAGTATTCCATTCTTAATTGGGTAGATTTTATCAAAAATGGCAGATCATCGATAGGTTCCCTACTTTCATCGATCGTGGTTCATACCGCGGGTTGTGATATGCTGACGGGACCTAGTTTTATGATTTGTTTTAGGATTGGTTTTGTACACTATATATATTTTTCTTAGGTTTTTATTTAAGAGTTACACACTCTTATAATTAAGTTACCATAATTTTTGGCTTGAAAACTTATTGTTCTTGAGTTTTTGAGCAAATTATTTTACTTTGGTCATTGGTTTCGTGTGATAATACAATTTCCGAATTTTGCTTATTATTCTTGTAAGTTTATGATCAAGATTTCTTTAATAATTCTTGGTTTTATTCTTGAAAACATGAGTAGATAAATCGCATAACTAGGGTTTGGAAACCATGATAGAATAACAAAGTGGGTCAAAGTACTTGGTGATTTTTGAATGGTGTGCATGCATGTATTATTATTTTCTTTATCTTGATTACATTTTAATGATTGCAAATATTAGAACTTGCTATAAATCTTCACTTGCATGAATAGTAGAGATTAGGAGAAGGAATTAACAATGGAGATTTGTTGTTTTCAACCCTCATCTAATGACTTGAGCTTTAATAGGAATAGTTAATTTAAGACTAAGGACATGAGCAATTCACCCAACGCTCAAATATGAAGAGGAGTTTGAGTGACATTCATCTAAGTAAAGTTGAAAATTTTTTATGTGAACCATATTTGTCAATTTTTCATGCAAAGCACCGGAATAGGTCACTAGTACGCTAGACTTGTTCAGTTATAAAATCATGGGAAACACAGTCCTAGTCCATTTTCGTTGATTGATTACAAAAAAACAAAATCAGTTGAAATAATTACATTGAGCTTATTTCTCTCCATATTCCCTATGGAATTCGAGCCCAAACTTGTTGGGTTCCATATTTGATCAGCAACCGCTATATACTTCATTGTGAGATATAATTTAGATGAAATTTTAGCGCCATTTCTAGGGAATCCAGCGTAGGAATAGTTCAATTGTGTTTATTGGATTTGTAGTCCTTTTTCCTAATTTAATTTTCTGTTGTTTTTGTTTTGTTTTAAGGAACAATGGGAGCTAACACAGGTCCCCAAGATCAATATCTTTCTAAAATTAATGAGGGTCAAAGAGCTAAAGTATCCCGACTGGCTGAAGAAATTGATAATGCTGGCCATGCTGAAGCTGCTACAGCTATTGCTAATGCTATCGCTAGGAACCGATAATAGGGGGCCATGGTCAATGACCGGATCTATGATATATCGCTTAGGATGAGGAGAAGAATGCTGATTATGAAGAAGTAGGTGATACATAACCATAGTCCCACTTCCATTAGCTCATGGTGCAAAATTTGATATCACCAGCACCATGATGACTTTGCTGAGTATGAAAGAGTTATTTTGTGGAATTGCTGGAGAAGATCCAAATGAGAACTTGTTGAATTTCATTGGGATCTGCAAGAAATATAAGCTTCTAGGAGTTAGTTAGGACACTATTAGATTCATGTCATTTCCATTCTCACTGTCTAGGGAAAAAGAAGCCTTTCTGGAGAGGTACTTTCCACCATCTCAAATGATTTAGTTGAGGGGATCAGGTAAATAATTTTGGGCAGCTATTTTATGAAACCTCATATGAATCATGGCTAAGGTTCAATGAGAAGTTGAAGAAATGTCCAAATCACCAGTTGGCAAATGATCTTCTGTCTGAAATATTTTACAGGTCATTGAATTCAGTAACCAAAGTTGCAGAAGACAACATTGTTGAGGGTTCCTTGATGGAACATATGTATTGAGCAACCAGTGAGATGCTGGATAAAGTTATTAAAATAAATAGAACATGGCACGCTTGAGAATCGAAAGATTCCACCAGTGCCTACTCTAAAGGTATGTCAGCAAAGCAACACCGCAGAGAAAAAGAATGTGATTAGGATATGGCTCACTTAAAAGCTCAAATAGATCTGATTACAAAGCTTTGATAGGGGTTAGTTCAAAAAGGATCAATGATATGCCCAAATTACATCTCTAAATGAAGTATAAATTAGTCGATGTTCAAATATAGAACCCAATAAGGTTGGGGTTGAATCCTATTGGGAATAAGGTGGAAACTAAATTCAATGCAGTTATTTCACTAATATCTAATTACTTCCATATAGGAGGCAGTTTAAAAGTGTGGTATCATTTTAACGTCAAATGTTAATAAGTTCCAATTGCAATATTCAGAAAATGAATTCAATAATGAGAGAGAACTAGGTTTGTGTTCACCATAGTTTCATAACATAAATTGGTCATTGATGATGGTAGACTCTTCTACTGTTATACTTGCCAGGCTATCGATAAAATTACTACATTTAAGTATTTCTCAACCTACTCATATGATTATCCCTCAAATCCTATTGGACTAAGAGTCATTATAACATAAAACACAATAATTGCCCCAAGTTGGTCAATCTAATTACAACAACAATTATTAGACAAAGGTTAGAAACCTCAAATTCTTGTTATTAAATCCTTTTCCTAGACTTAATTTCTTTTCTCAAGCAAGTTTAGACCTAAGGCAAGTTCTAAAGTTTGCAACCATTAGAAATCAATCAAGATGAATGGATTAAGAATACTAGCATTCACAATCTATGAATCTACACCATCTTTGACCCTAAAAGTGTTAATTCACCATGGCTCCTACAACCCTAATTATGGGGTTTAGCCACTCATAGTTTTACAAACAAATACAACCATAGAAATCATAATAGAAGTAGAAACTTACACAAATGAAATCACAAGAACTGAATTTGTATAACAAATATTGTGTTAAAACCATAAAACCATAATAGTACTTGATTTTCTTTCCTAAAAACTGAAGAGTAATAAAATAAACCCTCACAGTAGGTATTTATAGTCTAGACAAATTTCAAATCTTAATAAAACTTAGAAAATGACCGCGTTGCATCTCACGGTTGGGTTGAAAGCCCGTTGTCTTAGTGATGGTCCGTCGTTCTAACCATCGTCTTAATCCAGTGAATACCCATTAAGTCTACATAAGCTCCATGATTTGGTCGATGGTCCGTCGAGTCAATGACAGTCCGTCAGATGCTTCGTCTCTTGAGGTACTTCATCATTATTCTCTAGTTTGGTGGTATGATTAGGTTGAAGGTTTATTGGATGTTGACGGTTCGTCAACTGGTTCATCTACTTGTCGATACTTACCATTACATACTGTCTTAGGACCATAGTTTTGGGGATAGTCTATGGAGGGTTGATGGATCGTCAAGTGAGCTATCATGTCCCTCTTTTCAGCACATTTGATACTGTTTTCCTCCTTGGAATATTTTCCTAGAAACAAAAATGTGATCAAATACGAAAAATGTTACTTAAAAACTTGCAATAATTCATGGTCAAATGCATTAAATCTACCATCAAATACCGACACATCAATATACCCAACTTAAAATTCTTGATTGTCTTCAAGTAACATAAATAAGACTCGATCTTAAATCTATAGGCATCAGACAATTAGGTAGTCAATAGCAAGTCTATTATTATTAACAAGCCAAGAATGCACAATTCCATACCTCTCCATGAGACACTATGCAACATTAAAAGCTAAATAAGCTTACTTTGTTGGATCAAAGACTAACATTATGTTACCAGTAGACAACTCAGTACACAACAAGTATCACACAAAATCTCTACAAATAATTTCTGAATATCACCTCATGCCCTCACACAAAGAAAATCCCTCGCACACAATGAAGATTTTAGAATGGGACTGTAACAAAGACTTTCACACTCATAAAGAACTTCAAATGCTGCTAGAATGATACCATAATCTTGCTCTTATTTTCTATACTTAATGTCGTTGGAGAACTAGGATAGGATAACTATAGGGCTTTTCTAGGCTTGTAATGCAGGCTTCGGGATGGGTATGGTACAACTAGAATAGTGACTAAATCCTCCTTGAACACTATATTTCTCAATCAACCCCACCTTTTCTTTTCCCTTGTTTTCTTCTTCTACTAATATTCTGGGTGTGGTTTATTATTAACAGCTACTAGTTCTTTTTGCTGTACAATTTTCATTATTATTTATGTATATATTTATATATATATATATATATATATATATATATATATATATATATCTAGTTCTTCACAACTAGTTGCAAAACCTTTTTATTCCTACTTTGGACTTGTTCTCCCAATCCATACCACCCCCAACTTAGGTATTTTGCCTAAATTTTAAATTCTAGCACTCCCAGAGGGAAACAGTATCAAAAATGGTTTTCTAGTAGAAATAAGGGTATCAGGTCTTACAGCTAGTCAAGAAAATGTCACACCACTCAAATTCGGGGAACTAGGGATAATACATCCATTGGGTAGGCCTTTTATGTCCATATAAAGTTTAACAACAAAGTCCTATGATCTTTTTCTAACCTTGATTTTCCTTAAACAGTTCAAACAAGACCAACGGGGAAAGTTCTAGATCAAACTAATAGCACAGAATTAAATAAACACCTCACACATACAACACATGGCTCTATTATTAATCATTAGTCAATCCACCGGTGCACCAGCCTAACTACAAAAATTATCAGAACCAATATAATCACAATGTCAAAATTTGATCCATACAGGTCAACAACTAAAGCAATGATACAAAAAGCACAGTTTAAAGGGTTATCATTTTACAATATCATGCTCAGCTAGTTGTTCCAACATGAATTCCAGAGTCTCTCTAACTACCATACACCTATTTGTATACCCAAAATAAAACACAAAATAAACATCCTATTCAAAATATGTCGGTTCAACATAAATGAAACACCCTTGGGAAAAGAAACACTTTAAGAAAAACCCTTGGATGACACACATAGTGTAACACTCCGTACCTTCCTAACACTATGTGATGACGTTGAAAAAAAAATGGTTATTTAGGTTTCGAGGTGCCATGAGTATGTGTTTTGTAATGTTAGTGATGAGAACATTGAAATTTGGCTTCGTATATGAGATTAGCCCTTCATAAGCGGTGTTTTGTAATTTTAATGGAGCAATTGTGGTGTTAAAAATGAGGCTAAGAGTACCTCTAAACAAAGTATATTAAGTCTAAGAAGTAAGTTAAAGAATAGGACTTGAAGTATATATCCAAACCCGCGAAGAAAAGTCGAAAAACAAAATTTTCAGAAAAATCTAAGGGTGGGGCGTGCTAGGGAGTGTACCAGGCCTCTCTGGGCCAAAATTTTGTGCCCATATGCAGCAATATGGTGCTCCCCAGGGCGTGGAAGGGTGGTTTTTCCACTTTTTCGAAAGTTGGAAATTTTCTAAGTCCCAAGGGTACCCGGGGACGTATTGAGCCGATTTTTGCTATGTTTATTCTACAAGCACGAGAATATACATAAAATGAGTGAAATATTATATTGGTATGATAAAATTACTCGAGAACGAATTTGGCATCAAAATGACAATTTTACCCTTGTAGCCAAAATAAGCCATACATGGCTAGAATTGCTTGTTTTTGGAATTGAGGCTACGAGTATGAATTGCATGAGTGGGAATATTGTAGTAATGCATATGAAATGAATTAAACATGAGGAATTATAGATTTTAATGGGTTAAGTGAATTGGTCTCTAAAAGGGCCCAAAATGTGAAAGAAAACATGGGCCAAGAATGGGTCAAATGACCCATTCTTCCATTGAACTTCTAGACATAATATTTAATGATATAAAGAGTGGATAAGGATTAGTTGAGGGATTATATAAAGGGACAAAAATCATATTTTATTCATTATACATACACATGCTTTTCTAAGTTTTTCTAGAATTCTCAAGAAAGTTTCTTTTGGGCTCTCAAACCCTAAGTCAATTTTGGAGCAAGATCATCATCTTCCAAGCTTGGGTAAGTGATTATTCTTGTACTTTAACATATTATAAGCATGAGAGATTATGTATATCATGTTGGTAATGGTTGGAAGTGTTGGACATGACACTTTTGGTTTAGTGAAAAAGATGTGTTATCCATGGGATTGTAACTTGAATTATGACTTGTGGTTTTGATGAAAGAGCATGGTATGGATGAAATAACAACATGTATGGTGTGATTATGGTTCTAAATTTGTTATTTTCATATAAGTGTAAATTATGGAATTTTGGCCGATTTGTCGTTGTGAGGTGTATTGAAGTGAATTGATGGTATAATTATGATGTTGTGATGATGGTGAGTGGAAAGTATGAATTTGGTGTGACATACTAGTGGTTTATTATACTTTGGTCAATCTTGGGCATGTTGTGGTATTATTGATATGACCATGCCGTAAATGGTATTGTATAGAAAGAAATAACATGTTAAAGCCAAACCTGTGACTTATTGTTATTGTATGCCATTGTAAGGTAATTGGTGGTTAATGTTGGTTCCGTTATGTAATTGTGTTGTAGAGTGAAACATAAGGAAGGAGAGGGAATATTGTATGCACGTCTAAGATTCTGTATTCGTATTGAGAATACAAGGTATGTAAGGTTACTCTGTCCGTATCTTTCTGCAGCAAATAGTATTCACATTGACATTACGCTTGTCCCATCCCGAAATGTGCTAAGGTATTCTATATCCGGTTATCAATGGTCATTATCATATGTTTCATACTCATAGATCAATTGTGAATCTCATGTCTCATATTCATGGATATTGTTCCAAAAGCTCAATAAGGTTGTTTTCCAAAGTTCCAAAAGTGATTATGCTCATGTATCTTGTTTATGGATGATTGTCCAATGGTTCCAAAGGTGTTATGTTTCCAATAAGGTTTATTCACATGTATTCTATTTTGGTTATGGTTCCAAATCTTCCAAAAATGCTATGTCAAATGAATGTATCAATTTCTCACAAGTAAAAGTACCAATCTCATCAAAGTAATATGGGAAGTAATATGCAAGCTAATTTATCTATCCCTAACAAGTAAAGGTACCAATCTTACAAGAGTAAAGACGAGAAGTAATGTAGGTATGTGTTCCAAGTCACAAGGTATCGCTAAGCAATGAAAGTAAGAATAACAAGAGAAAGAAGTAATGTATAAATAATGAGTATTCATGGGTGGTATCCTAGGGGTTAAAATACCTAGCATGGGTCGATCCCGATATATCCCAGGGGCGATATAAAAGCCTAGTATGGGTTATCATAAGTACATCCCAGGGGCGACACGAAAGCCTAGCATGGGTTATCACAGTACATCCCAGGGGTCACAGTACCTAGCATGGGTTAATGACATCCCAGGGGTGACACGAAAGCCTAGCATGGGTTTACATAACATCCCAGGGGTCCAAGTACCTAGCATGGGTTAATCTCATCCCAGGGGCGACAGAATAGCCTAGCATGGGTAGAACAATAAAGATGAACATATGCAAAGACAAGAGAAGTAAAGAACGTAATGTACATGGTTTCCCCAAATACAGAAGAGAGTTCATTCACAGCTACCATTTCTCGTATATTGATTCCATTATTGTTGTTATTATGTATGATGAATTTCTTATGAGCCTTACATACTCAGTACATTCTTCGTACTGACCCCCTCGGGGGAATTACCTTACATGTTGCAGGTGCAGGGACTAGTAGACCTCCATTGTAGGTTGATAGTTGATTGCGGATCTTTGGTGAGCCCCAATTGCTTCGGGACTTTTTGAGTCATAGTTGTACAGTTGTATTGATGTTGTAAATATTGTATAAAGCGGGGACTTGTCCCGACTGCTAGTTGGTCTTGTAAATGCATCTGTTAGAGGCTTTTGTAGACATGCGTGGGTTATGAATGTAAGAGATAAATGTCCGTTTTGACGTTATGGCCCCAAAGGCCAAGTTTCCTAAATCTATATATAGCATATGTTTCCATGTTCATGTTTTCCGCATAGTTGCATAAGGTTTAATAAGATTCATACGAAGGTACATGAGCAAAGATTGGTTCTCTCGGGCCATATCAGCTTCAGGTGCCAGTCCGGTCCGAATGGGATTTTGGGTCGTGATAAAAGTGGTATCAGAGCAGGTCATTCTAAGGGTGTCTACAAATCCTTGTCTGAGTAGAGTCTTACTGATCGATGTGTTGTGCACCACATTTATAAGTAGGAGGCTACGGGACATTTAGGATGTTGTTTCTTTTCTTCATGCTAGATCGTGCAATAGAGCCGGTGTTGTAAGATGAATTGGACCTAATCATGGTGATTGTTTTTCTTTGGTATAGTTAAAATGCCGATCACGAGAGGAGGTAGAGGTAAAGGGAAGCAGGTGGATGTGCCTGCTGAAGAAGGAATGAGTAGATGTCACACCCCGAATTCCTACGAGGCGTGATTGGCACCCGAAGCCGATATGACCCGAGAGAACCAATCTTTGCTCATGAACACTCGTACACATAACCTCGAATGAATAACATACTGATACATGTAACTGATGAAATATAAAATGCCATACATATACATATATAAAACTTGGCCATTGGGGCCATCACGTCGCACTGAACATATATATCTTATATCCATATACCCATATATGTCTACAAAAGCTTCTAAATACATACACGACCAATTCATAATGCCTACAACATCAAAACCAATGTACAACTTTGACTCGGAAAGCCCCGATCCAACTGGAGCTCACCAAAGATCTGCAAATACCGTCAACTTACTGTGGAGGTCTACTAATGCCTGCACCTGAAACATGTAAGGTAAGTCCCCGAGAGAGGTCAGTATGAAGAATGTACTGAGTATGTAAGGCCATAAGAAAACTACATCAGTACGTAAGAACTTCCATGGACATAATTATAAGAGAAAACTCAATGTCCGGAATTATGTACAGTTCTTCTGTTATTGCCATGTACGATCATTCATTCACGATCACAACAACCATAGAACCAATATAAGAGAAATAGCAAATGTGAATAAACTCTCTTTCTGTATGTGGGGAACCATGTACATTACGTTCTTTCTTTCTCTTGCCTTTACTTTACTTTACTTTTACATTGCTCATATACTGTTAGGGCCCTCATCATGCAGGTGTTCTTTTCACCCCATGGATAAAATATCATCGTCATGCAGGTATTCTTTTTACCCCATGGATAAGATCATATCATCATGCAGGTGTCCTTTGTACCCCATGGATAAAGTAACATCATCATGCAGGTGTTTGCACCCCATGGATAAAGGAACATCATCATGCGGGTATTTGTATACTTCATTTCTTTACTTTTGAGATTGATACTTTAACTTGTGAGAGATTGGTACTTTTGCTTATGAGAGATTATTACAATGATAGTCACAACTTTCTTTGAAGCTTTGGATCAATAATCAATGTGTGAGAAACATACAAATAAACATTATTGAAACATAACCTCCATGGAACCATAACACTGTTGGAACCCTTGGACAATGATCAATGAACAAGACACATGAGTATAACCACTATTGAAACCTTGGAACATAACCTCTTCGGACTTTTAGAACATTACTAATGAGTATGAGACATGTATATAACTCTATTGGAACTTGGACTCATGTCATGATTGGAATAATGCTATTCAATTAAACAAGCCCTCTTGACCTCATTACTCTCGTTGAGATAGTTCTCTTAGAATTTACAACATTATGACAGCTTAGGAACTTCAGTCAATGAATAAAAGATAAGCGAATCGTAATTCATCTAGGAGTAGGACACTTGTGAATAAGAATATATGTCTACCTTAGTTAAAATACTATAGTACCTCTTTGTAATGTAACACTTTTGGAACCTTAGGATAATGATCACTAAAATACAACACATGTGGATATCAACTGTTCACCAACCTGAGATGCAATACCTTAGAACATTTGAAACTCTTGACATATTAGCCAATGAACGTGAGTCAACCAATGAACATGATTCATATGATTCACCATTGACCAATGAGTAAGGAACATATGCGTAACTCTAGCCAACTATCGGATAAGGAATACCTTAGAGTATTTCGGAATCGAATGAGTATTATGACAATGTGAACACCATATGTTGCAGAAAGATATAAAGAGGTAACCTTACATAACTTTGTGTCTCACTATGAATACACAAGCTTATATGGAAATACAATAGTCCAGCTCTTTCCTTACTCCACACTCTACATCACAACTACATAACAAAACTTATATTAGCAACCAACTACCTTACAAGTGCACAAGATGACCATGAATCACATAGTTACTTTAGAACGTCATTTAACCTTCTTAGAATGTCATTTATAGCATCAACATGCCAACACTACCATAACATCCCACTCATTGACCAAGATTTCATTCAACAATAGCATTTCGCATCACACTTACCCTTTATGCTCTCTCGTTAGCATTCCATCACAATTACCCTATCAACTTGTCTTGTAACAACTTATGAACAATCATACATACTTAAAATAGTACAACATGCCTCCATACGACACTTTAAAGTCATTAAAACGACATCACAAGTTGATAAATACATCCATGAAGGGTATAGGGGTTTCGGGGGGCCAAAGGGATGCAAAAACAAGCAATTCGGAGTTCTGGGCCAATCCGATAAGCTACCTGCACCCACAGGTGGATGAACTGCATCCTCAGGTGACCTTTGACAGTATCAAGAGGCACCTGCTTTTGCACTTGCGCCCGCAAGTGCTTCGTCTGTGAGGGCGGGTGCCCGTTTCGGCCAAAAAGGGTCTCTTTTGGGTCTTTTCATGCAATGAATGGTCCATGATCATAACCAAAATTATTTTGACATATATTTGATCATATTAAACAACAAAATTCATCCATGGTCTCACAACACACATAACAACACCAAAATGACACTTTAAGGTCAATACGTCACCAAAACCATAACTAATTTCACAATAGAAATTCCAAACATTATACACCATGACAACACAAGGAAATGATATAATAACATCTCACATGTCAATATTAACTCCATAATGTTCACTTCCTTTAATACCACAGGTCCATGTTCAAGTTTACAAGGCAAAATCATCCTCCGATTTAACAAACACAAGTTGTTTTAAACATAGTGAACTTCTCACACTTCACCAACATAAACAACATGATATAAGCCATATCCCATGCATAAAATATATTAAACCATAATAATAAACACTTACCAATACTCACCAAGTGATGATCTTTGGCCAAAAGGATGAGAGCTTAGGGTTTGTGGAAATATTGAGAAAATTCTAGAAAAAGCATGGGTGTCCAAGTGAATAAAAAATTTGATTTTATTTGCTTATATATACCCTTTAAGGTCATCCTTATTCCATACCTTTGGTCAATAATTGAGTTGTGGATTTGGTCTTACAAGAATGGGTTAATTACACCTTTTGGGCCATGTCTTGCATATCTTTTTGGGCCTCATTTGGCCCAATAGCTCATGACTTATTCATACCCAACAAATAAATGAATAATTCATCAATTCTCCCATTTTTAATTAATTCCATAAATGTACACGTAGTCGTATAGGTTCGACAACATACGGGGTGTTACACATCCTACAAAGGTCTAATCCCATGTACTAGACCCAATATCAATTATTTCATCAATAACATTTCAAACTACAAACTTATGGCTCTCAACACTTAGGTACCCATTGTTCAACGTCACCAAGTAGGGTTTGGTAGGTACGGGGTGTTACATTCTTACCCCCTTAGAAACATTCGTCCTCGAATGTTAGTAACATCGTCTCATGTACGTCCCATACATCTCTTTCTTGGCATATATATACACACACTACTTCTCGATATTTCCTTGTTATTGTTCCAATCCCGTACCTTGAACTTTCTTTCCCGTTTGAAACCATTACTGATACTTTGACTTTATCACTTCTTTGGCTCCCCCAAATGCTTTCTTCTACTTGTCGATTTCCTACTCCATACATTTATGGAAACTACATTCATATTTTCACTTATCCCTCTAACATAGCAATACATATTTCTTCATAAGTGAGATTCTCCATAACTTACACAATTTCAATGTGCCATTTCTCTTTTGTACAAAACAACACTGGTGTTCCCCCACGGGGACATACCAGGTCTTGCTAAGTGACATATGTACACCTTGGACACCATTTCCTTACCTCAAGATAGGAAATAATTTTACCTCTCGGTGCTCCCACATTACCCTTTCATTCAAGAACATTCTTTTGTGGACATGGACAATGCACATGTAACCTCTTAGCTTGGCACTCCACCATGGCATAACAAGAAGCCAACCAATTCATATCCATTATAACATTAAAATCTCTTATTTCCCATTCAATATGACCAACCAGTGCATCATAACTATGAATAGTTACTATACAATTACGATATACTCTTTTAACTGCAATAGACTCACCACTGGTGCATAGACTTCAAATGGCATATCTACCTGCTTATGTTTGCCTATACCTCTTCTTGTTATTGGCATTTTACTATACCAATGAAAGACAATTCCCATGGTCTGATACAATTCAACTTACAACACTGGCTCTATTGCACGATCTAGAATGAAGAAAAGAAACAACATCCTAAATGTCCCGTAGCCTCCTACTTATAAATGTGGTGCACAACACATTGATAAGTAAGACTCTACTCAGACACGGCTTTTTAGACACCCTTAGAACGAACTGCTCTGATACCACTTTGTCACATCCCGAATTCCTACGAGGCATGATTGGCACCCGAAGCCGATATGGCCCGAGAGAACCAATCTTTGCTCATGAACACTCGTACGCATAACCTCGAATGAATAACATACTGATTCATGTAACTGATGAAATATAAAATGCCATACATATACACATATAAAACTTGGCCGTTGGGGCCATCATGTCGCACTGAACATACATATCTTACATCCATATACCCACATATGTCTACAAAAGCCTCTAAATACATACATGACCAATTCATAACGCTTACAACATCAAAACCAATGTACAACTTTGACTCGGAAAGCCCCGATCCAAGTGGAGCTCACCAAAGATCTGCAAATACCGTCAACTTACTGTGGAGGTCTACTAATGCCTACACCTACAACATGTAAGGTAAGTCCCCGAGAGGGGTCAGTATGAAGAATGTACTGAGTATGTAAGGCCATAAGAAAACTACATCAGTACGTAAGAACTTCCATGGACATAATTATAAGAGAAAACTCAATGTGCGGAATTATGTACAGTTCTTCTGTTATTGCCATGTACGATCATTCATTCATGATCACAACAACCATAGAACCAATATAAGAGAAATAGCAAATGTGAATAAACTCTCTTTCTGTATGTGGGGAACCATGTACATTACGTTCTTTCTTTCTCTTGCCTTTACTTTACTTTATTTTTACATTGCTCATATACTGTTAGGGCCCTCATCATGCAGGTGTTCTTTTTACCCCATGGATAAAATATCATCGTCATGCAGGTATTCTTTTTACCCCATGGATAAGATCATATCATCATGTAGGTGTCCTTTGCTCCACATGGATAAAGTAAAATCATCATGCAGGTGTTTTCACCCCATGGATAAAGGAACATCATCATGCTGGTATTTGTACCCCATGGATAAATTAACATCATCATCATCATTACTTTGTTCTTACTTCATTTCTTTACTTTTGAGATTGATACTTTAACTTGTGAGAGATTGGTACTTTTACTTATGAGAGATTATTACAATGATAGTCACAACTTTCTTTGAAGCTTTGGATCAATAATCAATGAGTGAGAAACATGCAAATAAACATTATTGGAACATAGCCTCCATGGAACCATAACACTGTTGGAACCCTTGGACAATGATCAATGAACAAGACACATGAGTATAACAGCTATTAAAACCTTGGAACATAACCTCATCGGACTTTTAGAACATTACTAATGAGTATGAGACATGTATATAACTCTATTGGAACTTGGAATCATGTCATGATTGGAATAATGCTATTCAATTAAACAAGCCCTCTTGACCTCATTACTCTTGTTGAGATAGTTCTTTTAGAATTTACAACATTATGACAGCTTAGGAACTTCAGTCAATGAATAAGAGATAAGCGAATCGTAATTCATCTAGGAGTAGGACACTTGTGAATAAGAATATATGTCTACCTTAGTTAAAATACTATAGTACCCCTTTGGAATGTAACACTTTTGGAACCTTAGGATAATGATCACTAAAATACGACACATGTGGATATCAACTATTCACCAACCTGAGATGCAATACCTTAGAACATTTGAAACTCTTGACATATTAGCCAATGAACATGATTCATATGATTCACCATTGACCAATGAGTAAGGAACATATGCGTAACTCTATCCAACTATCGGATACGGAATACCTTAGAGTATTTCGGAATCAAATGAGTACTATGACAATGTGAACACCATATGTTGCAGAAAGATATATAGAGACAACCTTACATACCTTTGTGTCTCACTATGAATACACAAGCTTATATGTAAATACAATAGTCCAGCTCTTTCCTTACGCCACACTCTACATCACAAGTACATAACGAAACTTATATTAGCAACCAACTACCTTACAAGTGCACAAGATGACCATGAATCACATAGTTACTTTAGAACGTCATTTCACCTTCTTAGAATTTCATTTATCGCATCAACATGCCAACACTACCATAACATCCCACTCATTGACCAAGATTTCATTCAACAATAGAATTTCGCATCACACTTACCCTTTATGCTCTCTCATTAGCATTCCATCACCATTACCCTATCAACTTGTCTTGTAACAACTTATGAACAATCATAAATACTTAAAATAGTCCAACATTCCTCCATACAACACTTTAAAGTCATTAAAACGGCATCACAAGTTGATAATTACATCCATGAAGGGTATAGGGGTTTCGGGGGGGGGGGGGGAGGGGGCAAAGGGATGCAAAAACAAGCAATTCGGAGTTCTGGGCCGATCCGCTAAGCCACCTGCACCCAAAGGTGGATGACCTGAGTACGCAGGTGACCTTTGGTAGTAGCCAGAGGCACCTGCGCCGGCAGGTGCTTCGTCTGCGAGGGCGGGTGCCCGTTTCGGCCAAAAAAGGTCTCTTTTGGGTCTTTTCATGCAATGAATGGTCCATGATCATAACCAAAATTATTTTGACATATTTTTGATCATGTTAAACACCAAAATTCATCCATGGTCTCACAACACACATAACAACACCAAAACGACACTTTACGGTCAATACGTCACCAAAACCATAACCAATTTTACAATAGAAATTCCAAACATTATACACCATGACAAAACAAGGAAATGATATAATCACATATCACATGTCAATATTAACTCCATAATGTTCACTTCCTTTAATACCACAGGTCCATGTTCAAGTTTACAAGGCAAAATCATCCTCCGATTTAGCAAACACAAGTTGTTTTACACATAGTGAACATCTCACACTTCACCAACATAAACAAAATGATTAAACCATATACCATGAATAAAATATATTAAACCATAATAATAAACACTTACCAATACTCACCAAGTGATGATCTTTGGCCAAAAGGATGAGAGCTTAGGGTTTGTGGAAATATTGAGAAAATTCTAGAAAAAGCATGGGTGTCCAAGTGAATAAAAAATCTGATTTTATTTGCTTATATATACCCTTTAAGGTCATACTTATCCCATACCTTTGGTAAATAATTGAGTTGTGGATTTGGTCTTGCAAGAATGGGTTAATTACCCCTTTTGGGCCATGTCTTGCATATCTTTTTGGGCCTCATTTGGCCCAATAGCTCATGACTCATTCATACCCAACAAATAAATGAATAATTCATCAGTTCTCCCATGTTTAATTAATTCCATAAATGTACACGTAGTCGTATAGGTTCGACAATATACGGGGTGTTACACCTCCTACAAAGGTCTAATCCCATGTACTAGACCCAATATCAATTATGTCATCAATAACATTTCAAACTACAAACTTATGGCTCTCAACACTTAGGTACCCATTGTTCAACGTCACCAAGTAGGGTTTGGTGGGCACGGGGTGTTACAGTAGATTACCACCTGACCAAGCTAGTCAAGGCGGAGCTAACGCTGAAATTGCATCGCAGTCTTCCTCTACTTTTCCAGCTCCAGAAGAGCCAAGAGGTAGGAAAGTACCTGCGGAACCACCTATGAATACCACTGAGTAGGATTTACGAAATGCAGTACATATGGTGACTCAGTTAGTAGCTGTACAAGCACAAGGATGAACTAGTCCAATGATAAATGAAGATGACGCGGCTAGAGCAGCTAGTCAGCGTACACAGGACTTTCTAAAATTGGACCCTCATATATTCACTGGGTCAGACTTGAAAGTAGATCCACAGGACTTCGTGGATCAAATACAGAGAGATTTAGAGGTAATGCATGTAACAGGTGTAGAAACGGTTGAGTTAGAAGCTTATAGGTTGAAGGGCGAGGCTATATTGTGGTATGAGGATTGGAAGAAAGCTCGAGGTATTGGTACAAACCCACCTACATGGGAAAAATTTAAAGCGGCATTTTTGGATCACTATCTTCCCTATGAGATCCGTGAGGCTCGTGCAGATCAATTTTTAAATTTACATCAAGGAAATATGAGTGTTAGAGAATACAGTTTGCAGTTTAATTTCTTGGCACGATATGCTCCAAATGTGGTGGCCATGATGGAAGATAGAGTACATAGATATGTGGACAGATTGGAGCCTTATTTGGTATAGGACTGCACTATCGCTGCCTTAAACCGAGATATGGACATAGCTAGGATTCAGGCCTTCACGCAGAAAATGAAAGACAAAAGGCAAAGAAAGAGGATACAGAAATCTGAGGAAGGGCTAGTCAAAAGGGCGAGACCTATGGGGTAGTCTATGGTGTCCCCAGGAGAATCTGGATCTCGAATGTTACCAACTAGACCCTCATTCTCTTATTCCACAGCAGGTGATCACTCCCAGTTTCGAGGGTCTAGAGGTGGTCCAACTGGACAGAGTAGTAGAGTGCAGGGCTCACAGACAGTAGGATTTTCTCATCCTCCGTGTCAGCGTTGCGGAAGGTACCATTTAGGTGAATGCCAGTTGGGGACAAATGCTTGTTTTTGGTGTGGCACAGAGGGGCACATAATGAGAGAATGCCCACAAAGGGGTGCGAGTGGTATAGCACGACCTATGGGATCAACCGCTGTATCATCAGCATCGGTTCCTTCCCCAGGCAGAGGCGTTCAGTCTATTGGTCGTGGTAGAGATATGAAAGGAGCAGCTAGTTCCAGTAGGGCCCAAAATCGTACCTATGCTCTAGTGTACCGGCAGAATGAAGAGGAAACTCCTGATGACGGTACCGGTAGTTAGGTATATTACCATATTTTACATGATGTATATATATGGACTGATCCGAACTCTACTTTATCGTATGTTACTCCATCAGTTACTATGAATCTAATGGGATACTGGAGTTATTAGTTAAGTCAATGGAATGACTCTATCTGTCAGAAAATTTAGTATATATCGAAATGGTATAGTAGATATTTGCATTCATAGATGATTAAGTACTCTTAAAAGGGTCACTCATGAAAGGTATAACGGAATTCAGAAAGAATGGAAAAGTGACCCTATACAACATGCCATGTGAAATTATTGAAAGTGTATAATGGTAAGCTAGAAAAAAAAATGGTGAAATCAACGTACCCATATTTGTTTCAAATGGACGAAAAGGTTCAAATGGTGGAAGTGGACCAATAATAAGTAAGTATCTATGAGCTTCACGTGTCTATATATGTATAGGCGAATATAGAGATGCATGTGTTGTAATTTAAGTGACATTGTTAACATTCAAGGACGAATGTTTCTAAAGGGGGGAGAATGTAGCACCCCTTACCTTCCTAACCCTATGTGATGACGTTGAAAAAAAATGGTTATTTAGGTGTCGAGGTTCCATGAGTATGTGTTTTGTAATGTTAGTGATGAGAACATTAAAATTTGGCTTCGTACATGAGATTAGCCCTTCATAAGAGGTGTTTTGTGATTTTCATGGAGCACTTGTGGGGTTCAAAATGAGGCTAAGAGGACCTCTAAACAAAGTATATTAAGGCTAAGAAGTAAGTTAAAGAATAGGACTTGAAGTATCTAACCAAACCCGCGAAGAAAAGTCGAAAAACAAAATTTTTGAAAAAATATAAGGGTGGGGCGTGCTAGAGAGCGTTCCAGGCCGCTCTGGGCCAAAATTTTGTGCCCAGAGGCAGCAAGCTGGGGTGCCCCAGGGCGTGGCAGGGTGGTTTTTCCACTTTTTCAAAAGTTGGAAATTTTCTAAGTCCCAAGGGTACCCGGGGACGTATTGAGCCGATTTTTGCTATGTTTATTCTACAAGCACGAGAATATACATGAAATGAGTGAAATATTATATTGGTATGATAAAATTACTCGAGAACGAATTTGGCATCAAAATGACAATTTTACTCTTGTAGCCAAAATAAGCCATACGTGGCTAGAATTGCTTGTTTTCTGAATTGAGGCTACGAGTATGAATTGCATGAGTGGGAATATTGTCGTAACCCGTATGAAATGAATTAAACATGAGGAATTATGGATTTTAATGGGTTAAGTGAATTAGGCTCTAAAAGGGCCCAAAATGTGAAAGAAAACATGGGCCAAGAATGGGTCAACCATTGACCTTCTAGACATAATATTTAATGATATAATAAGTGGATAAGGATGAGTTGAGGGATTATATAAAGGGACAAAAATCATATTTTATTCATTATACATACACATGCTTTTCTAAGTTTTTCTAGAATTCTCAAGAAAGTTTCTTTTGGGCTCTCAAACCCTAAGTCAACTTTGGATCAAGATCATCATCTTCCAAGCTTGGGTAAGTGATTATTCTTGTACTTTAACATATTATAAGCATGAGAGATTATGTATATCATGTTGGTAATGGTTGGAAGTGTTGGACATGGCACTTTTGGTTTTGTGAAAAAGATGTGTTATCCATAGGATTGTAACTTGAATTATGACTTGTGGTTTTGATGAAAGAGCATGGTATGGATGAAATAAAAACATGTATGGTGTGATTATGGTTCTAAATTTGTTATTTTCATATAAGTATAAATTATGGTATTTTGGCCGATTTGTTGTTGTGAGGTGTATTGAAATGAATTGATGGTATAATTATGATGTTGTGATGATGGTGAGTGGAAAGTATGAACTTGGTGTGACATACTAGTGGTTTATGATACTTTGGTCAATCTTGGGCATGTTGTGGTATTATTGATATGACCATGCTGTAAATGGTATTGTATAGAAAGAAATAACATGTTAAAGCCAAACATGTGACTTATTGTTATTGTATGCCATTGTAAAGTAATTGGTAATTAATGTTGGTTCCGTTATGTAATTGTGTTGTAGAGTGAAACATAAGGAAGGAGCGGCAATATTGTATGCACGTCTAAGATTCTGTATTCGTATTGAGAATACAAGGTATGTAAGGTTACTCTGTCCGTATCTTTCTGCGGCAAATAGTATTCACATTGACATTACGCTTGTCCCATCCCGAAATGTGCTAAGGTATTCTATATCCGGTTATCAATGGTCATTATCATATGTTTCATACTCATAGATCAATTGTGAATCTCATGTCTCATATTCATGGATATTGTTCCAAAAGCTCAATAAGGTTGTTTTCCAAAGTTCCAAAAGTGATTATGCTCATGTATCTTGTTTATGGATGATTGTCCAATGGTTCCAACGGTGTTATGTTTCCAATAAGGCTATGTTTCCAATAATGTTTATTCACATGTATTGTATTTTGGTTATGGTTCCAAATCTTCCAAAAATGCTATGTCAAATGAATGTATCAATTTCTTACAAGTAAAAGTACTAATCTCATCAAAGTAATATGGGAAGTAATGTGCAAGCTAATTTATCTATCCCTAACAAGTAAAGGTACCAATCTTACAAGAGTAAAGACGTGAAGTAATGTAGGTATGTGTTCCAAGTCACAAGGTATCGCTAAGCAATGAAAGTAAGAATAACAAGAGAAAGAAGTAATGTATAAATAATGAGTATTCATGGGTGGTATCCCAGGGGTTAAAATACCTAGCATGGGTCGATCCCGATATATCCCAGGGGCGATATAAAAGCCTAGCATGGGTTATCATAAGTACATCCCAGGGGCGACACGAAAGCCTAGCATGGGTTATCACAGTACATCCCAGGGGTCACAGTACCTAGCATGGGTTAATGACATCCCAGGGGCGACACGAAAGCCTAGCATGGGTTCACATAACATCCCAGGGGTCCAAGTACCTAGCATGGGTTAATCTCATCCCAGGGGCGACAGAATAGCCTAGCATGGGTAGAACAATAAAGATGAGCATATGCAAAGACAAGAGAAGTAAAGAACGTAATGTACATGGTTTCCCCAAATACAGAAGAGAGTTCATTCACAGCTACCATTTCTCGTATATTGATTCCATTATTGTTGTTATTATGTATGATGAATTTCTTATGAGCCTTACATACTCAGTACATTCTTCGTACTGACCCCCTCGGGGGAATTACCTTACATGTTGCAGGTGCAGGCACTAGTAGACCTCCATTGTAGGTTGATAGTTGATTGCGGATCTTTGGTGAGCCCCAATTGCTTTGGGACTTTTTGAGTCTTAGTTGTACAGTTGTATTGATGTTGTAAATATTGTATAAAGCGGGGACTTGTCCCGACTGCTAGTTGGTCTTGTAAATGC
Organism: Capsicum rhomboideum; assembly: GCA_031232105.1. NCBI lineage: Eukaryota > Viridiplantae > Streptophyta > Magnoliopsida > Solanales > Solanaceae > Capsicum > Capsicum rhomboideum. Next base: position 108,441,777 of record CP124714.1, on the reverse strand, counting down.
ATCTGTTAGAGGCTTTTGTAGACATGCGTGGGTTATAAATGTAAGAGATAAATGTCCGTTTTGACGTGATGGCCCCAAAGGCCAAGTTTCCTAAATCTATATATAGCATATGTTTCCATGTTCATGTTTTCCGCATAGTTGCATAAGGTTTAATAAGATTCATATGAAGGTACATGAGCAAAGATTGGTTCTCTCGGGCCATATAGGCTTTGGGTGCCAGTCCGGTCGGAATGGGATTTTGGGTCGTGACACATAGCAAACCTCACCCCTATCAAAAAGAACATGTATTATCCCTAATGCATAAAATATAAAGCCATGGGTACAGGTACTTACCTGTGTCCATCTAGGCATTGTATGCTAGTGTGCGGTTTGCAAGTTTAACTCTAGTCTCCTCTTTGGTGATAGGAGTGGTATCCTCCTCAATGGCAGTAGGTGGCAAAGTAACTAGAATTTGTGACTCTATAGTAACTTCAACTCCTCTATTTTGGTTGGTGGACTCATGTACCATGCTAGTATAGGCTCCACTAACTCATGTACTTATCTCCCCCCCTGCTTAATATTTTTCTTCTTTCAACAGTTATTGTACTTTCTCAAAGTATCTCTTTTCCTTTCTTTTTACCCTTTTTTTTTATCTTGCTTTGGATCTTCTACCTTTTCATGCACCCTCTTCCATGAGGCTTTTGGAGGTTTGCCTGACAAGTCAAGTAAAGACTCCTCCTCTTCCTCTGACTCCTCAATAATAGGTATCAGGAATGCCTGGATAGGTCTAGCTCACAACTCAATGATATCAGTTTAGGCCTTGTCTAATTCTGCAGCAATCTTTGCAAAACCAGGCATGATCATAGCCTTCAAACTCTCATTTACCCATGCTTTCATGTCATCTATTCGACCATGAACTGTTGAATATGGAGCAAGTATGACAAAAATCCATAAATAGTATCAGCTGCTCTGTAAATAACTTTAATTAACGATCAAATCTCTCGACCTTCTTTACCCACTTCATAATATTCTAGGGTGTAAATACATAAGCTAAGGATTGGGATGCATTAGAAGTAGTATCGGCAGACTCTGAGGCTGGTGTGGTGCCATCTACACTAGATGTAGCAGGCATAGAGGAAGTAGCTAAAACTGATGTGAGAGATAACTCCATACTTGTAATTGCTCCTGATGGTTCCATAAGAGCGGAATGCTCCCCCTCAATTTGACTAATAGACCCGAACACCTGAGACTTATGCACTCACAACTCCTATTTTATCTTATCTCGAGACTTTTCAATATCCTATTTCTTATTAGCTATCACTTCGTTATCTATCCCGGCTAACACTAGAACTTGGACGTCTTCACACAATCGAGTCACAAGGCATGGGAATGGTAATGAAGTAGTAGGGATTTACTTGAATCCTTATCTCATCAACTATAATGACACCGAATTTCAACTTGAAACTAGACATGAGACTGGCCACCAAGATTTCTCTTTTCTCACTCAATTAATTGACCCCTACAGTAGGAACGAGCGGAGTTGCATGACTGCCCACCAAAAATTTCCTATGAAGGTCAAAGTGTACTTACAAATATTTTCTTTTAAATTTGCAACCATAAAGACTGATCATCAATCAAAACTTTGGCCAACCACGAACGGTGATTGTACCTATTGTGCATTCTGTGATCATAATTTGAGGTTCTATCTGGAGGCATATAAGTAGGTCCCTACAAAAACCTGTTGATCCTTTTATCAATTATATCAACTGTAACCCTACGAACATGAATACTATTGAGAGTTGGAAAATCTTTTAGTTTGTAGCCCTTTTGTAGCTGTTGTCAAGAGTGGCTGTATAATTTGCAAAAAATTCCTACACCATATTAGGGTAATAGTGCCTCGGTGCCTCTTTTATCCACCCCAATCTATAGTGATTGAACCATCGTTCAATCTCAAGATACTCTGCAAGATCTAATGAGATAATCTTAGCTTTCTCAGTAATACTTCTCTTTAGGCTGCCCTTGCCCATTGTTGAGAGACCCTCATAAAAATATTTATCTAATCCCTTCACTTGCCAGAAGATGTTATATTTTAATCTTGGTGTTTTGCTTGTATTAAACCACTCCTCATAGGCTCGAGGTCCTTATCTGGGCTCTTGGTGGTATCACTGCCACTCTTATCGTCTGACTTTGAGTTTGAGCCTCCCATACTAGACTAATTCTCTGATAATTTTCTCGCATATCAAACTGGGGTGTAGTATCTTGCTGTCTCACACTTTGTCTAGTATGGTAAGCTAGGATTTTATCAACCTCCTCAACCTCGTTCTTATAGTTCCAAGGTTGATCCTTAAGTTGATGAGTTGAGGTTGCTCTTTTGTATCCCTTTCGAGCCCCATCTCGAGTTGGTTTGAATTTGGGAGCCATAAGTACCTGTTGAGGCATATTGTTAGTACAAGAAGTAATGTTCGCAAGCATGAAAAAAAATACAAAAACTAAAATTTTATTTTTATGTACATGATGGATGGTCATGACGGTCCGTCAAGCGAGTGACGACCCGTCATCTAAACTGTCACTCTTATCGAGTATGTAAGTGCTAGTTGACGAATGGAGGTGACAGTCTATCCTGAAGCTGATGGTCTATCATCTAAGTTGTCATACCTATTCAACGACAAATTTCTTGTTATATGTAGATGACAGTTGAGCTGCTAATTCATGGACAAGGTATTGGTCCGTGGACTTACCCGTCGTCTTGAGGCAGTTTCAACCACGAGCATAGATGTTAACAACTTTCAAGTTGTTTAACTTTTCATTATACCATTAAGGTTATAGACTTATCTGAGGAGTAAATCTCATCGTGTGATGAAATGTTCACAATTATCCATAACAAATGAGGGTTATTCAAACTTCTCCCTTTTTTAATCATCCATATCATCAATTAGAGTCGGTGGGAAACACAATTTTCATTAGAATTTCATTTCTAGAATTTGAAAATCGTGATGCCCTCCTACTCATTGAGAGAAATCACTCATAATAAACACCCAAACCATACATCGACTACGAACTACGTGGTTTACACAATATACAAGGGAAAGCATCATACCTTCTTAATAAAATATGGAGAAAGCAAAGAAACCTAGCAAAAATCACCCTTGATTTTTCCAAAAATTAGTTAAAGATGATGGTGGTAATTCTAATTGAAGGAATTAAGGGAGTTATATGGAGAGGATAATGGGTGTTATAGGAGAAGAAAGGTGCTAAGAACGTGGGTGATGAAAATGCAAAAAAGGAATGGTTTTAATCTTTGAAACAGTTTTTATTAAGTTTATCCTAGGGTTGGATAGGGTAGAGGATGGGTTGGTTTGGGTCAGAATGGGGTTGGTTTGGGTTGGATATTTATTGACTAGGTAAAAAATGGGTTTGAGAGTGATTGGGAATGGATTAGGTTAAGTCCTTAATGGAAATAGAAAGCTGGGACCCCGATATTTTAAGTTTCACGAATCGTCACTTACTTGATGGTCCGTTAATAAATGTGTTGGGCTCAATGACTGGTGTGATGATCCGACATAGGCTTTATGATCTATTAGCAAAACCATGGTGGCTTGCCAAAATATAGGATTTTATGGCATTAAGTGATGGTTCGTGTGATGGCCCATTACAAGATCAACAATTTTTGAACGAAACCTTCGTAGCTTTCTAGAATGTTACCTATTTTGATAAACAAGCGACAGTTGATATGATGGCCCATCAGGTGTCTGACTACCCAACAGATTGATTGTCCTTCATATCCAGTAACTGTTGAGACTTTCTCCTACATACTTCAACATACACTAACACAAAAACAAATGCCATGCCAAATTTTACATACAATAATCTTGGGTTGCCTCCCAAGTAGAGCCTGATTTAATGTCGTGGCACAACTTGGGTACCTTGATTACCCAGACTTCATCAAGGTATACCATTTTCAACATCTTTATCTCATACAACACTCCAAAGTAATGCTTTACAAATAGTCCATTCACTTTAAAATGTTCACCTTTTTGATTTTTAAGCTCCATAGCACCAGAAGGGAACACTTGTGTCAGTTTAAAAGGTCTTGAACTTTTAGACCTAAGCTTGCTGGGAAACAAGTGTAGTATAGACTTAAAAAATAACACCAAATCACTTGCATTGAATTTCCTCTTCTCAATCCTTCGATTGTGGTGAAATTTCATTCTCTTTTTATAGAGAGTTGCTCTCTCATAAGCCTTTAGCCAAAACTCATCCATCTCATTAATCTGTTCAAGCCTCAAATTTGAGGTGTCATCCAGCTCAAGTTAAGATTCTTGGGTGCCCATAAGTCCTTATGCTTAAGATCATCTAGAAAATCATATGCCTTGACAAAAACCTGCTGGTAGGGAGATATGCTAATAGGTATTTTAAACGTTATTTGATATGCCCATAGAGAATCAACGAGATTCCTATACTAGTCTGTCCTGTTAGCATTCACTGTCTTTTCAAGAATAGTCCTTATCTCATGGTTTGATACCTACCTTTGACCACTAGTTTGAGGATAGTAGGGGTAGCCACTATTCGCTCCTTCACTCCATACTTTGCTAGCAATGCACTGAACACTTTATTACCGAATTGCAAACAACCATCATTGATTATCGCCAAAGAAACAACCATCATTGATTATCGCCAAATGAGTACTAAACCTTGAAAATATGTTCCTTTTTAGGAATTCAGTCTCACTTTACCTTTATTTTATAGAAGCTCCATGGCTTTCATCCACTTCGATACATAATAAACTGTAATCAATATGCACTTTTTGTCATAGGAGCTCATAAAACGACCCATGAAGTCTATGCCTCCAAATGTCAAACAACTCGACTTCAAGGATCAGATTCATAAGAAGTTCATGCCTTCGAGAGATAGCTCCTTGTATTTGACATTAGTCATAGGGCTTCACAAAATTGTAGGCATCTTGATAGATTATAAGCCATTAGTAACCACACTACAAAATCTTTTGCATTATCTACACACCACCATGATGACCTCCCATAGGGGATGAATGGAATGACTTAAGTATGCTCAACACCTCAACTTCCAAAACACACCTTCTACTTAAATTGTCAGTGGAGAGCCTAAATAATTATGGCTCATCAGAAAAGTAGTTTCTCACGTCATGTAGAAATTTCTTTCTTTGATGAAAGTTTGAATCTTTGGGCATCATATCACTGACCAGGTAGTTACCAAAATCGATAAACCATGGGATTAGATCTTGAGAGGCAGCCAATACTTGTTCATCTAGAATGGAGTCATCTGTCTCTATATCATATTTTGCTCTACCCTCTTCATCAAGCCTAGACATGTGTTCTGTAATTTGATTTTCACAACCTTTTCGCTCTTTGACTTCAAAATCAAATTCTTGCAGCAAGAGCACCTTTCTAATCAATCTTGGTTTAGCATCTTTCTTTTTCATGAAATACCTCAGGATTGCATGATCATTGTGCAAAATCACTCTCGTGTCAAGTAAGTATGCCCTAAATTTATCAAAGGCATAAACAACTACAAGTATCTTTTGTTTGGTGATAGTGTAGTTCCTCTGAGCCCCATTTAAAGACTTACTAGCATAATCGATTAGGTGAAATATCTTCTCCCACTTTTGACATAAGACAACCTTAAGTGCAACCCCACTTTCATTACACATCACCTCAAATAGTTTGGACCAATCTGGAGCAACAATGATGGGAGCAGAAGTTAACTTTTCTTTAAGGCATTCAAATGCCTTAAAAAATGCCTCATCGAATAAGAACTTTGCTTCCTTCTCCAACATCTTACGCAGGAGATTAGAAATTTTGGGGAAATCCTAATAAATCTCCAATAAAAACCTTCATGGCCAAAGAAACTCTGAATCCCCTTTATAGAGATTGGTTGAAGTAACTTAGAAATGACTTCAATTTTTGCTCGGTCAACCTCAATACCTTTCTATGATATTTTATGGCCAAAATGATGCCCTTCTTCACCATGAAGTTGTATTTCTCCAATTTCAACACTAGATTAGTCTCTTCACACCGTTGTAACACTTTGCCAAGGCTGGCTAAACACTCTTCAAATGAATTGCCAACCATAGAAAAATCATCCATGAAAACTTCCATGGTGTTCCTCCACCATATTAGAAAAGATCAACATTAGACACCTCTGAAAAGTGGCAGGTGCATTAGATAACTTAAATGACATAGTTTGAAGGCAAAGTTCCTATAAGGACAGGTGAAAGTAGTATTTTCCTGATCTTCGAGGGCAATAGAAATATGGCTATCCCCAAAATACCCATCAAGGAAAACATACCAACTATGCCTTCTAACCTATTCAACATCTGATCCATGAATGGCACAGGAAAATAATCTCTAAGTGTTTAAGAGTTTAAGTTCTTGTAATTTATACATACACAACAACTTGTGACTGATCAAAGTGGAAGCAACTCATTTTGCTCATTAGGAACAATGCTTATACCTCCCTTTTTGGTAACACACTACACCAGACTCACCTACCTACTATCTAAAATAAGATACATGACACCTGTATCTAACTATTTGATAATTTCCTTCTTTACCACTTCTTGCATTGGTGGATTGAGCTTGTGTCGGTGTTCAATGCTTGAGATATAATCTTTTCCCAACTGAATCTTATATGTAAAAATACCTGGTGGAATCCCAATGATGTAAAAAATGGTCAACCCAATTGCCATTTTGAAGTATTATAGACTTACACAAGGTCTTCAACCTATTATTCAGCCAAGTTTGCTACCACAATGATTTGCAATGTACTATTTTCTTCCAAGAATGCATAGCGAATATAATTTGGTAGAACTTTCAACTCCAACACTGGTGGTTCTTCAATTGAAGGATTACCTAGAAGAGTTGGTTTATTCTTCAATCTCAAATCCAACTTCAATCAATGCCTTCACTATTTCATCGTAATCTTCAATTCATCACCATCGAAGATCATCATAACTGCAGTTAGATTCTCAATCACAAATATTTCTTTGATATGTACTTCCAGTATCTCATCATCAACTACATCAATAACTGAGACTACACTCATATCTGTTGGATGTTTCTTGGACTTGCATACATAAAATACAACCTCCTCATTTTTCAATTTGAACTTCATATCATATCTCTCTATATCAAACCAAAGCTCTACGTGTTGCTAAGAAAGCCTATCCCAAGATTATAGGAATTTTAAAATCCAATTTGCAGTTCAAGATTACGAAGTCGGTAGGAAAAAAAAAATTCTCCACCTTCACCAACATTTCATATAAGAACCCCACAGGCCACTTGACCGAATTGTCAGCCATCAATAGCCATATTGTCATCTATTTAGGGGATACCAAGCCTAACTGCCTATATATTGCAAGTGTCATAAACTTGATGCTTGCACAAAGATCACACAATGACTTGGAAAATTAAATGCTCCAATGGTGAATGTAATGGTGAAAGCGCTCGGATGTTCATTCTTCTAAACCAAAGAGTGTGAAGCAATGTACTACAATGGTGTAAGTTATCTAGTGGCTCAAAGCTGACAGTACTCTTTTTGGTGACCAAGTCTTTCATAAACTTGGAATATCCTGGTAATGGAATATTCATTGACACTTGCTTCAATATAGAAGTGAGCTTATGAAACTTTTCATCTTCCATATCTTTCTCACTCACTAAACAAAAGGAGGTGGGGATCTAGGAATCACAGTCAAAGGCTTTAAAACCTCTTTTACTTTCCCTTTTCCACTAAAAACCTCTCCTTCAACCATTGGAGATTTCTCCGCATCCATGTCAATATCATCAACAATTATGGCCTTTCAGAGTTGGCCAAAACATCCTTTTCATGATCTTCCTCGACTATAAATCTTGAATTGGAGGCTACATCCTCCACCTGTTCATCAATAATAGGACATTACCTATTATTTCTTATTGAATAGTGTCATTGGGCAATGTACCATTTTCCCACTAATTTAAAGCTGCTGATATTTTCCCCATTTGATATTCAAGATATTTATAGAAATGGAGTGTGAGTCCGCTAGTTGAAAAATATTTGAGATATCACCCTTTAACTCCTTAATTCCAGAGTCTGTGGATTCATCTCTGCTCAACACCTTGGCTAATATATCCTCTACCTTCGATATTACTAAATCATTGCTTTCATTATTTCATGATTTAGGAGGCACAGACAAACCACTCCTGTCATTCTTGTTTTTTTAGTCACCTTGATCTCTGTCTCCATTTCCAACTCGATCCTATTTATTATAGTTTCAACCTTAGTTACGTTGACCTTGGTACCAAGAGTCTTTATTAGACCCTTGGGTGTTGTCCTTGTAACCCTAGGTTGTTTAGATAATTGGCCTCCTCCTCTTTCTAAAAATCAAGCTCCTCATATCGTGCTGCTTTACTTTCTGAACCCACAAAATTTACCTTTTTAGAACTACCTACAAGTAACTTTTTTGTGCTAGTCCATTTGCATTTTTATTTGTGATATGTCCTGATCTTGCTATTCTTCTTTGTAGTGTTGCTCAGCTAACATGCCCCCAGATTGAGTACCACCTAAAACTTTAGAGTCCTAGTGTGCCAAGCGGTATTTATTGTAGTAACTCTACCCAATATTTTTGGCGTATCACTATAAGTCTTTACATGAACGATCCTCCAGTGATGGTATCAGTTATTGGTTTGGTCACGGAGTTCAAGGACCTATAAAATGTCTCCATCAAGTTATCATCTTCTAACTTATGTTTGGGACATTGTTTCAACATCTTATTTAACTTCAACCATGCTTCATCCATTACTTCTTCAGGAAATTTCCTGAAGTCATTTATCTCATCCCTCAGCTACAACCTTTTGGAGAGTGGAAAAAACCTTTCTAGGAAAGTAGTTTTCAACTCACTCCAATTAGTAATAAAGTCGTGTGGATGCTCAGTCAACCAAGGTTGATTCCCATATAATTTGGGAAGGAATAACCACAAATGGATAATATTTTGCCTGACTATTGGTAGTTCATATGACTTGCAGATTCCAATATAGTTTATTAAATAGAGGTTTAGATCATCTCTAGCCGCACCTCTAAATAAACCTTTTAGATTCAATAACTGAATCATCGTGCTTGTTATATTGAACTTAGCTCCAAGAGCTAGTGGTGTAGGGACGATGGCCCAGTTTCACCAATTCCATCCAAATAAATGTTATCATCATCATCAACATCATCAGGAATAAACAATCTTTATAACTGACCTCTATGTCCTTGGGGCTGGAGAGGATGGTTTACAGTTGTGCTATTGTCGGTATTCTCCTTATTGGCTGCATCACTAAAAGTTTCTGCATTGTTATTATTGGCTGCATTCCAAGCATTGAGATTGTTAGCCCTAGCCCGAGCCTTAACAAGCTGTTGTAGCCTTGCTTCTTAAATCTCTTGTTCATTCATTCTCCTAAGAGTGATTTCAAGCTCAGGGTTGTATGGAATCAAAGGTTCACCTTGACTTAGGGAATTAGGCATGTACTGACCTTTTCACTATAGAATACATAAACAATAGATAAAAGTAAAATAATGAAATAAGGATTGAGTCAAATAAACACAATTCACTTAATCTACAATCATATTCCCCAACAATGACGCCAAAATTTGATACGCCCAAATTACACCTCTAAGTAAAACATAAAGTGGTGTCGCTGATCAAATATAGAACCCAATAAGGTTGGGGTCAAATCCCATAGGGAATAAGGTGAAAACTAAGTTCAATGCGGTTATTTCATTAATAGCTAATTACTTCCATAAAAAGGGTCTTTTAAAAGTGTGGCATCGTTTTAACGTCAAACATGAATAAGTTCTAATTGTAATGTTAAGAAAATGAATTCAATAATATGATAGAACTAGGTATATATTCACCATGGAATCATAACACAAATGGGTCACTGACAATGGCAGAATCTTCTACTATTATATTTGCAAAACTATCGATGACATTACTATATCTAAGCGTTTCTCAACCTACTCAAATAATTATCCCTCAAATCCTAACTAAGAGTGACTATAATATGAAACACGATAACTGCATTAAGTTGGTCAATCTAATTACAGTATTAACCAATAGGGGATGGTTAGAAACCTTGAATCTTTGTTATTAAATCCTTTTCCTAGCTTTAAACTTCTTTTCTCAAGTAAGTTTAGACCTAACACAAGTTTTATTGTTTGCAACCATTAGAAATCAATCTAGATAAAGGAATTAACAATACTAGCATTCATAATATACGAATCTACAATATCGTTGACCCTAAACGTGTTAATTCACCATGCCTCCCACTACCCTAGTTGTAGGTCTTATCCACTCATAGCTTTATGTATAAATACATTCATAGAAATCATAAAACAAGAAGAAAATTACACAAATGAAATCACAAGAACTGAATTTGTATTGCAAATCTTGAGTTAATCACTAAAAACCATAAAAAATGCAATAGTACTTGTCTTTCTTTCCTAAAAACTGAAGAGTAATAAAATCAACCCTCACTGTATGTATTATAGTCTGGAAAAATTTAAAATTAGAATTAAACTCAAAAAATGACTATGTTGTGTCTCACAGTTGGGTTGATGGCCCATCGTTGAGTGATGGTCCATTGCCCTAACCGTCGTCTTAATCAAGCGAATGCCCATTGAGTGTGCATAAGCTCCACGGTTTGGTCAACGATCTATCGAGTCAACGACAATCCGTCAGATGCTTTGTCACTTGAGGTACTTTATCATCATTCACTGGTTTGGTGCTACGATTTGGTTGATGGTTCATTAGAATGTTAACAGTTCATCAACTGGTTTGTCGACTTGCCGACACTTAGCGTTACACACTATTTTCATTACACACTATTTTAGCACCATGGTTTGGGGGAAGGTCCATCAGAGGGGTGACAGATAATTAAGTGAGCAGCCATGCCCCTCTTTTTAGCATATTCCACACTATTTTACTTCTTTGTACATATTCCTGCATAGGAAACAAAAACGCAATCAAATCCAACAAAAGTTACTTAAAATTTGCTATAATTCATAATGTGCCATCAAATGCCAGCATATTAGTCAATGATATGGGTTTGCAGGATAAAGTTCCTTGACATGACAATGATTACTCTTATTTAGATGAGGAGGCAAATAGTGTTAATAATTAGATAGGGGGTTTTGAAGCCAATGCCCAAAGGTCTAATTAGGACTCTTGGCATCACAGTAAGGAAATTTAGGTTAGAACAATTATCGAGATAACATGTATGAACAATTTGGGTAGAGTGACAAGGCTAGAGATCAAGATCAATGAAACTGGGGGAATAGAGTTGTCTATAAAAATGATAGAGTAGAAGTCTATGTGCCTCCAAAGAGCAGAGAACAACCATCCAATGATTCATCTCGGTGGATTATGGAAGACATGCTTGCAAAGGTATTGAAGAAAGTGCAATCCACAAACTCTGGAATTAAGGAGATGCACAGAGATATTTCAAACATGAGTCAGCTAGTAGATTCACACTCCACTTCTGTAATACACTTTGAGCAGCAAATGGGGCAGCTTTCCATGGCTTTAAATCAAAGACAGAAGGGCACTATGTATAGTAATACTGTGCGAAACCTGAGTAATGATACAATGCATGGATGTCATAACAAGGAGTGATAAAGTTCTTATTAAATATCCTAGATCGACTATTTAGGAGAAAAGAAAAGAAGTTTTTACTAACCCCTAGGTTGTTGTAGAAAATGAGTAGAAGTTGACTAATTCATCGGAGCATGTTGTTGTTGATGAGGGCCACAAAGATGTTGAGAAGTCTCCAGTTGATGTAAAGAAGACTACTATAAAAAAGGGGAAGGAAAAGGAGATTCCAATGATCCTAACTCAAATTCCTACATCTCCCCCTCCTTTCCCATAGAATTTGAAAAAGAAGGTGGAAGATGACAAGTTCTATAAGTTTATCTCCATACTGAAGCAGTTGTCCCTAAATATACCATTGGTAGAGGCACTCGAGAAAATGTAAATATCTAAAAAGTTTATGAGTGATTTGGTGATGAAAAAATGGATGATTAGTTTTGAGCCAATTGATAATTTACACCACTATAGTATAATTGCATCACGTTCTCTAATTAAGATGAAAGAGGATCCTAGCACCTTTACTATTCTATACACCATAAGAGTGTTCAATTTTTCTAAGGCATTGTGTGATCTTGGAGAAAGCATTAATCTCATGCCCTTTTCTATCTTCAAGCTGTTGGGCTTGGAAGCCCCCAAACTACTACTATGTGACTATTAGTGGTTGATAGCATAGTTAATAGACCGGTGGGAACATTGTATAATATGGTGGTAATAGTTGAGAGTTTCATATTCCTTGCTGATTTTGTCATCTTGAATTGCGAGGAAAATTTTAAGATCTCCATAATCTTAGGATGACCATTCTTAGCTATGGGTATTGAGAGCGGTGAGCTAAAGTTTTGATTGAACAGTGAAGAAATTATGTACAATGTACATACATTAATGAAGAAGAAATGAGGCATGAGTATCATATTTATCTTTGATATTTTTGATGAAGATGTGCTTGAGGTACCTATTGAGGTGAGGTTTGTAGTTGAGGCATTGGTCGCTGTAATAATGAATTTTGATGGAGATGATATTAAGGACTACGATGAGATGGTAAATGCTCTAGCTTGGATGGGGTCTTATTATTATGCTCTAAAGAAGTTAGATTTTGATTTGAAGAATAGAGAGACTCTCCCAGCTAAAACTTCAATTGAGGATCCACCTAAGTTGGAGCTTAAGTCTCTCCCTACTTACCTTTGATATGTGTTTTTAGGAGCTAATGATTCTTTGCCAGCCATTTTTGCAATAGATTTACTCGAATGGCAAGTGGAGGCTCTAATATCTATATTGAAGAGATTTAATAGGGCAATTGGTACAACCATTGATGACATAATTAGGATACCTCTCAGTATTTACACACACAAAATCCAGCTTAAGCATGTTTTTTTTTAGTATTGAACATTAGCGTATATTGAACCCACTTATGTAAGAGGTGGTAAAAAAGGATTTTATTAAGTGGTTTGTTGCAGACATGGTTTATCCTATCTCAGACATCAAATGGGTGAGCCATGTATAATGTGTTCCTTAAAAAAGGGATAATAGTTGTTCCCAATGAGAAGAGTGAGTTGATTCTATGTAGACCAGTCACAGAATAACGTGTATGCATAGATTATCAAAAGTTGAATACATGGACTCAAAAAAATCACTTCCCAATATTGTTCATGGATATGATATTAGATATGATTGCTGGCAGAGGGAGGTGCTGGTTTCTTGATGGGTATTTAGGCTATAATCAGATTTCTATTACATCAAAGGATCAAGAGAAGACCATTTTAACATTTCCCTATAGGAACTTTGATTTCGACCAGATGCCATTCTGATTATGTAATGCACCGTCTACTTTTCAGTAGTGTATGATATCCACTTTCTCTAACACGGTTGAGGATACTGTTGAGGTGGTCATAAATGATTTTTCTATTATTGGGGATGCTTTTGATGATTGTTTGGCCTATTTGGGCAAAGTGTTGCAAAGATGTGAGGAGACGAACCTTGTGCTGAATGTGGAGAAATGTCACTTTATCATGAAAAAGGGTATTGTACTTGGTCACATAATTTATGAAAAAGGGATAGAGGTTGATATAATGAAGATTGAGGTCATTGCAAAACTGCCCCCACCAATTTTTGTGAATGATATTTGTAGCTTATTGGGGGCATTCTGGTTTTCACCACTGGTTCATCAAGGATTTCTCTAAGATTCCCCACCCTTTGTGCAATTTTCTTGAGAAAGAGGTGAAATTTGTGTTTGATGAGGCATGTCTAAAATCTTTTGAGTGCCTCAAGAAGTGGTTGACTTCAACCTCAATTATTGTTGCTCCTAATTGATCACTGCCATTTAAGGTTATGCATGATGCTAGAGGAGTGACGCTTGGAGCGGTCCTAGGACAAAAGCATGAGAAGATGTTCCATCCAATTTATTATGCTAGCAAAGCACTTAATCAAGCCTAGAAAAATTACACAATGACGGAGCAAGAGTTTCTTGTTATGGTGTTTTCTTTATAGAATTTTAAAGCTTACTTTCTTAGCACAAAAGTCATTGTGCATACTAATCATGAAACTTTATGGTACCTTATGGAAATAAAGGCAGAGCAACCTAAGCTCATTAGATGGGTACTACTGCTGTAAGAATTTGAATTTGAAGTCAAGGACCATAAGAGCAACCAAAACCAAGTGGCTGATCATCTTTATAGATTAGAGGATGAAGGGAGATTGAATAATGAAGTAGAGATTGATGATTCGTTTCTTGATGAGCAGGTGTTGGCTGCATCTTTATATTCTTATTCCATGGTTAGCTGATTTTTCTAATTTCTTGGTGAGTGATGGGATGCCTGAGCATATGAACTTCCATCAAAGGAAGAAATTCCTACATGATGTGAGGAATTTCTATTGTGATGAGCCATATTTGTTCTGAGTCTACACAGACAATATAATTTAGAGATGTGATCTTGAGGTTGAGATGATCAGCATACTTGATGCTTTCCATTTATCTCTTATTAGGGGTCATCATAGTGGTATTCAGACAAAACATAAGATCTTTTAGTGTGGGTACTATTGGTATTCCATTCATCAAGATGCACATGATTATGTAAGGTCTTGTGATCAGTGTCAAAGGCTTGGGTTTTATCAAGGAGACATGAGTTGCTGTTAACTCTAATTCTTGAGGTTGTGCTGTTTGATGTGTAGGGTATTGATTTTATGGGAGAATTTGTGAGCTATTATGGGCTGAAATATATTTTGGTGGATGTTGACTATGTTTCTACATAGTTGCAGGCTGTATCACATCCAAGTAATGTAGGAAAGAGTGTCACAACATTCTTGAAGTGTAATATATTCTCAAGATTTGGAGCACCAAGGGCCATAATCAACGATGGTGGTTCTTACTTTTTTAATAGATTATTTAGTGCCTTGCTTGTGAATTATAGTGTTAAGAACATGTTGGCAACACCTTCTAAACAGAAATAAGTGGGCAAGTAGAGGACTTCAACCAGGAGATAAAGACAATCCTCGTGAAGACTGTGTATGAAAATAAGATAGATTGGTAAAAAAAGTTAGATAACACTCTATAGGCATACTAGACTGCATTCAATACACCAATATGTATGTCACTATATCAACTTGTGTTTAGAAAAAAAAATTATTTATCGCTGGAGCTTGAGCATAAGGCCTTATGGGCGCTCAAGAAGCTGAATCTGAATTGGAATGATGCCTCTAACTTGAGGCTTGATTAGCTGAACAAGATGGATGAGATCTGACTTGAGAGGCTTATGAGAATGCAGTCCTTTACAAACAAAAGATAAAGTTGTATCACAATCAGAAAATAGAGAAGAGAGACTTTAGTAGTGATGACTTGCTCCTACTCTTCAACTCAAAGCTTCATTTGTTTCCTGGTAAGTTGAAGTCTAATTGGTCGGGTTCATTCAAGTGGTACATAGTTCCTATATGGTTTGTTGAGCTTGAGAATCGCAAAGGGAAGCGGTTCAAGTTCAGTGGACATCGTGTCAAGCAATATTAGGGAACAACTAAAGAGGTAAATGTAGTTAATATGGTGTACCTTGGTTAAGTTTGAGTAATTAAGGTACCAGAGTCATGCCGCGACATTAAATCAAGAGCTTCTTGGGAGGAATCTCAAGGTGCATGCTTTTACTTTATTTTTCACTTTTATTTTGATTTTTGTGTAGTATTAATGTGTGTTGCAGTGTGCAGGGTGACTTGAAATAAGAATAAAGTAGCTGAGAAATAGCAAAAAGTGTGAAACCACGAGTAGGATGACGGGTCATGAAACACCCCGATGACTTGTGGTTCCCACCATGGAAAACTTGGATGAAAAATAAAAAATTCAAGGTGGTGGATTATGGATAATTTCATAGGCTGTGAAAGACAACTTCAGTCCATGGAATCCTCCATCTTATGGACCCTAAAATATGAATCCTTCAGATCTAGTTCTACCGACCATATATGGTTCATGCTTCTGAATCACGATTTGTGAAGTCCCTCATGGAAACCTGGAACCAAAAGAATGGTTGAATAATGATCCAAAAATCAAATGGCTATTTGTGCTTATATTTCATGAAATGTAGTTGGTCCTTCGTGGATTCAAGGTAAGACAATCGTGGAACCACTCATGATATGGTTCCACAAATCGTGAAAGATGTCATGGTCGTTCAACTAAAATATTTTAATCTCCAACCCGACCCGACTTGCCTCTTTTACCCAATTATCCCTAATCAAAAGTACCTGATTGATTAGAAGTCAAATTTTGTCTTATACATTTCTACTCCCCCCATTAATCCTACTTAATTTCAAATTCCTAAAAAGTTCTCCCTTTAATCACTGTATCGCCCATAATTGTTCACTCTCTTTTCCTCCATTGAAGTCGATCGATTACCATCCTCACCATTTTATTCACTTCCACCTCATGCCAACACACATCACTCTTTTTCACTTAGTTGATCAAGGAATATCTTTGAAAAGGTAAGGTTTCATCACTGCCTCATTTTTCAAGATTTTTCAGAACTACCACACCTATGGGTTTGATTATCTGAATTTGTGATGTATAGAAACCCTAGGTTTACCAATATTTAAATTTGTGATTTTGGGAGTTTGTTGTTTGAATTAAGTTGACTATTTGATGATGCTCAAATTACACCATGCAATATAGTATAACACCGTCATTGATCAAATATGGAATCCAACTAGGTTTAGGATCAATTCAACAGGAAATATGGCTAGAAACCATGTCAATGCAGTTATTTAAACTAGTAGTCAATTATTTTCGAAGGAGGGATTCTAAAGTAACAATTAACTATTTGTAAGCTTTAGTAACCAAGTAACAGAGTATTAGAATATTGTTTGTAATTAATAATGAGAATGGACTAGGACGGTGTTCCTCATGATTTCATAACTCAGTAAGCTTAGCGTTATAGTGATCTATCCCGTTGCTTAGCATGCAAAACTGGTAAGATTAGTTCACCAAAACTTCTTTCAACTGTAATTAGATTAATATCACCCAAAATACCTCTCGGTCTCGGTCTTTGAGTGTTTGAATCATAACCCTTACCCTAGTCTTGGATTAACTTTACCTATTAAAGCTCAAGCTATTAGATAAGGGTTAGTAGTCTCAAATCTCCATTGTTATTTTCTTTTCCTATTCTCTACCACTTTTGTCAAGCAAATGAAGAATGAAGTCGAGTTCTAATATTTTCAACATTTAAAAAAAGATCAATACGAAGAAAATAACAATATATGCATGAATACCATTCAATAATCACTAAGTACTTTAAACAACTTTGCTAATTCACATGGTCCTCATAATCCTAGATATGAGATTTAGCTACTCATGTCTGCAAGAACAAAACCAAAATTTATGGTAAAAAGCATGATTATGAACTTACGAGATGAATAGAAGAAATCTGGAATCTTGAATTATGAGAAGAAATAAAATAATCAAGAATCAATGTATGTTATTGGTCAAAAACCAAAGAATGTTATGTTTCCAAGAAACATAAAACGTAACAATATGTTTATGGTACGTAAACTAAAAATAAAAAACCTAATGAAAGTATTTATAGACAAAATAAATCTTGTCCTAAACAAAATAGGATTGTAGGCCCATCCGCAGCGTACTAATCGTAGGTTGAATGTATGACTCGGTCTGAAGATCTCAACTCGTGGTTTGCTGAAAAATCAGTGAAACTTCTTCTGTTCCTACATGTCATTCCATATTTCATTGTCTAGGATGAGGACTCGCGGTCTAACTCATTGTCTTGAATTAAATTTTGTACACTTGCAGATATCCACCTTCACGTCCATACTATGGACTTGTATGGTTGATGTCACGGGTTATAGTAGTCATAGTATGACTTGTTCTGTCTAGGAAAACTATGATTCGTTCTGTCTAGGACAATTTCACTTCCTATAAACTTCTATCTAAGACAAATACTATGACTCATACTATTTGTTCAGGAGTCGTTGGACAAGTCGTGGTGTCAACTTCAAATTCAGACTATCTCTAGTCATCAGTACGGGGCTGAGTATGGTTCATACTTCACCTTACAAGTCGTAGTCATGTGTTCACAAGTCATACATAGTAGTTTTAAGCACATTCTTCCCTCGTTGCTTCTAAAACCTATTTTCATGCACAAACACACAAAACACATCTTATCCACTAAAACACACTTAAGAACATACAAAATTTTCATATTTTAAGATTCAAAAGTACCTTGAAATACCGACATATCAAAGCCATTAACTTAGAACGTTTGCTTGTATCAAACTGACACCAAAGGATCTATTAATGACATCACGCTATCAATGAACAATTATACATACATAAGTAACACACTAACCGATAGCCAGTAGTCAAACAATGCTATCCTAGTGCCCTCAGAATTAAAAAATTTCCACCTACACATGATTCAATGAAGATGGGACTAAAACAAATCTGCTCGCTCTCAAGAAAAAGTTCAAATAATCCATGTACACATACCATAGGCTTGATCTTATTTTCTATACTTTTGCTTTTCGATAGTTGGACTAGGATCACTATATGACTTTACTCGGCTTGTAATCTAGGACTGAGGATAGGTATGATAGATTTGGGATAAGTGACTCAACCCTTTTTGGCACTACACTAGCTTTATTCCAGTTCAACCTTTCCCTTTTCCTCCCTTTCCTCCTATTATTTCTTATCAACTATGAGTGTGGATTTATTTCTAACTCAAGATTTTTATTTTCTTCTTTTTCAATTAAGCTTTCTTTTCCATTTCTTTTCTTTATTTTTCATCACATTCCACACCCACTTTTCTTTTGATGACAAAACTTTTCTTTTCATACCCAACTCTATTTTTCATCTACCACTACAATAGCCTACCTCAACTTAGGAGATTTATATGTATTGAGGCTTAGTGTCCAAGGAGGGACTAGGGCCAATATAGATATTCAAAATAGAATTGACAAGGTGAATAGGCTAATCAAACAAAATGCTATTTTTGGCGCTAAACGGGATTCTAGGGCTTATTTCATCATTTGGTCAGTCATTTAGGCTATGTGGACTTTTATTCAAAAATAACCTATGATATTTTCCTAACCAACTATCCTACAACATTAGCAAGACTAGCCAAGCATGTTCTAGAGTGTATACGCAAAGTAATAACTAGGTAATGCAGCTTACACATATGGTACATGATTACACTATCAACACTAGCTATTGAGTTCATGCCCTAGCTTAAGCACTGCTTATCTCATTAAATATCACAATGTCATGCAAAGAACTATAAAGGTCAATATATCAAAGCAATGAAGCACACAACATAAATTTAGTAGGGGTCTCCATTTTCATAACCTTTTTAATCAAAAACCAGTATTTACATGTGTCCGTTGCTTATTCTAGACTACCTTAAATTCTTCTAATTTTCTTCTACCAAACCAAACAACAAAAACAAAAAAAGACAAAACAAAGTAAAAATTACCTAAACATGTCAGTTCTATAGAAATTAAAACACCTTTGGGAAAAGAAACGCAACAAGAAAAATCCTCAGGTGGACACACAGAAAAAAGTACCCCTACCCCCATTAAAAGACATGCATTGTCCCTAATGTATAGAATTATAAATAAGGACAGTAGGTCTTACCTGTGGTATCCTAGGTGAAAGTATTTGGTGTCAACTTGGGGTTTGTAGATGCATCCCCAACAGTATCCTCAACTATCATGGTGTCGGTGGTGGCCGACATATTTACTGGTTGAGGCTTGGCCATAGGGCCTTCAACTTTAGTAAAACTTGCACCTCCAAGTGTCGTATTAGAAGACACGACACTAGAACACATAATAAAATCTTTCTTATACTGCCTATGCTCATCTAAGGAGGTTTGCTGGGCCTCATGGAACTTTTTTTATGATTTCTTGAGAACCCTCTGTGGGTCGCTCTTCTTAGTCTTGTATTCACTCCCTTTTTATTTCCCCTTATCAGCAAGCAACTCATCATGCTCAAATAGATCAAATAATATCACATACTGATCCCCAATTATAGGGATAATAGGAGTCAGAATCACAGGATCGTGTCACGTAGACAATGTTGTAACCTCCATTCATAACTGAGCATGCTCATCAAACACCTTCCCCAACTCGGTGACCTGTAGAACCTGAAGCCTCTCATTTATCCTCAACTCAAATACATCCATAAATCTATGCAAATCCTAAAATAATTGAACAAGTGCATCCCTAAAGCTACCCTCTGAAGCCTTAATCTCAAACTTTACCCATGGTTTAATCTTCTTCATCAGTTTTTCCAACTGTCACTTTGTGTGTGTAGTTTGATTTGCCAAGTATGTGAGGATGAACAATTAAAGTTATGGCAGTAATAGGAGTTGCGACAGTAGTGGGAGCAGAAGTAGTCTCAACCTCCGCGGCTGAAGTGTCAGTCAAAAACATCAACTCCACCACAGACCTTGAAATATGGTTAGTATGAGAGGGGATATCCATTTGATCATCCAACTAAATAACATATATAAATAGAAATGCTCTTGAAGAACTCAAAGACTGAGCCTTTTTCTTGCAACCAGATTCACATCATTGCGAATCAGACTGGTGTCCTATATTTGAACCACTTCCATGGTATGATCAACCCCTACAAAGATCGACACATCAACCAGATCACATAAAGACTTGACAAGGCATAAGAATAGAATATTGGTGCTGTCCTTAAGTGCTCGCTCTTGAATCTTTTCTATAATATATCAAGGTATGTTAGAGGCATACCTCTACATGATGCTGGCAAATAAACTTGCACATTCAGGAGTTAGAGTGTTTTTATTACTGGTCGTACCCAATCTATGTCACCCAATGGACCACCAAAACTTAACAACAATATTGAATGAAGCCTTTATAATTTGACTCTTACTGACCACCCAATCAATATCCTCTTTCTTCTCAGTGATAATATTATCATTCCACTTGAACTAGTTTATCCTCTCCTTGGGTGTCATTCTCTTCATATATTTCACTGCATTGACATAGTACTCATATTACTCAATGTTTATGGGGGCCTAAAAGATAATGCCAAACAAGAAGTGCTAAATCGTGCACTCAGAGATATCAACTTGCTTACCCCAAACTTGCACTCTAGCTAATGTGGGCTGCTTTTTGAAACTTTGCCTTTTCAGAGTCTGATTCTTCAGTGTGGCTGCATACCCAGTTTAAAATTCTCAATCCATTTTTGGGTTGTACTTTCTCAGAACTGCTCCCATCCAACTAAGATGATATAAGTCGAATAGCTCTTTAATATCCAGAACATTACTCAACCCAATAGTCTGGATCCATGGTTCTTTATAGATGTTTTTTTTCACATTCCCTTATTCATTAAAAGTCAAGTCCTTTTGATAGATAGCCCACATACCTAAAATTTTCCACCAAGCATCTTTATGGTACTGGGCTAATTTACCCCTTTGCTCTACCTATCTCCTCCTTTTATGAGAGTATGTATGCACCCTTGAACTCTAAACATGATTTCTACTTACAGACCCTGATTCACTGTACACAAACTGCTCATTTCTAATCAACAAGGATGAGCCCTCTCCCTCTTTAGACGGGAGAGGGGTAGCTTGTGCCTTAGCTGCAGCCCAAGACTTATCCTACTCTCTAGATCTTAGCCTTGTGGTTCGATGCTTATTTTGTGGCTGTTCTTGGGAAACTCATAGTGCTCCTCATAACCACTAAACTCATTCTATAATTAGTGGTCAGTTTTTGCTTTTGTAGTTCTTCCACCTCTTTTGGGGTTGTTCTTAGGAGGCAGGTTCCTATGGGTGAAAGTGTTAGACTCAAAAACCTAAAAATGGAAAACATAAATAAGTTTACAAGGTAACAACATGAGTCAAACTATAAGTCATAGTTTTGGTTCAAGACTCGTGAAATGGAATCCAAAAATCCTTTTATGTAACCCACTCAGTATGTGTCAAACTACGACTCGTGGTATGAGACCATGACTCATACAGTGTCTCATCATTAAGAGTCCAGAAATATTAATTTTCAAACTTCCTAGTACAAGTCAAACTACTGCTCATGGAATGAGACCATGATTAGTAGATCGAATAACTCATAAATCAAAGTCCAAAGAATGAAGTTTCTGCCAGGTTACCAAGAATAACATTACAACTCGTGACTTAAAAGTACATGTCATACTGTTGTTCATGGTCACTAATAAAAAACTTAACACTTTAGAACAGGGAGGGAAAATTATTGATACCACAACTCATGATTTGAAATCATGAGTCGTGAAGTCAATTGTACTTCATGTTCTTGGCCCTTTTTCAAACTTTGTAGGTTCAAAACTTGGTATTTTCATTCTATGTTATGGTTATGACTAGTGAAAGTGTTTCCAAAGGTTGTAAATATCAGCATGGAGTTAAATTATCAAGTCTCAATCAAGCATATTAGGCAAAACAACAAGTATGATCTTTAGAATCCCAAATATTGCATATTCCTCCAGTTTACACATTAACACACTTTGGGTTACTTAGACCTAATCCATTTTATCAACAATGAAGATTGTTGGGAGTTGGGTGGTCAAAACAACCCTTGCCTTATTTCCAAGTTCAATTTTGGATTATAATGCCTGCCGACTCAATGGGTATGAATACCCAAGCCAACAATTGCCCAATTTAACCATACTTCATAAATATTAAACAAATTTGTAGGCTAATTACTCATGACCAGTGAATTTTCACTCAATATCACAATGTTTACATACCATATGCATAATTAATAAAAGATAACTCAATTTCACTCAATCACTGTCATCCCATAGGGTTACTATCCATTAATAAAACAAAATTAAACCCTAGGTCGAGTAATTATAACCAAAGACTTCAACTAAGGATGGAAAGTAGCTTGGGAGTAAATTTGAGAAACAAAATGAGGAACATGGTGTGCTTTGGTAGTCGATTAAGTTGAAGATGATGGAATGGTGAGAGAGGCAATGATGATATAGTTTTTCATGACTTTGATGGAGTGTGGAGGAGTTACAAATTGGAAAGTCATGGGGGAGTGATTTTATGAGAGTATTATGGGATTTTGACAGTTAATTGATGGAGGAAGTAATTAGTCGAGTGAATTTTAGCACAAGGGTATCGAGTATAGGCCTATTAGGGTTATCAGGCAAAAAGGTGATGGAACCAATTAGGGTCGTGACTTAATTTAAAATTTTGACCTACTGACCATGACTATAACCACGACTCATGGATGGTTTGAGACCATGAGTTGGGATAGCACACTACGAGTGACAATATTAGATATCTTACTTAGGATCTGTGGGTTGAAACGTATGACTCATGATGTGGGACAAAGATTCATACTATGACCCGTAGAGCAGTGATTTTGCATATATTTTTTCCTAGGTTCTCACAAGTGACACTATAACCCGTGAAATTAATGTACAGATCATACTAAAACTTATGGGCCCTTGTTCCAAAAGGATACAATTTAGGGTCAAACAGTACGGTGAGGTTCACAATTCATACTTTGGGAGGACAATTGTTGAAACCTATCGTACTTCACCCTTTGAATTTTTCAACTTTGGTTCTAGTGGCCACAAAGGGAACCACGAGTCGTGAGAGCATAGTATGACTCGTGCAATGGCTTGGGGTCCCTGCTTTGTGCAATTTTTCTTTCTTTCTTTTTCTTGTTCAAGTCATACCTGCACACTTAAACAAATATCAAACCTACAGTAAACTCAAAATAAAGGTAAATATAAAAGAAAATGCCTTGGTTTGCGTGCCAAACAACGTTTGATTTAACTTTGTGGCATGATGCAGGTATCTTGATTAATCATACTTCTCCAAGATACCCCATGGGTTATCCCATCAAATTCAACGTCCTGGCATGACTCGAGTACATTGATTACTTAGTCTTTATCAAGGTACACAACATCAACTACCTTTATCTCATCAGTTGTACCAAGATATAACTTCACGTGATGACCATTTACCTTGAACTAATTACCTACACTATTCTTAAGCTTAATAACACCATAAGGAAACACATGTACCATTCTAGATAGTCCTGACCACTTAATCTTTAACTTGCTAGGAAATAATTGAAGTCTTGATTTGAACAATATGACTAAATCACCCGAACTAAACTCTCTCTTTTCAATCTTTCAATCATGATATATTTTCATCTTCTACTTGTAGAGGGCTGAAATTTCATAAGCCCTAAGCCAAAATTCATCCATCTCATTTAGTTTCTCAGGACTCAAGTTAGAGGCATCATTCTAGGTCAAATTCAGATTCTTGAGTGCCCACCAGGATTTGTACTCAAGATCTAACAGTAAATGACATGCCTTTTTATGCACAAGATGATAAGGAGACATACCTATGGGTGTATTATAGGCTGTCCGGTAAGCCCATAAAATGTCATCCAACTTCCTTGACTAATCCATTCTATTTGCATTCACAGTCTTCACAAGAATAGTCTTTATCTCTCAATTGGAGACCTTTACCTGCCCACCTATTTGCAGATGATAAGATGTGGACACCTTTTTTATTATACCATACTTCTCAACCCAGGCACTAAACAAGCAATTACAAAGTGAGAGCCACCATTGCTAATTATGGCTATTGGCGTTCCAAATATTGAAAAAAATATTTTGCCTAAAAAATATTGTGATAGTCTTTCCTTCATTATTGGGAAGCGCTGTCGCCTCCACCCATTTAGAAACATAGTATACAAGCATAGGAATATACTTCATCCTATGCAAATAGAGGCCAACCAAAGTAAGTGATAGGACTATCTTTTTGAGTTAAACTCTGGTGATATCCTCAATCCTTCACACTATATCAAGAGGAGTATGATTAGGTATCACAAAATGACTCTTCTCCTAGTTGAAAATCTTGGAAGATAGACTCTCATAAGTAGATAAAACCTTCATAATCAACTGCAGGGAAGAACTAGTCACTGAAGAGAATATGAAAACATTATTTGCAAAGCTTAAGTAATTTATCTGAGGCCCATTTTTCTTCATGTGAAACCCTTAATACATATGATAATGGTGAAGTTGATTCATCATTCTAGATAATACTTCAGTACCTAGATGAAAACTGCAGGAGACAATGGATCACCTTATTTGAGACCCCCAATAGTGTTAAAAAAATCCATGTCTTGCACCATTTTCTATGACAGAATACCAGTTGTTAGGGATAATTCTCCAAACCAAATCAATGATAATCTCATCAAATCCCATCCTTCTAATCCCCAAATAAATGTAGGACCAAGAGACCCTATCATATGCCTTAGCCATGTCCAAATTTGATGATTATATTATCCCCCTTATTAGGCTCCTTGATACTATAAATGATCTCCTGTGCAAGAATAATGTTTTCTGAGATGCCCTACCTTTTTCTAAATCTAGATTGATTATCTGAAATAAGAGGTGGTGGAATAGGAGCAAGTCTTACACAAATAATTTTGTAAATAATCTTGTTAGTGAAATTTCTAAGCTTATAGATCTTAACTCTGAAATCTTATTAGGATGGTTTACTTTTGGAAGTAAAACTAAACATGCATGAGAGAAGTATTTAGGCATAATGTGACCACAGAAAAAGAATTTACAACAGACAAAAGGTCAACACTTATGATGTCCCAACAAGCTTGAAATTTTTTCCCATTCATACTATCAGGCCCTGCAGCAGAATGGGGACTCATTGAAAACACTACTTGCTTTAGCTCCTCTATAGTAGGAATATCTTGAAGAATGTGATCCGGCTCATCAGTTATCATCCTAGGGATACAGTTAAGAATCTCCTCATTTATCAGCTTCTCTTCCCCATTAAGATGTTCTTAATAAGGTCACATGCAGCTTTAGCAATAGCTTCATCACCTTAAAGTTCAACTCCATTTTCATCATTGATCCTATGAATGAATAGTCTTCTTCTTCTACCCCTCATTAAAGCATAGAAGTAATTAGATTTTGCATCTCCATCTTTGAACCAGTGAATTCATGATTTCTACTTCAGAATAAATTCTTATAACTTTATGTATCTAATATATTCAAAATTCAATCTATAGAGTTTAGTTCTATTCTCCTCAGTGTTGTTAATCAGGATCTTTTCTTCTGCAATTCTAACTTTTTCCTCAAAATCTTTCACAGTAGCATAAATATCTCTATATTCAGACCATGACCAATTGCTAAGAGTGGAAGCAAGCCTCTTCATTTTCTTATGAAAGACCCACATAGGATTTCCTTCCATATTCGTATCCCAACAAGGTCTTACAGTAGGTAAGAAGTTGTGATTATCAACCCAACAATCAGAAACTTCAATTTTTAGAGATATTTTCATGTCTAATAGCAAGTTCCATCAAAAGAGGATAATGATCTGAACCTACTTGTCACGCCCCGAATCCCAACGAGGCATGATTGGCACCCAAAGCCGATAAGTCCCGAGAGAACCAACCTTTGCTCATGAACATTCGCATACATAATCTCATATGAATCTTATTACACCTTGTGCAACTATGCGGAAGTCATAGATATGAAAACATAAGTCATCGCTATGTATGTAAAACTTGGCCATTTGAGCCATTAAGTCAAAACGACATGTACCTTCACATTTATACACCCACATCCGTCTACAAAAGCCTC
Source organism: Capsicum rhomboideum (assembly GCA_031232105.1). NCBI lineage: Eukaryota > Viridiplantae > Streptophyta > Magnoliopsida > Solanales > Solanaceae > Capsicum > Capsicum rhomboideum. The sequence continues at coordinate 108,415,054 of CP124714.1, read as the reverse complement.
TAACAAAATGCATTGACCAAATGAACTAAAAGTAGGGATAAGTCCCTGCTTTATACAACATGTACAAAATCAAAACACATGTACAACAGTGACTCGAAGATGCCCCGAACTAACTGGATCTCACCAAAGGTTTGCAACACTGACAATCTACTGTGAAGGCCTACTAGGACCTGCGCCTGCAGCAAGTAAGGTAAATCCCCCGAGGGGGTCAGTACGAAGAATGTACTGAGTATGTAAGGCTCAAATAAAACTGTAAGATATGGAAATATGTCAAGAACTCAAGTTCAAATGCATAACCAATATAGATAAGTCACAATGTAGATGAGTCACTATTCAGTACTTTTGGAGTTCATGTACATTACGTTCTTTCTTTCTCTTGCCTTTACTTTACTTTACTTTTACATCATTCATGAACTTTTTGGGCCCACATCATGCAGGTGTTCTTTTCACCCCATGGATAACATATCATCGTCATGCAGGTATTCTTTCACCCCATGGATAAGATCATATCGTCATGCGAGTATTCTTGCACCCCATGGATAAATGGCCATCATCACGCGGGTATTTGCACCCCGTGGATAAACTATCATCATCATGCGGGTATTTGTACCCCATGGATAAACTATCATCATCATGCGGGTATTTGTACCCCATGGATAACACCCATGAACACTATCAACATGCATTACTTCATTCTTTACCTTTGAGATTGATACCTTACTTGTGAGAGATTGATACTTTGGTTAGTCATAACTTTACTTGAAGCTTTGGATCAATAATCAATGAGTGAGAGGCATATGAATAACTTGGCAATATGACATTTTTGGAAACATAGCTGTCATGGAAACATAACACTATTGGAACCATTTGGACAATAACCAATGAACAAGAGACATATGTATAACTTCTATTGAAACTTTGGATCGTGACACTAATTGAAACACACCAATATGCTTTACCTTACTCTTATACTTCATGAGATCACCTTAACTAAGCACGCACTTATATGCACATCTCACTTTACTCCTCTACCTCATGAGATTTACAATTTCACGTATGAGGACTACTTATACTAACTTGCATATCACCTCTATTCGTACTCGTATGAGATTGGGCCTCTTACTTATGAAAAATTGCCACAAGGATAATCATCATACTATAGGACTTTGGAACAATACATGATCGGAATAATGCTATTCAAACTAAACAAGCTCTCTTTACCTCATTACTCTCGTTGGGATAGTTCTTTTAAGAATTACAACATCATGACATCCTTGGAACTTCAATCAATGGATAAGAGGTAAGTGAATCATAATTCATCTAAGAATAGGGCACATATGAATAACAATATACGTCACCCTGAATTGATATACTTCAAGCCTCTCAAAATTGAAACAAGCCCAATGTCAATAAGAACAATATCTTGTAGAAGGATACGGAAAGAGTAACCTTACATACCTTATCTTCCCAATGTAAGTACACAATCAAATATGTGAGCGCAATAATTCCGCTCCTTCTTTACGTTTCACTCTACATCAAAATTACAATGGAACCAACATTAACCACCAACTACCTTACAATTGCATACAATAACAATAAGTCACATGTTTGGATTTAACATGTTATTTCTTTCTCTACGATACCATTTACGGCATGGTCATATCAATAATACCACAACATGCCCAACATTGACTAAAGTATCATAAACCACTAGTATGTCACACCAAGTTCATACTTTCCACTCTCCACCATCACAACATCATAATTATACCATCAATTACTTTACATAAGATCAATGAGTTACATGTTTGCTTTTAAACATGCCATTTCCCCTTGACAATACCATTTATGAAATTAAGTTACCAAAAATCCCACAATATTCACAACATTGACCAATACTTGATAATCAATACATTTCACCACAACACTTCTCCTTTACCCTTTCTTAGCCACACCACATCACAAATAATCCATTAACTTACCATAATACATCTCATAGCACATATCGGCCAAAATCCCACAATATACACTTATAGGAAAATAACAAGTTTGGGACCATAATAACACCATACATGTTGTTATTTTATCCATACCATGCTTTTTCATCAAGACCACAAGTCATAATCCAAGTTACAATCCCATGGATTTCACATCTTTTACCAAAACACAAGACACTATATTCAACACTTCCAAGCATAACCAACATGATATACATAATATATAATGCTCATAATATGTTAAAGTACAAGAATAATCACTTACCCAAGCTTGAAAAATGGTGATCTTACTCCAAAAATGACTTAGGGTTTGAGAGCCCAAAAGAGTGTTCTTGATAGTTCTAAAGAAAAAGATAGAAAGGCATGTGTGTTATTGTAACAAAAAACTCTGATTTTTGCCTCCTTTTATAGACCTCTAAAGTCATGCTTATACACTCTTGGCATTTAAGGCTTAGTCAATGGAAGAATGGGTCATTTGACCCATTCTTGGCCCATGTGTTTCCTTCTCATTTTGGGCCCTTTTTGGCCCAATTCACTTAATCCAATAAAATCAATAATTTCTCATGTTTAATTCATTCCATACGCATTACAACAATATTCCCACTCATGAAATTCATACTCGTAGCCGCGATTTCGAAAACAAGCAATTCTAGCCACGTATGGCTTATTTTGGCTACAAGGGTAAAATCGTCATTTTGGCTCCAAATTCGTTCTCGAGTAATTTTTTTCATACCAATATAATATTTCACTCATTTCATGTATATTCCCATGGTTGTAGAAGAAACGGGGCAAAAATCAGCTCGGTACGTCCCCGGATACCCTTGGGACTTAGAAATTTCCAACTTTCGAAAAAGTGCAAAACCCAAGGTGGCACGCTCTTGGGAGCGCCAACTTACTGCCCCTGGACTAAAAATTTTAGCCTAGAGCGGCGTGGTACGGTCCCAAATGCGTCCCTCCTTAAAATTTTCAAAAATTTCATTTTTCGATTTCTCTTCGCGGGTTTGGTTAGATACTTCAAGTTCTATTCTTTAACTTACTTCTTAACCTTAATATACTTTGTTTAGGGGTCATCTTAGCCTCGTTTTGAACCCCAAAAATGTTCCACAAAAATCATAAAACACCTCCGATGAAGGTTTAATCACATATACGAGGGCCAAATTCAATTATCTCACCAATAGCATTACAAAAGACGTATGTATGGCTCTCGACACCTAAGTAAGCATTGCTCAACATCGTCAAGTAGGATTAGGAAGGTACGGGGTGTTACACTACTGATGGTAGATCAGTAACTGCATTGTGAGGCATGAACTCTAACCTTTTTTCACTAACCATATCTCTGTATAACCTATTCCATATTCTAAACTCAATAGCTCTTTGGTTATACCAAGTAAATTATTGACTATGAAATCCATGGTCTGTAAGACCAAAAGCTTTTATCACTCCAATGATGTCAAAACTTTTGTTCATGTTGTAAGGGATACCACCCATTTTCTCCTCAGAATTAGTAATAACATTAAATCTCCTACAGTACACCAAGGCATGTCTGTTGCATAATTCAACAACCTGTCCTATAGAGGTCTTCTAAGGTGATTTTGGCACTTGGCATAAATGAAAGTAGTGAGAAAAGTAGTAGGATGTTCCAAATGAGTAATATCACTAGTAATCTATTTCTTATCAACCTCTAAGATCTTACAAACTACATCATGAGTCCAGAAGATCCATATCTTTGTATTCGGATTACAAGTGGTATTATCCATATTCAGCTGCAATCTATAGTTGTTGAGTTAAGAGTTATCTAAGAAAGGCTCTAGAATAGTAATCATAGTTAATTTATGATTTTTTTTTTGAGATTTTGGACTCTTTTTAAATATCCTTTAGTGTAGATACTCCTAGCATTCCAGATAATTGTACTCATTATTGTAAACTTTAAAATTAAGATCTAGTGAGTGGTCTGTCTGGTCTGACAAAACTGGTAGAACGACTTGAAGTTTGAGTGTTTCATCATGCAATGAGATTTACACCTATATTAGGATCGTAACCTCAATTGTGAGATGAAAAATTCAAAATTAAAACTATGCTTTGCATTGATGAGCCTTCTCATGGTTCACGGGAAGGCTCGTCATAAGCATCTGAGATCACTATTTCCACTTCTTTAAAGTGACAAATAGTTTCATAAACCGTCAGATGGTTCACAGTTTGTTGACTTATTCATTGCTTGGCTAATAATTTATGTTTATCGCTAGTTTAAGTTGACAATTAGATCCAAAAACTATCACTCATATTACAGGCCATCAGATTTATTTGTCACGGGCATCCGATCTCACTGCCTCATACCAACAACTCCTTTCATGAACCATAATCCTCATGACAACTCCTCCTAAAAACCATCATCCTATTGATTGTTCATCATGTATATATAAAAAATGTTTAAGTTTTTGTTTGTTTCATTTTTTTTCTTATCTTACTTCATATACTAATGGTGCTTCCTGATAGGTACTTACAGATCCAAAATTTCAATCAATGATGGGTGGTGCTCACAAAAGAGCCAAAAGGGCCACTCAACACTGCCAACTCCAAGATGAATGCTTCTAGTCTAAGCCCCTAGTTGAGGAAGTTGAGAAATCTCCAGCCTACCATACTAAACAAAGCACTAGGAAATAGGCCACTCCCCAATTTGATGAGGGAGAGGAATCTTTAATTGAGTCTACTATGGATGACTCGAGCACCAATAATGAGAGTGGAGATGATTCTATTGAGAGATCGAACATATCTCCTTAGCCTATGAGGGGCACCATCATTAAAAGCAAAAATTTGGAGTTCAGAGATAGAAACCGGTGGCAAGTTAAGGGGTTAAAGCAGTTCTTTCAAGATGTACTTTCCACCATGTTCAAAGGAAACATTAAGAGAAACATAGTAAAGAAATTTAGGATCAGTTCCTCCAAACTTGTTGAGTACCCTGATATTGAACGCATCTTCAGGCATTACCGATTGGAGTAGACAGTCAAGTATCAAGTAACTTGTAACACCCCCTACTTTTCTAACCTCATTTGATACCTTGGGGTCATATCTACCTAGGTGTTGGGATTCCATGAGTATGTGGTTTATAGTGTCATTGGTGAAACATTTGATCTCGGACCTAATGTGTGCGATTAGACCTTCGTAGGAGGTGTTTTGGGATTTCGTGGAGAATTTGTGTAATACCTCGTACACATTCCAACCTCATTTGGTGACTTGGAGTCATGTTTACTTGATGATTAAGATTACTAAGTAAGTATTTTGTAGTGTTTTGATAATGTATTGGATGATATGCAAGTGTTGGAGAAAGTGGCCAAAAAATTCAGTAAAGTACCAAGACTTGCGCCACTCCCTGTTTCAGGGGGTGTGGCACAAGACCCTGATTCAGAGGGCTTCCCATTCTTGCGCCACTGCCTTGCTTTGCAGCAGTGGGGCAAGGCACAAATAGTATGGCTATTCCGCGCCCGTTTTGCAACGCAATGCTACGTCGCTTCTTATATGATTTCTTTTGGTTCCTTGAAGTTCTTTGAGCATTGTTAAAGCTAAAAATACCTCAATAAACTCCTACATACTTCTCCATGATCAAACCATGAAACACAAGTAGTTATCCAAAAATGTTTAAGGAATCCATGGGCGAATAGAATTTCTAGTTTTGCGATTGAGACGACGAATGAGAATCTCGTAAGAGAATATTGTCGTGATATTATGGAATTATTTAAACATGAGATATATGATGGATTACATATCAAATTTGATGGGTTAAATGGATATGTGTCATTGGGCTCACTTAAGGCCCAAAATGAAGGCAAAAAGGAAAGGCCCAATGGGGAAAATGACACATTCTTCCACTTTGACCAAACAACCATTGCATTTAATGCAAGAAAATGGATAAGGATGACTTGAGTACTATATAAAGGCCCCAAAATCAGATTTTTATTCCTAAACACACACAACTCATTTTGAGAATTTACAAGACATTTCCTTTTGGTTCTCTAAAACCCTAAGCCCTTTTCTTTGGACAAGATCATCCTATTCCAAGCCTTGGTAAGTATTTATTCTCATGGATTAATATATTATATGCATGGGAGATTATGTATATCATGTTGGTTATGCTTGAAAATGGTGGACATGGTACTTTGTGTTTTTATATAAGATTTATGATCCATGAGATTCAATCTTGAATTATGACTTGTGACTTTGATGGAAGAGCATGGTATGGATAAAATATGAACATGTATGGTGTGATTTTGTTATTAAACTTGTTATTTTTCTAAAAGTGTAAATTGTGGGATTTTGGCCGATATGTGCTATGAGGTGTATTAAGGTAATTTGATGGATTATTTGTGATGTGGTGTGGATAAGAAAGTGTAAAGGAGAAGTGTTGTGGTGAAATGTATTGATTATCATGTATTGGTCAATGTATGGAATATTTGGGGATTTTTGGAATCATAATTGCATCAATGGTTTTGTCAAGGGGAAATGGCATGTTTAAAGGCAAACATGTAACTCATTGATGTTATATGCATTTGTAAAGTAGTTGATGGTTAATGTGAATCCCGTTATATATTTGTGTTATAGAGTGACACATAAAGAAGGAGCAGGACTATTGTATGCACCTCTAGGATTGTATATTCGTATTGAGAATACAAGGTATGTAAGGTTGCTCTGTCCGTATCTTTCTGCGGTAAATAGTATTCACATTGACATTACGCTTGTCCCATCCCGAAATGTGCTAAGGTATTCTATATCTGGTTATCAATGCTCATTATCATATGTTTCCTACTCATTGATCAATTATGAATCTCCTGTCTCATATTCATGAATAATGTTCCAAAAGCTCAACAATGTTATGTTCCAAAGTTCCAATAGTGGTTATACTCATGTATCTTGTTCATTGATTATTGTCTAATGGTTCCAATGGTGTTATGTTTCGCACGATCTAGAATGAAGAAAAGAAACAACATCCTAAATGTCCCGTAGCCTCCTACTTATAAATGTGGTGCGTAACACATTGATAAGTAAGACTCTACTCAGACACGGCTTTGTAGACACCCTTCGAACGACCTGCTCTGATACCACTTTTGTCATGCCCCGAATCCCATCGAGACATGATTGGCACCCGTAGCCGATAAGGCCCGAGAGAACCAACCTTTGCCTATGTTCAATCATATGCATCTCATAATCATAACCACCATTACGTAAGAACATGAAAGACGAATAACGGAAACCATGGGACATATATATATATATATACATATGGAACTTGGCCGTTGAGGCCATCCAGTCAACACAACATATGTTTGTTACACTGATACACCCACATTAGTCTACAAAAGCCTCTAACATAAGCATTGACCAAAATGAACTATAAGTCGGGACTAGTCCCCGCTTTACACAATATGTACATCACCAAAACATATATACACTCTGACTCGGAGAAGCCCCGAACTAGCTAGAGCTCACCAATGATCTGTAATGATTGGCAACCTACTGTGGAGGCCTACTAGTGCCTGCGCCTGCATCAAGTAAGGTAAATTCCCCAAGAGGGTTCAGTATGGAATAAGTACTGAGTATGTAAGGCTCAAATAAAACTGCACGGTACATGAATATTTCAATGAACTCAAAACATAAGAATAATCAATGTGAATAAGTCACCATTTTGCATTTTGGTAAACCATGTGAATTGTTTTCATTACTTTCTTCGCTTTATTTATCTCAATGCTTACTTGTCAATACATGTGTCACAATGTACCCAGGCCCCTACTGATCAGTGGGTCTTTACATAACATATCGTCATGTTGGGATCGGGTCGAGCTAGGCTTATGCCCCTAGACCTGCCACCCATAAATCAATGCATAAGGATCGAGTCGAGCTAGGATTATGCCCCTAGACTTGCCACACATAAATCAATACATCGGGATCAAGTCAAGCTAGGATTATGCCCCTAGACTTGCCACACATAAATCAATACATCGGGATCGAGTCGAGCTTGGCTTGTGCCCCTAGACTTGCCACCCATACTTGATCATTGACCACATTTTCATTACTTTATTCATTACTTTGACATTGATACTAGGATAGTCATAACATCACTTTGAACTTTGGCACATAACATTGTTGGAAACTTTGAATCATAAACCAATGAGTGGGAGACATGTGAATAACTTGGAAACATAACATCATTAGAATCATAACACCATGAAAACTATTGGACAATAATCTATGAACAAGAGACATAAGTATATTCACTATTGGAACATTGGAACATAACCTTATTTGAGCTTTTGGAACATTAACCATGATTATGAGACATGAGACTCACAAATGATCCATGAGTAGGAAATATATGACAATGACTATTGATACACGGATATAGAATACCTTAGCACATTTCGGAATAGGACAAGCGTAAAGTCAATATGAATACTATTTGCCGTAGAATGATACGGACAAAGTAACCTTACATACCTTGTACTCTCAATACGGATATACAATCCTAGATGTGCATACAATAGTACCGCTTCTTATTTATGTATCACTCTACAACACAAATACATAACGGAATTCACATTAACCAACAACTACTTTTCAATTGCATATAACATCAATGGGGTACATGTTTGCCTTGAAACTTGTCATTTCCCCTTGACAAAACCATTGATAGAATCATTATTCTAAAAATCCTCCAATATTCCCAACATTGAACAATACATGATAATCAATACATTCCACCACAACACTTCCCCTTTACACTTTCTTATCCACACCACATCACAAACAATCCATCAATTCACTTTAATACACTTCATAGCACAAATCGGCCAAAATCCCACAATTTGCACGTATAGAAAAATAACAAAATAACACCATACACGTTCATATTTTATCCATACCATGATCTTTCATCAAAGGTACAAGCCATAATTCAAGTTCAAATCACCAAGATAGCACATCTCCCTTCAAAAGCAAAAATACACTATTCACCACCTTGCCAACATAACTATCATAATATACATAATATTTCATGCATATAATATGTTAATCCATGAGAATAAATACTTAACAAGGCTTGGAATAGGATGATCTTTACCAAAGAGTCCAAAGGAACTATTTGCTTTAGGGTTTTGGAACAAGAGAAATGTTGAGAAAATATCTTCAAAGGCTTGAGAATTCCAAAATGAAGAAAATCTGATTTTTGGACCTATTTATAGTCCTTGGGTCATCCTTATCCATTCTTGGCATTTAATGCCATTTTTGACTAAGTCAATAGAAGATTGGGTCATGTGACCCATGTCTTTTATCCCATTTTGGGCTTTTATTGAGCCCAAATCACTTAACCCAATAAAATCAATAATTCCTGGTCTTATACGTATTAAAATAACATTCCCACTCATTCTATTCATATCCGTAGCCTCAATCCAAAAACCAGGTGATTCTAGCCACGTTTGGCTTAATTTGACCTTAAGGGCAAAACTGTCATTTTGACCCCAAATTCGTTCTCGAGTAATTTTATCATACCAATATAATATGTCATTCATTTCATGTATATACTAGTGGTTGTGGAAATAACGTGGCAAAAATTGGCTCGGTACGTCCCCGGATACCCTTGGGACTTAGAAATTTCCAACTTTCAAAAAAAGTGGAAAAACCAAGGTGGCACGCCCTTGGGCGCTCCAACTTGCTGCATCTGGACTAAAAATTTTAGTCCAGAGCAGCGTGGTATGGTCCCCAAAGCGCCCAGCACTCGGATTTTTCAAAAATTCCATTTTTTGACTTTTCTTCGCGGGTTCGGTTAGATACTTCAAATCCTATTCTTTGACTTACTTCTTAACCTTAATATACTTTGTTTAGAGGTCCTCTTAGCCTCGTTTTGAACCCCACAAATGTGCCATGAAGATCATAAAACACCTCCCACGAAGGTTTAATCATATATACAAGGGCCAAATTCAATTATCTCATCAATGGCATTACCAAATACATACTTATAGCTCCCGATACCTAAGTAAACATTATATAATGTCGTCAAGTAGGGTTAGGAAGGTACGGGGTGTTACATTATTCCCCCCTTAGTAACATTCATCCTCGAATGTAACAATATCGTTTTAATTACACCAAATGCATCTCTACATTTGCATACATATACATAAACGCTGAAGGCTCATGCAGACTTACTTGGTATTGCTCCACTCCCGCACTTTGAACTTTTTGGTCCATTTGAAATAGATGGGGATATTTGTATTTCATCATCTCTTCCGCTTCCCATGTGATCTCCTCTATTTGTTGATTTCTCCAAAGTACTTTTACGGAAGCTATGTCTTTATTCCTCAATCTTTTTACTTGTCAGTCTAGGATAGCAGTGGGTACCTCTTCATAAGTAAGATCCTCTGTAACTTGAACATCTTCAATGGGATGAGATGGATCTCCTATGCATTTTCAAAGCATAGAAACATGAAATACGGGGTGGACTGAAGAAAGTTCTTGAGGTAGTGCTAATTCATAAGCAACTTGCCCAAATCTTCTAATAACTTTATATGGGCCTATGTAACGTGGACTCAATTTCCCTTTTTTTTCGAACCGCATTACCCCTTTTATCGGTGACACCTTTAAAAACACCCAATCACCTATGGCGAATTCGATACCTCTTCTTCTAACATCCGCATATGACTTATGACGACTTTGAGCCATTTGTAACCGCTGTTGGATCATCTTAACCTTTTCCATAGCCTGATGAACGATATCTGGCCCAAGTAAACCAGTTTCACTTGCTTCAAACCATCCTATTGGTGATCTACATTTCCTTCCATACAAAGCTTCATAAGGTACCATTTTAATACTTGAATGATAGCTATTGTTATACGTGAATTCAATAAGAGGCAAATGGTCATCCCAACTGTCTTAAAAATCTAACATACAAGCTCGTGGCATGTCTTCAAGTGTCTGAATAGTACGTTCTGCTTGTCCATCAGTGTGAGGATGGAAATCCGTACTCAAATTCACCCGTGTACCCAAACTCTGCTGGAAAGACCTCCAAAAGTGCGCTGTGAACTGTGCTCCTCTGTCTGATATAATGGAAAGTGGAATACCTTGCAATCGTACTATCTCTTTCACATACAACTTCACATAATCCTCAGCTGTATAGGTCTTCTTGACTGGTAGGAAATGCGCTGACTTGGTAAGCCTGTCCACTATAACCCATATTGAATCAAACTTCCGCAATGTATGAGGCAAACCCGTAATGAAATCCATATTAATCATATCCCATTTCCAGACTGGAAGATTGATACATTGCATGTAACCTCCTGGTTTCTGATGCTCTACTTTCACTCGTTGACAATTCGGGCATTGAGCAACAAACTCTGCAATGTTCTTCTTCATATTTCCCCAATAATACACTTCTTTCAATTCATGGTACATTTTAGTAGCCCCCGGATGAATAGAATAGTGCGAATGATGTGCCTCTGTCATAATTTGTGTCCTTAGCTCATCTACATCCGGTATACATAATATCCCTTGACATTGAAGTACCCCTTCCTGTGTAAGATCAAATGCCTTTGTTAAATCCTGTTGTACATTTTTCTTTAGCTGCAATAACATAGAATCCGCAAATTGCTTCTCTTTCACTTCAGTTATTAAGGAGGATTCTGCTGCATTCTGCACAATAACTCTATCATCTGAGTATTCAATAAGGCGACCTTCCAAGCTGGGTAATTGATTCAAATCTTTTATTATCTCACGCTTTTCATTCAACTGACCACTAGTGCTTTCTACTGCCTTACGGCTCAATGCATCAGCTACTACATTTGCTTTGCCTGGGTGATAAAGAATATCAATGTCATAATCTTTTAAAAGCTCCAACCACCTTCGTTGCCTCAAATTGAGTTCCTTCTGCTTAAAAAGATATTGCAAGCTTTTGTGATCCGTATAAATGTCAACATGAACCCCATATAAATAATGACGCCACATCTTTGAAGCAAAAACTACCGCTGCCAATTCAAGATCATGTATGGGATAGTTTTTCTCGTGTGGCCGCAACTGTTGTGAGGCATAGGCTATGAAATTACCGTGTTTCATTAAGACACATCCTAGGCCAACCCCGGAAGCATCACAATACACTACATAACCTTCGGTACCTTCGGGAAGCACTAAAACCGGTGTGGAGGTTAATTTATCTTTCAACTTTTGGAAGCTTTTCTCACATGCATCATTCCACTGAAATTTTACCACCTTATGTGTAAGCTTTGTTAATGGTGCTGCAATAGAGGAAAAACCTTCCACAAATCTTCTGTAATAACCTGTCAGTCCAAGAAAACTACAAATTTCTGTGGGTGTCGTAGGTCTTGGCCAATTTTTCACTGCTTCAATCTTTTATGTATCAACCTGTATGCCTTCATCTGATATAATGTGACCCAAGAACGCGACTGATTTTAACCAAAACTCACACTTAGAGAACTTGGCATACAACTTACTCTCGCGGAGAATCTGTAATACTTGTCGTAAGTGATTAGCATGGTCCTCTGGTGATCTTGAATAAACTAGGATGTCATCTATAAATACCATGACGAACACGTCCAGAAATGGCTTAAACACCCTATTCATCAAATCCATGAACACAGTTAGAGCATTTGTTAGTCCAAATGACATAACTAAAAATTCATAATGGCTATACCGTGTTCGGAAAGCTGTCTTGGGTACATCTTCTTCTCTAACTCTGACTTGATGGTAACCCGACCTCAAGTCGATCTTTGAAAAACACCTGGCACCCTGTAACTGATCAAACAACTGATCAAACAACTCATCAATGCGAGGGAGGGGATATTTGTTCTTGATCGTTACCTTATTCAATTGCCGATAGTCAATGCACATTCTTAAGGTGCCATCTTTCTTTCGCACAAATAAAACCGGTGCACCCCATGGGGACATACTAGGCCTAATGAAGCCCTTGTCCAGCAAATCTTTCAATTGCTCCTTCAATTCACATAATTCTGCTGGAGCCATTCTATATGGGGGAATAGAGATAGGCTGAGTGCCCGGAATCACATCAATGCCAAATTCTACTTCCCGTTCTGTGGGTAAACTTGGAAGATCTTCTGAAAATACATCCAGAAATTCATTGACCACTGGAACCGACTGCGGAGTTAGTGGTTCCACATCATTATCTTTCACCCGTACTAAATGACATATGTAACCTTTAGCAATCATTTTTCTGGCTTTCAAATAGAAAATAAATCTCCCTCGTGGTGCCCCTATATTACCCTGCCATGCAAGAACATTTTCTTGCGGAAAACAAAATTGCACTCTCTTGGCCCGACAATATACCGTGGCATAACAAGAGGCCAACCAATCCATTCCCATGATCACATCAAAATCCACCATGTCTAATTCAATGAGATCGACCAACGTATCATGACCACACACAGTTACCACACAGTTACGATACACTCTCTTCGCAATAATATATTCGCCAACCGATGTAGACACTTCAATTGATTTAATTAATAATTCTGGTGCCTTTACAAATTTGCAGCAATCAATGGGGTAACATAGGAAAATGTAGAACCTGGGTCAATCAATGCATATACATTATGTGAGAATATGAATAATGTACCTGTGACAACATCAGGGGAAGCCTCTGAATTCTGGCGGTCCACTAAAGCATAAGTACGATTCTGGACCCGGCTAGTACTGGCTGCTCTTCTGGCACCCCTACCAAGGCTAATAGGTTGTACACCTCTGCCTAGTGAAGGAACCGATGCTGATGACGCAACAGCCGACCCAGCTGGTCGTGCTATACCACCCATGCTCCGCTGTGGACAATCTCTCGCTATATGTCCCGGCATACCACACCAAAAGCAGACATTTATCCCTGACCGACATGTACCTGTGTGCATACGCCCGCAGTGCTGACACTGCTGACGAGGAAAACCTGCTGCCTGTGATCCATGAACCCCACTACTCTGCCCAGCTAAACCACCTCTAAACCCTCGAGACTGAGAATAAGCACCTGCCATGGAATGAGAAAATGATGGTCTAGGGAACACATGAGGCCTAGATCCTCCTTGGGACATCATAGGTGGTCCCATAGGTCTAGCCCGTTTGGACTTTCCCCTATCAAATTCATGCACCCTTCGTGTCTGTCTTTGATCTTCCATTTTCTGGGCGAAGGCCTGAATTCTCGCTATATCCATGTCTTTGTTCAAGGCAGCAATGGTGCAATCCCTTACCAAATATGGCTCTAGTCTGTCCACGTATCTATGGACCCTATCTGTCATCGTAGCCATAACATTTGGCGCATATCGAGCCAAGGAATTAAATTGCAAGCTATATTCCCTAACGCTTAGATTTCCTTGAAGGAGATTTAGAAATTGATCCGCACGTGCCTCACGGATCTCAAAGGGCAAGTAATGATCAAGTAAAGACACTTTAAACTCTTCCCACGTGGGTGGAGTTGCACCAATATCATGGGATTTCTTCCAATCCTCGTACCACAATACTGCCTCTCCTTTCAATCGGTACGCAGCAAGTTCAGCTGTCTCTACCCCCATCACGTGCATAACTTCCAAGTCCCTCTGAATCTGATCCACGAAGTCATGTGGATCTGCTTTTGGATCTGACCCAGTGAATATAAGAGGGTCAAGTTTTAAGAAATCTTGTGTCCTGCGACTTGCCATTCTAGCCGCATCATCATCATATGTCATTGCACCAGCTCGTCCCTAGATTTGTGCCGCCACTAACTGTGTCAACATATGTACATCATTTCTAAGATCTTGATCTGTGGCATTCATCGGTGGTTCTGCGGGTACTTCTCTACCAATTGGATCTTTCAAAACTGGGAAGGTAGATGAAGACCGCGATGATATTTCAGCATTCGCTCCACCTTGACTAGCTTGGTCAGGTGGTAATCTGCTCATTCCTTCTCCAGCAGGCACATCAACCTGCTTTCCTTTACCCCTTCCTCTTCTAGTGTTCGTACTTGTTACTATATCAAAGAGAAACAATTACAATGGTCAGACACGATTCAACTTACAACAGTGGCTCTATTGCACGATCTAGAATGAAGAAAAGAAACAACATCCTAAATGTCCCATAGCCTCCTACTTATAAATGTGGTGTACAACATATTGATAAGTAAGATTCTACTCAGACACGGATTTGTAGACACCCTTAGAACGACCTGCTATGATACCACTTTTGTCAGGCCCCGAATCCCATCGAGACATGATTGGCACCCGTAGCCGATAAGGCCCGAGAGAACCAACCTTTGCCTATGTTCAATCATATGCATCTCATAATCATAACCACCATTACGTAAGAACATGAAAGACGAATAACGGAAACCATGAGACATATATATATATATATATACATATGGAACTTGGCCGTTGAGGCCATCCAGTCAACACAACATATGGCTGTTACACTGATACACCCACATTAGTCTACAAAAGCCTCTAACATGAGAATTGACCAAAATGAACTATAAGTCGGGACAAGTCCCCTCTTTACACAATATGTACATCACCAAAACATATATACACTCTGACTCGGAGAAGCCCCGAACTAGCTAGAGCTCACCAATGATCTGCAACGATTGGCAACCTACTGTGGAGGCCTACTAGTGTCTGCGCCTGCATCAAGTAAGGTAAATTCCCCAAGAGGGTTCTATATGGAATAAATACTGAGTATGTAAGGCTCAAATGAAACTGTACGATACATGAATATTTCAATGAATTCAAAACATAAGAATAATCAATGTGAATAAGTCACCATTTTGCATTTTGGGAAACCATGAGAATTATTTTCATTACTTTCTTTGCTTTCTCAATGCTTACTTGTCAATACATGTGTCACAATGTACCCGGGCCCCTACTGATCAGTGGGTCTTTATATAACATATAATCATGTTGGGATCGGGTCGAGCTAGTCTTATGCCCCTAGACCTGCCACCCATAAATCAATGCATCGAGATCGAGTCGAGCTAGGCTTATGCCCCTAGACTTGCACCCATAAATCAATACATCGGGATCGAGTCGAGCAAGGCTTATGCCCTAGACTTGCCACCCATAAATCAATACATCGGGATCGAGTCGAGCTAGGCTTGTGCCCCTAGACTTTCCACCTATACTTGATCATTGACCACATTTGCATTACTTTATTCATTACTTTGAGATTGATACTAGGATAGTCATAACATCACTTTGAACTTTAGAACATAACATTGTTGGAAACTTTGAATCATTAACCAATGAGTGGGAGACATGTGAATAACTTGGAAACATAACATTATTAGAATCATAACACCATGGAAACTATTGGACAATAATCTATGAACAAGAGACATAAGTATAATCACTATTGGAACATTGGAACATAACCTTGTTTGAGCTTTTGGAACATTAACCATGATTATGAGACATGGGACTCACAAATGATCCATGAGTAGGAAATATATGACAATGACTATTGATACACGGATATAGAATACCTTAGCACATTTTGGAATAGGACAAGCGTAAAGTCAATATGAATACTATTTGCCGCAGAATGATACGGATAGAGTAACCTTACATACCTTGTACTCTCAATACGGATATACAATCCTAAATGTGCATACAATAGTACCTCTCCTTATTTATGTGTCACTCTACAACACAAATACATAACGGAATTCACATTAACCAACAACTACTTTACAATTGCATATAACATCAATGGGGTACATGTTTGCCTTGAAACTTGTCATTTCCCCTTGACAAAACCATTGATAGAATCATTATTCCAAAAATCCTCCAATATTCCCAACATTGACCAATAAATGATAATCAATACATTCCACCACAACACTTCCCCTTTACACTTTCTTATCCACACCACATCACAAACAATCCATCAATTCACCTTAATACACTTCATAGCACAAATCGGCCAAAATCCCACAATTCGCACTTATTGAAAAATAACAAAATAACACCATACACGTTCATATTTTATCCATACCATGATATTTCATCAAAGTCACAAGCCATAATTCAAGTTCAAATCACCAAGATAGCACATCTCCCTTCAAAAGCAAAAATACACTATTCACCACCTTGCCAACATAACTATCATAATATACATAATATTTCATGCATATAATATGTTAATCCATGAGAATAAATACTTACCAAGGCTTGGAATAGGATGATCTTTACCAAAGAGTCCAAAGGAACTATTTGCTTTAGGGTTTTGGAACAAGAGAAAAGTTGAGAAAATATCTTCAAAGGCATGAGAATTCCAAAATGAAGAAAATATGATTTTTGGACCTATTTATAGTCCTTGGTTAATCCTTATCCATTCTTGTCCTTTAATTCCATTTTTGACTAAGTCAATTGAAGATTGGGTCATGTGACCCATGTCTTTTGTCCCATTTTGGGCTTTTATTGAGCCCAAATCACTTAACCCAATAAAATCAATAATTCCTAATCTTATACGTATTACAATAACATTCCCACTCATTCTATTCATATCCGTAGCCTCAATCCAAAAACCAAGTGATTCTAGCCACGTTTGGCTTATTTTGACCTTAAGGGCAAAACTGTCATTTTGACCCCAAATTCGTTCTCGAGTAATTTTATCATACCAATATAATATGTCATTCATTTCATGTATATACTCGTGGTTGTGTAATAAACGTGGCAAAACTTGGCTCGGTACGTCCCCGGATACCCTTGGGACTTAGAAATTTCCAACTTTCAAAAAAAGTGGAAAAACCAAGGTGGCACGCCCTTGGGCGCGCCAACTTGCTGCATCTGGACTAAAAATTTTAGTCCAGATCAGCGTGGCATGGTCCCCAAAGCGCCCAGCACTTAGA
The DNA here is from genome assembly GCA_031232105.1 of Capsicum rhomboideum. Classification (NCBI taxonomy): domain Eukaryota; kingdom Viridiplantae; phylum Streptophyta; class Magnoliopsida; order Solanales; family Solanaceae; genus Capsicum; species Capsicum rhomboideum. Next base: position 108,397,192 of record CP124714.1, on the reverse strand, counting down.
TTTTTCAAAAATTCTGTTTTTCGACTTTTCTTCGCGGGTTCGGTTAGATACTTCAAATCCTATTCTTTGACTTACTTCTTAACCTTAATATACTTTGTTTAGAGGTCCTCTTAGCCTCGTTTTGAACCCCACAAATGTGCCATGAAGATCATAAAACACCTCCCACGAAGGTTTAATCACATATACAAGGTCTAAATTCAATTATCTCATCAATGGCATTACCAAATACATACTTATAGCTCCCAATACCTAAGTAAACATTATATAATGTCGTCAAGTAGGGTTAGGAAGGTACGGGATGTTACAGTTTCCAACAATGTTTATTCACATGTCCCTCACTCATTGGTTAATGATCCAAAGCTTCAAGTAAAGTTGTGACTATCATGGTATCAATCTCAAAGTAATAAACAAAGTAATGCATATGTGGTCATTGATCAAGTGTGGGTGGCAGCTTTGGGGGAAAAATGCCTAGCTCAAGCCGATCCCGAGGTTGTTGGATTAGGGGGAAGTCATAGGGTCATAAGCCTAGCTCGAACCGATCTTGACAGGGGGCAGCTCTAGGGGTAATAACCTAGCTCGAGCCGAACCTGAAATATTGTATGGGTGGCAGCTCTAGAGGTACTAACCTATATCGAGCTGATCCCGATATATACATTGATTCATAGGGTGGAAGCTCTAAGGGCATAAGCCTATCTTGAGCCGATCCCAACATAATGCTATGTTATGATTAAAACCCACAGTTCAGTCGGGGCACGGGTATCACAGGTCAAAGGCAAAGATGAATAATCATGGAAGCAAAGATACAAAGAAAGTAATGAAAGCAAAATACATGGTTTCCACAGTACATAATAGTGACTCATCTACATTGTGACTTATCTATATTAGTTATGCATTTGAACTTGAGTTCTTGACATATTTTCATATCTTAAAAGTTTCATATGGCCTTACATACTCAGTACATTCTTCGTACTGACCCCTCTTCGGGAATTTACCTTACTTGCTGCAGGCGCAGGTACTAGTAGGCCTCCACAGTAGGTTGCCAGTGTTGCAGATCTTTGGTGAGCTCCAGTTAGTTTGGGGCTTCTCCGAGTCGCAGTTGTACATATGTTTTAGTGTTGTACATGTTGTATAAAGCGGGGACTTGTCCCGACTTTTAGTTTATTTTGGTCAATGCATTTGTTAGAGGCTTTTGTAGATGGATGTGGGTGTATAAATGTAAAAGGTATATGCCGTTTTGACTTGGTGGCCTCAACGTCCAAGTTTCGCATATGTATATATATATATATATATATATATATATATATATATAACATGTTCCATGAATTTCATTGTTGGTATTTAAAGCTCTTACGTGATCATGGGTTTCTTATGGCATGCGTATGATTGAATAGAGGCAAAGCTTAGTTCTCTCGGGCCTTGTCGGCTACGAGTGCCAATCCGTCCCGATGGGATTCGGGGCATGACATAACTATAGCCCCTACATGGTTTGCAAGTTCTATGCCAACTATGTAGCCACCCTAGAATATAGCAACAAAAAAGGCAGAAAGTGAAAGGCCTACCTTCTCTTGAGAGTGTCTTAGTCGGAGGGGTTGTAACAGATATTTCAAAATCGATAATCAACAAGTTTTTATATGGGCCAACACATTTGGCACAACAAACACCCCAAATTATGATCATTAAATAAAAAAATAAAAATGGCTAGCATGGGTTCTAACTGATGATGAGTCATTGTGGTTCACTAATGAGGAAGCAAAAATAGTCAAACCCTCGCTGAGTTTCATAGCTAAGATTCAGTGGGCATTATTGCATCTATAATTAGTGCCGACAGCACAATCTATTGAATTAGGAAAGGGCTATTTTGGTTTCTAGCCTCATATTTATATTCAGGTTGAACTTTTGTCGGATTATAGCAGATAAGATAAGGGCTCGAGCACTAAAAAGCCTAGCACTTTATTTCCCTTTTTGTGCCTTGTGATCCATTTACGCAAATAGGCCAATGTGATTGTATTAGAATGGAAAGAAGATCTAGTGACAATATCTAAGACCCAAAACATCATGAAGTCACAGGATGTGACAAAACATGATGTTCAGGTACATAAGACACTGCCCCATATATATGGGTCAGGTAGTCAGATTGAGGCCACTATTTCTATCACTATATGGGAGGAGCCTGCTATTACTTCAGGGATATCAGGAGTGACCACTAATATTGATTTACATTCTAAAGCAGCTCCAGCTACTACTTTAATTCCTACCACTTAAGTGACCACAGTTGCTAGCCCAAGTCGAAGACACAACTACTACCACTTTTACTTTTTCCACTAATTCTACTCTAACCCCGGTATCAGCCTATGCACTTACTCTCCAAAACTTTATGAAATGGTTAAAGAGTCCTGAGAGTGGGGAGCACCAAATGGTATTAGTTGCACAACAATTGGGACTATTTATGTATAAAGTAATCAATGTTATACTTTCTCCATTCGAGACCCTAAATGAGCGAATTAATGACATCGATACATAGGTCAATGAGAGACTACAATCTATTATCGCACCTGATATAAGTAAGTTTACTAATGAGTTGGTATAGGAAGGAGTTGAGATTGTTGAAATATGCTCGCAACCTATATGGTTATTCTAGATTGTTCCTATTAAGGTACTAGAAGAGTCAAATAAGGAGGAGCCATTCTTTAACTTGTTAGGCAACCCCTCCCACAAGGCTATGGGGAAGAGAGTGTATAATAATAACGATGATGAGAAGAGTCCTACAAAAAGTGCACAAAAGAGGGAGAAGAAAGTACTAAAGGCAACCCAAGAACATTAAATAGAGAAGTTGTATAAGTTGAAGGAGGCTCAAAAGTCTCGAGCTAGTGGAACATCTTCTAGCATGGTACCTGAGGGTGTTGGCTAGACCAAAGGATAAGATGCTAATATAGAGTCTCTGTATCTAATTACTCCACTACCAACCACTATTGAGGAGGATACTACTCAGAGTTTTCTTCCACCGATCACTACAATGAAGGATATTGCTCTGATTACTCTACCACAAATCTCTACTGCAGAGGTGAATGGGGGTTGTATCTATATCCCACATACTAAATGATAGTGCCTAGGTCACCATAGATAAGTTCTCACATTCCATACTTAGTATTTTGATGCATTGGGGATAATGCATGTCCTTCTTGATGGGGGGAGGAGTTGTTGTATCATCCACCTAAAGGTTTCTTGTCGTTTTTCTTTTCTTGAGGGTGTTTAATTTCCATTAAATTGGAATGTCTAGAATAATATGTTTGAAATTTTGTTTAGTAGTATGTTTTGTGTTTTGTTTAGTCTACAAATAGGTAGAAGACAGTTAGGGAGACTTAGGTGGTTAGATTGCAGAAAATAATTGTGCACTTATGTTGTGAACTTCTAACCCTTCCAAAATAGTTCTATGTGTATCATTGCATTACTTGTTGACCTATATGGATCAATATATCAATATCATAATGGTATTGGTACTTATAATTTATGTGTTTATACTAGTGCACTGATTGATTAACTGGTGGTTAATTATATAACCTATTTCCAAGTATGTGTGAGGTAAATCATTGAATTTTGTGTTGTTGGTACGATATAGAACTTCCCTCATTAGTCTTCCTAAAACTATTAGAGGAAAATCTAGGTTAGGAAAAGACTATATGCCTTCTTTGTCAAGACCGTATTTAGATGTAAAAAGGCCTACCTAATGCTTACATTATCCCTAGTTCCATATGTTTGAGTCGTGAGACCTTTTTCTTGACTAGCCAAAAGAACTGGTATCATTCATTCTGCAAGTGAACCCTTATTTGATACCATTTCCCTCGATGTACACTAGGATTTAAAACTTAGGCAAAATGCCTAAGTTGGGGGTGGTAAGGCTTGGGAGAACAAGTCGAAAGTAGGAGTAGAAAGGTGTTACAACTAGTCAATGAACAAGAGAGTGTGGTATGTACATTAAAAAAGGAATGGAAACTATAGCAAAAAGAAAAAGTAGTTGTTTAAACGATAAATCATACCCAAAAGAGGGGTTAAATATCGGCTGAGAAATGCTAGCCAGTTATTACCGCAAAGGGGGGAGGGGTTTCATGTAGAATAATATCCCAGCAATTGATGTAAATGATTAAGAATCAAAATGTTCTAATTGATAGTAGTAGTTCCTTATGATATTATTCATGCAAAACTATAGCTCATTCAGTTTTATCTAAGTGTTTCTCAACCTACTCAGATAATTATTACTCTAATCCTATCTGTCTAGGAGTAAATACAATAAGCCTTATGATATTTTCCTTATGTTTGTTAACCTAGTTAAAGCCTCAAACTTTTGATGAGGGTTGGAAGCGTTAAATCCCTATCACTAGTTCCTTTTCCTAGCCATAACTTCTTTTCTCAAGAAAGTTTGGACCTTAGGCAAGTTCTAATATTTGCAAGCATAAAAATATAATCAAGATAAAGAAACTAGTAATACATGAATAAACATCATTCTAAACTACCTTTTTTGTAACCCTACACATGTTATTTCACCATGTTAGTTACTCCTGACCTTGCAAACTAATCCAGTATGATAATTCATCCTTATAGTAATTAAAATGAAATCAAGAAATCTAAAATTATATTGCTAGAATCACAAAATAGCAAGAACTTGATGAACAAGTGTATTTATCAACTGTGTTTATTTAAAAACATGAAGTGTATGAAATAAGACCCAATAAAAAGTTTTATAGTCTGTACAAAAATCAAATCCTAAATGGATTAGGAAACTGGGCTGCGTCGCATCCTACAGATGATACCACGGTTCATTTCCTGAGTGACGGGTCATTTGGTGAGTTGTCTTCTTGCTACAGTTCTTAACATATCACTGTTTCAAACCCACGACATGGTTGAAGGTCCATCGGTCAAGTGGTGGCCCATCGGTATACTCGTTGTTAGAGACACACTTAACACTATTCACTGATTTTGCTTCATGGTTCATATGATGGCTTATTAAACAAGTGACGGTCCATACTTCTCTTTGTCATACAACCCATGGTTTGTTACACTATCCTTGGGGTGAACCACGACTCCTCATAACGTCTATTTTATCCAAATTCAACATCTTTGCATCCTTGGCTTGTTCCGTTACACATGTAACATAAACTCGATGAAATCAAACAAATATTACTTAAGAATTATAATAACTCATGGTTAAAAGTATCAAATGTTTTGTTAAATGCCGGCACATTAACACCCCAACATAGAATTTTTTCTCCTCCTCAAGCAATTAAGATAAAACTCAATATATGTAAACACCTAGGTATTAGACAATTAGGAAGTCTACTGTAGTTCCATCGAGTATTAATTAGTCAAGTATCCACAAATGGGTACCCCTCCTTGTTTTCAAAAATAGTGTGCAAATACTTAAGGCCATAACCAGTGTCACATGAATTCTTAACTGATTATTGAATATCACCTCGCTCTTACACAAAGAAGGTCCCTCAAACAAGATAATGATTCATTTGGGATCATATTAATAAACTCTTGCAGTCAAAAGAAATTCATATATTGTCAGTACAATACTATAGGCTTCCCCTTATTTTCTATGCTTATTGTTATTGGAAAACCAAACTAGGATCACCATAGGGCTTTTTTTGGCTTGTAATGTAGGCTTCAAGATGGTTAAGGTACATTTGGGTATGGTGACCACACCCTCCTTAAACATTACAATTCTAATTTTTTTTCAGCCCTATTTTTTCTTTTCCCACTGTGTTTCCTCTACCTTTGGATGTGGGTTTATTCTATTAACAACTACTTATTTTTTTGTTGTATATATTTTTTATGTGCATACCACACCCTCTTTTTGTTGACTAGTTGCAAAACCTTTCTACTCCTACTCTAGACTTGTTATCCCAAACCATACCACCCCAACTTAGGCATTTAGCCTATGTTATAGATCCTAGTATACAAGGAGGGATATGGTATCAAAAAAGGGTTCACTTGAAGAAAAAAGGGTATCAGGTTTTTTGGATAGTCAAGAAAAAGTATCAGGTCTTAAATTTAGGGAACTAGGGATAATGTAAGCATTAGGCAGGTCTTTTTACATCAAAATTTGGCTTAACAACAAAGGCCTATGATCATTTCCTAACCTAGCTTTTCTTGTAACAGTTTTAGCAAGACCAACAGACATTTCTAGATTATACCAACAACATAGAATTCAATAAGTTGCCTCATACACACTTGGCAAAGGGTTTTACCCTTAACCATCAGACAATCAATCAGTGTACTAGTATGGACACACAAATCATCAGTACCAATACCACAATGATGTCAACTATTGATATATACCGGTTAACAAGCAAGGCAATGATACACATATTATAATTATGGAAGGGTTAAAATTGCACAGCATAACCATAATCTAGTTTCTACAATGTGACCACGTATGTCCCCCTAATTTTATTTTACCTAATTACAGACTAAAAAAACACAAAACAAACTACTAAACATACTATTCTCGACATGCTCGTTCAACAAAACTAAAACACCCTCGGTAAAAGAAACACTACAAGAAAAACCCTTAGGTGACACATAAAGCAACCCCACCCCCACCAAAAAAGACATGCATTGTCACCAATGTATCAAAATACTATCTTACCTATAGTGCCCTAGGTATTGTTTAGTTATGTGTAGGTTGCATATGCAACCCTAGTCTCCTCTACAGTAGTGGTCTATGGTAGAGTAATTAGTATAGTATCCTCCATAGTAGTGGTCAGTGGTAAAATTCATAGAGTAGTATCCCTCTCAGTAGGGTCTGGTAATAGAGTAATCATAGCTAGGGACTCTACACTACCATCAACTTTTCAGATCTAGGTGGCACCCTTAGGTGCCACGCTAAAAAAATGCTCTACTAGCTCGAGCCCTCTAAGTATCCTCTAAAATATGTTTCTCTTCTTTAGCGCTCTTTATGTAGCCCTATCCGTATCATCATTATTATCTCGTTCTCTCATTCCCGTAGTCTTAGGGGCTTTTCCTAACAAATCGAGTAATGACCCGTCCTCCTCCAACTCTTCTAGTATCTTATTAGGAATGGTTAGGAATACTTATGCAGGTTGAGACCACAACCTTGCTCATATCAGGTGCGGCAACCACTTGTATTCTCTCATTTACCCATGCCTCCATGAAATCAATTCTCCCATGCAGGGTTTCCAATGGAGATAGTGCAACAATGATCACTTTCTCCATAAATGGTCCCAACTGTTATGCAAATAATGCCATATGGCACTCTACCCTCTCAATCTTCTTGACCCATTTCATGAAGTTTTAGAAAGTAAGTGCATAGCCTGAGACTGAGGCTGGAGATGAAGTAGTCACAGCAGCGGGAGTGGTAGTGCGGGATTGGTAGTAGTGGTGTCTACAACATTACTGGAAGTTGTGGTTATGAAGTGGTAGGAGTGGAGGTAGTAGATAGAGCAACTATGGCACCTAAAATAGTATCGATGGCTGCTCTTGATACCTCTGAAGTAATAGCAGGCTCCTCCCCCGAGGAGATAACTTTAGTGGCCTTATTCTGATTACCAGACCCATACATCTAGGACCCTAGCTTATGTACGTGAACATCATGTTTGGTCTCATCCCACGTCTTCTCGATGTCCAGGGGTCTTAGCTATTGTTACCAGATCATCTATACCTGCTAATACAGGCACTCTAGACTCTTTTATAAGCGGTTTACAAGGCATAAAAATGGCAACAGAGTGCTATACTTCAGTGCTCATGCCATTATGTCATTTGCAATAATCTAGCCAAGGTTCAACATGAATCTAGACATGTAGTTGGCAGTAAAAGTATCCCTCTCCTCATTTAACTATTTTTCTCCCACTGTCGGCACTAATCAAAGATGAACAACTGCCCATCATAACTTATCTATGAAAATCAGTGAGGGTTTGACTATCTTTTCTTTCTCATCATTAAGCCAAAATAGCTCATCATCAATTCGAACATGTTTTTGTCATTTTTGGTGCTTATTTCTATCTTTTATTCGATTATCATAATCTGGGGTATTTGCTGGTTCCATGTGTGTGGGACTATATAGAAACCTATAAATTGTTAGCTAAGAAATATCCACTGCAACCCCTCGAACTTGGACACTCTTAAGAGTAGGTAAGTCTTTCGCTTTCTAGCTCTTTTTGTAGTTGTTTTTTAGAGTGGTTTTATAGTTGGCATAGAACTCTTGAACAATGTAGGGGTAATAGTTCCCCGGTGCCTAGTTTGTCCACTCTAATTGGTAATTCTAGAAGAGACATTCAATATCGGGGGTACTCGGCTAGTTTGGAGGACATGTTCTTAGCCTCATCTCCTATATTTCTCTTGACATTGCCTATGCCCATAGTGGAAAGACCATCTTAAAATAACTAATCTAATCCCTTAACTTGCCACCGGATGTTATCTCTAAACTCCATATTTTGCTTGTAATGATGGTGGCCCTCATGGGATCAGGACATGGTTTTGGACAATAAGTGGCAACAATACCACTTTCATTATTTGTGCTTGAGTCATTTGTACTAGACACATCTGATGATTCCTCTCCCTTATCAGACTAGGGAGTAGCCTATTTCCTAATGTTCTATCTGGTATAGTAAGCTGGAGATTCTGTGACCTTCTCAACCTTAGGCTCAAACTAAGAGGGTTTATCTTGGAGTTGATGGTGTTGAGTGGCCCTTTCGGGTCTTTTGTGATCACCACCCCTTGTTGGTTTCAATACAGGAGCCAGAAGTAATTGTGGAGAAACACTATTAGTGTAGAAACTATAAAATGAAAGCAAGGAATAAAAGTCAAAAAACAAAAGAAGAAGCATGGGATACTCAAATATAGATCAACAGAATAGTTGGGAACGACATAAACTTGATAACAAGAATCAACTCAGGAAATTTGATGCTTTTAACCATGAGTTATTATAGTTCTTAAGTATTTTTTATTAGATTTGATCGTGTTTGTGTTACATCTTCAGGTAAACAAGCCAAGGATGAAAATGTGTTAAATTTTACTGAAATGGGCATTATGACTAGTCATGGTTCACCTCATGGATCGTGGGAAAACTTGTGGGTACAGGTTACAAGAATAATTCAACTGCTAGAAGACGATGAAGAGAAGGATGGGTCGTCACTTAACTGGTGAGCTGTTGTAAGGACCATAAAATGGAAGTAGGGAATAACGTTAAGTGTGTCCCAAATGATAAGTACACAAATATGCCATTAATTTCCTGATGAACCATCACCCAAGTCATGGGTTTGAAACTGTGAACTGCTAAAAATTAGAGCAAGATGACGGCTTACCCGACAAGCTGTCACTAAGTTGACAAACCATGGGATCATTTGTAGGATGCAACGCGGCCTAATTCCCAGTCTATTTAGGATATAATATTTGTAAAGACTGTAAAGACTATAAATATTTTTTATTAGGTCATATTTTGACACTTCACATTTTTGAAGAAACACAATCGACAATTACTATTGTTCATCTAGTTCTTGCTATTTTGTGATTTTAGCAATACAATTTTAGATCTCTTTGATTTCATTCTTGTAAGTTATTAAAATGATAATGAATTATCATACTGGTTTTGTTTGCACAGTTAGGAGTTGCTAAATCCACAACTACGATTGTGGGAACCATCATACAATAACACGCATAGGGCTACGAAAAGGGTAGTTCAAAATGATGTTCATGCATGTATTACTAGTTTCTTCATCTTTATTATAATCTAATGGTCGCAAACATTACAAATCACCTAACATTATAACTTGCTTGAAACCCAAATTGCCTAAGCGTGAGGGCACCTACTATAATCCGCCTAGCTAGGAGAACCCCTTAATAATAGACAGAAGCCTTTACTAACACGTTAATCAAACCGTAATACAATGCTTATAAAGTTAAATGCAAAAATAAAACACCCTAGGATCTATTCTAAACGGGTACAAGAGCTACTAAGGATAGGAATGCCCGAGACACAACTTCCACCGTGAAGGAGAAAGTTGGAGCTGCTGGATAATCTCTACCGCAATAGTAAAGAAACCAAACTGAAATCTGCAAAAGACTATACCTCAAAATGGGTATAGAAAGAGTAGCATCAGTACAATCACATGCACTGGTAAGCCTTATCGGTTAAGCTGAATCAGATTACACAATTATAATATAACTAATCAGAAAAAAAACATGCATACTTATGCAACTTATTATCCCTTCCCAAAGCTTTCTCTCTATCCAAAAACCACCGAGACTGAGCTCACACTAAGAGCTAACATCACCCCTAAGAAGAATACAACCATTCAGACACATCCTAGACCTAAGCTAATAGTCTAGCCAACCACCTAACATACTGGTAAAGATTAATTTGGCACAAGGCCTGCCTCTCGGCTTTCCGGTAACCAGCCCAGCCTACCCCAAGCTGACTTTAGTCCCTTTGTTTACTAGCCTTGATTCTCTTAAGCAACTCAGTTCACACCAGTACACAACCACCCAAAAATAGTAAAATGATAGCCATGACAAGGAAGAGGGATTGAGTTGGGTATTCACTGATCTTTAAGTAATATGATATCCAAAGATACCAAGACCCAAACAACCTACCCTTAAGAGTTATGCGATAAGAAATATGTAAATACTCAAGAGCAACAAATCAACAAGGTTTACCAAGTCTAGTCAAACATGAATAATAATATCAAGCATACACACTTAAACCTTAAGACATACTCAAAGCAGCCCAGTCCCAACATGATCAATCAAGGGGTCAGACCCCAATAACTTCCAAGTCAACATATCTTTACTCTAATAACAAGACATCCATGGATATTACAAGTACCTGAACCACACAAGGATCTCAATATAAATATATCTAACATGTAATAATAATCCCCGATTCACTCATTGAACTGCCAAACTTAAACATGCCTTCGCACATACATGCTATGGGTGATCCATCCACCCTATAGACATGACCTACATGGGATAATTACTGTCTATGTACTAAAACCCCATACGTGAATGTCTGTAATCCTTAATCCAACCATAACCTATGAGAACATCCCAAATACTGAAACATTCCACAATTCAAAATATAAGACAGGCCAAGTCATAAAGCAAGTAAACAATGCATGTATCACACCCATAAGCATACATTGACCAATCATACTACAAAGTAGTTAATATGTATATATAATACAAGTTGGATTAATCACACCACTATCCTTTACCCCACTGGTTAGGAACCTCACAACCTTACACCCATAAACATAAGCTCCGAGGACCATAACATTTTATACCACCTTAAGTACTAATGAACCTACCCTACCTCACCTATGGTTATAACTCCTCTAAAGGAATATTCCCCATGACCGGAAGATTGCCCATACATTAACCCCCAATCATGTGCATAGGATAGGGAACATTAATTCATAGCATACTCATAACTCAGCAAGACACTTAATACATAAGCATCCCCCAAATGAACACTACTTGTACTCTAACCTATACTAACCACCATAACCCCATGCCCGAAGGTCTAAACATGCAATCTTCGATTAATCTACATTATAATCATGCTCTCAAATCAGAGTCTGTGCTACTCAATTAAACCTTAGCTTACCTGTATGTCATCCAGATGAAGGAAGGACGAACCAAGTGAAATTCTAGCCTATAATCAATCTCACAAATGCATTAGTCCCTAAAAATCCATGGATTTGCACCCATACAAACTCCTTTCTCCTTATTTTGTGGCTCTAAGGCTTAGAAGACAACCTTTAGGGTTATTTTAATCCCCCCCACATTTCTACATCAGTTAATAAGAAGAAAGAAAATAAAACCCAACTACAACCTATACTGGTCGTGTCACACCGCTATAGCGGAATGACGTCAGCCCACCCAAGAGTTTAAGTCCCCTAATTTTAATGCTCATGGCCCCACGTATGTTTCAATTAATGTCCTGATAATTCCTGGACTTTGCAATAACCACGAGATAATTTCTATTAACGACACATTCGATCGTTATAACAGATACCAATTTACCCATAGTTCATCCCTGAACGATCAAAAAGAGAACGATCTAAGTCTAGATACTTAGACTTAACACCTCTCCGAGGGATCATAAGTCACTAATTACTACTCCCAGATCCTAATTAATAATTCAAACTTCTCGGCAAATTTTATTGAATCACGACCGCTCAAACCCCGATTACCTAAATACACTAATCAAAACCTCGCTATCGGTCTCTTTGAAATAGATCCTTTGTGCCCCCATGAGCATGATGTGACTAAGAAATTTACTCTTCGAAGACCAAGGAAATAATACCCAGAACTAGTCGAACTACAATCATCGAAATGGGTGTTAAAGGATTGAAATTTAAAGGCCTACGAAAATTGAGGCGGGTCCCGGCTATAACAGCCATCACACCACTATAGCAGTACCGCTATGGCAGTATGCCCATTGTAATAGCTTTACCAAACAGATTATAGAGGGAGAAAAGGGTTTCTTTCTTTATTTTCCCTCTCTACTCAAAAGTACTCCTCCCCTTTCCCGATCACTATGCTTGCGTCGTCGAATATAGGTAACACATGACTCCCTTGCTCTCTAACACTTTGCTATTCCAGAATTTGCATGCTTTAGGCTAGAATTTACGTTAAAATTGAAAGTTTAGAGTAAATATCAAGTTTTGTTCTTTGGGGCTTGGTTGTGTAAAAATTTGAAGCATGGTTGTTTCCTTTACACTCACAATGCTTTTATTGAATTATGGGCGTAAGAAACATAAAGTTTACCTCCTTAATGGTCCTAATAAGAAAGGGAATATGAAGGGTCCTTTTTGGAGTTGGAATGGTGATTTGGGCATGATTTAGGAGTTATCATGCCTAAATTTTTGCATAATAAGAGTTCTAGGATACTGTTGGAACACTGATCTGAGATAGACATTTGAAAACCAGAATTTTGAGTCTAGGGGTGCCATTATTGCACCCCTTGGCTGCTGGGTACGATGAAGACCTCTATAGTGATCTTCACCACTATAGTGGTAGCGCTATGGTGGTAAATTACCTCTATAGTGGCGTCGCTATAACATTAGGTGTACCGCTATAGCGGGAGGCCACAGGTAGGCCTCCCAGCCTAAAACTGGAGTTTCTTACTATTTGAAGCACAATATTTAACTGACGTACGATGATTTCTAACTAATTTCCTTTGTCAAAAAAATGCAGGTTAACATATAAAATGGCCAAAAACCAATTCAACGCCCCTACCTTTGAATGATTTCCCGATGATACTAGTCGAGGATGATTTCAGCAATACCAGCAATTGGGGCTTTGTTTTGAGTGAGGCTTCGACATGTCAAAAATAGAGTAGAAAACGTTGGAATTTTACAATCGGCTGCAGGAATTTTAGTGAGGCCTGCTAAGGGTAGCTCCCCTCGATGGGGATGCGACTTGGAAAAAGAAATTCTTCTACATACTCCTTATTATGCTCTAGGACCCTCTTAACACTATTATCCTCATTCGGGGAGTGAACGTCCTTGTTGACTCTCGAACCATTAATGAGGTGCTTGGGGTACCCCACATATTCAATGCTGACTACTTGGCCAAGGCCCAGGAGATGGACATGGGGTGGCTGAGGGACACACTGACTTCGGAGGAGTTTTGGGATTGGGTATACCGGCCTACGACTAAGTGTGTCACCGACACCTACTTTTCAGCCGACGCTAGGAGGTGGCTGAACCTGGTGACACGAAGGATTCATCCATTGAACAACACTACCGACGTGACCTATCCTCGGGCCTTGGTGGTGGCCTATACTATTAGAGGCATTTAGCTGAATGTGAGGGAGCATATCTTGATGGGGTAAGAGGACTTCTATCGGGGTCCTAGAAAAGGTCCCTTCCTCCCTGAGCTAGTGTCAGAGCTATGCAGATGGGAGGGGGTACCAGAGGAGCCTAATGATATGGTGGAGCGTATGGACATCCCTTTTCACCCTCTTTTGGTGAGAGCGCCCTCGTCCAAGAAAAGAAAAAAGAGAAAGTTCGGCGAGGCGGAGAGTAGCAGGGCCACGGAGGAGGCCCTTGGAGTAGATGAGGACTATGATGATGATGCCTCTCCCTCTCAGTCTTAGTACTCGATCCCTAGCAGACAATTGGAGGTAGATCTGGATGCTATTAGGAGGTCTATATAGTATTGCCCCCCAGTTCCACAGCCCCCTCCATGGCCGAGGACATTACAACACTTCGTCGAGAGCTTGACGAGGAGAGACAGAAGAGGTGCTCCCAAGATCTACTACTCACCCGACTGTGGAAGACCATGGAGGTCATGTTCGGGTGCATATCACCCAACTAGGAGCTCGCCGAGATGGAGCCGCAGGATTTGAGGGAGTTTTCCTTATTGGGTAATGCAGAAGGAGACGACCCTGCCCCAGCAGCCCGCTACTGACATGGCATCTAGCTAGGTTTCTTTTCCCGTTTGGGGTATGTACTAGACATTCCACCTTTCTCCCTTTTTACTTGCCACACATGGATGCTATTTTTATTCTCGCACATGGATGCTACTTTAATTCCGGCATTAATAAATGATAAGCCTGCTTATATTATATTGATGTTATTCCTCATTATTGTAATGATCCACACCCTAATGTCGAGAAAAATCAAGCAAGCATGAAGTCAAAATAAGGGAAAAATATGGCAGGCTCACTGCCCTGCCCTTTCCGCTATAAAGGTGAACCTTTCCGCCATAGCGGTATGCTATAGCAGAGAAATTACTACAATAGCAGCGTACCGCTATAGCGATGCTCACACCGCCATGGCGGCCCAAACCAGAGGCTACCCAGATTTTCAAAAATTGTTTTTCTATGTTTCCTTCCCCATATACTTAGTACCCTTAATGCAAACCCAAAAAGACATCAAAACCTTGCTAAGCTTCCCGCAATGAGTTTTTAACTAATTACAGTCAACCGCAACCTTGCATCACAACACATAATGCATTTATGAAATTATAAAACAGAAGGTTATCCCCTTGAAGCTAACCTCGCCATTGCGAATCCCAACTTTGTTTTAATATCATAAAACTTAGCTTTGTCAAAAATAACAACCACATAATTTCCATGAGTCTTAACTAAACTTAGCACAGGTTTTTCGGTGTTCAACATCAATAATAAAGTAGGCTTTGTATTTCTAAGCAATAACTTAGACCTTTATAGCACTATAAAACAATAGTACAATCGTAGTGTGAGGGTAACCTACCGCCACACAACACTCAATAATTTACAACATGCACATAACACTAATTCAAACCAATCAAGCAACCACAATTACCACATATAAAAGAAGGTAAAATCAAAATCAACATCACTCTTCCATGCCTTAATAACACCACACCTAACAGTACAGGTGACGACCCCAAGTGGGTTGTCTAATATATTTACATTACCCAGAGGGCAAGATACTAATTGGAATCTTTCCAGTTCTAATTCGCGTGGATTGTATCCTTTCCAATAGAGTCAAGTGACATCTACTTGCCTAGTTGAGATACCAATTGCGATCGAGAGATGCCAGTTGGACTCAACCTTTATAATAAGTAAACGAGCACAGAAAAGGAAAGAAAGAAGTGGAATTATTTCCTATAATGCCATATAGCTTCCTGAAGATTAGATATGGACGTCAACACACCAATATACAGAAGTCTACTCGACATTTGCTCTTGTACAGGAAGATCGGTATACTAGGATCTTATGCTAAGTTATCATGATCCAAATTGCCTGATCGTGAGGGCACCTACTCTAATCCACCTAGATAGGAGAACCCCTTAATAATTTACCAAAGCTTTTACTAACACATTAATCAAACCTTAATGCAATACTTATAAAAATAAATATCGAAATTAACTACCCTAGGATCTAGTCTAAATGGGTACAAAAGCTGCTAAGGATAGGAATGCCCGAGACACATCTTCCACTATGGAGGAGAAAGTAGGAGCTGATGGATGATCTCTACCGCAACAGTCAAGAAACCAAATAGAAACCTACAAAAGACTATACCCTAAAAAGGGCATAGTAAAAGTAGCATCAGTACAACCACATGCACTAGTAATCCTCATCGATCTAACTGAATCAGATTACACAATTATAACATAAATAATATGAAGAAAACATGCATACTTATGCAACTTGTTATCCCTTCCCAAAGCTTCCTCTCTATACCGAAACCACCAAGCCTGACCTCACACTAAAAGCTAACATAACCCCTAAGGAGACTACTACCACATGGACACACCCTAGACATAAGCTAAGAGTCTAGACAGCCACCTAACATACCTGGTAAAGACCTATTTGGCAAAAGGCCTACCTCCCGGCTTTTCGGTAACCAACCCAGCCTACCCCAAGCCGACTTTCATCCCTTTGTTTACTAGCTTCTCTTTCTTAAGCAATCCTGTTCACACCAGTACCTATCCACCCAGAACAATAACATGATAGCCATGACAAAGAAGAGGGCTTGAGTTGGGTATTCACTGATCCTAAAGTAATATGACATCCAAAGATACCAAGACCCAAACTGCCTACCCTTAAGAGTTATGCGATAAGAAACATGTGAATACTCAAGAGAAAAAAATAAACAATGTTCACCAAGTCAAGTCAAATATTAATAATAATATCAAACATACACAATTACACCTTTAGACATACACCAAACAGGCCAAGCCTAACCCTAATCAATCAAGGAGTCAGACATTAGTAACTTTCAAGTCAACATACCCTAACTCTAATAACAAGATATCCAAAGATAT
Organism: Capsicum rhomboideum; assembly: GCA_031232105.1. NCBI lineage: Eukaryota > Viridiplantae > Streptophyta > Magnoliopsida > Solanales > Solanaceae > Capsicum > Capsicum rhomboideum. Next base: position 108,380,410 of record CP124714.1, on the reverse strand, counting down.
TACAAGTACCTAAACCATAAAAGGATCTCAATAAACATATATCCAACATGTAAGAGTAATCCCCAGTTCACTCATAAAACTATCAAACTTATGCATACCTTCGTACATATACACTATGGGTGGTGCATCCACTCTCTAGACATGACCTGCAGAGGATAATTACCATCTATGTACTAAAACTCCAGACATTAATGTCTGTAATCCTTAATCCAACCATAAACTGTGAGAACGTTCCAACTACTGAAACATTCCATATTTCACAATATAGGGCAGGCCAAGTCATAAACAAGTAAACAATGCATGGATCACAACCATAAGAATACATTAACCAATCACACTACAAAGTAGTTAGTATGTGCATATATTAAAAGTTGGATTAAATACACCACTATCATCTACCCCACTGATTAGGAACCTTAAAACCTTGCACCTATAAACATGAGCCCCGAGGACCATAACAATTTATACCACCTTAAGTAATAAGGAACCTACCCTACCTCACCTATGGTTATAACTCCTCTGAAGGAATATTGCCCATGACCAGAAGTTTACCCATATATTACCCCCTAATCACGTACATAGGATAGAGAACATGAATTCATGTCATACGCATAACTAAGTATGACACTTAATACATAAACAACCCCAAAACAAACACTACTTGGATTCTAAAAGATACTAACCACTATAACTCCGTACCCGAAGGCCTAAACATGCAATCTCCAGTTAATCTACATTATAACCATGCTCTTAAATTCTAGTCTGTACTACATAGTTAAACTTTAGCTTACTTGGATGTCATCCAGCTAAAAGAAGGATGAACCTAGTGAAAGCCTAGCTTCTAGTCGAACTCTCGAATGTGTTAGTCCCCAAAAATCCATGGGTTTGCACCTATACACACTCATTTCTCCTTATTTTGTGGCTCTAAGGCTTGGGAGGCAGCCTTTAGGGTTATTTGGAGCCTCCCCACTTTTCTACATCAGTTAATAAGAAGGAAGAAAATAAAACCCTACTACAACGTATACTGGTCGCATCACACCACTATAGCGGTGGGTATACCTCCATAGAGCTACCGCTATAGTGGAATAATTATCACTATAGCGAAATGATGTCAACCCAACCCAAAAGTTTAAGACCCCTAATTTTAATGTTGATGGCCCCCTGTACATTTAAATTAATGTCCCGTTAATTCCTGGACTCCGTACTAACCCTAAGGTGATTTATAGTAACGACGGATTCGGTCGTTACAATAGATACCAATTTACCCATCGTTCATCCCTGAACTATGAAAGAAGGAATGGTCCAAGTTTAGATACTTGGACTTAACATCTCTATACGGGATTTTGAGTCACAAATTACCACTCCCGGATCCTAATTCAAAATTTAAACTACCCGGTGAATTTTATTGAATCACGACCGATCAAACCTCGATTCACTAAATGCATGAATTAAAACCTCACCACCAGTCTCTTCAAAATCCCTCCTTTGTGCCCCCATGAGTATGATACGACCAAGAAATTTACGCTCAAAAGACGAAGGTAATAACCAGAACTAGTCGAACTACAAACATCGGACGGGGTGTTAAAGGATTGAAATTTAAAGGCATATGGAAACTGAGGCGGGTCCCCGCTATAGCGGTCATCACACCGCTATAGTTGTACCACTATGGCATTTGGCCAGCCATAATAGTGGACAGAAGCAGATTATAGAGGGGGAAAATGGTTTCTTTCCTCATTTTTCCTCTCTACTCAAAAGTACTCCTCCCCTTTCCCGATCACTATGCTTGCATCGTCGAAAATTGGTAACACATGACTCCCTTGCTCTCTAACACTTTGCTATTCCAGAATTTGCATGCTTTAGGTTAGAATTTACGTTAAAATTGAAAGTTTAGAGTAAATCTCAAGTTTTGTTCTTTGGGGATTGGTTGTGTAAAAATTTGAAGCATGGTTGCTTCCTTTACATTCACAATGCTTTTATTGCATTCTGGGCGTAAGAATCTTGAAGTTTACGGCCATAATGGGCCTAAAAAGAAGAGGAATATGAAGGGTCCTTTTTGGAGTTGAATTGGTGATTTGGGCATGATTTAGGAGTTATCATGCCCAATTTTTTGCATAATAAGAGTTCTAGGATACTGTTGGAACACTGATCTGATTTCAAAATTTATAAACGGGATTTTTGAGTCAAGGGGTGCCATGGGAACGATGAAGACCGCTATAGCGATACTGCTATGGCAGTAAAATTACTGCTATAGCGGGAGGCCGTAGTCAGTGGCCTTCCAGCCCAAAACTGGAGTTTTTTACTTTTGTCAGCTCAATCTTTAACTGACGTACGATGATTTATAACTAATTTCCTTTGTCAAAAAAATGCAGGCTAACATATAAACTGGCCGGAAACCAAGCCAACACCCCTGCCTATGAATGATTTGCCAATGATGCTAGTTGAGGATGATTTTGGGAGTACCAGCGATTGAGGCTTTATTTCAAATGAGGCTTCGACATAACAAAAATGGAGTAGAAAGCGTTGGAGTTTTACAACCGACTGCAGGAATTTGAGTGGGGCCCACTAGTGGTAGCTCTCCTCAATGGGGTCGCAACTTGGACAAGGGAGTTCTTCGCCATACTCCCTATTGTACTCTAGGACTCCCCTAACCTTAGTATCCACATTCGGGGAGTAGATGTCCCCGTTGACTCTCACAATATCAATGAGGTGCTTGGGGTACCCCACATTTCCAATGCTGACTACTTGGCCAAGGCCTGGGAGATGGACATTGAGTGGCTGAGGGACACACTGATTCCGAAGGAGTCCTAGGATTGGGTATACTGGCCTATGACTGACTGTGTCACCAGCACCTGCTTTTCAGCTGACGCTAGGAAGCGGCTGAACCTGGTGACCCGGAGGATTCATCGAACAACACTACTGACGTGACCTATCTTTGGTCTTTGGTGGTGGCCTGTGCTATTAGAGGTGTTTGGCTGAACGTGAGGGAGTAGACTGTGATAGAGTGGAAGGAATTCTATCAGGGTCCTTGGAGGGGTCCCTTCATCATCAGGCTGGTGTCGGAGCTATGCAGACGAGCAGGGTTATCAGAAGAACCTAATGATATGGCGGCGGAGATGGAAATCCCTTTTCACCCTATTTTGGTAAGCACCCTCATCCCAGGAAAAAAAAAGAGAAAGTATGGCGAGGCGGAGAGTAGCAGGGTCGTAAAGGAGGCCCTTAGAGTATATGAGGATGAAGCTACTGATGCCGCTCCCTCCCAGTACCAGCCCCCGATCCATAGCAGCCAATTGGAGGTCTATGGAGCAGTTCCCCTCCAGTTCCACAGACCCCTCCATGGCTAGGACGTTGCAGTGCTCTGTCGAGAGCTTAACGAGGAGAGAAAGATGAGGTGCTCTCAGGATCACCTGCTCTCGGGAATGTGGAAGATGATAAAGGTCATGTTCGAGTGCATAACAGCCAACCAGGAGCTTCTCAAGATGGAGCTGGAGGATTTGAGGGAGTTTCCTGTCCAGGATGATGCGGAAGTAGACGACCCTGCCCTAGTAGCCCGAGACTGACATGGCATCTAGCTAGGTTTCTTCCCCCCCCCCTTTTTTAGTTTAGATTATTTGGGTTACCCTTATTTGGGGTATGTACTAGACATATCACCTTTTTCCCTTTTTACTTCCCGTATTAATAAATGATAAACCTGCTTATATGAAATTGATGTTATTTATCATTAATGCAATGTCCAACAACCTAATGAAGAGAAAAATCAAGCAAGCAAGAAGTCAAAAATAGGGGAAGAACAAGGCAGGCTCACTGCCCCAACTTTACTACTATAGTGGTGAATCTTTCGCTATAGCGGTACTGCTATAGTCGAGAAATTATCGCTATAGTAGCATACCGCTATAGTGATTCTTATGCCACAGTAGCAGCCCAAACCAGAGGCTGCCTAAATTTTTTTTAAATTTTTTTCCCTATGTTTCCTTCCCCAAATACATAGTACTCTTAATACAAACCCCAAAAAACATCGAAACCTTTCTAAGCTACCCGAAATGAGTTTTTAACCAATTATAGTCAACCACAACCTTGCATAACAACACATAATTAATTTATGAAATCTTTAAACATAAGATAACCCCCTTTAAGCTAACCCCGCCATTGCGAATACCAACTTTGTTTTCATATCATAAAACTCAACCTTGTCAACAACAATAACCACACAATTTCCATGAGTTTTAACTAAATTTAGCACAGGTTTTCAGTGTTCAACATCAACCATAAGGTAGGCTTCGTATACCTAAGCATCAGATTAGACCCTTATAACACTATAAAACAATAGTACAATCGTAGTGTAAGGTTTACCTACCCCCACACAGCACACGACAATTCACAACATGCATACGACACCAATTCAAACCAATCAAGCAACCATAATTACCACATCTAAAAGTAGGTAAAATCAAAATCCAAGTCACTTTTCCATGACTTAATAACACCACACCTATCAGTGCAGGTGACGACCTTAAGTGGGTTGTCTAATATGTTTACATGGCCCGAAGGGCCAGCTACCAATTGAAACCTTTCCAGTTCCAATTCGCGTGGCTTATATCCTTTCCAACAGAGTCAAGTGACATCTACTTCCCTAGTTGAGATACCAATTAGGATCGAGAGATACCAATTGTACTCAACCCATATAACAACTGAACGAGCGCACGAGAGGAAAAAAAGAAGTGAAACCATTTCCTATAATGTCTCATAGCTTCCTGAAGATTAGATGTGGACGTCAACACACAAATTCACAGAAGTCTACTCGACATTTGCTCTTGTATAGGAAGATCGATAAACTAGGCTCTGATACTAAGTTATCACTACCCAAATTGCCTGATCGTGAGGGCACCTAATCTAATCCACCTAGATAGGAGAATCACTTAATAATATATTGAAGTCTTTACTAATACATTAATCAAACCATAATACAATGATTATAAAGTTAAATACGAAAATAAACTACCCTAGGATCTAGTCTAAATGGGTACAAGAGCTACTAAAGATAGGAATGCCCAAGACAAAGCTTCCACTGTGAAGGAGAAAGTGGGAGTTGTTGGATGATCTCTACCGCAACAGTCAAGAAACCAAATAGAAACCTGCAAAAGCCTATACCCCAAAAAGGGTATAGAGAAAGTAGCATCAGAACATTCATACGTACTAGTAAGCCTCATCGGTCGACCCGAATTGGATTACACAATTATAATATAAATAATCATAAGAAAACATGCATACTTATGCAACTTCTTATCCCATCCCAAAGCTTACTCTCTATCCCAAAACCACCGAGCCTGATGTCACACTAAAAGCTAACATCACCCCTATGGAATCTACTACCACACGGACACACCCTAGACCTAAGCTAAGAGTCTAGCTAGCCACCTAGCATACCAGATAAAGACCCATTTGGAATAAGGCCTTCCTCCCGACTTTTCAATAACCAGCCCAGCCTACCCCAAGTCGACTTTCATCCCTTTGTTTACTAACCTCTCTTTTCTTAAGAACCCTTATTCACACTAGTACCTGGCCACCCAGAACAGTAATATGATAGCCATGAAAAGGGAGAGTTCTTGAGTTGGGTATTCACTTATACTAAAGTAATATGACATCCAAAGCTACCAAGATCCAAACAACCTACTTTTAAGAGTCATGCGATAAGAAAAATGTGAATACTTAAGAGAAATAAAGCAATAATATTCAGAAAATCAAGTCAAACATGAATAATAATATCAAGCATACACATTTACACCTTAAGACATACACCAAACAACCCAAACCAAACCTTAATCAATCAAAGAGCCGGACTTCAATAACTTCCATGTCAACATACCCTGACTCTTACAACAAGACATCCATGGATATTAAAAGTACCTGAACCACACAAGGATATCAATAAAAATATATCCAACATGTAATAATAATCCCCAGTTTACTAATGGAACCATCAAACTTATACATACCTTCATACATATACGCTATGGGTGATGCCTCCACTCTCTAGACATGACCAGCAGGGAATAATTACCGTCTATATACTAAAACCCAGACATGAATGTTTGTAGTCCTTAATCCAACCATAGCCTATGAAAATGACCCAAATGCTTTAATCCTTAATCCAACCATAGCCTATGAGAACATCCTAAATGCCGAACATTCCATAATTCACAATATAAGGCAGGCTATGTCATAAAGCAAGTAAACAATGCATAGATCACACTCATAAACATATATTAACCAGCCACACTACAGAGTAGTTAATATGTACATATAATACAAGTTGGATGGGGAACATCAATTCATGGAATACACATAACTCAACAAGACATTTAATACATAAAAACCCCCAAAACAAACACTACTTGAACTCAAACCGATAATAACCACCATAACCCCATGCCTGAAGGCCTAAACATGCAATCTTCGATCAATCTAAATTATAATCATGCTCTCAAATTTGAGTCTGTGCTACTCAATTAAACCTTAGCTTACCTGGATGTCATCCAGCCGAAGGAAGGATGAATCAAGCAAAATCCTAGCCTGTAGTCGATCTCACGAATGCGTTAGTCCCCAGAAATCCAAGGGTTTGCACCCATACGTACTCCTTTCTCTTCATTCTGTGTCTCTAAGGATTGGGAGGCATCCTTTAGGGTTATTTGGAGCCTCCCCACGTTCTACATTAGTTAATAAGAAAGAAAAAATAAAACTCAACTACAACCTATACTGGTCGTGTCATACCACTATAGAGGTGGGTCTATCGCCATAGAAGTACCGCTATAGCAGAATAATTACTGCTATAGTGGAATGACGTGAGCTTGAACCAAGAGCGTAAGTCCCCTAATTTTAATGCTCATGGCACTGCGTACGTTTCAATTAATGTCCTAATAATTTCAGGACTCTGCACTAACCCCGAGGTGATTTCTAATAATGAAGGATTTGATTGTTACATAAGAAGTTAAGGCTAGAAAAAGAAATTAGTTGTAGAGATTTTAGGCTTCTAACCCTAATCTTATGGTTAAGGTTGTAACTAGGTTAACTAATCTGAGGCAATTATTATAAGGCATATTGTATTCAATTGTAGAAAAATAGGATTTGAGTGATAACTATCTAAGTAGGTTATGAAAAACTTAAATAAAAGTGAATGAGAGATAGTTTTACATGCATAGCATTAGGACGAACTTCCACTATCATTGACCCGATCGTGTTATGAAATCATGGGGAACACAAACCTAGTCATTTCTCATTACTAAATTACAATCTTAAAACATTTGGATTCTTAATCAATTATATCAATTACTGGAATATTATTTTACATGAAAAAGCCCCCTTGTAGAAATAATTGTCTTTCAGTGGAATAACCACATCAAGCTTATTTTTTGCTTTATTTCTTATAGTATTTGACCTCAACTTTGTTAGGTTATATATTTGAACAACGACTAATTTATAATTCATTTAGAGGTGTAATATGGGTGTATCAGATAGTGTTACCCCAACCATGTAGAGTTTTGTGCTTAGAGCTCAATTTATAGACTAAGGTGTCAAGCCTAATCTAATGGCTAACCCTTTAGAACCTATGATGGTGCCGTAGTTCAAGGACTTGGGGACTTCTACTAAATGTCTAAACCTAACTAATGGGTGAGCCTTCATCTCTGTGTCCACTTGGTGCTAAGTACTACTCCCAACCGAATATAAATTGATATACTGAATAGCTCAATAATACCGATGTTCTGAAACTAAAAGCTAAGTGATATATCTGAAATTATTCGATTTCATATGAACTTGAAGGGATAAGTGTTCAACTAAAAATGCGTGAGATCCTAAGTCATCGTGTATTCATAACCTATCATCTCTGAAGAATGCTACTACTCATTATATTTCTATAATCTGAATAGGATGGGAAATCTTAACAAAAGTCCAAAATTGTAAATTATTCAATATATTGAGGGTTCATGGATTACAAGTACACAGTGATGCTAAACATCCAGGAAAACATGTATTCAAGGCTCATTCATGATAAGAAACTGAAGCACAAAGGAATTTATAATATTTATGAAACCCTAGGCTCTAAAGAACAAACTAAATTGAGGAATTAAGGTAACTTCAGGACACAATGGGTGAAAGAAAACCCATTTATGAAATGCCACATACATGAGAGTGAAAACCTTGGATTTGAAGCTTGAAGTTGAGGAACCCTAATTCTTTCTTAATGAAGACAAATAGCCTCTTTTATTTGCTTTCTCTCTAAGTGTTGACTAAAATTTTACTTAATGAGGGATTTAGGGTAGTTTAGGATTATTATTTAGCCTTAGGATATCTTAAGCGGCATAGTTTAAGAGCTTAAATAATGGGAAAAGATTGGAATATCCTTCATAAAATGTAACTGAAAAATCTGCGTATCTTGACGGACGAACCCTCTAATGATTGTTGGTTGGGGACTGATTTTGGTGTCTTGCAGGACTCCATTAGATGAGTCAAGGGACGATTCGTTCATCCCTCTAACAATCTTTCCTTGGTTTGTCATTAGATGTCCAAGCCAAGCAAACCATAGAACCACGATTGCTACAAACGATTGTTGGTTTCTTTCGTGCCTAGGAGGTATTTTTATCAACTAGCAGAATTTTATGGATGTTTAATGCAGAAAACCACCTCCAAAGGTTGTCCTTTCAACCAAAGATCGTTGGAAGGGTCATTGTATGTGACTTTTGGACAATTCTTCACTAAAATGGCCATATCTCCTAGCTCCAGAATCGGATTAACAAGTAATCAAATGCGTTGGAAAGAAGAATCAAAGAAATTTTATTTGGTGGGAATTTAGCCTCTAAATTCTGTATAATCTAAGAGTTATACTCATTTGAAGTTGACTCTAGAAATATTTTATACAAGAATTCAATCGATAAGGAAGGTTTCAACTTAATTATGATCTAGGAGTTATATATGACCTTAATTCATATCTAAAGTACTTCTCATGCTACCAAATCATTAATTGGTTATATATGTACTTAAAGTACAGTACTGATCTTATCTCAGATTTTTGGGGTGTTAAAATATCTCCCCCTTGGGGTCATTCATCCCCTAATGAAAACTAATTTAGATAAAAGAATAGGGAAAGAGCTGCAATCCCAATACTGAGTTCTATGAGCTAAATACTAGTATGATAAATGAGCCTATAACTAAAACATGGCTGAACTGGACTCATGAATGCATGCTATGACATGGGAATAACTGTGTGACATGAGACTGAGAGAATTAATTAATAGGAACCTATTACCTCAAGCTGAAACTGATTTCGAAGGGAAAAGATAGGGGTACTTGGTCATAATATCTTTTTTTGCTTCCCAAGTAGCTCCCTCAACTAGTTGATTCCTTCGAAGAACCTATACTGAAGTTTCTTCCTTATTTCTCAACTTACAAAATTGACGGTCAAGAATCTAATAAGGGACATCCTCGTAAGAGAGACTATCCTTTACACCCACACTTTCTAAAGATACAACTAAGGATGGATCACCAATGCATTTCTTCAATAGAGACACATGAAAATTAGATGCACTGATATTAAGTATGTGGTTAAGTCTAACTCATAGGCCACATTGCAAATGCACCTCAAAATCTTATAAGAACCCACATAACGGGGACTGAGTGTTGCTTTCTTGCCAAATCTCTTCACCCCTTTCGTGGGTGAAACTTTCAAGTAAACCAAATCACCAATCGTGAAATCAAGCTCCCTCCTCCTCACATTTGCATAGGATTTCTGATAACGTTGAGCCATTTTCAACTTTTCTCTAATAAGCTGAACTTTCTCCATAGCTTCATGGACTTAATCAGGTCCTATCAAAGTAAGTTCACTGACCTCAAATCAACCAATAGGAGATCTACACCTCCTACCATAAAGCATTTCAAATGGGGCCATATGAATACTGGAGTGATAGCTATTATTATAGTCAAATTCAATCAAAGGCAACTCATCATCCCAAATCACACAGGCTCTCAACATGTCTTTCAAAGTCTGAATGGCCGGTCTACCTGACCATATGTCTGTGGATGAAAAGTTGTGCTGAGATGAACTTGGGTACCAAGAACCTTCTCAAATGTCTTCCAAAACTTAGAAGCAAACTGAGAACACCTAGCTGAGATGATAGTTAATAGCGCTCTATCCAATTTCACCAACTCCCTAAGGTAGAGTCTAGCATTATCCTCGGCTGAATTTGAAGTGTTAACTAGTAGGAAATAGGCTGACATAGCCATACGGACCATGATAACAAAAATAGAATCATGATTTCAGTGATTATGAGGAAACCATGTAATGAAATCTATGTTCACCACTTCCCACTTCCAAGTAGGAATACTGGTATCCTGAATCATACCACCAGGTCTCTAGTGTTCAAGCTTAACCTACTGGCAATTTTGACACTTAGCCACAAGTTTTGCGATATCCTTCTTCATGCAATTCCACCAATAGACTTCTTATAGATCATGTTATATCTTAGTGGCTCATGGGTGAATAGAATACCAAGAAGTGTGGGTTTCCATCAGCATCTGTTGTCTAAAGTCATCCACATTTGGAATGCAAAGTCTGCCCTGATAATGAAGAACACCATCTCCCCATTGGGAGAAAACTTCAACTTTCTGACTTTGGATGGCTTCTTTCAAATTAAGTAAAATAGGATCTCTATCTTTATTTTATTTCACAATAGCTATTAAAGAAGATTCTGAACCATTCTCAGCAAAGATACTACCTTTGGATGAATCAACTAACCGAACTCCAAATCTACCAAGCCTGTGAACCTCGTAAACTAGTTCTTTGTTCTTATCCTCTACATGAGAAACACTCTCCATAGATCACCTGCTAAGAGAATCACCCACAATATTGGCTTTACCCTGCTGGTACAGGGCACTCATATAATAGCTCTTTAACAACTCTATCTATCTCTTACGACGGAGATTTAGATATTTCTGACTGAACACAACTGAAGGCTCTTATCATAGTGATTTTGATTTGAATCTGGTGGTCATTAAGAAAGTATGTGATCCCCATACCACATCTCTCTAGAAGTAACCACCACCTTCTAACCTAAAATTACAGCCTTGACTATCACCACTACCGCTACCACTATGGCCAGACCGACCATTGGCCAACCTCATAGGTTTGGTCAGTAATTTTCAATCACATCACCAACCAATTTTCTTAATTTGTACAACCCAACTTCTAATAAGATTTCAAAGACCCCAGCCGAGCCTATTGATTTGCCTAGCGTGGAGTTAAATAACAACGCTCCTAGTTTGCCTGTTGAGCCTACTACTTTGCTTAGTAGAGACATAAATAAAGAGGATTCAAGCAATAACAAATTAAAGTTTGTGGATCTTATGAAAGAAAAAAATAATTGAAAATAAAAGAAGAAGTCCTGTCATGATTCCATAATGATTAGGCCAGTGGAATATAATAATGGAGTGCCACGAGTGACGTGGACTGAAGAAGAGTTCAAAAGATAAATGTGTTAGAGGATTTACAATTTGTAGTTATTGGAAAATTTTCCTATGGTTGGCCAGAATTGGAGGATTTGAGGATTCAAATACCAAAACAATGCAAGTTAAAAGGAGATTGCAAAATTGGCCTATTAAGGAATAGGCATTTACTGATGTGATTTAATATTATGGAGGATTTTATAAACATGTTGTATAAAAATGTTTAATCTATCACTGCAAAGGATGGTGTGGCATATCAAATTAGACCACTCATTTATGATGCCAAGTTTAAACCAGAAGTGGAAACTACTCAAGCAATGGCATGAATTTCGTTCCCGAATCTCTTATCTACCTTTTTTGTAAAAGAATTTTTTATTTTGTTGGCTGAAATTATTGGAAAGAAAATTCACTTAGATATGGATACGATTAATAAAACTCATCCTAGTTGTGCGAGAGTGAAAGTGCAAGTTGATCTAGCTGCTAAGTTACCACAATGTGTAGAAATTAAAGTGGTGAACAACAAGACTAAAGAAACTAGGGTACAAGTAATAATGATTCAATATGACATATTACCTAAATACTGTCACACTTGCAAATTATAAGGTCATGAAGTTATTGAATGTCAAAGTCTGCATCTTGAGTAAATAGAGAGGAAGATGAAAGACAAGTATGAAGGGGATGGTAGTATTAATGAGAAGGATTGTAACACACCAGTGCAAAAAAGGTACATAAATGGAAAGGTGGTACTTACAAAGTGGAACCCAACAAAAAAGATATTCAAGATGGACAAGGAAGAACTGAGTGCAACGACAGAATCACAATCCAACAAAGGTGTTAGCACTGCTAACCCTTTTGATGTACTGCAAGAAAAAAGAAAAGATAAATGAGACTCTGATAAATTGGTTGATGAGAGGGAAGATAAAAGGGATACTATTGAGTAGGTTGATTGTTGAAACCTAGATGAAACCCCTAGGGAAACTCAAAGCTTACTAGTATGAAAAGAGGAAGATCATAACCGTAAACAACAACTAAAGAAGAATGGCACAAAATCTGTAAATGAAATGCAGATATCAGAAGACGAAGCAGGGAATAATGATGAGCACAACAACATAGTGCATGGTGAAATGGATGGTTTCATAGTGAATCACAATGATAATACTTCAAGAACTGAACATACTCATGTTACTAGAGCAGCTGATATGCCCAACATAAGGAGTGGATCACATAAAGATATAAGGCAAAGGATACAATGTAATAATAACAGCAACAAGGGTGAAATAATAAGCAGTAATAAGAGTCATGCAGATTATTTAATACTGGATTCATCTATTGTACAAGAGGATAGTAATGCACTTAACAATCAGGATAATTAGATGGATTTGAGCATCACCTATCGTAATAAGAAGGTCATTGAAACAACTAATAAATTAGAGATTATAGATGTAAACAATATTAAAGATGCACTAGCCAATGCCACTTACCATGCCCCTTTGAGTGTGGATATATCAATGGCAAGAGAAGAAGGTTTAATTGGGACATATCCACCTATAACAGAGACAAAGTTATTAGAATTAAATCCTCAGATAAAGTGCAAGATATTTTCATATTGCCACAACCAATTCAAGAAGAAAAGAAAGCCTCTCTTGTGAGGAAATTACATGATATTATTTCTCATAAGTGTACAAAAATAAAGAGGAGGGAGCAGCAGACCAGCAGGGGTTATAATAGCATTGAAGATAAAAAGGAAGGGGCCAACCAACAAAATATAAAATTAGTTATGAAGGAAGCTGGGATATCACCACAAACACAGTCAAAGATGAAAAATATAAGAAAATCAGAAGTGCAATAGCCTACAAGAGTGTTGCCTAAAAGAGGAGTCAAGTCATCTGATAAATAAAGATGAAAGCATTATTGTAATATATAAAGTCTTTGAGGACCAATCATTCTTTCCATAGGGTATAAATGTTGCATAGGCATCATAAGTTTAGTTTCATTGATTTGATGGAACCTTTCCAGGATACTAGACAATTACAAAAGTACAAAAGAAAGTTTGGAATGGAATATGCAAATAGTAATATGAATGGAAGGCTATGGATATTTGTACAAGATGAAATTCAAGTGATGTACCAGTAGATTCAGAGCAACAAATTAATTTGCAGCTGAAATTTCATAATACTAGCTAGTCTATTGTATACACTACTATATATGCAAAGTGTGATGCTGTATAGAGACTTAATTTATGGACTGATATATATGCTTTGAGTCATAATATGAGATTGCCTTGGTTTGTTGGAGGGGATTTTAATATTATTCTTGATGCTGAAGAAAAAATTTGTGGTCTTCTAGTTTATCCATAAGAATATGAAGACTTTGCATTTTGTTTCAATTCCTGTGATCTAATTGACATAAATTTTAAAGGTAGTCCCTTCACCTAGTGGGATGGAAGGGCAGATGAGGATTGTATCTTCAAGAGACTTGATAGATAACTTATTAATCAAGAATTGTTTGGTATGTTTGGTATTGTTGACTTGGAGCATCTTGCAAGGACTGGGTCTGATCATGCACCTCTCTTGTCAGCTTTTGAAAGTCAAGAAGCTCAGATTAGAAGGCCTTTCATATTCCTGAAGTTTTGGGTAGAGACAAAAGGGTTCAAGGATGTGGTGAAGAATGCTTGGAACTCTGTTTCCAATAATGATATGTTCATAAATCTTAAGTTGAAAATGAAGATGAACAAATTAGCAATGTTAATATGTTTAGCAATTGGTCATTAGGGAAGTTATTGGTAGAATAAAAGAAAAATTGTGTGAAGAATTTCCCATTGCTGCAAACAGGGCCGTACTGAAGCAAGCAGAAAAAAATTGATTCAATATTTGAAGATCGAAAAAGAGTACTGGAGACAAAAAGTAGGGATTCAGTGTTTATCAGAAGGAGATAATAATACTAAGTTCTTTCATAGTTTGGTCAGAGAGAGAAGGAAAATATTGGAAATCCAGAGAATAAAAACATATAATGGTAAGTGGGCTGAAGGGAGTGAGCAGGTAGCTACAGAAGCAATATCTTTTTTTCAGCAGCAATTCACAACCAGTACAGATGAAAGGGATTGCTCCTGACTGAAATATGTTCCTTAAATAGTCACTAAAGAAGAAAATCGTAGGCTGAATGTTTTAAGTACTGAAGTAGAGGGGAAATCTACAGTCTTTGTACTTAGTGGAGACAGTGCTAGTAGGCCTGATAAGTTTACTGGAAGTTTGTTTCAAAAGTGTTGGGATATTATTGGGAAAAAGGTTTGTGCAATGGTGAATGTTTTTTTTGAAGGCCAAGAACTTCCCAAGTCAATCACTCACACAAATTTGGTCTTGCAACCTATAAGTTTTAGCAATTTTCTCAATAAAGTAATTTCCAGAATTCTTCATGATAGATTGGAGGGATTGTTACTAAGAATTATCTCTCAGAATCAGTTAAGGTTTGTTAAAGGTAGGAATATTTCTAAAAATGTATTGTTGGCTCAAGAAATTATAATATACATCAAAAGGAGGGGCAAGCCAGCTAATGTTGTTATCAATCTTGATATGGCTAAGGCATATGATAGTGTAGAATGGAGTTTCTTGATAAAAGTTTTAGAAAAAATGGGTTTTAACAGGAGAGTGATAGACAAAGTATGGAGGTTCATTGCTAACAATTGGTATTCTATGTTAATTAATAGGAATCCTCATGGTTTCTTTCACTCTACTAGAGGTGTTAAGCAGGGTGACCTTTTATCAATTGTTTTTTTTTTTATTTTAGCTGCTGAGGTACTATCTAGATCCCTAAATATATTGTTTTAAACAAGGACAGTAGAGGATTTGGAATGCCAAAATGGAGTGAGCAGATTAATCATTTAGCTTATGTAGATAATACCATCATTTTCACCTCTGCTGATAGCGAGAGTCTATGATTGGTTATGCAAACACTTGGAGATTACGAAAAGCAATTTGGATAGAAGATCAATAAAAAATGAGCTTTTTCTATGTGTATAACAAGACTACTAGAAATATAGTGCAAGAGATAGAAAATATTACTGGATTCACAAGGGGCAAGTTTCTATTCACTTATCTTGGCTATCTAATTAGTCATGTTAGAAAGAGAAAAAACCACTTTTCAGAATTGATAAAGAAGGTTCAAAATATGCTACAAGCATGGAAAGGGAAGATTATATCATTTGGTGGTAAGTATGTTCTTATTAGAAGTGTGTTACAAAGCATTCCTATATACTTACTCTCTGTCTTATGCCCTCTAAAATGTGTCATTCATGATCTACATAAAATATTTGCTAGATTTCTGTGGAATTTCAAGGAGGTTGGCAGAAATATGCATTGGGTTGCTTGGGGTGATATATGTAGAGGGAGGATTGGGGTTTATATGTCTCTTTGATGTCTCCAAGTCACTCCTTTCTAAGTTATGGTAGATATTTAGAACAAAAAAGTACATATGGACTAGAATAAATATTGTAAAAGGAAAAGGCCTCAGATTGTATAATGGAGAGGAGGATCTTAGACTTGGAAGTATATGCTTGAAGCAGGGGATACCATTGATCAAGAAATTTGGTGGGAGACTAAATGTGGGCATTCTAGCATATGGTTTAAAAATTGGACCAAGTTGGGTGCATTGTATTATTATTTACCTATTTTTCATAATATCAGTTTGGAAATACATGAAGTAGTGCAATTAAGACAAGATGGAGGGTGGAATGAGCAATTTATTCTCAATTATTTCTAGAAAAAGTGCGTCAACATATATAGAGAGAGGTCAAGATGATTAATAAAGAAGAGGAATGGGACTGTGCTTGGTGAATAAAGAATAGTATTGGCAAGTTTTTAGTTGGAAGTGTAGGGGAGATAGTTAGACAAAGGGTTTACAGAAGAATGACATCCTATTGGGGTGGTTTGCAGAAGAATGAGCAATTCTGATGAAGTTCTATGTTGCTGTTGTGAGGAAGGGGTTCCAGAAACTTGGGAACACTTGTTTCTCAAATGTCCTAAGGCTGCAAAGCTATGGCATACCTTTGCTATAGCTGCAGGGATCCAAGGTCCATTTTTACAGTTAAAATATACCATTTATAGGTGGTGGAATGCAAAAATTTTAGCAAAGTTAAAGCGTTTATACAATTCCATGCCAATTTTCATTCTTTTGCAAATTTGGAAAGCTAGAAATAACATTCTTCACGAAGATAATCATTCTTGTTGGAGAATTTAAATGGAGGTCAATAACAATATTTTGATGTTTGCTAAAGTTAAATATCCCTGGTTGTTGAATATACCATCCACTTGGCCTCTAATAGTTCAATTCATAGAAAAATATGTTCCTAGAATAGAATGCAAGATAGTGAGGTGGATGGTGCCTGAGGAGGGATTCTATAAGTCCAATTCTGATGGATCATATAAAGGATCTATAGGAGAAAGTTCTGGTGCATTTTGTGTTAGAGATTGGGAAGGTAATTTTGTCTTTGCAAAGGTAAGAAGGTTTGAGTATGTACGTATCATTATAGCTGAAACCACATCATTGAGGCTAGGATTGGAATTCTGCCTAAGCAATCAGTATATACCTTTGATTGTAGAAACTGATTCTCTAATTTTAAAGAAGGTACTGGATTGAATATGGGAGGTTCCTTGGTGTATTTCGATAGAAATAAGGAAGATTAAACAGTTAATGGAGAATTCGTTGGTGAAGGTGGATCATACATTCAAAGAAGAAAACTTGCTTGCCATTTTTTTAACTAATCAGATTTTTTGTTTTGCAAGTACTCAATCAATAACATATACAACAACTTAGGAGTTACTAAGTGAAGCTAAATCTATCCTAGATATGGACTAATATCATATGCCAAATTTTAGAATAAAAAAGTATCAAAATGGGGCTTTTAATATTTCAGCAAGTTGATAAAACTCAGGAAAATGATATCTTACAGCAAATTGTACAAACAAAAAGTGTGACACAGAGATGTATAAATAAAAGTAGAAGTTTAATAGTTAGTTTATTTACGTTGTTCATGGACCCTTCATAGTGGTATTAGCCCTTGGCTCATTCTGCGAAGGAAAAAGAGGCATCATCAATTGACTAATAGATACCAGATGAATGAAAATGTATCATTTGAATGTGGAGAAATAGGGTGAAACATAGTCAACAACATTTATAGGGATGATTAATTATATCTGTAGAGTGCTTAGAGGATGGGGGAGACAAGCTAGCTATTTCAGCGTATACGTACCAGATCTATAGCTTATGAGATGAAGACGTCTTAAATGGTGTCAAATTATCTTGGCATACGTTAGGATTTTGAATGTCTATTAAGAAATTTGCCCAAACTCATTGAGCTAGGAATAAAGGTACTGATGGCGTGTGAGTAGCTAGATTATCTCCACTTGTTGCCGGGATTTCTTCAGACAACAGACAATTTTTTGATGATCCGATGAAGAAAAAGTTGAAGAGCCCTTTCCTTTTTTGATTTTTTATGGAACTTTACTTTCCTATTTTGTTATTTTTGATTTTATTTGTTTATTTCATTTTTTGGGCTTTTTTTATGTTGGCTTCCACGATTTTGGACTTTGCCCATGTATAGTTGATCTGATTTTTGAATAAAAGGGCCCATTGTCTCGATCTTTATTCTAAAAAAAATAAAAATAATGAATGATATTATGATCAGTGAACACATCTACATGAACCCCATAAAGATAATACCTCCAAATCATTAAGGCAAAAACAACTGTTTTCAACGGGTAATTCTTCTCATAAGGTTTGAGCTGTCTAAAGGAATATGCTATAATATTATCATGCTGCATCAACACACAACCAAGGAAAACTCTAGAAGCATCACATTAAACCACAAACCCATCTAAACCCTCTAGCAGAGTCAAAATTGGAGTGGAGGTGAGTCGAGTCTTCAATGTCTGAAAACTCTTTTCGAAAGCATTGGACCACTAAAACTTGCCTTTCTTCTAAGTCAATCTGGACATAGGAGAAGCAATAGATGAAAATCCTTCAAGAAACCACCGGTAGTAAGCGGCAAAACCCAAGAAACTCTTAATATATGATAAAGAGATGGGTTTAGGACAATTCCTAACTGCTTCAGTCTTTTGAGGATCAACCTAAATGCCCTTAACAATAATGATATGAAAAAGGAATGCTACTGATTTCAACCAGAATTCACACTTTCTGAACTTAGCAAATAACTGGCAATCTTTAAGAGTCTGCAACACAATCCTCAAATGGTCTGCATGTTCATCCTCACTCTGGGAATAAATGAGGATGTCATAAATAAAGACAATGATGACCATGTCCAAGTAGTGCTTGAACACCCTGTTCATCAAATCCATAAAAGCTATAGGAGCATTCTTTGGTCCAAAAGACATAACAATAAATTTGAAGTGACCATACCGATTCTGAAGGTTGTCTTTAGAATGTTATGTTCTCTGACTCTGAGAAGATTATAGACAAATATGAGGTCTATCTTAGAAAAGCAATTGGTACCCTAAAACTGATCAAACAAATCATCGATTCTAGTAATTGGATGCTTATTATTGATTGTGACTTTGTTCAACTGACGATAGTTGAGGCACATTCTGAGAGAACAATTATTCTTTTGCATGAACAGAACTGGACCACCCCATAGAGAGATGTTGGGCATGATAAAACCTTTGTCTAAGAGATCTTTCAACTGTTCCATAAATTTCTTAAGCTTAGTTGGATCCATTCTGTAAGGTGAAATTGAAATAGGTTGGGTATCCGGAAGAAGATCTATTTCGAAGTCAATTTCCCACTCGGAGGAAATTCGGGTAGATCTTTGGGAATCACTTTTGGGAATTCATTAACCACTAAAATTTACTAAAGAGTTGGGGTCTCAGACTTTGAATCCTTAACCGGAACAAGATAATTGATACATCCTTTGGAAATCATTTTTCTAGGCTTAATATAAGAGACAAACCAACCTCTAGGCACTAAAGTACTACCCTTCCACTCTAAGATTGACTCATTTGGAAACTAAACTGAACTACTTTGTTTCTATAATAGAACGAGGCATAACAATAATTCCAAGCCAAGAATGACATCAAAATCAGTTATATCTAACTCTAAAAGATCAACTGAGGTGACTTTCTGAGAAACTGTGATTGGCCAATTTTTGTATACCTTTCTGGCTATGAATGAATCACCAACAAGAGTAGAGACTGAGAAAGGTTTATAGAGGATATTAGGGCTTAAGCTGAAGTCTACTACAATATAGGGGGTCACGAAAGAAAGTGTGGCTCTGGGATCTTAAAATGCATAGTATGAAAGACCTATTACCTACCAGTGACTACATCAAAAAAACCCTCATGATCCTATTAATTCTGAAGTGCATAAATTTATTTTGGCGTTGACTACCACTTGCACTAGAAGAAGCACCCTACTGAGTTGGATGACCTGCTGGAGCTGCTGAAGAGTAAGGTTGATTCTGTTGACGCGAATCCCTACTTCTCTATGAAGATAAATGACACTCCCTCAATTTGTGTTCTGGATTACCACACCCAAAACAATTACACTTCCATCCATACATTCATATTGGTGGTTCTTACTACACTTCTTGTAAATTAAATGAGTATGCCCACTAGTGACACTTCCAGTCTGAACTTGGACAGTGGGGCACTAGCAGAGGATGGGGTTGGAGCTAAAGAATTTTGTTGAAACTGAGAATGATTAACACCATCTGACCTCTGCTAAGAAAAGTTAAAACTAACTATTCTAGTCCTCTTATTTTCCCTTTCTTTCTTCTTGATCTTTTCCTCCCCAATCTGTTGGGAATGATTCATCAACTTAGAGATGTCTATATCCTTGACCAACATAGCGGTTCTACACTCTTTAACCATATTCTCAGAAACACTAGATACAAACTTACTCATGCAGGCCCTGGAGCCAGTCACCATTGCCGGAGCATACTTTGAAAGCTTAATAACTTAAGAGAATACTCCTTCACACTCAAGTTACCCTACTTCAATTTAATTATCTCCTAAACCTTGGCCTACTTTAATTCAAAGAAAAATCTATCAAAAATTACAGATACAAACTCATCCCAATTTACTGGACCTGCATCTGTACCCCTAGCTTGCTTCTACTACTTACACCAAGTATGGGTCATTCCGTTAAACTAATAAGAATCCAAATCAACACTCTGAACTGGAGTGACACCCATGGTCTCTTTAACCTTCTGAATGTCATCAAGGAACTCCTGTGGATCTTTCTCATCCTTAGAACCATAGAACTTAGAAGGATTCACCTGACTAAAATCCCAGGCTCTAGCCGCTACTGTATTACCATGTGGGTTGACCTATGCAACAACTTGTTAGTTCACCTTGGTAGTCATGGCTTGAGCTAGCATTTGGAAAGAAGCCCTGAACTCAATCTGTGAGACTTGTTCGTTCAAAGGGTCTGCTGGAGTTGGTGGTGCTTTCTAGTTCTTATTTCTGTTACCATTTCCATTACCGTTTCTTCTTTTATTTTCTCTTCTAGAAGGTATTTTCTGTAAACACATAGAGCACAAGTTAGAAGGAGGTTACACAGAGTTCACACTCTATCACATGATATGAACATGAATGAAGTGAAACTTTTCCTAAAACATTTCATAGCCCCTCAATGATAAGTGTGGCGTGCTTCATATGCATGAATAAGACTCTACTTAATGCGACTTTCAGACACCCTAGGACACTTTAAACCTAATGCTCTAATGCTAAGTTTTTATGACCCAAGAATACCCCTTATTCGTAACACGGTGCTTGGAGTCACAAGTGACCCCAAACTAACCCATGTCTTGGCATGAAACTAAGAATACAATAACAAATTGAATAATACTAAGTGAAATCTGAAAGTCTGAGTAACATAATAATAATCAATTGAAATCCAAGAATAAGAAAATACGAAAAACATCTACAAAAAATCGTAAAGAGAAAAACACTAGACTATCTGTCTGAAAGCCTCTACTAAGATGAGTTGCTGGGACAAGCCCCCCAAGTTAACTCTAACAATATGAAACATAAATATTAATAAAATGAAAAACTGATAAGCTGGTCCTTGGATGATAAGGACTCACCCAAACTCTACCACTGAGATGATTCAGATATCGTGCTAACCACAAGCAGGATGCTAATGTCTAAACCTACATTATAAAACTACATAGCATAAAAGAAGGTATGCGGTCAATACTTTGAATGTACTGAGCATGTGAGATAAGCAGTATACTACATAAATTGAATATGCTGAAGTCACATGATAAACTAAATATGGAACTTAAATATGTAAACTGATGCAGTGACCAAGTAATAAACATGTAACTGTATAATATGTTGAGTAAACTAAATACAAGGTCATGCAGTGTCTGAGTTTGAAATATGGGATATACTATTAACTGACATACCCCATCTGATCTAAACATGGCCTAACCTATAACCCTAGTTGGAAGGGTGCTCTGTACCTTACCAATGGTACGAACACTGACTGACATGGATCTACTAAACTGATATCCAAATAGACTAAGGTGTCAAGCCTGATTTGACAGGTGACCTTTTAGAACCTATGGTGGCATCACATTTCTAGGACTTGGGGACTGCTAATAAAAGTCTCAGCTAACTGATAGGTGATCCTTCATCCTTATGTCTTCTTGGTACTAAGTACTACTCCCAACTAAATGTAAACTGATATATTGAATAACTCTATAATACTGATGTTCTGAGACTAAAAGCTAAGTGATATATCTGAAAGTATTCTATTTCATATGAACTTGAAGGTCTAAGTGTTCAACTAACAATGCGTGAGATCCTAAGTCATCGAGTATTCATAACCTATCACCTCTGAAGAATGCTACTACTCATTATAATTCTATAATCTGAATAGGATGGGGAATCTTAACAAAAGTCCAAAATTGTAAATTATTCAATATATTGAGGGTTCATGGATTACAAGTACACAGTGATGCTAAACTTTATGTAAACATGTATTCAAGGCTCATTCATGAAAAGAAACTAAAGCATAAAGGAATTCATAATGTTCATGAAACCCTAGGCTCTAAAGAACGAAGTAAATTGAGGAATTAATGTATCTTTAGGACTCAATGGGTGAAATTAAAACCATTGATGAAATCCCACATACATGAGAGTGAAAACCTTATTTAAATCCATGTATTTGAAGCCTAAAGTTGAAGAACCCTAATCTTGCTTGATGAAAACTAATTGCCTCTTTTCTCTGCTTTTCTTCTAAGTATCTACTGAAATTTGACTTAATGAGGGATTTAGGGTAGTTTAGGCTTATTATTTAGACTTAGGATATCTTAAACAACGTAGTTTAGGAGTATAAATAATGGAAAAAGATCAGAATACCCCTCATAAAATATAATTAAAAAATCTAGGTACCGTGATGGACAAACCCTCCAACGGCCATTGGATCTACTAACGATCGTTGGTTGGGTTGTTGGTTGAGGACTAATTTTGGTGGCTTGTAGGACTCCATCAGAAAAGGAAAGGGATGACTCATTGGTCCCTCTAATAATTTTTCCTTGGTTGGTCATTTGATATACAAGACAAGCCAACCTTGGAACCACGATTACCACCAATGATTGTTGGTTCTACCAACGGACGTTGGTTCCTTTCATGCCTAGCAGGTATTCTTATCAAATCACATGATTTTTGGATTGTTTCATGATGTGCACCTCTAATGATCGTCCATTCAACCAAAGATCTTTAGAAGGGTTGGCGTATGTGACTGCTGGACAGGGCTTCATTAAAATGGCTATATCTCCTACTTTCAAAACTGGATGAACACGTAATTAGATGTGTTGGAAAGAAAACTTAAGTACCTTTAATTTTTTCGGTATTGATACTCAAAAATCTTTATAATCTAAGAGTTATACCCCTTTGAAGTTTACTCTAGAATGATTCTATACAAGAATTCAATCAGTAAGGAAGGTTTCAACTTAACTATGATCTAGGAGTTATATATGGCCTTAATTCATATATAAATCACTTCTATTGCTACCAAATCATTAAGCATGGTTGTATGTGTACTTGAAGTATGGTTCTGACCTTAACTTAGATTTTTGGGGTATTATAGTTTCAGGTAGAGATTAATTCCAAAAAAGATCTAGGATGAGACATTGATTCATTGTTATATCAATATATTTCTTGTACTTCAGTTAAGATGAGACTCTACTCTTTTTTTACGTATTAGCATCATGCCCATGGTCGGGTTTATGCACTTCATATTGATTCACCTCCATGTTTAGTTTCTAGAATGAGAAGTAATAGCCTCACTCATTGATCCATATTTTTTACAACTCATGATATATGCATTCATGTTTCTCAGCATGCTCAGTCTCATAACTTCATGATTTGTCTTTAATGGATAGTGAAATCATGCTACATAGTGCATATGCTCAGATAAAATTTCTTGAATAACTTGTGCTCATATCTCTTTGTTCTAATCCTTACATATATCCACCCCTGATGGTGAAGGATAGTTATTACATATCCATATTCAAAACAACTCTCTATTTATGCTTTATATGCTTGGTATATGAAGTGTTTGTGCCTACTATAATTTACTCCCTAGGCCTTATCTTGAGTGGCCAGGTCACGATAAGTATATGCAATGATTGAATAGAATAATATCCCTCTTATCCTTAAGTCTCATACTCTAGTACTTAAGTAATCTTCCTTATGACATAATGGTGGTGAGGAATTCAACTAAGTAATAGTTTAGATGGGAGAGATTAGATGTTCGTTGTTTATGGTGTCCTTATTCCATCTAAGGTAAAAAGTTTTGGGGAAGAGAAAATTAAGGATTTGTTATGTGGAGTAGTTAGATAGGGGATATATGATCTAACTCCGTGTAGAAGTTCTTGAAGTTGCTGATTTTAGAAGTGCTTGGGGAGATCTATAGATAGTTAGTTACCAAAAAACTTTAGAGTGAATCTATTGATAGATTTGAACGTCATTGTTGATAAATATATAGACAATGTAATTATGTGGCTAGTGACACCTTGATTAGATCTCAAGTTTGGTTGATTAAGAAGGTAAGAAGAAGTAGTATTCTTAGGGATGAAAGTTCCTAAGAGGATATAGAATATAGAATCTTGTAAGTTAGACTAGAATTATCACATTATATGTAGCACCTTATACCTCTAGGTTAGGCTAGAACATGGAAAAATATGCAGTTTGACTTAGGCTTTAGTAGTTATATGTTCACGCGAGAATTGTAAGTGGGAAATAACGAAGTGTGCTATTGAGAAGAGAAAATATAGTTGAGAAGTGTTCCTAATCTTAAGGGATATCAGTCATATTGTTTAAGGTGGAAATACTTCAATTCCTATGTAAAACACACCCTTGTTTCTTTCCATGTAAGTTTAGATTGAGTGGAACTTATGGTCAAGCCCATGTTCCTATGTTATTCTTTATGTCTATGCACCATTCGATTCTCTGGTCTCATGTTTCATTCCCTTTATACAATGATTCTTATGTTTATAACTTGTGGTTTGAATTCCTTAGTAGTTGGTTGTAAAACCCTTGTTGTTAGTAAAGCTCATCCATATTCACGAGTACAATTGTATAGATAGTAAATAGTTCAACTCATACATTTTCCTTCTAGCCAAGACCATCACTTTAGGATGAATGATCTCAAGGGGGAGATATTATAACACCTCTAACTTTCAAGATAAAATTTAAACCATTCTAGGTATGCATATAGACTAGAACTTGATGAATTTTACCGTAACAAGGTATGAAGGACAATTCTTAGGTGTAAGAAGTGTATTGAATGTGAATTAAGGTCAAAAGAAACCCCTAACACAAAGTTATGTTGAAATCTTCTCTACTGATTGAGTTTTTTTTTAATTTTCTGCTAGAGACAACTTTAAACAATAATTTCTCCTTAAATATGAAGATCTATGGGGACCAATACCTAGCAAAGTGAAGGGGTTTGAGTCTTCTTTCCAATGCCACCAATCGTTCCTTAATCTGAGTTTGGAGCAAAATGTTATGGGAATTTTACTGAGGCTGTGTCCAAAGGGAACGATGGGCTCCATGAGGCACCCATCAAAGAGCAGTACATGGTCCACCCAGTATAATTAAACCTCCTCTTTAAGGCGTAAGGTGCACACCTCCTCCTCTCCCTGGCAAATTTTTTTCCCTAGTTCATTTATATAAGGATGTTTTCATCCTAAACCTTGGATAAACTATTGATCATGACCTTAAAAATTCCTAAGATGTTATAACACTAATAAAATTCAATTTATTCCTCCTTACTTTCCCCCCAAACTCATAAGAGAAGTTATTCTTCACGCAACACTTAGGGTTCCAAGCAAGAAGTCTTCTCAAGTTCCCTTCTCACTCTCAAGGTATGTAATACTATCTCTTTTCATGTGTTTCTATGGATTTTATATCTTCTTAGTCCGTATCATTGTTGAAGAAAAGTTAGTTTAGAATAGATCCTTATGAACTTGATAATTCTTGAACTCCTCAAGAAGACTTCATGAATCTCTCTATTCATGTCTTCTCATCTCATGCGTTACTTGAGTTATGTATCTCTATGGATTCCACTATATGAACTTATAAACTGGTGAAATTTATGAAATTGATATGAATGTGTTGGAGCATGTATAATCTATGAACTTTTGATTTTCAAACAAATCTCATTAAATTGTTATTTTAGAACTTGTTATGATATCGTAAATTTTCATGAATTTTTACATGAGCTCTTTTGATCTTACTTTAATTTAATAAACGTTCAACATAATAACTTGAGTTTTTCAATTATAACTATGTCAAGACAACTTGAATCCTCTAAAATCTCCATAATCTTCACAATGTTCTGAAATCCTTTGCTTATAAACTTTGACATAACAATATGATCCTTGTAACTTCTAACACTAAAAAATTACAGCAAGAATGTCTTCATAACCTTATGAGATGATCACCATAATCTTAAGCCATGTTAAAAATGGCATGAACATTCCAAAAGCCCTTTCTACATAAAATTATGAGAATCTATATCATATGATCCATGATAGTATAAATTATGATGCTACCTTTCATGATTCCTCAATGATGTTAATAAATGACGTAACTAATGATCATGAACCTAAATTGGATAATCTATGCTTATAATCCTGAAGTGGCTAATCCAAACTTATGATCCTAAAGTGGCTAACGCATAGATATGAGACTAAAATTGATAACTTATGAATATGAGTCGAGAAAGGCTAAAATAGTAATTTTTTGAGCTTAATAGTCAGTAATCGAGAAGGCATAAATCTAAATGACAAATTCTCAAAAATATGTTTGTGAACATAGTAGAGAGGTCATTCCACAAGTCGGATGACTCTTTTCATGTGTCCCAAAATGGGCTTATTATGGATCCTTGGTAGCAATTATGTTATGTATATCTTATTTCGTAGTAAGGTATAAGATGTCTTAGCTGACCGGGTTTAGATTAGACTACATGTGCTTACATGATAGTTTATGTTGGTTCTCCGCTTACTCACATAATGAACTAAAAGAGGACTAATACACTTAACTCCTTAACGCCAATAGTTACGATTCAAGTCTATGTTTTCATTATGTCGTGATTACCTATTCTTGGTTGTACCTGTTTTATATGTATATGTTTTCTTCATGCTCCTTCTTGCCATTTTACATATCATACATTCTATGGACTAACATCATTTGGCTCTACATCATTTTATGATGCAGCTTCAGGTACACAGGTCCGTGATCAGACGCCCCATTAAGTTCATCCTTATCTGCATCGATGAGCACCCTACTTCCTAGTGGAATGAATAGAGTGGTCATTTTTGTTCAGTTATTAAGGTATGTTAGGGCCTTGTCCCGTTAGACATTATTACTTTCAGTAGAGGCCTCACACATAGTATGGTGGTTAGAATCTTGTGTCATTTCAGTTTTTCATTGGTATTACATCAATTACTATGGAGTGACATTTTCTTATTATTTATATTTAAATAAAATTATTTTTCCTTTGAAAGACGTCTTCACTTTCTACTTATGACTTCCACATTCATGTACTAGTTAAATGCTCATAAAGTATACCAAGTGGTTCACTTGAGCCAGTAATTGTATTAGATGTCGGACACGTCTAGGCTCTAGGCTTTAGGAGTGACAAATAAACACATCATCATACCAAACTGTAAGACTCTTCTAGACTTTGATTTTGTACTTATGGGACGAAAATACCATACTTTGATACCAAATTATCACAATCCAAATATCCAATTAAGCTGGCATAACCCATGTTCTTCCCAGTTGGAAAACCCCATTCATTATTAAACCACTTTTGATGAGTGAATGAAGAAATATGCAATAACAAAGTAAAATAATAGTAATTCCAAAATCTAAGTTATTAAACCAAAATGTAAGTAGAATAAGTACAACCCCAAGGACTGGTCTGATAAGTACAAGATCGACTATGATCTACATTACAAGTCCAACTACTACAAAAACTCATTAAAATAAAACGACAGTAAATGTAAAATTGACCAAAAGTCCACTATTATTGAAGCCAAGCAATTTATTCTATCTCACGACCCGAGTCTATACCCTGGACGTAACCAGTACTTGGAACCACAAGTATCCTAAAAGAACCACTTGGCCCAGCAGGAAAAGTAAAACATGTACTCAAAGATAATGCATAATCTAAAACATGGGATGAACTTTGGTAAAAACACAGAATAAACTTTTATTACTTGAAACATAACACCATTTGAAAATTGATTACAACTAACCGCCTATCTATGAAGACTCTAATAATATATTGAGATAACCCACTACCAACACAGATACTAGACTATGATTTCCTATAAAAATAGAGTTCAGCAAGAGTTAAAGAGTCAAAGCCTACTCTAGAGTCTAACCGCGTACGTAAATACTCGAAACTACATCATAAATAGGCATAGTGCAGAATACAGTCAATACATTGGATGTATTGGTATGCAAGGTATACATATATAATTATATGACATCAACTCTGAAAATTCTGAGCTTGATAATGTAAGATGGAATATATACAAAACAAGAGTTAAATTTGAAGCATGACTCCTAAGAAAATCATTTAAAATATCTTTAAGAACTGAAAATCTTAAGAGCTAAAATCTGCATAAAAAGATATTTAATATATAAAATAACAAAATCATAAAATCATAAATTATGGGAGTTTTTATTACCGACAACCATCATGTTAGCTCATGATAACCAACACCTAGTCCATGTTGGGGAAATCCATCATATATCTTGCCAGAGTATAGAACTAAACTTAACTTGTTGATCAAGAACTGAGCCTCTTAGGATAAATAAAACCTACTGTGAGAACGTACTTATGAGAAATGTGTTATCTAAACCCATGTCCTCTTGGTGCTAAATAATCCTCTCAAAACTATCTTCATATATATATATATATATATATATATATGCTTATATCTTAGCTTATAAACTTGTTTGAAAGCTTATCGCGAGCCTTTACTCGAATAAGCTTTTCTTGAAACTATCTTGTTGTGAGCCTATGATGAAATTTAAAGTCATGAATCCTGTGCTAAAATCTATTACTAAAATATATCATTTCGTCTATGCATATAGCATATAAAAATAAAAACTTCCTAAAAACATATCATATCTTGTAGATACTTAAGCATGCTTCAAAACTTCAAAAATTGATCTTAAAACATGATTTTAGAATCAATAGTAGAGCATGATCATAATCTTAATAAAAATTTCATAACTTTCATTGTAAATCCTTTATAAATTTAGAATAAAACCTGAGAAATTGAATCTGAAAATTGGGCATAAAAACCCCAGCTTTGAAAATAATTCAATATAACTTCAAAATTCTTGGGCGTGAGAATGAAAGAAATCAATCACTGAATTGTTGCATACCTGAGAAGAACAAGAACTTTGAAGAACTTGAAGGACAATAAGAAAGAGCTTGCTAGAAACCCTAACTTGAATTCTAGAGAGGAATCTTTGATTTTTCAAGTTTGAGAGGGAGAGAATGAAAAGAATGATGATATTTTATAAGTATTTAGCATTATAAGGGAATTAAAAAGCATGTTTTGGGGGTTATATGAGGGTAAAATACCAAAATACCCTCATTAAAATGAAAGGAAAAGGAAACAATTTGCACCCTAGCGCATCTCTATGGCCTTATGGCACACTCTCCAGCATGCTAGGCTATATATTTCCCCTCCTGGGCTTCTTCTTAGCCATTATGTAGGTCCCAATGTGTGGTACCCTAAACATGATGCACACGGGTAATATTTAACATCGCAAATTACCACCTAAAGACTAGAACAATTCCCAAATAATTTCCATTACTTTTAATGGTTAAACAACATCAAATCAAAGCTCAAAAGTTCCCAAACACTAAAAATCATGCTACAAATCTTAGAGGTGTTGCAATATCTCCCCCTTAGAATCATTCAACCTTAAATGTATGATGAAGAATGAAGCTAGAATTAAGGAAAGAAAGGATCTACGATAAGCTAAACTTAACTAAATCATACTGAGGCTTGGAACACAACTAGAGAGTACATGAGAATGGGCATAGACATAGAACTACATAATGGTAATTGAACAATTGATTTTGGCTAGACGAAAATGCATGGATTGAAATGGGACTGATTTCTATTTACTTGTCTGGAACTATATTCACCAACAAAACTGAACTTAAACTATACTAAGTTGGTCCCTTTTAAGACATGATGAAGGAAACTTTCTTATAAACTCATCTTCAAAAAACACTACTTCTTCTACCCACCTTAATCAACTAACTTCGATTCCTAACCAAGGAGTCACTAGTCACGTCCTGTTATTGAGAACATGCATATAAACATAATATTCAAGACTATCACTATAGTCACAACAAATATTTCCTCTTATATATCAGTACATCTCAAAAACTATCACACATAGGCATACCATATAACTTCTTCTAACTAATACTATAACAACCCTTATTGTGGTTTTTAGCTTTTTCTATGTTTTGACCATTTTGACCTTCTTCATAGTTTCTATATATCATTTATTAGTTAAGGAGATAGTTAACACGCTCCCCTAAGCATTTGGGAGTGATTTGAACGAGTTTAAGGTCTTAAGTAACCTTATAAATGATTTGTTTGACTTTGGTAACCATTTTGTGATCTGAGCATCAAATAGTGATTTTTTCTACTTCATTAGATCCACAATGTTTATTTTAGGTTGGTGGCATAGTTGGTTGGGGTTCCAAGCCCTTATATTGAGTTTTGGCCTATTAGATGAGAAACTAGTTAAATTTAGTCTTAAAGGGTCTCAGGGGTTAACTTGTTAAAAATGACATCTTTTGATAAATCTGATGGTTCCACTGAGTCCAGAATATTAAAATTATCCTAGTAGCATTATTTTTTTTATTTTTATAGGGCCCTGAATGAATCCCCAGGGTTTGTTCGAAAGATTTGGATCATTCCCCTAGCTGCTGAACTGTTGTTTCTAGTGCAGTTATCCCTCCTTCGACTTTGTAGTGGCCTTATCGCGTTTTTAAATAATAATTATATTGTTCATCACGATTACGGTGTAGGGCTCGTGATTGTGAAGGGTTAGGGGCTTAAGTCATCGCAAACAAGAGGTGGTGGCCGCGTTTGCGAAGGGATAGATTTGGGTTGAGTTGCGATAATGACATAAGTAGCCACAATCGCAAAGATAGAACTCTTAATCCAGAATAATATTTAAGCCTTTTCTCATGATTTTATCTTTTTTTTCACCATTGTTGGACTATAGAACCTCGGGAAAGATAAAGTAAAAGAGGGATTTTCATAAAAAATGTTTGGGTAAGCTTCTAAACTTGATTTCAATCATTATTCATTGATTTTATCAAAAAAATATCTTCAAAAACTTTAGAATTTGAACTTGAATTTTAGTGGTTTACCCAGTAAAGTGAGAAAATAGTTTTTCGATGACTTCAAACTCGATTTCAACTTCTTTTTAATGTGTTTTCATATTTAGAATCCTTGAAAGTACGAAAAATTTGATTCTTAATTAAAATTGTAGTTTTACCCGATTTCTTTGAGGTCAATTTTCAAACTATTTTGGACCCAGAATGAAAGTATCTAATATGAGTATCATTAGACTCCTTTCGATGTGTAGATTACGTTTATGATAGATTTGGCTTAATCTGTGGTTGTACGAAAGGGAAATGATCCATGTTGAAGGGTCCAATCTTAAAATTTGACTTTTTGAGGTAAGTTATGGCTTAACTTTCTTCAAACTGGGTAGGGTAGTTAATCATTCATGTAAAGATTGCTATGGGTTGGGGATTTTATCATGAGATTTGTATTACACGATAATTATTTTATTGTGTTGCTTATGTGAGGGCTCCTGTGAGCTTTATATTTGACTTGAGATATGATTATTGTTGTGATACCCGAGTGGGGGTTGATATTGGTCTTGTTTAAGCATTATTTTCCATCTATCTTTATTATGATACCTGAGTGGGGCTTCAAATGATATTATTGATCTCTTACATGACTATTTATTATGTGGTTCCATGTGATGGCTTATGTCATGATTTATTGAGATTTGAAGAGATTTGAGTTTATTTAATACCATCATTGAATTGATTCATTATATGATATTTTTTCAGTTATGAGCATACATTCTCATTTCATTCATCCATATACATGGAATTAGTATCACAGAGAAATACTGATTTTTGAAAGAAAATGTAACATTTTTTAACCCATGATCAAGGGATGTGATAGCAAGGTTGATTGAGATTGTGAAAGTATATGGGTTGCGAACCCCCATGGTTACTATCCTAGAAGCTTGTGCTTGGAAGGTGTATACGAGGTGCCATGTGATGGCTTCCAAGTGATGGCTTACTTCATCATCAACCCATTGTATTGCATTGCATCATTTGCACTACTATTTATTGTTTGTTTAGTCTTTTATTATATATTGGCGTGTAGTTATTCTTATACAGATATTATACTTATAGATTTGTTAGGAGATACAGTTTGGGCCACTACTGGGAACTTTTTTGTATTCATATGGAAGCGTGCTCATAGAATTCTTTACTTGTTTAGTTTTTTCTTTGCTTAGGCAGCCTATGATACCTACTGAGTACAAGTGGACCATACTCACTCCTACTTGATATACCTTTTGGATGTAGATCCTAGTTTAGTGCAACCTGCAGAGTGTGAGATCATACTGTGATCGAGCTGATTTGGAGGACGACTGAGCTCCTCATTCAGTGCTTGATGCTGAACTTATTCCTATCTATTGTGTCTTTATTTTATGATTCAAAGAAAGACTTATATATTTTCATACTCTTTATTAGTATTAGTGCTCTTTGACATTAATTTTTGGGATAGGATTTTATTTCATTCAGTTTCAGATATTGTGTTTATATATAAATGGCCTGACTTTTCTAAAAAGTGTTGAATTGGGTTTTATTATTTTTTTTCTACATATTTATCTCTTTGACTATTGCACTTACCTATCCAGGGTTAGGGTGGAGTAGGTTCCATCATGACCTAAACTTTTGGGTCATGATAAATTTGTATCAGAGTGCTAGGTTGACCGATCTCATGAGTAAATGAACAAGATGTCTAACAGAGTTTCACCAATTGATACGTTGACATCCGTATCTATATTTTGTAAGCTATAAGATATTTTTTAGGAAAACTTCTCTAATTTGATTATTATCGTACATGTCGTTCATGCATAGTATTCTAAACTTGTATTCTACTTTTTTCTATGCAGATGATGAGGACTAGATCCAGAGTTATTGAGGATAATAAGCCAACACTTACTGTTGGAGCCCCAGCTAGGGGCCATGGCAGAGGTAGAGGTCGGGTATGAGGAGCAGTTTTAGCTAAAGGATGAGCTAAAAAGGCCTCTCTCAAGCCTAAGATTGAGCATGGTGAGGAGGCTTATCAGCAAGAGGATGCAGGACAATATTAGGCCCATTAGGGTATTGTTATTACTCCAGTGTTATAGGATTTATTTATTCATCCTTTAGGTTGTTTGGATGACACTCCTAAGATAGGTATTCTATCAGGTACACCGACTGGTTCTCAGACTATAGGAGATGTTCAGCTGCCAGGACAAGCTCTTACTTATGGTTTTCAGACTCTAGGGGTACAGATAGTTGTTGTTGTGGTCCTACGTGTTGAGACATTACCTACTAGACTTATTGTTCCTCCTATAAATTCTAGACTTGTGATATCTGTTGATGAGCAGTTATTTAAGAGATTAATTTGGTTGGCTCCTCCCAAGTTCAGTGTGCTATTAGTGAGGATGCTTATGAGTTCTTGATTGATTGCTAGGAGAGGTTGGCATAACCTTGGTTTGACTGAGTCCCATGGTGTTGCACACTACCTACCAGTTGACTAATGTGGCTTGGCAGTGGTGGAGATCTCTTGGTAGTTGTAGACCAGTGGATTTCCCTCCGTTGATATGGACATAATTTTCTAAGACTTTTTAAAGCAGTTTGTACCGTTTAGCTTGAGGGACCAGTGGAAAGATTGGTTTGATCATTTGGAGCAGGGCTCCATGACTATTATAGTGTACCAGGCTTGTTTTCATGCATTGTATAGATATTCCATTGCTAGTATTTCCACCGAGTCTGAGAGGATTAAAAAGTTTGTTAAGGGTTTGACTAGTTAATACCAGTTAACAACGACTCAGTTAGTTGTTTCTGGTGATTCTTTTTAGAGTATCATGGATCATGCCAAGATAATTGACACTATTCACCAAGGTACTTAAAGTGGTGGTTCCTAGAGGATATACCGACAGGGTGAATTTAGTAGTCATACATCTCGAGGTAGGGATTTCCCCAGTAGAGACTCTCACGGTTACTATGGCAGATCAATTCAGGTAGCTTTGTAGAGTTTAGGTAGTAGGTGTGTAGTTTTTGAGGTTTTTGGTGATCAGAGATCAGGCCATGCAGGTCGGGGTATCAATCTGGTTCATCGATATAAGGAGGGTGTTCTAGTTCTTCTGGGCCCTCTCAGTGTGGTTTAGGTAGCAAAAGATGTTTTTTGTGTGATAAGTTTGGTCATTTAGCGAGGGATTGCCTCTGGCATGCATCAGGTACTCCCCAAAATGGTTCTTATCTTAATCTTTGTCCACTTCAGTATCTACAGTTAGAGTTGGTGCACAAGAAAGTTGAGGTAGTTTAAAAGGTACCAGAGGTGGGGCTACTCAGTCTAGTAGCGGGCGTGGTCAGTTCTATGCTTTTCCTGGGGTCCTGAGGTAGAGGCCTCTAATGTTGTGATTATATATACTGTCCAAAGTTTCCATCATCATTCTTCTGTGTTATTTGTCCATGGTTCCATAGTCTCTTAGGTGTCTACATATTTTGCTACTCGTATTGATGTTATGTGTGAGTCCTTTGCTATGCCCATTCCTGTTTCTGCCCCTTTGGACAGTTCTTTAGTGGTGGATCAGGTGTGCTAATCATGCGTGGTGACCTTTTTGAGGCATAAAACTTGGGTGGACTTGATCATTCTCGAAATGGTAAATTTTGATATCATATTGGGTATGGATTGGTTGGCTCCTTATCATGCAGTTTAAGATTAATTTGACAAGACCGTGACATTAGCTATTCTGGGTATTTCGAGGTTAGAATAGAAGGGTTCTCCTAGCTCGTGTATGAAGGGTATTATATCTTTTCTACGTGCTCATCACTTGGTAGGAAAGGGGTGTCTTTCATATTTGGCCTATGCTCGTGATACTAGTATTGATTCACCACCTTTTTTGGATTCAGTTTCAGTTGTTGAAGAGACCATGGACGTGTTTTCTACAAACTTACCTGGTATGCCTTCAGACAGGGATATTGATTTTTCCATTGATGTTGAGCTAGGAACTAAGCTTATTTCCATTTCTTCTTATAGGATGGCCCTGGTAGGGTTGAAGGAATTGAAGAAGAAACTACATGATTTATTGAGTAAGGGTTTTATTAGACCAAGTTTATTTCCTTGGGGTGCTCCTATCTTGCGTGTGAAGAAGAAAGATGGATTCGTGTGCATATGTATTGATTATTGGCAATTGAATAAAGTGACTCTCTAGAACAATTATCCTCTTCCTTGCATTGATGATTTATTTGATCAGTTTCATGGTGATTCAGTGTTTTCTAAGATCGGCTTGAGATCTGATTATCATCAGCTGCAGATTAGAGCTTCGAATGTTCCAAAAATAGCTTTTTGATGCAGTATGACCATTATAAGTTCTTGATTATGTGTTTTGGGCTGACTAATGCTCCAACAATATTTATGGAGTTGATGAATAAGGTATTCTAGCCTTATCTTGATTCTTTTGTGATTGTGTTCATTAATGACATCTTGATTTATTCCAAGAATAAGACGGACCATATGAGACATTTAAGGACCGTACACCAGAGATTGGAAGATGAGAAGTTGTATGTTAAGTTCTCTAAGTGTGATTTTTGGTTTGATTCTATTTTTTTCTTGGGTCATGTTGTGACTAAGGATGGTATTATGGTCGATCTGGCCAAGGTAGCAGCAGTTCGTGATCAGTCTAGACCTACTTCTCCTTCAAAGATTTAGAGTTTTTTTAGGTTAGTAGGTTATTATCTGTGCTTTATATAGGGTTTCTCTTCTATTACGACTCCTTTGACCAAGTTGACTCAGAAAATAATTGTTTTTCATTGTATGGATGCTTGTGAGGAGAGCTTTCAAATGCTTAAGGGGTTGCTGACTTTGGCTTCTATATTGATCTTGCCTGAGGAGGATGCAGGGTTCACCGTTATTTGTAATGCTTCAAAAGTTAGACTGTGATATGTTGAAGCAGAAGGGTAAGGTGATTGCTTATGTTTCTCGACAATTGAAACCTTATGAGAAGAACTACCTTACTCATGATTTAGAGTTAGCTGCAGTTGTGTTTGTGTTAAAATAGTGGCTACACTACTGGTATTGAGTTCATTGTGAGATTTTATCCTATCATTACTTCTTCACTTAGTGAGATCGTAATATGATACACCGTTGATGGTTTGAATTGCTTAAGGATTATGATCTCACTATTGTTTATCATCTAGGCAAGGCTAGTATTATAGTGGATACCTTGAGTCAGAAGGTGGCGAGTATGGGGAGTTTTGATCATCTTTTGGTAGGCGATCAACCTTTAGCCTTAGATGTTGGGTCTTTGCCTAACTAGATGGTTAAACTTGATATTTTGGCACCTAGGCGTATTTTGGCCTATGTTGAGGCTAGCTCTTCTTTGATGGAGTAGATTCGATCTCGACAGTTTGATGATAAAAAGTTAAAGGTGATTCGTGATAAAGTGTTAAGTGGTGAGGCAATGATCATATCTCTTGATCCTGAGGGTGTTTTGAGGATTGGTGGTCGTGTTTCTGTGCCGAGAGTTGGTGGTTAGATTATACTGATCTTGGAGGATACTTATTGTTTGAAGTATTCTATTCATCTAGAAATGGCTAAGATGTATCCTGACTAAAAGCAACACTATTGGTGGTGTGGGATGAAGAAAGACATTATGGAGTTACTGGTCTAGTGTTTGAATTATCAACAAGTGAAGTATGAGCATCAATAATCGGGTGGTACTATGCAAAGGATGCTTGTTCCCGAGTGGAGGTGGGAGCGGATCACTATGGACTCTGTGGTTGGTCTACCCTTGACCTTGGGGAAGTGTTATTCCATTTCGGTGATTATGGATAGGTTGAATAAATCCACACACTTTATATATGTGAAGGTAAGCTATAACGCAGTGGAGTTGGCCAAGATATATGATCGAGTGATCGTTCGGTTGCATGGTGTACCCATCTCCATTATTTCTGATAGAGGTATGCAGTATACCTTAAAATTTTAAATTTCTATGCAAAGTGAGTTGGGTACTCAACTTGTACAATTCAGGTTTAGAGGACATGTTTTGAGTGTGTGTTATGGATTTTGGTGTTCATTAGGACCAGTTCTTTCCCTTAGTGAAGTTTGCCTATAACAACAATTACCATTCCAACATTCAGATTGCGCCTTTTGAGGCTTTGTATCGGCGGAGGTATAGATCCCCCATGGGATTGTTTGATTCATTTGAGGTTAGGCCTTGGGGCACTGATTTGTTGAGAGACTTAATGGATCGAGTGAGATTGATTCAGTAGAGGATTGTTGGTAAGCCCAAACTACAATTTACTTAAGGAAGTTTAAGCAGTCGTTGTCAAATATATAACCCAACAATGGTTGGGGTCCAATCCCATAGGGAATATGGTGAAAACTTAAGTTGTATGCGACTTATGTGAAAATTAGTCGACGATTTCCATAAAATGGGGGGGGGGTATACGTAAATTTTAACAATCAATTTCAACCTATTTAAGGTAGTCTAAGTTAAATTCACAAAGTTTAATCAATAGAGAGACAGACTAGGATTGTGTTCATCTTGGCTTCCTTTCACTCCCGGATCAAGTTAATAGTAAACTTAGATCATGTCAAGTAATTGTAAAGCAAGAGAATCCAAAAGTTTGCCTAAGTATTTCCCAACCTAAATAGGTGATTATCCCCTTAATTCTTTCAACTTAAAGTGATGAAAATATAACACGATTATTGCTTCAAGTAAATAATCTCGTTAGAGCATTCTTCATTAGACAGAGGTTAGAAACTCTGAATACTCATTGTTAACTCCTTTTCTTAGTTTTAACCTCTTTATTCAAGCAAGTTGACCTAGGCTTTTCTACTGTTTACAACTATTAGAAATCTATAAAATTGAAGAAGTTACAACACAATTACAAGTACAATCCGAATTCACACAAAAATTTACCCTAGAATTGATATTCAGCCAAGAATCCCACATACCAAGTTATGGGATTTTAGCCACACATAGTAAAGAAGAATATGAAAGCGATATATTTCATAATGTAAAAGTTGAATCTTACAAGAAGAAATTAAAGCTTCCAATCCTTGGCAATTAACAAAAAGTCGCATTTTGTAAACCAAAATATCCAATTTCCAGAGAAAAATAGATTTGAAAATATTATAAGTCTCAAAAGATACCTATTCTAAACCCTAGACTAGGTATTGATAGGTTTCAAAAATATGGGATTTAAAATTTAAATTCAAAAAGCCGTCTCACTGCTGATGACTCGCCTGAGGACTCGTCGGATGTGTGATGGGCCATCACTCGTACCGTTGCCACACTTCATTTGGACTTGTATTATGCTTCACTCTGACAGAAAGGCTAACGGTTTGTCAGGCCCTTGGCGGCTCATCACATCATCTCATCACCCAGGTGAGTAACCCCAGTTAGTTTGTTTTCCCCTGACAGCTTTCTTGACGGCCCGTTGGTCTCTTGGTAGCTCATCAGATTGAGCTATCACACATCTTCCTACTTTAGTTAGTTCTACTTTATTCTGATGGCAACTATGATGGTCCATCACTCTTTTGACGGTTCGTCAAGTGAAACGCCACTTAGCATCTTTTGTCCCAGTTCCCTCTTTTATAATCCTTGGATTATTTTCCTGCAATTAAACATAAAAGACATCAAAACTACCAAAAGTTGCTTAAAACACACAAAATTCTCCTTAGTTAAAAGCGTAAAATGTGTTTTCATTAGCTGACACATCAACACCTTCCACTTAGAATGTTCGTTTGTCCTCAAGCAATGACATAAAACTAAATTACAAGATGCTTTAAATACACAACAACTAAGTTATACTGTAGCAATCAATTTGAAGTTTTAAGTCCTTTCCAAAACTCACCCCATTGTCCACCTTTTTCAAACTAGTACATAATAGCCATTCAACACATCAACAAGTTTGGATCTAAGCATGTCATTACAATATCAATGAATAATTT
Organism: Capsicum rhomboideum; assembly: GCA_031232105.1. Taxonomy (NCBI): domain Eukaryota; kingdom Viridiplantae; phylum Streptophyta; class Magnoliopsida; order Solanales; family Solanaceae; genus Capsicum; species Capsicum rhomboideum. The sequence goes on along the minus strand of CP124714.1, from coordinate 108,341,079 downwards.
ATGTGCACCATACTCACTATCAAGACAATAAAAGATCAACGGTGTCTTATGATGCTCTCGCTAAAAATAAGTCCCACATGCATATGAAATTTTAATCAGGTACTGAGAAGAATCACTAACACTCATAAGAAAGTTTCCAGCAATACATACATGAACCCATTTTCTTGCCTTTACTATCCTAGCACAGTTTTCAGATGCGGATCAAGATCACTACAGGGCTTTCCAAGGCTTGTAATGAGGGCTTAAGTGCTGGTAGGATGTATTTGAGGATTAGTGACTCAGGCCACCTTGACATGAATGTGCATTCACTTCCAGTTAACTTGCGAATCCGCATTTATTCACCTTATCCTATCACCAATTTCCATTACCTAGTGCGATACAACTTTAGGATCTTTTTCTTTTTCTTTCTTTTCCTCTCTTTTTTTCTTTCTTTTTTTTTCACTATTTTCTTTTTCTTTCCATGCGTGCACTCATAGGATCTTCTTTTGTGCACAATCGTTCTTTTCATACCCTTTTTACATTCATCAAACAAATCTATAATAGCCACTCTCAACTTAGGCTATTTTCCTGAGTTGAGGTACACGATGTCCAATGAGGACCAGGGCCAAGATAAAGGTTTAATAATACAAGAGGGAAGGTGAACAGTTGTTCAATAAAAAAGTCTAATGAATCAAACAGGGATCAAGGGATTTATTAACATCATTTGGACAGTTCATTTAGGCTAAGTGGGCTAATTTCAAACAGGGCCTGTGATCCTTCCTAATCGATAACTTACAACTTAAAGCGAGTAGCCCAGGCAAGTTCTATGTGCATACACAAAGACAAAAAAATGCAAAATAGATCACACACACTTGGCACACAAGAACACATGTTAATACTCACTATCCTGACGGTAATTAAGGTTAAGAAATATTGTTACATCCATATATGCTTGTGACATTCAAAGATCCAGATAGTCAACCATATGAAGATATACCCTCAGTGCATAAAATCATTCAAAATTTTTGGAGGGGTCTCCATTTTTCACAAAATTCACAAAAAGATCACTAAACCAACACATTTTATTGCTAATAGTCTAACTTAATAAACATAAAAGCAATAAACCTAACAATGTCGGTTCTACTAGATAGAACCCGAGGGAAAAGAAATATGGCAACAAAAACCCTCAGGTGTTGACAGACTCACAGGTACCCCCAACCTCACTAAAAGCAACATGCACTATCCCCAATACATCAAACTAATAAATCAGACCTGGGAGGAAGAAATACCTATAAAACCCTTAGACTTTAGAATCAAGCAAGTCTTTGGAGGCCTTAGTGGCCTTACAATCTGCAACAGTGACCAAATGGTAACTGGAGTACTCATACCATCAACTACTTCCTTGATCACTGGAGAGAGAGAGTAGGCAAAACTGGTGGTGTGGGCCCAACTCCAGGTGTCAAGCTAAAATAAACTCTTGTGAGCATATCCTCTTCACATTTCTACCTCAACTTCTCATCTCTCTTAGAAGCCTTCATAGCTTTCCTCAAGTGCCTCTCCTCGGGTATCTCATCACCATGCTTTCTTTTCTTAGACTTCTTTTTGTCTTCACCTTTACTTAGTGTCGTACCCTTATATTTAAGAGGTCTCCCCATTAAATTAAGAATCTGCTCATCGTCATCCGATTCCACGATCGTGGGATCAGGGAATGCATTAGTGGGGGGCTTTTTTAATGTGGTGATATCATCCTGGGCCTTCTTCAGTTCGGCCGTGCACTTAGACAAATATGGAATTGATAACTCTTTTAGCCTGTTATTCACCCTTTCCTCCATGTCATCCATATGGGCATGTAGATTAATATATGGTTTTAAATCCCCTATAAAACCTTCATCCATGAATGGCTTAAACTGCTTGGCCCAAGCATTTAACTATTTCTCAAATTTCTTTTGACTCTTGACCACTTACACAAAGTTCTCGGGGGTGAACTGATAATCCAAATAAGTAGGTGGCATGGATGCAGTTTCTGCAGTCTCATTGGTAGGAGCAGCATCCTCAGCTCTAGATGGAGCAAACACACCCTATGGATCAACAATCATAGTAGCAAGGGGAGTACCCGACACTTCTGGAGTATTTTGAGATTGAGGTCTATATGATTGAGGCTTGTGGACCCTCAAATCATCTTGTGTCCTATAAATGTCCTATGGCTGCCACTTCATCAGCAACCCCACTCAGAATAAGTACTTTTTTGAGCCTACATAGTTTAGTCACCAGGCACGGGAATGGGAGATGTAGTAGTCTTGTGTGTATTTTATCAGTAATTATTTGACCAAAATTATTCTTGAACCCCTTCGTTAGACGGGAAACTAATATGGCTATGAGATCATCTAGATTAGCATTTTTGCCTATTGGCATGAGTTTCAACCTTACCACTGCCCACAAAAACTTAGCTGCAAAGTTTAGTGAGGATTTGTCCATTCTTTCCTTCTTGTTCTTCAACCACGAAGGTTCACCACTATCTGTAAAAATCCATACTAACCAAGGATGTTGTATAGATACTGATATAATCTGGTGTTCGTACTCAGGAGTGATCACTGAAGGTTCATAGAGTTGTCCAAATAGGATCCGGTTGGATTGTATGATTGGAGATGTCCATTGAACCTCGAACCGAAACACTTACAATTAATCTTATGTCAAACGACTTTTTTCCCTTCTCATAGTGCTTCTCAAGGTTGACCAAGTAGATTGCATAGAATTTGTGAACTACAGCAGGCTAGTATTTCCCAGGAGATGTGATCATCCACCCCAAATTATACTTGATGAATCGTCCTTCAATGTCTGGGTATTTAGGCAATTCAGTAATGATAATCTAAACTTCTTTAGTAAAAGGCCTCTTTAAACTTCTTGACTTTTTCGGGAGGAGGCCATCTTGATAATGTCTCTCTGCCCCCTCAATCCTCCAAAGAAGAGCATCTCTAACACCTAAGGCCTTTGTACGGAGCACTTTACCCCTCTCCTATTCAGGATCATTTTAAGGACTTGTAAAGGCCTCAGTACCACCACCCTCATTTGGTTTGGAGCTTGAGCTATCACTACTTTCTTCACTGCTGTTAGACTCTTCACTTGACGACTCATTCGCCTCTTTAAACTGGTAGGTACTTGTCACTTTGTCTAGTATTGTAAGTTGGTGCCTCCACTTTCTCAACCTTATTTTTTGGTTCATCTCTAATTCTCAAGGTTGAGGTATCTCTTGCTTGCCTTTTTTTTACTCCACCTCTTGTTGTTTGAAGCTTTTGAGGCATGGTACTTGTAGTGGGAAACAATTAGGCATTGCACAAAACAAAAAACATCAAGTAATATTGTATTATAGTACGCTGCTTTTTCTTGATGGTTAGGGGTGACCGTTTGTCACATTAGTGATGGTTCGTCAACCCTTTCCATCAGCCTTTTCCAGTTTATTCAACAAATGTGACAGACTGTTTGTCACAGTCCTGACGATTCATCAGATAACCCGTCAGACTAAAACACAATGCTAAAAAATTTACTCCCTCTTGATGGTTTGGATTGGCTATCCATCACCTTTGAGATGGACTGTCACCTAAGCCGTTAGGGTTTTCCAACAAATAACTCATTCAGTTGAGTATTTTTCAAATGCATGATGCACACCCACTACTTTTTGTTCAAAATTTCAGAATTTGAACTTATTTTTACACCTCCGATCAGAAAAAAATCTTGCTTGTATCCGGGTTACTGAAACTTCACCCACTTGGTTTGACCAAAACTCAAACTTGAGTACAACACAACCCTTTTTAAGTTAATGCATAAATAGTGGTGGTTGTGTTATCTCTTATTCAACAATCAACTAAAAGATGAATTACGAAACAAAATATACACTAAATGGAGAGCAGATTGACTTTGACCATACCTGGGAGTTGGTGAATAAGAACAACTTCTAATGAAGATCTTTAGCACAAGGTTATAGTTAAGGGATAAAAAAATATGAGTTGTGGGATTTGGGTGGTGTAGAGATTGGATTTGTAGAGGCTTTATTTGGGTAATGGACGTGAATGCTCTGTGAACGTGGGTGAGCGAACAGTTGCAGGATTTATGGTCTTTGAGTGATGTGAAGTTATTATACAAAGGGAAAAAACTTAAGAGAGAAACCTGATCAATTTAAATTGGTTCTACTAAAAGGCTTTGGTTATAGTAGGGTTTAGGTCTAGTTCGGGCCGATATTAGGTTAAGATTTATTACTATTAGATTCGGGTCGGTTTGGGTATGTGTTTGTGTTGTTGAGTTGAAATTAAAAAGATAAGTAAACTTACATGTGATGCTTAGCCTGACGGTTTGTCAAGTAACTAACGGTTCTCCAAGTTCATCGTCAGGTATTTTGTGGAGAAAATAGTTTCACTTTAATCAAATTAGGAAACTTATGAAAAATTCCCAAATTCGATCAAAACCAGAGTCACCACTTAATTTATTTAGAAAAATTAAGAAACCCCTTTAAAAAATCTTTGAAGACTTAAAATAGAAAAAATCTTTAAAAAAATTAAGAAATCCGGATAAGTGGTTCCTATTAATACTCTTGGAAGATTGTGAAAGCACCAAGAATATCCCCTAATTTACTCTTGTCCGATCTGTTTAAAACTAACTCTTTTGTGACTAAGTTAAAGAAAAAGGTTGGTTGGATTATTAAGTATAAAAGATGATTAATATTTTAAAAGAACTACGAAAATGATATTCATTTCTTCCAAATAACGATGTTTGACTCAATGCTATTGGGCCTCCTTGGCCCAGTGAGGATACACAGAGGGTAGCGTCCATTTTGTACTCCAATGAAGGTTGTTCATGCATAAAAGGAGAAGATAAGGATTAATTCTCGAACTAAATATAACTACACACATTCAAACGTAAACAATAATCAGAAAGTGCACCACATTTATCCGAATATGGATGTTCACAGAATGATTTCAAAGCCACCAGTTAACACACTAAAGGAGACACATCCTGTATGAAAATCAATGATAATTTTGACAACTGGATCACTTAGTTAAAATTTATAAAGAAGGACTCTTAATGATTTTACCAAAAGGATTAAGACAAAAGGGGGAACAGTGAAATGCTTTTTAAAAGTGGTAAAGTAAGAGAAATGATCAAATCCAAAGAAGGTAGAAGAGATAGAAATGACAAAAAAAGCACATAATAAATCATATAAGAAATACCTTAAACATGCTTTAAAAATTCCCGTAAAGCTAAAATTAAAGTTAAACAAGGAGCAACAGGATAGAACATCAAAATCTCACGATAAGAGAAGAATAAGAATTCCAACGGCGGAGAAGGTAAAAACTTTTTAGCATGCAAGAAGTATTCAAACTATTGGCAAGATTAACTTTTGAACCATTCAACAAACACTTTGATTTCAAGACAATCTTACATCTATTGGTATTGATGTGAGATGGTCATTGATATTTAACTAAGACGATGGCAGCTCCAAAGCTCCCAAAAATTTGCATCAAAATTATCAAGTTACCAAGCCGAAAAGATTTTTAAAGAAGGGAGAGAGGACATAAACTTGACTTGTGTTAAAAACTTTCAACAGGGATGGCTAAAAAGATCAAAACTAATTAGAGGAATTGTAAATACATATTATCTCATCCTCTTCATCTTCTTGACAAACTCAAAATTAGTTTTTTAAGGGTCAAAATGGTCCTTGAGGATTCATCGGACTAGTGGCCTTGTTATGGATATATTTTCATCATTTCTTTTCATATTGAGGGCCAATGAAGCTTAAAAGACAGTCCCCAATTTACAACATCATGATCTAAACAGTGATTAAAACTGAAACAATATATCTTGCGCCAAAACGATAAATATATAATTACAACAAGCAATTTTCAAGAAAAAACAATAGAATAAAGCCGAAACAAAAGGATATTAGGCTGAAAGCAGTAGACTAACAGACGGGCTAAAGTAAGAAAACATTTGATTGAAATAAAAAGAAAGAAAAAATTGATCAAATAACAACAAAAACAATAACGCTCATACTAAAAAATATGAATCCAAAGCTAACAAGCAACATCAGGATGAAATAAGAAATTTAAAGATCTAAAGCGAGAAATATGAAGCTTAGACAAATAGGGTAAGGTTAATCAATATGATAACCACTATTTCATTACACGAAAATCCTATGGCCTTCAAGGCCTTTTGCAACACATAATCCCAACTCTCAATTAATGTGAGTTCCAACTAACAACACTACTAGCATGAAGAAAAAATGACTAATAAATAACTAAAAAATAAAAGAGAGAAGGGTGTTTACCTTTTTTGGGGTAGCTAACCGAAACTTGAGCCATCGTCGAAATCCTCTAGACACCACTGGTAATCAAAAACCCCAAGCTCAAAGATAAGACTCACAGGAGCTTGATGTTGCCCAAAATATACCTCTGAAAAGGTACAATGCGGTCGCTGAATCAAATATAGAACCCAACTAGGTTGGGGTCGATCCCACAGGGAATAGGTCGAAGTATGAGTAGAATACCAGATGGAACAATTGGAAAGTAAATAAAACTGGGGGGTTTACTAATGAATAGTAACAATGCCGATTGCTGGTTATATTGAGTTCGTAGACAATAAGAGAAATACACTAGGACTGTGACCCCCAATGATTCCTTAACTCCACCGGTTACTTGTGCTAACAAGATTGCCCTACTGTGCTGCATGCAAAATCTAACAAGTTAGGTTCATCTAATTGTCTCTTGACCTTCATTAGACGAATTTCACTCTTTTCCTCTCGGACTCCGAGTGTCGCACTACTAACCCTTGTCCTGGATCTCAGATAACCATTCCCGCTAAGGCTACGGTTATTAGATGAAGGTTGATAGCTTCAAATCTCTATTGTTATCTCCTTTTCCCAATCTCTACCTCTTTCTCGAGCAAGTCTAGAATACATGCGAGTTTCTAATGTTTGCAACTGTTAGAAAAGCAATCACAACGATGGAAACACCAATACATGCATACGCAGCAGTACAAAGTTGCTTTGCACTTAACCGGTTTCATTAATTCCTCATGGTTCACACAACCCTAGTTGATGGGTTTAGCTTCTCATAATTGTAAGAACGCAAGAAGAATTCAAAGATGAAAGCATAATTATGAACTCACAATAATGAAGAAAAACCAAAATTTTAATTATCAATAAAACTCAAATTAGGGTTTGTGACTACAAAACCACGAATATGTCTTAAACAGTATGAAATAACACTCAAAGTAGTATAATGACCAACTCCCACACCTAGGACTATACATGGGATACAAAACTAGTCCTATCCAAAACTAAATAGAAGAATAGAGTCGGCAACTTCCACGGTATCATGACTTGGTGTCGTGGAACCAAGTCACGCCACGTAGGTTGATGTCGTGGGAATCAGGATCAATTGGCAATCTTCAGAAGTTGGATCATGGCAGGCTTCCACGTCACGTGGGTGGTGGTCACTCCACGTGACCCCTGCCGTGGAACTCAGGCTTTTTATTCATTCTCTGGACTTGAGTCACGACTGCCAGTCACGTAGAGTGATTGGCTTCCACGCCACGTAGGTGGTGGCGTGACTCCTCCTCTGGTGCAGCCTCTTGTTCTTTCTTCTTCCAACACTTCATTTTCAGGCTTGATTCCTCCTCTTTTGATCATTTTGCCTTTAAAAGTTGTTTTCCTACAAAGTAGGACAGAAACCACATCATACCAACAAAACACACCCAAGTTATTGCATATTTTCCTTGTTTTAAGCATCAACAGTGCCATGTAACCATGACACATCAACACCCTCGACTTAGAACGTTTGCATGTCCTCAGGCAAACAAAATAAAAATACACAAACACAATGCTTAACTAACAGAAACCTAAGGGACCTATGGCAGTCTACTCGTTGCTTTTGACATAAAACCTTTTTGACCCCTCTTATTTTCAAAGAAACCAAAGTATGTATATAAGAATCATAGGATCATGACACAGAAGGGATCAAGTGATGGCACCAAATTACGCACAAACAACTAAGCATATATGCAATTGGCATTTCTCAAACAACTAGTAGCTAATTATGCAACCCATGTTCTCTCACAATCAAAGAAGTCCCATGCACTCACAGTATACTAATAAATATCATCGTAGGGACGAGGTCAAAACACTCATGCTCACAAAGAAGTCAAAACAGTGTGCATGGAATACCATAGGCTTGCCCTTATTTTCTACGCCTTCATTTTTGGATAGTTGGACTAGGATCACTATAGGACTTTACTTGGCTTGTAATGTAGGCTTACAGACGGGTACGGTGCATATGGGTATAGTGACTCAACCCTCCTTGACACTACACTATTTTTGGTTCCAACTTCCAACCTTTTTCATTTTTATTCTCCCTTATTCTTATTTCTTTCATTTTCAGATTTTGGGTGTGATTTTTCTCAAACCTTTAAACACATATTTATTTATTAATTTTTTTTCTTCTTTTCACTTTATTTTTCTTTTCTTTTTTTCTTCACACCCAAACCTATTTTCCTTTTTTTTTTTCATTTATTAACCTCTGCTTCATACCCAAATCAATCTACGCACCACTATAATAGCCACCCTCAACTTAGGCGATTTGCCTGAGTTAAGGTACACAGTGTCCAAGGAGGGACCAGGGCCAAGACAGGTTCATTGTGATTAAAATGGGAAGGTGAATAGGCTAATGAAAGAACTAGGACAATTATGGCTCAAAGTCAGGATCAAGGGATACTTCTTCCTTTGGTTTGTCATTTAGGCTAAAAGTAGACTTTATTAAAAAACGGCCTATGATCTTTTCCTAATCCCTATCCTTTAACTTAGGCAAGACTAACCGGGCAAGTTCTGGATCATACACACACAGTTAACTAAGTAGTGACCTCACACACACATAGCATAGGGTTGTATTACCAACTACTACTTATCCGGTTCATGCAATGCTAGTCTACAGTTATTTGCCTATAATCCTAGTGCCATAACAAGATCCAACAGCTATCACACACAATCATGCTATTCACACAATTCAAAAACTAAAATTTTGGAGGGGTATCATTAACATTCAAAATGCATAAAAATCTTTCAAAACTGGACTGCACTACAGTTCCCTCATTTTTCTTCTAATTTAGCAAGAAACAAAAAAACATCATCAATAACATCCTAAACATCTACTATGATAGCACACTCGGGGGAAAAGAAACATGGCAACAAAAACCAAGGGAGTGAAGACATACCTGTGGAGCCCTAAGCTCTGGAAGTGGGCCCACCAGCAGCTGGATCATCAGACTGTGCAGTAGGAGGTGCATCCAGTAGAGGGACAGCCTGACTGGCAGATGCAAGACGCGCCCTCTGCTCTGCTTCAAGCTAGCTCGCATGGTACTCCACCCGGGAGGCTTTGACCGCCCTCCGCAGATCACTCTCATACTCAGCATCACCCGCACACCCATCATCCGGACTGCGGGGTCTCTTGCCTCTATCCATCGGAGGCTACTCATCAGCAAACCAATCAACCTCAAATGTTGGTCGCACTGAGGTCTGGGCAGGCATAGGTGGTATAATGGGAGTGCTACTCGATGCCAATGCCTGAACCTCATCTCTCAAAGCAGCTACCTCCTGGGTCAAGCCAGCCATATCAGGGTTCGGTGCAGCACTCAAGCGGGAGGCCATACGCTCCTCAAAACTATCAAACCGCCCATGCAATCCCCTCATAAATTGGTCCATCGCTACATTCATCCGAGCCTCTACCCTAGTCTCCACAGCCTCTACTGTAGATCGAACCCAAGGCTTAAGCTGGGATACCAACTTAGCCATCTGAGTCTCAGTGTGAGCCTGGCACTCAAACATCTCTGTTTGCCTGTCAATCAACTGCTGCAGAAAGTCTCTCGATACCGAAACCATCCCAGCAGGAGATGGTGGAACACTAGTACTAGGCACCCCATCATCAATAGGGCCAACACCCTCAGTCTGCACAGGTACCCTAACTGGTGAAGGAACAGGCAAAGGTGCACTACTCGGCTCATCCAGGGCTGCACCCGACGACTCAGATGGCTGTGACCCTCATGGAAGAATGGGGTGTGAACCCCTATGCTGCATCAGCCTAATGTACGCAATGCGGGTCACCTCTATATATTGGTCGAGGGCAGGTAACCTGGCTACCCCTACCCTATCACACAACCCCTGGATCAAGCATGAAAAGGGTATACTCGTGTGATCTCTGAAAGCCCACTCGTGAATCTCCCGGACTATGTACCTCGCAAAAGAAATATCATAACCAGCTAAGATGCTGGCTACTACCACAGCTCAATCCAATATGAGTGAGTAGTCAGCATTGGTTGGACCCAACTGATGCCGAACCACGGACCACCAGAATCTACCAGCAAAATGAAGCGTGGACTTTTTGATGTCCAGCTTTCCAATTACCCAACTAGCCGCCACACCATCTTCGACTAGGTACCCTGCAATCCATTTAAGCAGTTCTAATTTCTGCTCCGCGTCTCGCATCTTAGCTCTATCTCTGACAGTTTCCATCCTATGATCAAATTCAGCAATCGATGTCGGAAGTGGATGGTCAGCCCCAAATAACAAGTGGTGAATGGTCTACTCTGAAATATCCACGTGGGTATCACGAACCATGGCATGAGTCAAAAATGGCTGCAAAATAAATTTCTGCACAACAGGAGTGCCCAAATCCACCAACGCAGCATACGAGCATAAAACTCTTGGACTAACTCCGACCTATATCCACCAGAAGGCTGCACCATCCAACCTAAATCGTATCTCTCAAAGGCAGGCCGTATGTCAGGCAAGGTCCTCAACTTATTCACCCGATACGGTGGCTCCTCCATAATGCTCCTCCGACACCCCCCCTCTCAATCAATTCAGCATCTCTATCATAGAAGGCATGCATGCCCTGCACACACCAACGCTGAACCTCCATACTCTGTGCGAGAGTCGGAGCACTCTGGGCACCAGAACCTGAAAAAGAAATCGTAGCCTCCGCTGCAGAAGTACCCTAACCCGTAGCATCATCAGCAGAGCCTGACACAGAACCATCCTCCCCCTCTTTAGACTGGGGGGCGGACTCAGAAGACTCAGCCGGAACAACTGGCTCAACAGGTGGTGGGGCTGGCTGAAGTGTTGCCCTGGCAGTCGCTCAGGATCGTGTTTGTAACTTCGTATCTCGAGGAACTAGAGCAGTATCATCATGGATAATATCAAATTCTTCCACAGAACCACTTTGCACAGACTCAGTTGGTTCATCCCGCAGACGGGTTGGTAAATTCGGATTTTTGGTGCGAATTTGGGATGAGGCATCAAGGTGGTTACTCTTGGGGTTGGATTTTGGAGTCATGGTAATGGGTGAAGGATCGAATTATGGGTATTTGGGTCGGGTTTGTGGTAGTGGATTCAGATTTAATGGATTCGGAGGTGGGTGGGTCGGATTTTCAAATAGGTGGGTCGGATTTGGTGAGTTTGAGAAGGGGTTTTTGGATTTTTGGAGTTGGAGAAGATGGGAATAAGAGAAAATTGGAATTTTAGGGTTTGAATAGATGAATTGAAAGTGGGGAAGTAAGGGAGTGTGGTTCGGGTTTTGTATCGGGTGGAGAAGAAAGAATCCGATTTTATTTTGGAAAAATGGGCCTAGGTCGGGTCGGAGTCGGGTTTCTGCAGATTTTATATTTCACGACACGACCCACGTCACGTGGGTGTGACCTACATGGCGTGAGGTCTTTCGTGAGTGAGGTTCTGACCCTGACCTTTTGTCCTCTGACTTTGACAATACCACTCACGTGGCGTGGATCACATCCACATCACGTGGATGCCTTTCGTGGAGGGGATTCAGAACCTGGAAATTTTCCTCTGATTTTGACGATACCAACCACGTGGTGTAGATTACCCTCACATGACGTGAGTCATGTTGTGGATGATATTTAACCCATTCAGGTAAATTTTATGATTTTCAGCTAACTGTTCCTCAATAATCAGATCTCCGCATAACAAAATCTTGGGTTGCCTCCCAATCAGTGCCTGATTTAATGTCGCCGCACGACATGGCTAACTTGGATACTCAAACTTCACCAACTAGACCATGGGTTGCCTCCCATGAAGCGCCTAATTTAACGTCACAGAACGACATAGCTAGCTTGACTACTCAGACTTCATCAAGTTCAAGCTCTTCAATCGTCCTTATCTCTTTCGGAGCTCCCACATAATGCTTAACACACTGTCCATTGACTTTGAATAGAATATTATCTGCTCCTTTTAGCTCAATAGCACCATGTGAGAATACCTGAACGACCATGAATGGGCCTGACCATTTGGATTTTAGTTTTCCAGCAAACAGGCGAAGCTTAGAATTATACAGTAAAACCAAGTCTCCCGAGTGAAACTCGCGATTCTCAATCCGACGATCATGATACAATTTCATCTTCTCTTTATACAATGCTGAACTTTCATAAGACCGGAGATGAAATTCATCTATCTCATTCATCTGCTCAAGTCGCAAGTGGGCCGCTTAACTCCAGTCCAAATTCACCCTTTTCAATGCCCACAAAGCTTTATGTTCCAGTTCAATGGGAAAATGGCAAGACTTTCCAAAAAAAACTGATATGGTGATGCACCAATTGGTGTTTTGAAAGCAGTCCTATATGCCCATAACGCATCATCCAATCGTCGAGCCCAATCAGTCCTATTTGTATTAACTGTTTTTGCCAGAATGGACTTAATCTCGCGATTTGACACCTCCACCTGCCTGCTTGTCTGAGGATGGTAAGGTGTTGCCACCTTATGTTTGACACCATATTTTTCAAGCAGGGCTTTGAACAAACGGTTGCAAAAGTGGGATCCTCCATCACTAATAATAATTCGGGGTGTCCCAAAACATGAGAATATGTTCTTTTTCAAGAAAGCTATGACACTTCTCCCTTCGTTATTAGGAAGCGCAATTGCCTCCACCCACTTAGAAATGTAGTCAATGACTACCAAGATGTATTTCATTCCATACGAGCTCACAAAAGGACCCATAAAGTCAACTCCCCACACATCGAACAATTAAGTTCAAGTATGGTTGTCATGGGAAGTTCGTGTCTGCGTGAAATATTACCTTGCCTTTGACATCGGTCGCAAGCGCGGGCATAGTCATGGGAATCTTTGTAAATACTGGGCCAGTAGTACCCACATTGCAAGATTTTATGGGCGGTCCGTGTATCTCCATGATGACCCCCAACTGGAGATGAGTGACATGCCTCCAAAATACTCATCATCTCGGACTCTGGGACACATCTTCGAATTATGCCAGCAGCACACACCCTAAACAAATATGGCTCATCCCCGAAGAATTTTCTTACATCATGCATGAATTTCTTTCTCTACTGATATGTCATATCCTTCGAAACTAGATCACTTGCCAAAAAATTGGTAAAATCAGAAAACCAAGGGATTAAGTCTTGGGATGCTGCCAGTACTTGCTCATCCAAAAAAGTATCATCAATCTCAAGATCATCCTTCAATTTAAGCATGGCCTCCTCCTCAAGGCGTGAAAGATGGTCAGCCACTTGATTTTTGGTCCCCTTACGATCCTTGACTTCAAAGTCAAATTCTTGTAACAGAAGTACCCACCGAATCAGTCTTGCCTTACCATCCTTTTTCGATATAAGATACCAAAAAGCTGCATGATCTGTATGCATAATCACCTTCGTACCAATCAAGTAAGATCTGAATTTCTCAAAAGCGAATACTACGGCCAACAACTCCTGCTCAGTCACAGTGTAATTCTTTTGAGCTGGATTGAGCACTTTGCTAGCATAGTAAATCGGATGTAATATCTTTTCATGTCTTTGGCCAAGGACTGCACCCAAAGCCACTCCACTAGCATCGCACATAACCTTAAAAGGCTTAGTCCAATCCGGTGACACACTAATAGGGGCTGAAACCAACTTCTCCTTAAGACACTCAAATTCTTTAAGACATGTTTCATCAAACACAAACTTCACCTATTTCTCTAAAATTTTGCACAAGGGATGTGCAATCTTGGAGAAATCCTTGATGAATCTTCTATAAAAACTAGCATGACCTAAGAAACTTTGAATACTTTTCACAGAGATAGGCGGGGGCAGCTTCTCAATTACTTCAATCTTCGCCTTATCCACCTCGATGCCGTTCCTCAAAATCTGATGCCCTAATACGATACCCTCATTAACCATAAAGTGATATTTTTCCCAATTTAACACTAGGTTTCACTCCTCACATCTTTACAGCACATTGGCAAGGTCTGCCAAAATACCATCAAACGAGTTTCCCAAAATAGAAAAATCGTCCATAAAAACCTCGATAGTATCTTCCACCATGTCGGAGAAAATAGACATCATACAGTGTTGGAAGGTGGCCGGTGCATCACACAAACCAAAAGGCATCCTCTTGAATGCGAATGTCCCGTATGGACAAGTGAAAGTGGCCTTATCTTGGTCTTCGGGGGAAGTAAAAATCTGATTATACCTCGAATGGCCATCAAGAAAACAATACCATCCTATACCATCAAGACGGTCTAACATCTGGTCCATGAAGGGCATAGGAAAATGATCCTTTTCAGTCCACAAATTCAGCTTCCGATAGTCCATGCAAACTCTCCATCCAGTCACTGGCCTCATTGGAATCAACTCATTTTTGTCGTTTGGAACCACAGTAATTCCTCCCTTTTTCTGTACACACTGAACTTGGCTCACCCACTTGCTATCAGCAATAGGATAAACCACTCCTGCATCTAACCACTTGATGATCTCTTTCTTCACAACCTCTTGCATCAGTGGGTTCAAACGACGCTGGTGCTTAATGCTAGGTATGCACTCAGGAACAAGCTGGATCTTATGAGTGCAAATGCCGGGTGGAATACCTATGATATACGCAATGGACCAACCAATAGCCCTCTTAAATCTTCTCAAAACTGAAACCAAAGCCTCTACTTGCCAATCCACCAATTTAGCTGAAATAATCACTGGCAAGGTATTGTTGGCTCCCAAGAATGTGTAGCGAAGGTGGGACGGAAGAGCCTTAAGCTCTAAAATTGGAGACTCCTCAATCAATGGACGAGCTAGTGGAATTACCCTATTCTTCAAATCAAGATCCAGTTTCTTGGGAGCATAAGTGTATGCTCCTTTACCCGCGAGTGCACCCACCATCTCATTGTAATCTTTAATACCATTGTCTTCAAAATTCATGATCACGGTAGCCAGAAGTTCTACTCCCAACCTTTCTTAAATGGACACAACAACCTCACTATCATCAACAACATCTATCACTTGAATCACCCGCTTATCTCTTGGCTGCTTCATTGACCGACAGACATTGAAAGTAACCTATTCATCATTCAATCTAAATTTCAGCTACACTGTTTCCATATCAACCAATGCACGACCCGTGGCAAGGAATGGTCTTCCCAATATGATGGGAACCTCAAAGTCAACTTCACAATCGAGAATCACAAAATCAGCCAGAAATATAAAAGAGGCAACCTTCACCAAAACGTCGTACAGAATGCCCACCGACTTTTTCACAATTCTGTCGGCCATGAGAAGTCTCATGGAGGTTGGTTTGGTGCTCCCAACCCCAATTGTTTGAACATGGCTAATGGCATTAGGTTTATGCTAGCACCCAAATCGCACAGTGCCTTAGCAAAGTTGTAGGACCCAATAGTGCAAGGAATGGTGAACGCTCCTGGATCCTCCTTCTTTTCAACTAAGGAACGTGAAGCAACTGCATTACAATTATGTATGTTATCTGCTGGCTCAAAACTGACCGTTCTCTTCTTTGTCACCAAGTCTTTCATGAACTTTGTATAACCTGACATCTGCTCCAATGCCTCTATAAGAGGGATGTTTACTGACATCTCCTTCAACATGGTGATGAACTTCTGATACTTTCCTTCCTATGCCTTCTTCTTCAATCTTTGAGGATAGGGAGGAGGAGTTCGTGGGATAGTTTTGAGCACTTTTGGTACCTCTGTTTCCTTCCTCTTCTCAGATTTTGCATTGTCTCTATCATTCTGCTGATTTGGAACTATGTCACCCTTTGCATTATCCGGCTCTACTTCAGCTTCTAAATCAATAGCCACTGTTTTATTAGTCATACTACTAACAGTAGGCATAGGTGGTTCTATTGTGCACTTCCCGCTTCTAGTAGTAATGGCGAGACAATGACTATCATTTTTCAAATTCTGGATGGTATTTCTTGGAAGGGTGCCTGGCTAACGTTGATTCAGTGCCAATGAAATCTGCCCAAACTGTTGCTCCAACTGTTTAATGGCAGTTGAATGAGACTCCACTTTCTAACTTATGCCCGAAATTTCAGTCCTAATCTCATTCAAGCAATTCTCCTGACTTTCTGCTCCTTTGACCAATTTATTGAGAAGTGCCTCCATCCTTGAATTTCTAGACTCCTCATCACGCCTTCCAGGTGGTACATAGATGTCATTCTTTTCTCAATTATCCTCTTTCCGCCTCCAATCACCATCACGGTCCTATTCTCGATCTCTATATCTCGATTTGTTGTAGTTGTCTCCATAATAGTTTCGACCTTGATTCCCTTGCCTTGAGTTCCAAGAGTCTTGATTAGACCCTTGGCCCTTGGCTCGAAAACTCGCCACTTCGCGATCTAGATACTTCGCCTCTTCATCAGACTCACTATCATCATGTCTGGCTAATTTGCTTTGTGCACCTACAGCATGCACCTTTTTCGCGTCTCTGGCCACTATCTATTTAGCCAGAAGACCAATCTCTGTCCTCAACTGAGTGAACTCTTGAGCTACCGATTCATCCAAAGCCCTTTGAGCTACTGAATCTCCAATAGAATATGTGCCAGCCGGCGTATCTGCATCCCGAGTATGCCATCCTCGATTGGTCTTAGTGACACGATCTAATATCTCAGAAGCTTGGTCCCATCTCAGACTCATGAATGCTTCACCAGTGATATTATCCGCTACCACCTTTGTGTTGATATTCAAAGGCCTGTAGAAGATTTCAAGTAAATTCCTGCCAATCATCCTGTGATTTGGCACATTCTACAGCTTCTTTTTAAATCTCAGCCAAGTCTCATAGAGTGCTTCGAAATGAAGCTGTCTGAAATTGTAGATCTCATCTTTCAACTGCAGTATCTTGGATGGTGGGAAAAATCTTTCCAAAAATTGATTTCTGAATTCCTGCCAAGTAGTGATGGAACCTCGTGGCAGCTCAGCCAACCACAAAGTGGCTTCTCTTGTAAGAGAGAATGGGAACAACCTCAACCAAATCGCCTCTTGGTCAACTCCAGGCAGATTGTACGACATGCAGACCCCCAAAAAATTCATTACATGCATGTTTGGATCATCAGTAGGAAGACCTGCAAACACACCCTTCAAGTTTAGCAGATGGATCATGGCACTACTAATGTCAAACTTAGTTCCCAGAGGTTACTCTGGTGGGATGATGGCACCATTCTCTATTGGCGCAAAATATGACACATATTCTTCTTCAGAATCATCATAAACAGGCACATGTGGTCTCGGTTGTTCTCTCAGTCATCTTTGTCGCTCTTTAGCATCAGCCAGACACTGTGCTTCTTCTTGCATAGCTTGATTATCTCTTTCTGCTTGTCTAAGAGCAGCTTGTCTAGCATGCTCTTCTCGTGTCAATCGAGCAATGGTTTGGTCCGCTGTTTCCTGACCAACCGGATGTATTGGCTGGTTGTGAATGTCTCCCGTAGCTGTGGGATTCTGAACTTCTTCTGTATTCACCATTCTCAGATTAACTCTCAGAGTCCTTTCGATTTCAAGATCAAGTGTAATCAGGGGATTACCTTGACTCCTAGTATTTTGGGATTTCCTTGACTCCTAGTATTTGGCATACACCGGCGTATGCCCTCAAAAGTATGTAAAAACACACCCAATCAGCTCTAACCAGTAATGTTCAACTCTATAATCGATTCCCCAGCAACGGCGTAAAAATTTGATGTAGCCCAAAACATACCTCCGAAAAAGTACAATGCGGTCGTTGAATCAAATATAGAACCCAACTAGGTTGGGGTCGATCCCACAGGGAATAGGTTGAAGTATGAGTAGAATATCAGATGGAACAATTGGAAAGTAAATAAAACTGGGGGGGTTTGCAAATGAATAGTAACAATGACGATTGTTGGCTGTATTGAGTTCGTAGACAATAAGAGAAATACACTAGGACTGTGATCCCCAATGATTCCTTAACTCCACCAGTTACTTGTGCTAACAACATTGCCCCACTGTGCTACATGCAAAATCTAACAAGTTAGGTTCATCTAACTGTCTCTCGACCTTCATTAGACGAATTTCACTCTTTTCCTCTCGGACTCCGAGTGTCGCACTACTAACCCTTGTCCTGGATCTCAAATAACCATTCCCGCTAAGGCTACGGTTATTAGATGAAGGTTGATAGCTTCAAATCTCTGTTGTTATCTCCTTTTCCCAATCTCTACCTCTCTCTCGAGCAAGTCTAGAATACAGGCGAGTTTCTAATGTTTGCAACTGTTAGAAAAGCAATCACAACGATGGAAACACCAATACATGCATACGCAGCAGTACAAAGTTGCTTTGCACTTAACTGGTTTCGTTAATTCCTCATGGTTCACACAACCCCAGTTAATGGGTTTAGCTGCTCATAATTGTATGAACGCAAGAAGAATTCAAAGATGAAAGCATAATTATGAACTCACAATAGTGAAGAAAAATTGAAATTTCAATTATCAATAAAACTCAAATTAGGGTTTGTGACTACAAAACCACGAATATGTATTAAACAGTATAAAATAACTCTCAAAGTAGTATAATGACCAACTCCCGCACCTAGGACTATACATGTTGTATTTATAGATACAAAACTAGTCCTATCCAAAACTAAATAGAAGAACAGAGTCGGCAACTTCCACGGTATCATGACTTGGTGTCGTGGAACCAAGTCACGCAACGTAGGTTGATGTCGTGGGAATCAGGCTCAATTGGCAATCTTCAGAAGTTGGATCATGGCAGGCTTCCACGTCACATGGGTGGTAGTTACGCCACGTGACCCCTGCCGTGGAACTCAGGCTTTTTATTCATTCTCTGGACTTGAGTCACGATAGCTACTCACGTGGCGTGAGTGGCTTACATGCCACATAGGTGGTGGCGTGACTCCTCCTCTGGTTCAGCCTCTTGTTCTTTCTTCTTTCGACACTTTATTTTCGGGCTTGATTCTTCCTCTTTTGATCATTTTGCCTTTAAAACCTGTTTTCCTGCAAAGTAGGACAGAAACTACATCATACCAACAAAACATACCCAATTTATTGCATATTTTCCTTTTTTTAAGCATCAACAGTGCCATGTAACCATGACACATCAGAGCTCTGAAAAATTTAAACTAGAAGGGAAGTCCTCTTTCGATTCAAAAATCTCCAACTTTTGCTTAGAGTGATTTTTTATCGACTCCAAGGCTTTTGCTCAAAAGTTTTCCACCTCCAAGACTTGGAATTATTAGCTTCAGTAGTAGGGTATTTATAGAAAGGGATTGGGATGGGATTTTTGAAATCAGTCGATAAGGGAGAGGGGATTTTGAGTATAATTTCAAAAAAAAATTTAGGATATTTCGAATTGAGGATAAGGGTGAGCTGGAATCGATACGAAATCATACCGCCTCTTACTTGAATCATGGGATACAATCCACTTGGGTGTTCTAGATACTTTGGGTACAAACTCTAGCATGCAAATCACACAAGCTCGTATCGATCAAGGGGAAGGGAAGAAATTAGGGACTGGGTTGTTGTTTTGAGTAGATTTCCGATCGTTTGGATGAACTGGTGTATGTGGTTGTTGTTCACTATTGGTTTTGAAGTTTTACGTTGTTGTTGTTGTTGTTGTTATGTTGGAGTCGTTGTTCGATGTTTGAAGGAGAAAAAGGAAAGGGGTTATAAGGTTGGGCTAGAGCGGGTTGTCTGGTGTTGGGCTGATTTAATTAGGTAATAGGGTAAGAATAGGCTATTTAATAAATAGCAAAATTAATTTAGGATTTAGCCCAATCTATTAAATACGTAGCCAAATTGAGAGCCAATGGGTCAATTAACTTACAATTGTAACCAACTTGACTTTAATTAAGGTCTATTCTTAGTAGATTGACTAAATTGAGTAAAAAATGAAATGAACTAATGTCCAACTAAATCCCAAGATTCTTAATTTAATGAAATCAAATAAATATTTTCCCGAATGCTTTATTTTCAAGGTGAAATAGATTTAGAATAAGCTTTTCCATGTCTAAACAAAAGACGAGTCTTGATTTAGAGCCAGTTTTTGACAAATCATTTATTTGAATAAGAAAAATACACGGTCCCGTACACTTAAATATGGGAATAAATAATTTGTACTCAAAATGAATAAATTTAACCTGAAAATCATTTTAGAAAACCCTTCATCTAGGTGAAACAAATACTTTGAATTCATTTAAAATTCAAGTAGCTCAAGTATTAAATTAAATAGTTGAGGGAAAAAATTAGGTGTCAACCACTGGCCCCTTCCTTTGTGTAGGGTGGATGCAAGTAACCCTGGGCAAAGGGAGTTTGAAAGTCCTAGTTTTGTCCGACCACAGATTCGTTTCTTGAAAGCAGTTGATTTTCATACAAATTTTAAAGGAATTATGACCGGACCTTGGTATCAGGTTTCCTACATATCTCAGGTTACATGAGAATTCAGGCCACTAGTAGTTCATAATGCTTGATTTTAAGCATGATTTCCAAAGAATTCATAAGCTATTCTGATTTCAAGTTTTAAAGAGATCGGAAAGCTGGGGAATAAGACGAATGGGGGAAGTTTTGAATGCAGTCGAGTTTTCAACATAGAGCCCACCCTATATATCCCAATATTTAGTAAATTAGACTGTTTGTAGTTTGACTCGATTGATAGAAAAGATAGTCTTTTATGCTAAGACCAACTTTTGCATAGGATGAGAGAAGAACAGTTGAGCTAAGGAGAAAATACTTGTAATTATCTCAATTAAAATTTGTGGGGACTTCACATCCTTAGGTAAGATACCTGGACATAGTCTCCAAAGTTCGAGGTGTATTGTCACTCAGGATTTGAAGGAAAGAAAAAGTTACATTCATAGTGAGTTTAGAAATACCCCAAAAGTGAAACTGAAACTAAAATATCCTGAAATACCCGCATGCCTTCTGGTAGGGGTGTGGTTTGATGGTTGGATGGTGGTGGCAATTTTACTTTAGCTCATGTCCAAAGAGTTTGATATTCCTCTTCGAACTACGTCTTGGTTTGCTGCTAAGAAAAATTTCCATGTTGTGCTACATCCTTTTTGGAGACCGTACTCTGTGGTTTTAGTTTGAGATTTTCATCCTTCTCGGATGTTCTTGAAGATTTATTGAAATAAGATTGTTAGTAGTAAAAATAATTCATGTGGAGAGATAGTGTCCTCACCTCAATTTCGCATTGTGCTATGTCCATCTTGGAATAGCCTTCATCATACTATACGTATGAAACTTTCTATGACAAATTTGTTGACCCCGTTTGTCTTCTTAGGAGATTTTTGTGGGATATACTTGTGATTTTGGATTGAGAATTTCATCCTCTTCGCATTGGTTGATTTTTGAAAAAGTAACATATTCTCCTGAACATGTTTTGGAAGATAAAAACTTTCACAAAAGTGGACACAACAACCCTCTTGGTTGTTGTATATGATGGTCCCTTTGACGATTAAACAATTTTTTAAAATGTGGTGGCCCTTTTGGACACTGATGCTATTTTGAGTAGGATGGTCACTATAATCGTATGATCTCTGTTTGATATGGTAACTATTTTTATTATCCATAAATGATGTGGAAACAAGAATTGTTAGAATATGATAGCTCTTTGGCAAATAAACATTTTTAAAATGGGATGGCCCTCTTGGACACCGATAAAATTCTAAATAGAATGGTCTCTGCAACCGTTTGATCATATAGAATAGGATAAGTCTTGTGCATCATCCGACTTTGGATAAAAGGAAACTTATAGACATCATTAGGCCTGTCCAACTGTAATGGGCGGATAGTGGATGGCCCTCTTAACAATGATACATAATGGATATGCGATGAATATGTAATGAATATGGATACAAGTATGAAAATGCAATGAATATGTAATGAATAAGGATATGATTCTGAATATGCAATGGATATGTAAAGGATATGCAATAGATATGTAATGAATATGCAAAAGATATACAGTAGATATGTAATAAATATACAAAAGATATGCAAAGGCCCTCTCGACAATGATTTTGAATATGTATGATGATGCAATGGCACTCTCGGTAATGATATGAAATGTATGAATATGAATATACAATGGCCCTCTTAGCAATGATATGAAATGTATGACTATGAATATTTATTGGCCCTCTCGGCATGATATGAATATGCAATGGCCCTTTTAGCAATGATAAAAAAATGTATGAATATGCAATGGCCCTCTCAGCAATGATACAATGGCACTCTCAGCAATGATATGAATGTGTATGCAATGTGAATATGTAATGTCCCTCTCAGTGGTTGTGCATCAGCCTCCTCTGATTTTGATGCGACTTATGGATATCTATTTTTCCATTAGCCTTGATGTAATGGCGATATCATGTCACTTTCAGCGGTTACATACTAGCCTCCTCTAATTTTGATGTGATTTATAGATATCTTTTTTTGACGTCAACCTTGAGATAATGAAGATATCATGGCTATTTCGGCGGTATGAGTGCAATGACCCTCTTGGTGGAATGAATGTAATGATCTGTATATACCTACACTTAGAACATACAATTAGTAGACACATTGTCACTTTAGTTAGTGACTTTAGTCAAAACTAAAGACAGAACTTTAGAAAAATCTATCAAATAATGAATATCATCCCTTTGGGGGGATCGTTGTGGATGTGTTGGTTCATCGGAAGAATAATGTTTGGTGGAATTTTTCAGGTCTTCCTCAAAAATTTTGCCCCAGTTATCTTCTTCAAGGCAAGTCCCATGTTGTTGATGGGGAAACTATTGACATCTTGTGTAATTTTGAGGTTTTCTCAAAGTTTAGCACTCAGGTCAAAATATTTTATCATGATCTCCAAGCTTGGTTTGCTGGAGAAAAGCATCTTATTGTGAATTTTTGAGAAGATCTCAAAAATTCGACCCCACTTCTTATGAAAAACAGAAACAGAAATCTTATAGGGAACATGATCAGCCATTAGAACGCCTACGTATCCTATTGATCTAGGAATCAGGTCAGACGTAGTTCTAAATTTCTGGTGTAAAAATGTGAAATGAAACTATTAGTAGCAAATGTAATATAAACATGAATCCCAAAAAGGCTATTAACAATATTTATTCATTGGTAATGTTTTTAGGATGGACTACCCAAATAAAAGAAAGGCAACTTGGTTGGGGAATAACAAGTTACTTTGACAAATATCAAAGGTGGGTTTCTGCTCATTTTCAAAAATTAGGGAAGACAATTAAATCTCGACTTCAATTGGTACCAACTGTTAGTATTTGCATAGGAATTCTTCTCATTTGCTTCTCTTTTAGCTAAGAATGCTTCAAGATAATTCCAATAGCTTCGAGTGGTACCTCAAACACACCCAAGTATCGAAAAGATTTGTTTGTGTTGCTTCAAACAGAGGTTTTGAGCAACACCTACCCTCATGCTTCAAGTGCCCTTACGAAAAAGAATGCCCTATTCCACATTTATTTGAAGTATTTGATTTGAGGACTTTTGCAAGCTTCTCTCACACTCAGAAGGATGTTCAAATCATGCGATTGAGATGTCGTATGCTTGGCCTTCATGTAAGTCTCCACTAATGTGAGAATGCTTGGAATGAGATCATATAGGGATTGTTATAGGATTTTAATGTCAGCTTAGGGATGGGTAGGATATTCATTTGGGGTAAGAGTGATTTCATCCCTCCTTGTACGTTGCACTGATTTTGTATTTTTAACGTTTGTATACCTTTGGCGCTCGATTTTCTTTATTGTCCCTTTTCTTTCATATTTTGTTCCGACTTCCATTGGATCTTTATTTGCTTGAGCCTTTTCTCCTTTCATTTGAGGAGTTTTTCTTTTGAAGTTTCTCTCATTTTGTTGGATTATTTTCTTCCATGCTTTTATTGAGATTTCTCCTGCTTTGTGGGAGTTTTTGACTCTTCTTTCACAAAACCTTTGAAGTCATTTTTCTTATATTCTTGACCTCAGGGACTTTGCATCTTTTACCTTTGGTAGCTTCAAACTTGAACTTCATCTATAATTTACAAGGATTGTTGAAGTCTCCCAGTTATCTTGTGGGGACTATTTATTCTTGTGATTGTCACTCATTATTTTGAGTGAATACATTGTGGTGGCTTCTCCATTATCTGTGAGGACACTTGTTGTTGGTTTGTATAAGTGTGGTTCCATGATTGCTTACAAAAACCACCTGTTGTTGGTATTTTCTCCCAGAACATTTAAGGAGAATATGGGATTTCTCAAACATTTGTGGAAACCATATATTTTGGTGAACGTCCTTGACCTTTGGTGAGGAAGACCCTCTTATAGAAAGACAAGAAACAAGTGAAAGTAGAAAATTCACAAAAATGATAGGATGAAAGGGCATAGTCAAAGACTGCCCTGATTTTCCTTCCCTATTGGGTTTGATGTCCTATAGAGTTTCAAAGGAAAATGTCATCTTCCAGGGATCAAAGCCTAGAAAATCAAAATAGGAAACTTATCAGAATCCTTATTAAGTTGAAAGATAAAAATGGGTTAGAGCCAGGCTTTTTGGCAAAGAAGTTCGTCAAATAGGAGGTCCTTGTGATTCTCCTATGAGCTCAGAGAATGATGTTATTTACCATGCATCTAAAGAAAACTTATTTGTCTAGGAAAGGGGTTGAGATTTTAGCTCTCTTCATCTACATAATGCTCCTATAAAAGGGAAAAAAAAGAACAATTTTCATTGGACCCTGCATTTAAACAAAAATTCTTAGTTTGAGAGACTGATTGTATTGGCTTTGACTTATTGTCCTGTTACTTCTTGCAGTGCTTGTCTTGAAAACTGTTTTGTCCTTGAAGCATAACCTTGGTGGAATTTTTGAGGATCTTCCTCAAAAATTCTTCCATAGTTTAGAACATAAATGAACCCTTGAACATTGTTGCTTTGTATGAAACATTTGAGATCTTCTCATAATTCTTCCTCTATCCAATATTCAATAGGCTCTTGTATTCAACTTTGTAGAAAATGGCGTTTGTTGTGAAATTTTTGAGATCTTCTCAAAAATTCCAACCCAGTTTCCATTTGTGAAGAGAAATGGAAATCTTACGGGGAATATTACCAAAGCATACATAGACGTATCTCATTTTTGAGAATTCAAGTCAAACGTCTTTCAGGATTCCTAAAAGTGTGATTATAAGGAAATCTAAACATAACATACGATTACAGAGAAATGAAAATAATGAAGTTCGATTACATGGAAAGAAAACAATAAAGTGCGATTTTACAAGGAAAGAAAGAAATAATCATAAGCTTAAAAGATGCCAAAAGTGCTACTTCAAGGAAGAATCATTCTTCTTTGAAAACAATTATACTAAAGGCCTACTCCCATGGCTAGGTTGTGGGTTACTGTTCAAACTTGGTGGAGATTCTACAAGAGATATCACCTTGTTGTCAATTAGGTCTTGCACTTTGTTTTTGAGGGAAACACATCTCTCGGTATCATGCCCAACTACTCCCGAATGGTAGGAACATCGTTTGTTCGGATCATACCACTTGGATGAAGTATTCATAGACTTTGCTTTTATAAGATACATGATTCCTACTACTTTCATCTTTTAATAAATTTGAGCCAATGGTTATGCTAGTGGCATGAAAACTTTGGGAGGCTTTCTTTCAATGCTGAGATGAGGCGTATTATTGTGAGGAATTTGTGGTGATCCCAGAGAATGATAAGATGGATATGGGGATATGGGCTATAGATAGGGCACATCATTTAGGGAGACTGAGGTTGACCATACTAAACACTGGGCTAGTACTGGGATGATGGTTGATGATATGATATACCTCCTCATGTCATTGATCCCATGATCTCTTTTACTTTTCCCTTTTTATTCTCGATAGAGACAACTTGAAATGCGTTTTTAGGGGATTGTAATGTTGTCAGACTTGTTATTTTTCCATTCCTGAGGCCATTTTCGATTCTTTCCCCCACTTTGATAACTTTATTAAAGGTTTCTGCGCATATTCCAATCAATCTTTCATAGTAGTCTGAGTCTTTTTCTTGAATGAAGTGAGTTATCATCTCTTGTTCATCCATGGGCGGGCACACCTTATATATTTTTTTCCTCTACCGTATAGCATATTATCAAAAGAGTTCAAAGGCATTCTACTTGAGCTTTCTGATCAAGATTCTATCATGTGAGATCTCAGTACAAAATTTGTATTGGTCCATAAAAGCTTTTGTCAAATCATCCTAGGCACGCCACTTGGTCACATCTTCCTTAGAATGCCACACTAAAGCTTTGCCACTCAAGCTTTGACTGAACAAGTTAATTCTTACCCTTTTGTTCTCTTCTACACTAATCAACTTTCCACAATAAACTTTCAAATAAGAGTAAGGGTTCCCTGATACATTGAATTACTTGAACTTTGGAATCTTGTATCTTGGTGACAACTCTTATTTGGAAATCTTACACCGCTCTTCATATTTCATACTCTGGCTGTTATTAAACCCATGATGATCTTTCACCACATCTTCTAATCTTTTGAGGTTCTTGTCCACCACCTCATTATCAGTAGTCTTGGCATCTCTTTTAGTCTTACCATAAGGATCAATATCTAAACAACCTAGTCGTTGAATTCGTGCATCAACATAAGTATGTACAAGTAGAACATGGGGTGTCATTGATACATTTTGACCATTTTGGGAGGCAAATTCCTTCACCATAGGAGCATGACTAAGCGGAGTGTCTTGAATTTGTAGAGGAGTGGTGAAATAATTTTATTTATCAACTTCATTTGAAAGTAGCATGGGCCCGTCTTGATGGACATCAAGAACTGTGTTCATACTTTGTGAGAGCTGAGAAGATGTATTGTTTTGCATTATAATGGACCTTAGTTCAACCACATTCTTTTCAAGACGGGTGATGGGTTCCAAGTATGGTTCTGATTTTATTGAAGCGGTAGACTCAATGAAGTGATGGTGTTGATCGAACTAGCTTCCGTGTTGAAATGATTTCTTGAAATTTCTTTGCCTCGATCATTGGTTACCAACACAAATCAGCATCTCTATGAAAGAAGAATAACTCAAAAGGTAAAATGTTAGTTTGCTGATCAGAATAATAAACCCAAGATAATATAAAGCAAACAATACTTGTTTTGCTTTAAACAATAGATTCGTCCAAAATTCAAACAACGAGGCACCTAAAAAAGATGATTAAATGGAAACGACTTTGACCATTTGACGGGTTTTGGGACTTTTGTTATAAGTAGCAAAATAACCCATGGAATCTAAGAAAGGCATGCAGACTCGAAGGTTTAACACAAACTGACTTTTTGATTTGTATTAATTGAAAAAATCATTTGAAAATGATGGGCATTTGGTTAACTAATCATGATTGGACACTTGGAATCTTTTTTTTTTTTTTGAAAAATATCTTTGAAATCTATTGATCGAACATTTGGTTGATTGACCATGCTTGGATGTTTGAAAACACTAACTTGTCAAAGAGAATTGGACGATGACCTCTCTTTTTGAAATGTCATGAAGTAATAAGTGATTGGATTTAAGCAATTTTTAGGATGAACTTTTGAAAAGTGCTTTAGGATGACTCTCATTTTGAGTTTATTTGGCCAATGATGTTTCAAAACTTCGGACAAGTCATGCTTAAAGCAAACATGACTATTAAAAATACAATCACACAAACATGGACGAAGAAACTACACAGTATGTGAATAACATATAACGCATCCTAGCATACATGTGACCTTTTTAGCAAAAGGTCGGCCATTGAAGGATGCGTATATCATTTTTGAAATGTTGCATTGCTCCAAAAACATATTTATACAAATTTATGAATAAATCAAATAGGGATACAAGGTGAGGGAAGAGAATGTACAAATAAATATCAGTCCCACGCAGGGGTATATTCCTAAACTAGTTCGCCATGAAAAGTTCTTCAATCTCGGATTCCTTGGACTTCTTGGAACTCCGAACACCTTTCAAATAAAGATTTTCAAGACAATAAACTAGCTAACAATAACAATGGTTTGTACACATTGGCATCATATCCTTAAATTAAACATATAAGAGTATGATTATCTTTTCAGACCGGGGGCCCTTTTCAACGCATGGTGATCTTATTAATGGGCCCGATATACCTTGGGTATCGAGTCACTTAGTTCAGCATGCCTAGTACAAGTGTTTTGGTTTAGTTCTATCCTAGTTGTACTAGAGTGGGCTTTGAAAGCGAGACTGGGAACCTGTAATGACCTTCCCGGTCATTTTCTTTGTTTTCGTGTATTCTCGGTGTTTAGAGCTTTTCTATAACTGCCCCAAGTTATTTATGACTTGCTGGGACTGACAGTTTGATTTCCAGGCAGTTCGTTTGAGAATATTATTTAGACCGAGCACATTGTAAAATATTTAATTAAATTAGATTTTGGTAAAGGGATATAGTTAATTACCTTTCGAAAATGTTTTTAAAACTTATAAAATTCTTTAGTTATGATATATTTATACTACTTTATAATATTTTTATAATTTATTAATATTTTAAGCGGAGATAGTAAATCTAAATATGTTAAAATAATATTTTTATTTTATAGAGGTTTTATTCAAAATAATTTTCTATTATTTATGGTATACTCAAAAAGTTGTATTTATTTTACCATGAACCTACGCAATATCCGAGTACATAAATAAAGAGGATAAGAAAGGATTGGGATATTGACACCAATTCACCTACATGGGAATGGTAGACATTGGCAACAACATAGGTGATTAAAGGTGGCACTATTATTACTATTTTCATTATTATATTAAGTGGGTTTTGGAGAAATTATTAATAAATATCTATAGATGCTAAGTGTTAAAATTGTTTTCTTATCACTATGGTTCCACCTCCTCTATATGTGTTTATATGTATATATGTGGATCTATTTTCACTAAGTGCAAAAATACACCCATTTCTAGTTAAGTTCCACTATCTCTCCCTTAATTTCTAGATTCTGGTATCGTGTGGAGAAAGATAAAATATATTTTTATTATATATTCGATACTCGAAGGTAAAATTATCTACATCAAGTTATTCAAACTCGGGTTCTAGTGGGGAAGTGTTTGTGGACATGTGATTGTCGTTATTTCGGTGAGTTTCATCGTTTTATGTTCTATTTTTGGATTCTGTTGATGGATTTTCTATTGGTGCGGACTTAGAACTAAGTTTGAGTTTGGTTATAATGATGTCTCTTGTGACTATTGATCACTGAGTTATTTGGGACGCTGTGATGGTTTTGATTTTGCGATTCTGCAAGCGGATCCCACGAGGACTATTCGGCCATTTTTTGAACTAATGCAATATGGGTATCAATAGTCATGTTTTGACATGTAGTTTATTATTTTTGTAGCTTGACAACAGTCAGAGGCCTCTCGGAAGGGGAAGACTTCTGTATAACTGGTTCTTTTGGCAGGCTTGCAGCGGCAACCAGGTAGGCTAGGTTTACCTTTCTTTACACTTAGATTGGGCTTGTGTGTAATATATGTATGCTATTGTGCTGGTGTTGTGGGCTGGTATTATAAACTTGGTGGTGATGGTTTGCAGTGATTTAGGCCTTCTAGGCCGGATAGGGCTACTCGGATACATTCCAAGCCCGTTATCCTCGTGGTACGCCACAGATGACCTATTTGGGGTCGGATAGTGTTGTTGTTGTTGATTGCTGGTTGGGGAATGTTATTGCTGGACCTTAGTCCAGGCTTAGTCAGACTTAGCCCAGACTTAGACAGGTATAACTAGACTTGGTTTTCGGGACCCATTAGTGGGCCCCGTTACCCTTTTTGTCGACTTGTCAGAACTTTGACATCTTTGGGCGTAGTTAAGCCTTATATGACCTGTTAGGGTTGTGAAGGGATTAAGTCACCTCGATTATAACCGTTTGTCCTGTTTAGCCTTGTTAGTCTCTAATAGCACTGTATTAGACTGGGGTCGGCTGGTTTGACTTAGAATGCGGACCCTCTTTGCCATGACTTATAATGTTTACCCAGACCTATATATAAATATATTTTTTTATAGTAGATACTTGACCTGGAAGGACCCCGAAATTGACACGTAGTTGGTTGTGGGTTAACTCTTGTACTTATATACTGGTACTGACTCGGGACTAGGGCGTTCCTCGTTTATCTGATATAATATGATATTTGGTTCTAATCTAGTTATTGGTTATGCTAAGTTTCGATTTGAGTCCGATTACTGATTATGGGTATTGACTATTGGGTGTTTCGGTTTGAGTGTCCCTGAATTGATGTACACTATGAGTTCTGGTACTGGGTACCGAGGTTATAGTACTATTGCTCTTTGAGTTCCGATTCGAGTCCGGCAGATATGATATATATGTGGGCTATTGTTATTGCCCACTGTGTACGATTCGATTTCGGCGTCTGGCCTCTTGTTATTACCCATTGGTTCCGGTTCAAGCCCGGTGCACCCTTGTTGGTTATTGCGGTTACTGGATACTGATACAACTTCAAGATACTGGTGACTATGCATTGACTATTCTTGTGTGTCCCGTCGGTTTATAGGGGACAGACTGGGTTATTGTTTTCTTTCGTGTGCCTATCGGGTTTATGGGGACCCAGATAGGTTATGTTTGACTTGTGTGTTTACTTACACATTTATTTACTAATTATTTGGTATCACATTTATTTATCTCCTGAGCATATCTATATGCCACGGGATTTACTTATGTATTTATTACTTATACTCCGGACCTAGCATGCACCCTCACATTTTAGCTTACTTATATTATATTGAGCTCAGTCGGACGATGATGCCTACTGAGTACCCGTTGCCTTGGTACTCATACTGCACTTCTGCATCTTTTTCCCCGATGCATATCTGGGCACAAGCCGACGGTTTTGACGTGACTCTCTTATCAGGACTGACTTCATAGTAGGGTGAGCTTACTGACATTCAAGGCAGATCCTACTCCATCTTCTACTGTATAGTCATTTTCTCTCGAGACTGTTGTACTTGTCATATATATTTGGTTTCTATCTTGTGTTTTGGGTATGTCTAGTAGTGGCTCTTGTACCCACCTCACTAGGTCTTGGGAGAGGCTCTTGACTTTATATACTGTCCTCTTCCTTATCAGTCTTGGCATGTATATATATTCTGATTCTATTTTTATAATTATAGAATGTTTATAAGTATGGTTACTTCCACTTCATCTCTACTTTCTGAGATTCCGCCCGTTAGATCGTCGCTTGTCGCTCTGGGCTAGGGTTTTGCTTGCCTATTTGTGGGTTACGGTAGGCGCCATCATGACTTAAATATTGGGTCGTGGCAGAACCCTAGTGGGAAATCACAGACTGAGGCGATAACAAGTGTCGGACGACCCAGCTAATTGTTTTATCGTCTAGAGAAATTTGGTTTTGAGTGAAGGAAACGACGGCAAAAAATGCGTAATCGTTGGTCCCTAATGCGATCTATTTTTTACCATTTGGCGGAATTGGTATGCCATGAATGAAACAGTTATAATTTGCAAAAATTAAATAAGTAAACAAATAAATAATTATTACAAGCCCAAATAGTTAGTCAAATAGAAGTTAGTTTCAAAACATGTGGTTAGAACCTAGTTGAATCCCCAACAGATTTACCATTTCTGTTTTGCGGAGAAATTGGTTTGACTTTAATCAAATTAGGAAACTTATGGAAATTCCCAAATTCAATCAAAAACAGAGTCTCCACTTAATTTATTTAAGAGAATCAATAAAATCTTTTAAAAAAACCTTAAAGACTTAAAATAGAAAAAATCTTTAAAAAATTAAGAAATCCGGATAAGTGGTTCATATTAATACTCTTGGAAGGTTGTTAAGGCACCAAGACTATCCGCTAACATGCGGTTGTTTGATCTGGTCAAACCTAACTCTTTTGTGACTAAGTTAAAGAAAAAGGTTGGTTTCATTATAAAGTATAAAAGATGATTAATATTTTAAAGGAACTACGAAAATGATATTCATTTCTTCATAGAAGAGCAACAATGAAAAAAAGTCCATTTTAACTATTTAAGAAGTGATATCCTTGAGTGAAGACTTCAAAACAGTGAGCTAATTTTAAAATTTAACCAACTTAAAGAAATAATTGTTTGAAATTACAGAATGGCAATTCTAAAGGGGAAAACAACTAAGCTAATAAAAATAATTGAAGATAAAATAAGTACGAATTATATATATAAATGAAAAATAAGCAAGAGAGGTTGGACTTTGAGCATTTTTCAGTTCTTTTTCATGTCGTCCGCTGCTATTTTTTATGGGATTAAGCCCATTTTTTACGCATTCTTCAACTTATGACATCTCCCAATTCATTCCAAATGACAAGGTTTGACTCAAGGCTATTGGGCCTCCTTGGTCCAGTGAGGATATGCAGAGGGTAGCGTTCATTTTGGACTCCAATGAAGATTGTTCATGCATAAAAGGATAAGATAAGGATTAATTTTTGAACTAAATATAACTCCACACATTCAAACTTAAACAATAATTTAGAAGTGCACCATATTTATCCGAATATGGATGTTCACAGAATGATTTCAAAGCCACCAGTTAACACACTAAAGGAGACACATCCTATATGAAAATCAATGGTAATTTTGACAACTGGATCACTTAGTTAAAATTTATAAAGAACGACTCTTAACGATTTTACCAAAAGAATTAAGACTAAACGAGGAACAGTGAAATGCTTTTTAAAAATTGGTAAAGTAAGAGAAACAATTAAATTCAAAGAAGGTATAGGGGATAGAAATGACCAAAAAAAAGCACATAACAAATCATATAAGAAATCCCCTAAACATGCTTTCAAAATTTCCATAAAGCTAAAATTAAAGTTAAACAAGGTGAAACAAGAAAAAACATCAAAGTCTCACGACAAGAGAGGAACAAGAATTCCAACGTAGGAGAAGGTGAAAACTTTTTAGCATGCAACAAGTATTCAAACTATTGGCAAGAGTAACATTTGAACCATGTAACAAACACTTTGATTTCAAGACAATCATACATCTATTGGTATTGATGTAAGATGCTCATTGATATTTTACTAAGACGATGGAAGCCTCGAAGTTTCCAAGAGGTTGCAAAAAATTTATCAAGTTAAAAGCCGAGAAGATTTTTAAAGAAGGGGGAGAGGACATATACATGACTTGTGTTAAGAACTTTCAACAGGGATGGTTTAAAAGATCAAAACTAAGTAGAGGAATTGTAAAGACATATTATTCTCATCCTCTTCCTCTTCTTGACAAACTCAAAATGAGTTTTTTAAGGGTCAAAAAGGTCCTTAAGGATTCATCGGACTAATGGCCTTGTTATGGATAAATTTCAATCATTACCTTTGATATTGAGAGCCAAGGAAGATTAAGAGACAGTGCCGAATTTACAACATCATGATCTAAACAGTGAACCACAACAAGCAACATATTCAAGACAAAACAATGACTAAAATTGAAACAAGATATCTTGCGTCAAACAATAAATCTAAAATTACCACAAGCAATTTTCAAGCTAAAACAATAGAATAAAACTGATACAAAAGGACATTAGGCTGAAAGTAGTAGACTAACAGATGGGATAAAGTAAGAAAATATTTGATTGAACGAAAAATGAAGAAAATAGTGATCAAATAACAAAACGTTCATACTAAAAAAATGAATCAAAAGCTAACGAACAACAACGGGATGAAATAAGGAATTTAAAGAACTAAAGCGAGAAATATGAAGCTTAAAAAACTAGGGTAAGGTTAATCAATATGATAACCACCATTTCATTACACAAAAATCCTATGGCCTTCAAAGCCTTCCGCATGACAAAAAATGACTAATCAACAACTAAAAATTAAAAGAGAGAAGGGTGTTTACCTTTTTTGGGACAGCTAACCGAAACTCGAGCTGTCGTCGGAATCCTCTAGCCACCACCGGAACACCATTGTTAATAGGAAACCTCAAGCTTAAAGATGAGACTCCCAGGAGCTCCAAAAAATTTAAAATAGAGGGGAAATCCTCTTTCGATTCGGAAATCACCAAGTTTTGCTTAGAGTGATTTTTTATCGGCTCCAAGGCTTTTACTCAGAATTTTTTCATCCTCCAAGACTTTAAATTATTAGCTTCAGTAGTAGGGTATTTATAGAAAGGGATTAGGATGGGATTTTTGGAATTAACCGATGTGGGAGGGGGGCTTCGAGGATAATTTCAGAATTTTTCAGAGGATAAGGGTGAGCTGGAATCGGAATAAAATTTTACCACCTCATTCATGAATTGTGGAATCCAATCCACTTGGCATTCTAGAAACTTTGGGTATAGCCTTTCGCGTGTAAATCACATGAGCTCGTATCTATCAAGGGAAAGGGAAGAAATTAGGGACTGGGCTATTTTTTTGAGGAGATTTCTAGTTGTTTGGCTGAGCTGGTGTACGCAGTTGTTTTTTACTATTGTTGTTGAAGTTGTATGTTTTTGTCATTTTTATGTTGGAGTCATTGTTTGGTGTTTGAATGAGAAAATGGAAAGGGGTTATAAGGTTGGACTGGAGCGGGTTATCTAGTGTTGGGCTGATTTAATCAAGTAATAGGGTAAGAATAGGCTATTTAACAAATAACCAAATTAATTTAGGAATTATCCCAATCCACTAAAGACATAGCCAAATTGAGAGCCAGTGGGTCAATTGACTTTAATTAAGGCCTATTCGTAGTAGATTGACTAAATTGAGTCAAAACTGAAATGAACTACGGTCCAACTGAATCTCAAACTTCTTAATTTAATCAAAATCAAATAAATATTTCCCCGAATGATTTATTTTAAAGGTGAAATAGATTTAGACCAAGATTTTCCAAGTCTGAACAAAAGAAGAGTATTGATTTAGAGCCGGTTTTTGAAAAATCATTTATTTGAATAACAAATATATACGGTCCCATACACTTAAATAGGGAATATATAATTAGTACTCAAAATGACAAAATTTAACCTAAAAATTATTTCAAAAAATCCTTCATCCGGGTGAAACAAATACTTCGAATTCATTTAAAATAAAAGCAGCTCAAGGATTAAATTAAAAAGTGGAGGGAAAAAATTAGGTGTCAACATCAGGCTTAAGAAGATTGCATTCCAAGTGAGTCTGCTTTAACGGTTTGGTTGATGGTTTGCCAGCATAGTGACAGTTCATCGCATAAACCATCAACCCTTAACCAGGATGACTTATTTATTGATCCTTTGTGATGGTGTGGTTGACAGACTCTCATTGCATTGATGGTTCATCAAGTGGGCCATCATACTTTAACCAGAATGATCGATCTTTTTATGCTTTGTGGCGGCTCAGGTTGATGGATTGTCAGTTTAGTAAAGGTTCATCAGATGAGCCATCAACCTTAAACAATTTCCAACTTTGTTCTTCTTCTCATGCGTTAGCTTTACCTGCACACTTAGCACACACATTAACCATGCTTCTAATGAAAACTTTACACAATAATATTTTACAACAACAAAATGTGGGTTGCCTCCCACTAGCGCCTAATTTAACATCGTGGCATGACTCGGGTATCTTGACTACTCAGATTTCGTCAAGATACACCAGTGTTACTAAATTTACCTCTTCCTGTAGATCAACATATTGTTTGACACATTGACCATTTAGTTTGACGACTTCCCATCTTTGTTTTCTAGTTCCTCCACTCTGGATGGAAACACTTAGGTCACTTTGAAAGGTTCGGACCACTTGGATTTCAACTTTCCCAGAAAAAGCTTAAACATTGAGTTGAACAATAATACTGAGTCACCCACTTGGAAATCTCTCTTTTCAATCCTCTTGTTGTGGTACAACTTTATTTTATCCTTATACAGAGCTGCCCTCTCATAAACACAAAATCGAAACTAGTCCATTTCGTTCAATTGATCCAATCTCAGCTCAGCAGTTTTATTCCAACTCAAATTAAGCTTCTTGAGTGCCCACAAGGATCTGTGCTCAAGCTCTACCAACAAATGATAATCTTTATCGAATACTAGACGGTAAGGAGACATATCCATTAGTGTCTTGAAAGCAATTCGATAAGCCCATAGAGCATCATCAAGTTGTCAAGACCAATTTCTTTGATTAGCTTTCACAGATTTTGCCAATATCATTTTGATCTCTCGATTCGATACCTTCACTTGTCTACTGGTTTGTGGATGATTTGGGGTGGCCACTTTGTGTTGTTTCACTTTATATTTTGCCAGAGCTGCACAAAACTCCTTGTTGCAGAAGTGGGATCCTCCATCACTGATAATTGTGCGAGGAGTACCAAACCAAGAGAAAATATTCTTTTTCAATAACATCACCATACTCTTTCCTACATTATCTACTAAGGCTACATCTTCCACCCATTTGTACACATAGCCCACTACCACCAGGATATACTTATAACCATAAGAACTCACAAATGGGCCCATAAAATTTATGCCCCACACATCAAATAATTTCACTTTTCGAAATCTTAGACATTGGCATTTTGTGATGTCATAAGGTCGAGCCCTGCCGCTGGCACTGATCACAAGTTCTGGCAAAGTTGTGGGCATCTTTATGAATAGTGGGCTAGTAATACCCATTTTGCAATATCTTTCTAGCCATGCGATCACCTGCATGATACCCCCCACTGGGGACGTGTGACAAGCCTACAAAAAACTTAGCATTTCCACCTTTGGCACACATCTCTGAATGATATTGTCAGCACACAATCTAAATAGATAGAGTTCATTGCAGAAGTAATTTCTCATATCATTTAGAAATTTCTTTCTTTAATGGAAGCTCAAGTCTTCTCGGATCATGTCACTGACCAAGTAGTTACAAAAATCTGCGTACTAGGTTACAAAGTCAAGAGAAGCAACAAGTACATGTTCATCAAGAAATGAATCATCATTCTCTAACTCATCTGGCCTCTTTTCCTCATTCTCTAGTCGAGACAAATGATCTGCTGCCTGATTTAAACACCCTTTTTCGGTCTTTGACTTCAAAATCCAATTCCTATAGTAGCAACACCCATCTAATCATTCAAGGCTTAGCATCTTTCTTGGACATCAGATACCTCAAAGAAGCATGATCAGTATACACTACAACCTTAGTGCCCACCAAGTATGGGAAAAATATCTCAAAGGCGTATACAATAGCTAGTAGCTCCTGTTCAATAACAATATAATTATTTTGTGCTCCATTCAATGCCTTGCTTGCATAATAAATGGGGTGAAAAAATGTCTCTTATTTATACCCAAGAACAACTCCAAATGCAACCCCACTCGCATCACACATAACTTTAAACTGTTTTGACCAATCCAGAGCGATAATAATAGGAGCAACTACTAATTTTTATTTAAGGCATTAGAATGCCTTTATGCACTCACCATCAAATATGAACTTGACTTCCTTCTCCAATAGTTTGCACAATGGATAGGAAATCTTGGAGAAGTCTTTAATAAACCTCCAATAGAAACCCGCATAACTGAGGAAACTTCTAACTCCTTTCACCGAGATTGGTGGAGGTAGCTTTTTAATCACCACTATCTTGGCTCGATAAACCTCACTTCCAACACAATTCCCTCTTTACCCATAAAGTGGTATTTCTCCCAGTTAAGCACTAGAATAAACTCTTCACAACGTTGCAAGGCATTGCTCAAGTTTTCCAAGTAGACTTTGAAATATTCTCCTACCACTGAGAAATTATCCATGAACACCTCTAAAGTGTCCTCCACCATGTCT
Source organism: Capsicum rhomboideum (assembly GCA_031232105.1). Classification (NCBI taxonomy): domain Eukaryota; kingdom Viridiplantae; phylum Streptophyta; class Magnoliopsida; order Solanales; family Solanaceae; genus Capsicum; species Capsicum rhomboideum. Next base: position 108,303,091 of record CP124714.1, on the reverse strand, counting down.
GAGAAATTCAACATCATACATATTTGAAAAGTTGCAGGAGCATTACATAGCAAAAGAGCATTTATTTTAAGGCGAACGGCCCATAAAGGCATGTAAATGTAGTCTTTTCTTGGTCCTAGAGTGCAATGGATATTTTATTACTCCCTGAGTAACCATCTAAAAAATAGTATCAACCCCTTCCTGCCAACCGATCGAGTATATGATCAATAAAGGGCATTGGAAAGTGGTCCTAAGGAGTCCAAGAGTTTAGCTTTCTGTAATCCATGCACAGCCTCCAGAGTGATGGGCCTAAGTGGGATCAATACAGTCTTCTTATTTGCCACAATAGTCATACCTCCCTTCTTCGGGACCCACTGCACTGGACTTACCCACTTGTTGCCCTATATTATGTAAACAACTCCTACATCAAACTACTTAATTATCTATTTTTACCACCTCTTGAATTGGTGGGTTAAGCTTGAGCTGATGTTTAATAATGGGAACACAATCTTCTTCTAACTGAATTTTCTGTGTAAAAATTCTCGGTGGAATTCTAATGATGTCTGTAATCGTCCACTCGATAGCCCTTTTGTACTTCTGTAGTACAGAAACAAGTGCTTCCAGTTGCCATTTTACCAAGTCTGCAAAAATAATCATTGGTAAAATGCTTTTCTCACCCAGAAACACATATCTAAGATGACCTTACAATTATTTAAGCTCTAACATTGGTGGATTTTCTATAGATGGTTTTGCTGAAGGAGTTGGCTTATTTTTCAAGTCCAGGTCCAACTTCTTTGGGGCATAACAATACAACCCCATTCCAGCCAACGCACTGACTGTCTCATCATAATCTTCGATGTCCTCTCCATTAAAGTTCATCATCACTGCAGCTAAGGTTTCAACAGTAAACCTTTCTTCAATAGGCACCTCAATATCAATCTCATCAATAACATTAATAACCAAGATAACACTCACGTACCTCAGTTGCTTCATTGGTTGGCATATGTTGAACTTTACCTCTTCATCGTTCAACCAAAATTTTAGCTCATTGTATTCCATGTCCACAAACACTCTTCCAGTAGCTAAGAAAGGTCTACCCTAGATTATGGGTACCTCAAAATCCACCTCACAATCTAAAATTATAAAGTCAGCTGGAAAAATAAAGATATTCACTTTCTCAAGCACATCATATAATATTCCCACTAGCCATTTGACTGAACGGTCAACCATCAATAACTGCATAGACGTCGGCTTAGGGGCTCTCAAACCCAACTGCTGATAGATGGCTAGAGAAATCTAGTTGATGCTAGCATGGAGATCACATAATGGCTTAGCGAAGCTGATTCTACCAATTGTACAAGGAATGATAAATGCTCCTAGATATGATTTCTTCTGGACTAACTATCGCGAGGCAATCGTGTTGCAATGGTGGAAATTATCAGTTGGTTTAAAAATCACTGTCCTTTTTTTTGTGACTAGTCCTTTATGAACTGAGTGTATCCCAACATTTGCTCAAGGGCCTCAACCAATGGGATATTCACTGACAACTATTTTAACATGGAAAGGAACTAACAAAAGTTACCATCCTCCATTTTCGTCTTAACTCTGTGTATAAATATAGGTAAAGGTCTAAGAATTTGAAAGGGAGGTTTTGCAACCTCTTTACCCTTTTTTTTGTTCATATCACCATTCTCTTTCACCTTAGTAGACACTTTCGCATCCATTTTTTCATCATTAACACCGTTCGGCTTTCCAGCCTCAATTGGAATCTCATCAACACCAACGTCATCATCCACTATTTTATAATCATTGGCAAAATCTTCCATTTATGTTTGAATCATCGGATGTGGTTTAGGTAGAACTTTGCCACTTCTCATAGTGATGGCTAAGCAACTCTAATCATTCCTCAGATTTTATACTGTATCCCTTGGCAAAGTAGCACTCCTTCGTTAATTAAAGGCTACAGATAACTGACCCATCTGGTACTCCAATTGCTTGATAGAAGTGGACTGGGAATCGACTAGTTGACTCATTGAAAACAAGTTAGTCTTCATTTATTTAACACCTGCCTCAGTGAATTCCACTCCTTTCAACAACTTAGCCATCATTACTTCCATAGATGGTTTCCTTGAATCATGAGCAGCATTATCACGACTCCCTAGTTGTACATACAACCCACTTCTGTTGTTTTTACTCTTTCGATTCCCTTGCTCATGATCTCTATAACCAGACTTATCATAATAGTTATCTCTTTAATAGTTCTGACCTTGGTTTCCATTGCCATTGGCATGAAAAGCCCTTTAGTTATTCAGCTAGTTTGTTTTTTCTTCAGAATCAGACTCAGCTACTCTTCTTTTTGAGCCAACCACTTTTACCTTTTCAATGAATCTAGCTAAAAAGTGTTTTGTTAGAAAATCCATTTGAGTTTTCATGTGAGCCATATCTTGGTCACGCTCTTCTTCTCTTCGGTGTTGCTTGGCCGACATGCCTACAGTATATGTATTGCTTGCTACCTCAGAATCCCTGGTATGCAAAACTCTACTAGTTTTGGTTAGCCTATCAAGTATCACACCTACATCTGTGAAATTATGCGCCATAAAAACACCTCCAGCTGTGTTATCAACCGTCAACTTAGTATTCGAATTTAAGGACCTGTAAAATATCTCTATTAGATGTGAATCAGTCAACCTATGATTAGGACATTGAGTCAGCTTCTTTTTGAAGCTATGACAAGTCTCATGTAATGCCTCATTCGGGAGCTGCCTGAAGTTGATAATCTCATCGCTTAACTGTAACATCCTTGAAGGTGGAAAGAACATGTCTAGGAATGCTCATTTCAACTGCCTCTAGTTTGTTATAAAATCTAGTGCAAGCTCGGTTAACCATAAAGTCGCCTCACTAGACATAGATAATAGAAACAACATCAATCGAATTGCATTTTGACTAACTATTGGATAATCAAAGGACTTGCATATGTTTATAAATTTAACCAAATGCATATTTGGATCATCACCATGCAACCCTTCGAATAAACCCTCCAGGTTTAGCAATTGAATCATCATGCTGGTGATGTTAAACTTCATCTCAGGAGCTAGTGTTGGTAGAACAACGGCTCCAGTGGCACCAACCCAATCTAGATCAGCGACGTCATTGTCATAAAGAGCAAAGTTCACTATGGGTTGGTGCTGCCTTCTTACTGTTTGTCTCTAATTTTGGTTGGCTAGAGCAACATTGCCAACTCATTGCCCATCAACAGCATCACCCAACTCACCATCACCCAAATCCACATTATCATTATTTGGAACATGAACGGGTGCATCCATACTTTGTTGATTCAATAGGGCAACAACGAGCATAATAAGTTTTTTGCTTGTTGTTGTACATCTATGTTTCTTCTCAAAGTTCTATTCAACTCAGGGTTTTAAGGTAATAGCAGTCCACCCGAGTCTTTATCACTTGGCATGCATAACTAGTAACCTGCAAATACAAAAACAACAAATAAAAGTAAAATTAGGAAATGGGACTAAAAGTCGAATAAATACAACAACTTAATTGACAATCGTATTCCCCTGTAACGACATCAAATGATACGCCCAAATCTACAACTCCCTTAAGGGAGTGTAAGCGGTTGTTGTCAAATATATAACCTAACAAAGGTTGGGGTCGAATTCCATAGGGAATATGGTGAAAACTTAAGTTGTATGCAACTTATGTAACAATTACTCGATGATTTCCATGAAATGGGGGGAGGTGGTATAGGTAAATTTTACCAATAACTTTCAACCTATTTCAAGTAGTCAAATTTAAATTCACAAAGTATAATCAATAGAGAGATGAACTAAGATTATATTCATCTTGGCTTCCTTTTGGTTCAAGTTAATAGTGATCCTAGATCAAGTCAATTAATTCTAAAGCAATCGATTCCAAAAGTTCACCTAAGTGTGTTCCAACCTAAATAGGTGATTATCCCTTTAATTCTCTCAAAATTAAAGTGATGAAAATATAAATTATTTCTTCAAGTAAATAATTTGGTTGGAGCATTCTTCATTAGACGGAGGTTAGAAACTCTGAATTCTCATAGTTAACTTATTTTCCTAATTTTAACCTCTTTATTCAAGTAAGTTGACCTAGGCTTGTTCTAATGTTTGCAACCAATAGAAATCTGTAAATTGAAGAAGTTACAATATAATTACAAGTATAATCCGAATTCACACTAACATTAACCCTAGAATTGATATTCAGTGAAGAATCCCACAACCCTAGTTATGGGGTTTTAGCCACTCATAGGAAAGAAGAAGATGAAAGCAATATATTTTATAATGTAAAAGTTGAATCTTACAAAGAAGAAATTAAAACTTACAATTCTTGGCAATTAACACAAAGTAGCATTTTGTAAAGCAAAATATCCATTTTCCAGAGAAAAATAGATGTTAAAATATTCAAGTGTCAACATATACCAATTCTAAACCCTATACTAGGCATTTATAGGTTTCAGAAATATGGGATTTAAAATTTAAATTCGGTAAGTCGCCTCACTACAGATGACTCGCCTGACGGATCATCGGATGTGTGATGGTACGTCACTTAAGTCATTGCCACACTCCAGTTGGACTTGTATTCTGCTTCACTCTAACGAAAAGGATGACAATTCATTGGGCCCTTGGTGGCTCATCACATCATCTCGTCACCTAGGTGAGAAACCCCAGTTAGTCTATTTGGACCTGACGGCTTGCTTGACGATCCGTCAATCCCTTAGTGGCTCGTCAGATTGAGCTATCATATATATTCCCACTTTAATTAGTTCTAATTTTTTTTGACAGCAACAATGACAGTCTGTCATTCTCTTGGCGGTTTGTCAAGTGAACCGCCACTTAGCATCTTTTGTTACAGATTTCCTCTTTTATGATTCTTGGATTATTTTCCTATAATTAAACATAAAATAAATCAAAACTACTAAAATTTTCTTAAGAACTCACGATTCTATTTAGTTAAAAGCATAAAATGTATCGTTGTTAGACGACATATCAATTATGGCTGCCCAGAATAGGCAAAATATTTATGTCGATTTATGAGTTCATAATGTTGCATTCATTCTAGGTGAGCGGGCTTTATTGAAGGTATCTCCCATGCAAGATGTGATGAGATTTTTAAAGAAATGAAAAGCTTAGTCTGATATTTATTTGGCCTTTTGTGATTTTTGAAATGTGGCATATAGGCTAGCTTTACCTCCATATCTTTCAATTGTTCAGGTAGTATTCCATGTCTCTATGTTGAAACAATACCTTCTAGATGATACTCATAAGATCTGGTGGGACTCAGTTGCATTAGATCATGACTTTTCTAACGAAGAGGAGCCCATTGCTATCCTAGATAGGCAGACTAGGAAGTTGAGGTCTAAGCACATTAATTCTATGAAGGTTCAGTGGAGACATTGCCTGAGTGATGATGCTACATGGGAGGTTAAGTCCAATATACAAGTAGATACCCCCAGAATTTAATCGATTTAGGTACTTTATTTTCTCATTCATTGGAGGATGATCTTGTGTTTTAGTGGTGGATAATGTAACAACCCTTGTAGTGATTTTTAGGTTTTCCAATATTTTGAAAGTTTTGTCCTTCCACGTAGTTGCTATATAACATTTATGAGTTATAAGGATGGTTGGCTTAGTTCCCAAAATGTTTGGGAGTGATTTGAGTAAGTTTGAGATTTTGAGTAACCTTATAAGTGATTAGTTTGACTATGGTCAGTATTTTGTGATTCGAGAGTTGCATGGTGATTTTTTCAGTTCCATTAGATTTGAAATGTCGATTTTGGGTTGGTCCCTTAGTTGGTTTGAGTTCTGAACCCATATATTGAGTTTTGTCCTATTAGATGAGAAACTAGTTAAATATAGCCTAAATGGATCAAGGTGTTAACCCGTTTAAAATGATCTCTTTTGATAAATTTGATAGTTCAATTGAGTCCAAAACGTCAAAATTAGCCTATTAGCATTGTTAGTTTATTTCTATAGGGTCCTAAATGGACGTCGATGGTCCATTCAAAAATATGGATCATTTCCATAGCTGATGAACTGCTATTTTTGGTGCAGCTATCCCTCCTTCTTCGCTTTTGCAGGGGCCTTGTAGCATTCATGAAGAGGGATTATATAGTTCAACGTGATCGTGGTAGTGGGCTCACGACTGCGAAGGGTTAGGGGCTTAAGTCATCGCGAATGTGAGGTGGTGTCCGCATTTGCGAAGGGTCCAGTTCGGGTTGAGTAACAATCGTGACTTAATTGACCATTATCACCAAGAAGGAGTTGGTAACAATCGCTACATAATTGACCGCGATCGCGAAGAAGGAATTGTTATTCTGGAATAATAGTTAAGCTTTTTCTCATAACTTTTGCTCATTTTCCACCATTTTTGGACTTTAGAACCTCGAGAAAGATGATTTGAAAGAGGGATTTTTATCAAAATTTATAGGTAAGCTTCTAAACTTGATCTCAATCATTATTCATTGATTTTATCACAAAGAATCTTCAAAAATGTGGATTTTGAACCTGAATTTTTGGGTTTTACCCGATAAAGCAAAAAAATAGTTTTTTAATGATTTCAACCACAATTTTAACTTTTTTTTCGATAGTTTATCATATTTAGAGACCTTGAAGTATGGAAAACTTGATTCTTAAATAGAATTTTGATTTTAGCCTTTTTCTTTCGAGGTCAATTTTTGAACTATTTTTGGACCCAAAATCTAATATGGATATTGTTAAAGTCGTTTTGACGTGTAGATTATGTTTTTTGATAGATTTGGCCCATTAGAAGTCCGTACGAATGGGAGAGGCTCTGTGTTGAAGGGTCCAGGCTTGAGATTCGACTTTTTGAGGTAGGTTGTGGCTTAACTTTCTTCAGACTGGGTTGGATAGTTAACCATTGATGTAAAGTATGTTGTGGGTTGGGGATTTTATTGTGAGATTTATATTTTGAGATAGTTAGTTTATTGTGTTACCCAGTAGGGGCCTTTATGAGTACTATTATTGACTTGAGAGATTAATATTATTGTGATGTTCATGTGGGGGCTTATGTGAGCATTATATTTGACTTGAAAAATAATTATTATTGTGATACCTAAGGTGGGGTTGATATTGGACTTGTTTGAGCATTATTTTCCATATATATTTATTGTGATGCTCGAGTGGGGGCTTGAAATTATATTATTGTTGTCTTACATGATTTTTCATTACTGTGCCAAGCGATGACTCATTTCATTATTTATTGAAATTTGAGGATATTTGAGCTCATTTGATACCATCATTAAATAGATTTATCATATGATATTATTTTTGTTTTGAGCAAGCATTCTCATTTCATTCGTCCATATACATGGAATTGGTATCATAGAGAAATACTAACTTTGAAAAAAAAATGAATCATTTTATTTACCCTTGACCGAGCAGCAAGGTTGATTGAGATATGAGATTGAGATTGTGAAAGTATATGGGTTTACAAACCTCCATAGATCCTGTCCTGGAAGCTTATGCTCGAAAGGTGTATATGAGGTGCCATGTGATGGCTGCCATGCAATGGCATACATCATTATCATCCCACTGTATTGCATTGCAGTATTTGCACTTCTATTTATATGTTTGTTAGCGTGTATGTAATCTTTTCTTATATATTTGTGTGTAGTTATTCTTATGCAGATATTATACTTGTAGAATTTCTAGGAGATATAATTTGATCCACTATTAGGAGCTTTTCTGTATGAAGGTGGAAGTGTACTCATAGTATTCTTTACTTGTTTAGTTTTCCACTTTGCTCATCGTCCTATGATACCTACTAAGTATGAGTGGACTATACGTACTCCTACTTTCTGTACCTTTTTGGTGTAGATCCTAATTCGAGTACGACCCGCAGAGCATGAGATCTTGTTATGATTGGGGCTGATTTGGAGAATGAGTGAGCTCTTCATTCGGGACTTGATTCTGGACTTAATCTTATCACTCATGTCTTTATTTTACAATTCAGAGACAAAATTATGTATTTTCATACTCTTTATCAGTATTAGTGCTCTTTACTCATGACATTAGATTTCGGGATTGGAGTTGTATTTCATTCAATTTTGGATTTTGTTTATATATATATATGGCTTGACTTCCGTATAAAGTCTCGTATTGGATTTTATTATTTCTTTTCTGCATTCTTTATCTCTTGGTTGTTGGGCTTACCTAACTAAGGTTAGGGTGGGGTACTTGGTATCATAACCTCAACTTTTTGGTCATGATAAATACATGCATTGAAAACCTTCTCCCATTCTTCCTCCACTCCTATGGCCTTAGGTGAAATAGTTATAATGACGCATTCTGTCATTACTGAAAATATCTGCAGTAAAGGCATAAGAATCTTAATTGTCATAGGTGTTAGGATCAATTCCTTAGTGGGGGAGTGTATTAGATATGAATTAAGGTCATACTAAACCCCTAGCACTAAGTTGAGTTAAAAGCATCCCTACCAATTGAGTTTTGGTATGAGCTTTTACTAGGGTCAACTCGAAAAAATCATCCCTCCTAGAATATGAAGAGTCACGTGGCCCAAGCCCTACCAAGTTAAAGGTCTCTCAGTCTTCTTTCCAACTTCACCAATTGTTTTTTAATCAAATTTTGGAGTAAGATGTTATGGGTATTTTACTAAAATATGGCCATGCTTAAAAGTTGAGACCCGCTGTAGTGAGTGTAGGTCCGTTACAGCCGACAACGATAGTGTTTTATGTCTGCTTTACTAGGTTTAAGGTCATAAACTCAAAACTTTGTTCTAGAGACCTAGAGAGGCGATTTTCCCAAGATTAGGATTAAAATTCATTGTTGAGGTAAGATTATTACTCCCTTTTTACATCGATTAATCTGTTCTTCTCCTAGAATCATTTGAATGGGGAGTTGTGAAATTCTTGAGGCTTAGAACCCTAGGTTCATAAAATTATAGGGAAAAGCTATGGGTAGGTGTAATATCACCTAGAATTTCTTCTAGATTATAAACTAACACTTCCTAGCATGAATTAGTTGTTCTAAAACATGAATTTAGGTATTTAGGAACCTTGAGTTCAATAAACATGGGACTTTTAGCATTAAAACTCCATTAATTGTGATAATGTGAGTATAATAGAACTAGTTAATAGTTAATTTACCTTTGGGTAAATGTTATAGACTATGAATAATGGTATAATTAGTTGGTTTGAATTCCTAAAGTGTTTGTTTGATGAGTAATTGGTTAATTACTCTTATAATTGCTTATTTATTAGATGATTGGACATCTAAGGCATGAACAAAGGGAAAAAGTATCAGTGGTATGGCTTGATTGCTCAAAGATCTTTGGTCGAGGTAGGTTATGGCATATGAGTAGTAGACTGTAGTTAGTAATCATATGCATAATATAGATTGACAGAAGAATCATGATTAGGCCTACGAGCACAACATTGGGATGGATAAAACATGGACCTTAAGTGATAGAGATCTAATTGTGTGTTGATACATTATTGTATGAATCCCTTAATGGGTGTTTTGTGTTTATATGACTTACTTGATGAATTACAAGGTGAATATGTTAATATGGGTAACAATGAGGAATTGTGTAAGCTCGAAATCTTTAAAACTTGTCTTTAATATCTCAAAAAGGGTAAATTTATTACTGTGCATATTTTTAATGTGAGATATTCTTGCTAAAAAAAAGTTAAGAGAATTGATCATGATAAGAGGATGCAGTGTCATAACTTAAGAACGTAAAGTCATGTTTGTCTAAGTGTTAGGAAGTAATAGGAGTAAATGTGACTAAGTAAGTGAGAATTATAAATTGAATAAAGTCAAATTGCTGAATAATTAGCTAATGAAATAGTGTCTTGAACCAAGTATTGACTTGAATGTACGGGCTACTAGTTAGTAACTGAAATCACCAATCTTGATATGAAAAAGGAGGGTTGGTTAAGTGAATGAACTTATGTATGTTGAATTAGAGTTTCGACTCGATTTGGTTAAATATGTGATCCTAAATTGAAAACGTGTTGATTGGTCTTCGGACGTACTTGTAATTCATGAATATGGTTAAATAATGCTTGAAAGAATAAGTTGGTTATTGGTTTTAGAACATAACTTATAATTGGTAGTTATTTATTTGATAATACTGGTATGCTTAAGTTGCAAGATGAATAATGATTAAATGAATAAGCTATTTGATTAGCCTTCGGGCATACTTGTGATTGGTGAGTTGGTTGATATTGGTAATATACATAAAATGGTGAACATTGAATTTGATAAAGTATCTAGATAAAGCGTGTGCTTGTATTTTTGGTGTAGTGCATTATATCTTGAGTATCAAGTACTGCACCGGTATATGTTACTTATGTATTGATATTTGGATAGTTGGGTACCATGCTGATACATGTTACTTATCTATTGATATTCAGATGGTCGGGTACTATACCCATATATGTTACTTATCTATTGATATGCAGAGTCTTGGGTTCCGTACCCATGCATGTTACTTATCTGTTAATATTCAGAGGGTCGGTACCATATAAAATGGTACATGGGCGAAGCTGGTCCTTGCAGGTCATGACTATTGGGCAGATAAGTCCCCTTAGTATGTGTGTCCAAATTGAAAAGGATGTTGTGAAGGTTGTGATACATTGTGCTTATCTCAAGACATTTGATGGTTTATTTGAATGCATAAAGTGTTGCAGTGAATCAAGGTGGCATTAGAATACTCTTGTGATATAATTAAGTGATGAATGGTTTGGTGTGTTTTAAACTTGTGATTTTATTTATAATGTCAGTGATGGGGTGAAGGTTGGCCTTATTGAGTGTATTGGGTGGTTATCTGTGGATAGAAATTTATTGGTTGAAATTACTTATTATGTGTTGATTGCTAATTTACTCATATTTGATTTATGTTAAGAATAGTAGAGCTTATCTGTTAGTTGAGATAATTTACATGTTATATGCCTTAATTTGATAGGAGGATAGAAGAATCATGGTTAAGCATGTGGGGGACATTATGGACAATATCAGGTTATGGAGTTGATTTTGGAGTTAGTACTCGTTGTGTCAATATTAAGAAACAGAGGTTGATCTTTTGGTTAGAGTTATGAGGAGTTGTCTTACTAGATAACATTCATAGATTTGGTGAGAAAGTAAGAATTATTAAGCAGAATTTAGATTGTTTGCTCGTAACTTAATAGATCTAACCGAGCAAATAAGATATAATTGGAAGTTACTAGGAAGGTGAAGTACGGGAATGGGAATTGTGAACTTGGTGCTGAACTTCTATATGAAAATATCACGCTTTCCTTGTGTGATTTATATATGATGTTTACGAGATCTAACCCTACTCAACCAATAAAGCCTACTAGTACTTGTGGTGTACTGATACTTCTCTTGCTATAACCCTTTTTTGGGATATAGATATGTTGCAAGTTGATTATGAGTTTCTTGTGTGGCGTGGCGGTCATTCAGCATCAACTTTTGCACCTCTTTTCTATGGGAGTTGTGTTTTTTCTTACAGTTGTTCTCATTGTAGAAGCTCTTATAAGTCTATACTAGGTCTCAGGTAATGTCATAAGCTGGTGATCATATCTATAAATGCTTGTAAAGAATTCCGTTTTATGATTATGTCAACTTACATATTGGGATTGCCTAACTACAATAAGGTTGTCACACCTCAAATTCCATTGAGATGGACAGGCCCCCGGCCCCCTAAAGACTTGAGAGAACCAACTTATAATCTATGCTTACCATGCATATAACTATGATAATGATGAAACTTTGACAAATGTATATAAGCTACAGTGATAAAAAACTAGCATAGATAGGCCCAAACCACATATACATGACTTGACCGTTGGGGCCACAACTGTTATGAGACAAAATATATTTGAACTTAATACATTAGTGCATGAAGCCACTATAAGATAGAAAACTTAGTCTAGGTTGGGACAGGACCCGCCTTACAAAGCAATTGTACAATACCAATATGCATGTATCAAAGACTCGGTAATCCCCCGAATCAACTTGGATCTCAGCAATCATAGCTTAGTGTCATGTGCTCTTACTGAGGAGGTCTACTAGCTGGAATACCTGTACCTATGGTATAAAACACAGTGTCCCTTATGAGGAACGTCAATACGAAAGAGTGTACTGAGTATGTAAGGCATAAAGTGACCATAGGTAAAACAAGAGCTCAAAGAAATCTGATATCAATTGATAGCTATATGGATAAGGATAAAAGACCACCTTTGCTTATATTTGTGGAATCATGTACTTTACATCCTTTACTTTACTTTATTCATCTTTGCTTTATAAATTTGTAAGGATTATGATATAAATGACCAACTGATTAGTGGTAAAAGATGATGACCCATGCTAGGTATTTTAACCCTTGGGATACGATCCTCATAAATACACAAATCGGAATGGACCCATGCTAGGAGTTCCTTCAACCCCTGGGATACCACCCATAAATATATAAATTCAATTTAGAGCATTCTTTTTATCTTTAAGGTTGTTATTTTGGTGGGCGTGACATTATTGAATTTAGAACTTTTGACTAGTAGTAAAGGACATACAAAGTTGCACTTGATGCAGTAACAATGATGTAGGACGAAAAGTAATAGTGATATAACACATATGAGCTTAAATAACACAATGGACTTTGTTTGACTAAAAGAAGAAATAACACAACTTGTTGTTGACAACACTTTTTTCATACTAGTACTTAGAGGAGTAAATATGCAGATCTAATCACAAACACATTTTGAAGTACTTTAACACACTAAGGATTGGAAACAGATCATTGGATAAATTGGAGATGGTACACTGCCACTATATATCTTTTACTAGGAAGAGCAATTAGAAAGCTCATTTTGTAACTCATGTATTAGATTTCATGCCAAAGAACATAGAATTGAATAGACTTACATACCTTGTAGTACAACTCCGATATTACCCCAAATTAACCTCTTGCCCTTCTAATTACTTATATATAATAAAGTAAGTAGTAAAACTAGTATTAGTGTTAATTAACACATTTAGGCCACTTAACCTAATCCAAACAGTAGCCGGGTAGTAAGCCCATTATTAAATAATTCAAGGGTGTTTCTTCAACTCTTTCTCATCAAATTTAATCCACACACCATACAGATTCTTTTAAGCTTCCCCGAAATAACCATACACAAAATTTTGTTTGGTGGTGTATCACTACACCCTCCCTCTATATTTCCATACAAACTACTCACACCTTTCCCCGACATCAACCAGGTTGTCCCCAACATATACGCATAAATAAGTTTCCAAAATAGCCATAGATATCCTTAATCATAGAAATTAAATATTGTACTCATAATCCCTTGAGTTCTTAATAACAACACATTTATAATTATTTACCCAAACTCATACATAAGTAGGACAAAAATGTAATAGTAACCTTACCACAATCTCTGTAACTTATCCTTTTAACTTGGACTCTTCAAGAACTTAAACTTTACTTCACAATTTAGCTTGAAAGAAAAGGAAATACCAAGAACCCTAATAGGAGTTTTAGGGTTGTTGTTGAAAATAAGAGAGAACAAGAAAAAACTCTAGAAATCCTGATTTTTTTGTAAGTTAAAATGAGTCAAATGAGTTGGTTTCAATCCCTTTAAAGGTAGCTCCTCTTTGCCGAATTTCTTGGCCATTTTTGGGCCATAATTTGTCAAGTAGGTGATGCACCTACTTTACTATTTGACATGGGCCTTTGTGGACTTGGACTTATTAGGCCTTGACTGCCTATTCTTCTTCTTTTCTTTTATACTTAGTTTGGGGTAGAATTTCTAAATAGGTTATGGTGTACTTGGCCCAATAAGATGGTCAAAAGTCTTAGTAGGTGATGCACCTACTTGGTTCTTTAGGTTGTTCAATAAGTCATAGTAGGTGATGCACCTACTTGTTACCTACTAGCTTAATTTAAGTAAAGCAAGCAACTCACTTATTTTATTCCATATTCTAAGGCTTAATCCCTTATGTTAACTTAATACTTATATACACTTGGACACTTTAATCCTTGAGGTATAATACCACCTTACTATCTCGCGTTTAAATACTTTTATTGGGGTTAACTTGGCATATACATGCTAAAATGTTTGGGCCATTATAATATCTTTTAAATCCTTTTTAAACCATCATTAATCACTTAAGACACTTGGTCTCTTACCTATAAAATAAGGTTACCTCAAGTTCCATATCAATAGAACAAGTACATGCAAAATACGAGGTGTTACATCATTCCCCCTCCCCCTCCCCCTTAGGAACATTCGTCCTCAAATCTTAGCATAATTAGTCAGCCTAAACAAGTTCAAGACTAAGTTTAATATTCGTATTACCACATAGCGCTTATATTTATATATATATATATACTTACTTCTTAATGCTCAAATTCAGCATCTTGGGCTTTCTCTTCGGATTGGAATAAATGAGGATACTTGGATTTCATTGCTTCCTTAGCTTCCCATATGATCTCTTCTACTTGTTGGTTCCTCTGAAGTACTTTTACAGAAGCTACTTCTTCATTTCTTAACTTCTTAACTTACCAATCTAGAATATCAATAGGTACTTCTTCATAATTAAGATCTTCTTTATCTTGTAGATCTACAGTAGGAGTAATACAAGATGGATCTCCTATATATTTTTGGAGCATTTAAGACGTGAAACACTAGATGTACTATTGAAAGTTCTTGGGGTAGCTCTAACTCATGTGAAACTTGGCCAAATCTCTGAATAATCTTATATGACCCTATATAGTGTGGACTTAGTTTTCCCTTTTTACCAAACCTCATTACCCCTTTCATAGGTGACACCTTTAAGAACAGCCAATCTCCTATAGAAAACTCTAGCCCTTTTTTTCTAACATTAGCATATGATTTATGTTGACTTTGAGCTATTTCCAGCTGCTGTTGTATCACCCTAACTTTTTCCATATCTTGATGAACCAGATTTTACCCAAATAAGGCAGTTCCACCCGCTTCAAACCACCCAATTGGTGATCTATACTTTCTCCCATATAAAACTTCATAAGGTGACATTTTGATACTCGAGTGGTAGCTATTGTTGTAGGCAAACTAAATAAATGAAAAATGATCATCCTAACTACCTTGGAAGTCTAATACATATTTTTACAACATATCCTCAAGTGTTTGGATTGTACATTCTGTCTGACCATCCGTTTGAGGGTGAAAAGATGTACTTAAATTCACTTGCATTATCAAACTCTTCTAAAATGACCTCCAAAAGTTTGTGGTAAATTGAGCTCCCCTATCAAATATAATACAGATTGGGACTACATGTAGTTGAACTATTTCTTTAATATACAATTTTGCATACTCTTCAGTTGTGTAAGCGATCTTAACCAGTAAGAAATATGTTGATTTGGTGAGTCTATCAACTATTACCCATATGGAATCAAACTTCTGAGAGGAGCGAGGTAAAATAGTGACAAAATCCATGTTGATCATGTCCCACTTCTAAATTGGGAGCTCTATATGTTTCATATAACCCCTTGCTTTTGGTGCTCTACTTTAACTTATTGTCAATTGAGACAATGAGCTACAAATTCTACAATGTTCATCTTCATGTTTCCCCACCAATACACTTCTTTCAAGTCATGATAAATTTTGGTTGACCTCAGAAAGATAGAATATCTTGAATGGTGTACCTTTATCATAATCCTCTTTCTTAGCCCATCTACAGTAGGTACACATAATCTGTTTTAGCACCGAAGTACTCCTTCTTGTGTAAGCTCAAATGCCTCTACCATACCTTTTTGTACATTCTCTTTAAGCTGTAATAGAATAGGATCCGTATACTACTTTTCTTTCACTTCAGTTACTAATGGGGATTCTGCCGCATTTTTCATAATAACTCATTTGTCTGGATTCAGGAAGGAGAACCCCATCAAGCTAGCTAGTTAGTTTAGATTTTTAGTTATCCCTTGTCTTTCTGTGGACTACCCATCAGTGTTTACCATTGTCTTACGACTTAAAGCATCGGCTAACACATTTACTTTCCCTGGATAATATAAGATATCAACTTCATAGTCCTTCAATATCTCAAGCCATCTTCGCTGCCTTAGATTAAAGTCCTTCTGCTTAAATCTATATTGTAAAATCTTATGCGCAGTATATATATCAATATGAACCCCATACAAGTAGTGGCGCCATATCTTTAAAGCAAATATAACCATTGCCAGATCAAGATCATGTGTTGGATAGTTATTCTCATGTGGACGCAATTATCTTAAGGCGTAGGCTATTACCTAACCATGTTGCATCAATACACATCCTAGACCCGCTCTCAAAACATCACAATACACTTCAGACCCCTCTGTACCTTCTGGAAGTACCAATATAAGTGTAGAAGTTAACTTATTATTCAACTCTTGGAAGCTTCTTTAACAGGCATCATTCCATTAAAACTTGGTTGCTTTGTGTGTTAGCTTTGTTATTAGTGCAGAAATTGAAGAAACCCATTTAATGAACCTTCTATAATAACCTGCCAAGCCCAAGAAACTACAAACCTCTATTGGCGTTGTGGGTCTTTGACATTTCTTCATGGCTTCTATCTTTTGAGAATCAACCCTTATCCCTTCATCAAATACAATATGCCCCAATAATGCCACTGATTTTAACCAAAACTGACATTTAGAAAACTTTACATATGACTTACGATCATGAAGAATCTGTAATACCTATCTTAAATGATTAACATAGTTCTCTTTCGATCTTGAATACAGCAAAATATAATCTCTAAATACTATTACAAACACATCCAAGAATGGTTTGAATACTCAATTCATCAGATCCATGAAATTCGATGGTGCATTTGTTAGCCCAAATGGCAAAACTAAAAACTCAAAATAGCCATACCACATTCGAAAAACTATTTTGGGTATATCTTTCTCCTTCACTCTCACTTGGTGATAACCTGCACCCAAGTAGAATTTTAAGAAACATTTAGCACTTTGTAACTGATTAAACAAATCATCAATTCTAGGAAAAGGATATTTGTTCTTAATTACCACCATATTCAGGTATCGGTAGTCAATACAAATTCTCAACGTGCCACCTTTGTTATGTACAAATAACACGGTTGTGCCCCAAAGGGACATACTAGGCCTTATGAATCCCTTTTCTAACAAGTCTTTTAATTGTTCCTTCAATTCACATAATTCTTTCAGGGTTATTCTATAAGGAGGAATAGAAATAGGTTGAGTACTTAGGATCACATCAATACCAATCTCTACTTCATGTTCTGGAGGTAAACCCGGAAGCTCTTCTGGAAACACATCAGAAAAATTCATTTACTACTAAAATAAATTGAAGAGTTGGTGGCTCTGCATCTACATCTTTCACTCTCACTAGATGACATATGCACCCTTTGGGCATCATTTTCTTCACCTTAACATAAGAAATAAACTTACCCCTTGGTTCCCCAATATTACCTCTCTATTCAAGGACTGCCTCCTTTGGAAAATGGAAATGCACCCTCGTAGCTCGGCAATCCACTGTGGCATAATAAGAAGCCAACCAATCCATACCTATTATAACATAAAATTCTACCATTTCTTTCTCAGCAAGGTTGGCTAATATTTCATGATCATAAATAGTTTCTATGCAATTATGATAAACTCTTCTAGCTATAATAGACTCGCTAATTGGTGTAGACACTTCAAATGACTTAACCAGTGATTTCGGTGTTCTTTTGAACTTTCCAGCAATCAATAGAGTAACATATGATATCGTAGAGTCCCGTTCAATTAATACATATACATTATGTGAAAATATGGACAATGTACCGGTAACCACATCAAAAGAAGCCTCCAAATTTCACCGACCCGCTAGAGTGTATGTACGATTCTGGACTCCGCTAGAATTTCCTGCTCCTCTACAACCTCTACCATGACAAGTAGGCATCTATTGACCCTTACCTGAAGGAGGCACCAATGATGATGATGCAATAGATGATCCAGTAGTTTATGCCATACCACCCATTCCCCTTCGAGGGTATTTTTTCATCATATGGCTCAGTGTACCACACTAATAACAAGTATCTTCCCCAAACAAGCATGCAGCTAGATGATTTCCCCCATATTGTTTATAAGTTTGTTTAGGAGGTCTTGATTGGTTCATGCCTCTACATTCTTGGTTCCCCTCTACTGAACCTTGACTCTAACTTCTTTTCCTAAATTGATTGTCCCTAAACCCTTGAAACTTGGATGGTGCACTTACTGTAGAGTAGAAAGATGGTGGCATAGGTGGTCTGTTATAAAATCGACAACTGAACTCACTTTGGGATGGCATAAACTACCCTACAGATCTAGCCCTCTTGGAGTGCCCTCTTTCTGGCTCTTGTGTCCTTTTTCTTTGCCTTTGATCCACTATTTTTTGTGCAAAAGCTTATATCCTTACTATAGCCATGTCTTTATTCAAGGCAGCAATAGTACAATCTCTAACCAGATACAGATCCAATCTATCCATATATTGATGAACTCTATCTTCCATAGTAGCTACTACATTAGGAGCATACCTTGCCAAAGAGTTAAACGGAAGACTATACTCCCTCACAATCATATTCCCTTGGTGAAGATTTAAAAACTGATCTGTACGGGCCTCCCAGAACTCAAATTTAAGGTAATGATCAATAAATGCCTCTCTGAACTCTTTCTAACTAGCTAAAAGTACACATGTACCCCTAGATCGTTTACAGTCTTCGTACCATAATATTGCCTACCCTTTTAATCTATATGTTAATAGCTCAACCATCTCTTTACCATATATATGCATGACATCTAAAGCCATTTGGATTTGATCAATAAGGTCTTGTGGTTCTTCATTAAGATCTGACCCGGTGAATGTGGAAGTGTCCAATTTAAGGAAATTTTGTGTCCGTAGACTAGCTGCCTATCTGTACCACTAGTACCTGTAGTTGGACTAGCTTGTCCTTGACCTTGTCCAGCAACTATACAAGTCAACAATTGCACTGTATTCCTCAAATCTTGTACAGTAGCATTAATAGGTTATTCTGGGGGTAATCCTCTCCTTCTTAGCTCTTCTGGAGATAGAGAAGTAGAAGAAGTTCGTGATGTACACTCATCTTGAGCCTCACTTTGATTAGCTTGTCTAGGTAGTGACTTACTGGTACCTTCCCTAGTAGCCACATCTACTTTATTACCTATATTGGTACTCTTTCTTGTAACCGCATGTTTACTATATTGAGAAAAAAAATTAAAGGTTAAAAACAATTCCACCTACAACATTAGTTGTATCGCACAATCTAAGAAATGAAGAAAAAGAGACAACTCTGAATTGTCCCATAGCCTCCTGTTTATAGATATGGTGCCCAACACATCCATAAGCAAGACTCTACATAGACATGGCTTTGTAGAGTCCCTAGGATAACCTGCTCTGATACCACTTTTGTCACACCTGAAAATCCATTTAAATGGACAGGCACTCGAGGCCCAAATGACCTGAGAAAACCAACTTCTAACCTGTGCTTACCATGCATATAACTATGATAATCATGAAAATTTGATAAATATATATATAATCTACAGTAATTAAAGACCAGTATAGATAGGCCCAAACCATATATACATGACTTGGCCATTGGGGCCACAAGTCTTATGAGGCAAAACATATTTGAACTTAATACATTAGTCTACAAAGTTGCTATCAGATAGAAAACCTAGTCTAGGTCGGGATAGGACCCACTTTAAAAAACTATTGTACAATACCAAAATACGTATATCAAAGACTCGGTAAAGCCCTGAATCAACTTGGAGCTCACCAATCGCAGCTGAGTATCCTATGCTCCTACTAAGGAGGTTTACTAGCTGAAGTAGTTGTACTTGTGGCATGAAACATAATGTCCCACATAAGGGACGGCAGTGCAAAAAAGTGTATTGAGTATGTAAGACATAAAGTGACCATAGGTAAAATAAGAGCTCAATGAAATAAGATATAAATATATAGCTATATAGATAAGGATAAAAGACCACCTTGGCTTTTATTTGTGGAATCATGTCCTTTACATCCTTTACTTTATTCATTTTGATTTATAAACTTGTAAGGCATATGATATAAATAAATAGTTGATCAATGGTAAAAGAGGATGATCCATTCTAGGTATTTTAACCCCTGAGATACGGTCCTCATAAATACACAAATAGGGATCGACCCATGCTAGGATTTCCTTTCACCCCTGGGATACCATCCATAATATTAGGATCGACCCATGCTAGGTTTTCCTTCCACCCCTACGATACCACCCATAAATATATAAATTCAATTTAGGCATTTTTTTTATCTTTAAGGTTGTTATTTTGGTGGTCATGACATTATTGAATTTAGAACTTTGGACCATTAGTAAAGGACATACAAACATGCACTTGATGCATTAACAATTATGTTGGAAGCAACAATAATAGTGTTGAAACATTTAGGAGCTTAAATAACACTATGGTCTTTGTTTGCCTAAGAGAAGAACTCACACAACTTGTTGTTGACAACACCTTTTTCATACTAGTACTTAGAGGAGTAAAAATGTACATCTAGTCACAAACACATTTTGAAGTACTTCAACACACTAAGGAGTGGAACAAGATCATTGGCTAAATTGGAGATTGTACGCTGCCACTATCTATCTTTTACTAGAAGAGCACTTAGAAAGCTCACTTTGTAACACATGTATTAGATTTCATTCCAAAGAACGTAGAATCAAATAGCCTTACATACCTCGAAGTACAACTCCAATACTACCCCAAATTAACCTACTGCCCTTTGGATTACTTATAGTTAATAAAGTAAGAAGTAAAACTAGTATTAGTAGCTAATCAACACATTTAGGCCACTTAACTTCATCCAAACAGTAGCCAGGTAGTAAGCCCATATTTAATTATTTCAAGGGTATTCTTTCACCTCTTTTTCATCCAATTAAATCCACCTATCATATAGATTCTTATAAGCTTCCCCGAAATAACTTTGGCTTCATTACACCCTCAAAATAACATACAAGATGGAGATGGTAGTAAGCATACACAACATTTAGTTTGGTGGTTTATCACTACACCCTCTTTCTATATTTCCATACAAACTACTCACACCTTTCCCTGATATCAACCAAGCAGTCCCTAATATATACACATAAAACATTTCCCAAGATAGAAATAAATAACCTTTATCATAGCAATCAAATATTGAACTCATCATCCCTTGAGTTCTTAATAACAACATATCCATAATTATTTACCCAAACTCTTACATAAGTAGGATAAAAATGGAGCAATCACCTTACCTCAATTTCTGTAACTTATCCTTTTAACTTGGACTCTTCAAGAACTTGAACTTCCCTTCACACTTTAGCTTGGAAGAAAAGGAAATACGAAGAACCTTAATAGGAGTTTTAGGGATGTTGTTGAAGCTAAACTCTAGAAATCCTAATTTTTTATAAGTTAAAATGAGCCAAATGAGCTGATTTCAATCCCTTAAAAGGCACTGCTCTTGGCCGACATTATTGGCCATTTTTGGGCCATAATTTGTCAAGTAGGTGATACACCTACTTGACTCTTTGACATGGGCCTTTGTGGACTTGGACTTATTTGTCCTTGACTGCTAATTCTTCTCCTTTTCTTTTACACTTAGTTTGGGACAGAATTTCCAAATAGGTGATGGTTTATGTGGCCAATAAGATGATCAAAAGTTTTAGTAGGTGATACACCTACTTAGTTTTTCAGGTTGTTCAAAAAGTCAAAGTAGGTGATGCACTCACTTGTTACCTACTAGCGTAATTTAAGTTAAGAAAGAAGCTCACTTATTTTACTCTGTATTATAAGCCTTAATCACTTATGTTAATTGAATACATATATATAATTGGACACTTTAATCCTTGAGGTAGAATACCACCTTACTATCTCGCGTTTAAATACTTTTGTCGGCATTACTTGGCATATACATGCTGAAATGTTTGGGCCATTATAATATCTTTTAAATCCTCTTTAAGACATCACTAATCACTTAATAAACTTGGTCCCTTGCCTATACAAAAAGGTTACCTCAATTTCTATAGCAATAGAACAAGTACACATAAAATATAGGGTTTTACATCAGCTTTTACTTGAATTTTGGCATAATAAACGGTTGTGTTGTAAGGGTTCTCCTATCTTGTTAGAATGAGTAGGTGCATGAATGATCCTGATAATTGGGTTGTGACAATTGGTATCAGAGCATTAGGTTTTTGATCTCACAAGTACAAGAGCAAATATTGAGTAGATTCATGTGGATTGGTATGTAGACATCTACATCAAATCCTCAGGGAGGTATGAGGAATCTAGGATTCATTCCTTTTCTTCTCTCCTATCATTCTACCTCAATTTTTTTTCAACTTTGGTAGCTCCTAATTTGTATCTAGTCGATTCCAATCGGTATCTTGAGGAGTTCACAATTGGAACTTAGTTAATTCCAATTGGTATCTGTCGATAAGAGTCAGAACTTAATATTATCAGGTGAATTATAATGAAATTGTTTGGTTAATACTTAATTGTGAACTTTGATGAAGATAAACCAATGTAAGTGAGTTTATGATAATGATACAAGATCAAGTCCACAACACAAGATTTCAGCAACAATAACCAAGAACAACAAGATGAACACAAATGCTAGTGAATCGAAAGAGCCCCACACGGCTTCACTAGACTTCAAGGTCACAAACGCAACAACAACAAGATAAATAAAAAGATAGTTAACTTGACATATGATATTCAAAAGGCTAAGAAC
Organism: Capsicum rhomboideum; assembly: GCA_031232105.1. NCBI lineage: Eukaryota > Viridiplantae > Streptophyta > Magnoliopsida > Solanales > Solanaceae > Capsicum > Capsicum rhomboideum. Next base: position 108,280,284 of record CP124714.1, on the reverse strand, counting down.
CCTAGCAACAAGAGAGGACCCTAAGACTATTGAATATGAACACCAAGTTCTTACTTGGACCAAGAGGAACTCAAATGACCTCAAGACCCTAGTTTTTGTAACTCCCGAGCTTGGCTTCGTGTGAAAGGCCGTGCACTTGTGGATATTATCCCACCCGTATCATCCTCTCCATCTTGAGAGGAATTTGACCTCAAATTCAGCATTTGGTCATCTTCAACCGCATACACGAGAGAGAGGTCACCAACATTGAAAGTGTGGTGCACTTGATATTCCGGTGGAAGGTCAATCTTGTAGGCGTTGTCATTGATTCTCTCAAGTACTTGGAATGGACCATCACCCCTAGGCAGCAATTTGGACTTTCTTTGAGATGGAAATCGATCCTTTCGAAGATGCACCCACACCTAATCTCCGGGTTCAAGCACAAGCCTTCTTCGTCCTTTGTTTACCCTTTTTGCAACCTCTTGGTTCTTCCTTTCAAGCTTGATCCGCACCTTCTCATGCACCTTTTTCATTGCCTCGGCTCTTTTGCATCCATCTAAACTTGTCATGAGATCACTAGACAAAGGAGTGAGATCTAAAGGGGTAAGGGGATTCAAGCCATAAACACACTCAAAGGGAGTCATTCCCGTACTTGAATGTATTACCCGATTGTATGCAAATTCCACCAAGGGTAGGTGATCCTCCCATGAAGTCAGTTTACCTTTAACCATAGAACGTAGCATAGACCCTAAGGTTCTATTTACTACCTCCGTTTGGCCATCGGTTTATGGGTGGCAAGACGTGGAGAAAAGCAACTTCGTTCCAAGCCTACCCCACATGGACTTCCAAAAGAGACTTAGGAACTTTGAGTCCCTATCACTCACAATAGTCCTTGGGACTCCGTGAAGCTTTACAACATGTTCAACAAATAATGAAGCTACACTAGGAGCATCTTTAGTTTTAGCACATGGAATAAAATGAGCCATTTTGGAGAATCTATCAACAACAACAAAATGCTATCTCGACCCTTTCTAGTCCTTGGCATCCCCAAAACAAAGTCCATCGAAATATCTAACCAAGGGCTAAGGGGAGTGGGAAGTGGGGTGTACAATCCTTGAGGTCGGAGGCGGGATTTTGCACACCGGCAATCTACACATTGGCCGCAAATTTTAGCAACATACTTGCGCATTTTGGGCCAATAGAATTGTTCCTCTAAGATACCGAGGGTCTTGTCAACCCCAAAATGCCCCATGAGGCCACCATCATGTGCCTCTCTCACAAACAATTCCCTCCATGAACTATAAGGAACACACAACCTCCTCCCTTTGAACAAATAGCCATCAAATCGAGAGTAGGAGGAATTGCTATTCTCCTTAAGCCATCGGTCCCTTCCCCACTCTTCACATTCCCTAAAAATAGGAGCAAAGGTAGGATCCTCGGGATACAACATCCGCAAGCTCTCAAATCCCATCAACTTCGAAGACAAGGTAGCAACAAGCACATGCTTTCTAGACAACTCATCAGCCACAACATTTTCCTTCCCCCTTTTGTAATGAATTACATAAGGGAAGGTCTCAATAAACTCAATCCACTTAGCATGACGCCTATTCAACTTGTCTTGGCTCTTAAGGTGTTTCAACGATTCATGGTCCGTTCGTATCACAAACTCCTTAGGCCACAAATAATGTTGCCAATTGCCCAAAGCTCTAACAAGGGCGTACAACTCCAAATCATAAGTCGAGTAATTAAGAGTTGCCCCTTTGAGCTTTTCACTAAAATAAGCAACGGGCTTGCCTTCTTGCATTAAAACAGCCCCGAGGCCAACCTTACTAGCATCACACTCTACTTCAAACATCTTATCAAAATTGGGCAATTACAACAAAGGCGATGAGATGAGCATAGCTTTCAAGGCTTCAAAAGCCTTAGCTTGCTCCCCCCCCCCCACTTAAAGGGTTGGTCCTTTCTAATAACCTCGGTCAAGGGTGCTGCTATGGAGCTGAAACCTTTGACAAACCTCCTATAAAAGCTCGCCAACCCATGGAAACTTCGGATTTCTCCAATAGTTTTAGGGGTCGGCCAACTTCGTATAGCATCTATCTTGGATTCGTCCACTTCCACACCCCTTGAGCTCACGACAAAACCCAAGAAAATCACTTTATCAACACCAAAAGAACACTTCTCTACATTGGCATACAACTTCTCCTTTCGGAGCACATCAAACACACACCTCAAATGCATCACATGATCATCAATAGATTTACTATATACCAACACATCATCAAAATACACCACCACAAACTTTCCAATATAAGGCTTCATTACATGATTCATTAGCCTCATAAAGGTGCTAGGAGCATTGGTAAGGCCAAAGGGCATGACCAGCCACTCATATAGACCAAATTTGGTCTTGAATGCGGTCTTCCACTCATCACCGGGTTGCATGCGAATTTGGTGGTAGCCACTCCTAAGATCCACTTTAGAAAACAAACAAGAACCATGGATCTCATCTAACATATCATCTAGTCTATGGATTGGATGACGATACCTTATAGTGATTTTGTTGATGGCTCTACAATCGACGAACATGCGCCAAGTTCCGTCTTTCTTTGGTACCAAAAGCACCGGGACAGCACACGGACTCATACTTTTCTTGATGTATCCCTTGTGGAGAAGCTCCTCAACTTGTCTCTCAAGCTCCTTAGTGTCCATGGGATTGCTCCTATAGGACGGTTTGTTTGGAAGTTGTGAACCCGGCACCAAATAAATTTGGTGCTCAATTCCCCGAAGTGGGGGCAATCCTTGTGAAAGTTCTTGAGGAAATACGTCTTCATAATCCTGCAATACACAAGAAATCAAAGGAGACATGGAAGGATTAGTGGGGTTAGTATTAAAACAATGAGCCAAGAGTAACATAGGCGTGCCCTCATCATGATCTATGAAAAGTTCCTTCTTCCTAGCCAACATCACCATAGTCCCTCCCCCCGTTGCTGTTGGGGCAGCCTCAGTTGTCCCTACTGCCCCACCTACGGAACTCCCTCTCTTTTCTCCCCTTTCGGGTTCCTTTCCCTTTTTCTTCAATTCTCTCATCCTTTGATGCCACTCATTTACTTGGGAAGGTGAAAGAGGATGAAGTGTGACCTTTCGGCCATCCTTCTCAAGTGTATATCGATTGGACCTCCCATTGTGTTTGGTAGACCTATCATATTGCCAAGGCCTACCTAACAACAAGTGACATGCTTGCATTGGTATCACATCACAAAGTACTTCATCGTGGTAGTTTCCCACCTTAAACCGTATCACACATTGCCTTGTGACCTTCAATTCACCACAATCATTCAGCCATTGTAACTTGTAAGGACTAGAGTGTGGTGTAGTTGGTAACTTTAAGAAATTTACCAAAGCATGACTTGCGACATTTGTACAACTACCACCATCGATCACCAAGGTGCACACACTCCCCTTTACAAGACATTTAGTGTGGAATAGATTTTCCCTTTGGCTTGGGTCATCTACTGCCGTACTGATCATGACGCGCCTAACCACAAAGTTTGGAACCACACACTCCCCTTCTTGAGGATAAACATCTTCACCATCATCACCATCATCATCGTGTGGTCCATCATCGGTTTCCTCTCCATCTTGAGGCTCGGCCTCATCTTCTCCCCTTTCGGGACCCACCTCCTCACCAAGGTAATACACTCTTCCTTCCCTTAGGATCACATTGCGTCTGTTTGGACATTGATTGGCCTTATGCCCCCAACCTTGGCACTTGAAACATTGGAATCCCTTTGGGTTAGGATACTTGTGAGCCTCCGGTTTTGGAGGAAATTTGGGGACTGTTTTGGACTCGGGCAGCCTTGTAGTGGCGGGTTGGTCCTTCTTTTTGGGCCAACCCGAGGGGGCTTGTCCCCTAACCTTGAAAGATGATCTCTCTTTAAGTTCCCTCTCAATTTCAAGAGCCGCTTGGAAAATATAGTCAACGGTTTCAAACTTGTGAAGGGTTAAATGAGTGGATATCTCTTTGTTCAACCCACACTTGAACCGGATAATGTCGTGGCTGATTTGCTCCCCACGATGATCAAGTTTCAACATGAGTTGTTGAAACTCATCAAAGTAGGCCATCACACTCTTGTTACCTTGACGCAAGCCATACAATCTAGCAAGCAACTCATGGCGATATCTCTCGGGAAGGTATCGTTGCCTCATCAAGTACCTCAACCGATACCAAGGTGGTGGCTGCCCATCAATTAGTTCATTACCAAACCGCTTGACATACTCCCACCAAGTGTTAGCATAACCCTCGAAATGGGCTATAGCATAGCAACCCTTCTTTTCTTCCGAGATATCATTAACTTGGAAAACCTTGTCACAAGCCGATTCCCCAGCTAAGTAGGCCTCGGGGTCACTTTCACCTTTAAAGATGGGTAGGTTCAACTTGATGGAGTTGATGCCTACATCTCTCTCTTGGTGTCGGTTTCCCCTATCCCTATACCCTCGGTATCTCCTTGGATCTCCACGACCCCCTCTTATCTCCTCCTCCCTCATGTAAGCATCATCAAAGGCTCCATACCCTTCATACTCCTCTCTACCGTATCCACCAAAGGGGGATGGCCGGTTTTGGGGGTTTTGGGCTTGATTTGGAGGAAGTGGATTTTGTGGCCTTTGGTTTAATGGAGCTTGGAATGGAGGGTTCGGATTTTGTGGGGGTACTTGACGTCCAAATCCCTCTTGTGGAACTTGAGGAGTTTGGAAATGTATTGGTCTAGTGGGGTCATGGTTTGGGGGAAAAAAGAGGTTTGGCTTGAGGCATTTAAGGGAGCTTGAGGTACATTCAGCATTTGGTGCAATGTGTCGGGGGTGATGGTTGCGGAGGAAGTTCTATCATGACCATTGGTAGATACATGCAAAGCAGTAGAAGGACGAGAGTTCCTTTGGCTCTCCACTTGTTCTAACCTCCCACTAATAGTCGACACTTCTCCCTTGATTGCTGCCAATTCCCCTCTCACGGCCCCAAACTCTGCATTCATCCTTTCAAGTGTTCGGGTAACGGCCTCAAGAGTGACCCTCATAGAGTCAAGAGCATTAGTATCCATATTTTGAGACGTGGTCCCTTCCATTGCCAAGGTATTACACTCCTTAGTTCACCTCACAATTGAGTTCCACAAGTGTTGTAGATTGGCTAGTAACCCGTGAATTCTTTAAGGTATGAGTAAGCTCTTATCCGGAGTGGATTCTTGTTTGAAAACTCAAAGAATTCTTGTCGGACTAGAACCAAAAAACAGCAACGTATTCAAACGATAAAAAGGGCACTCAAATAATCGTTGACACGAACAACGGATTCAAAGGACTAATTGACAACCTAGTAGGAATGTACTAGTTTGTTAATTAGTTCTAGAACCAAGTAAGGAAAGCAAGAATCAACAATTAGCAACTAGAAGAATATCCAAAGTTGAGCTTATTAGTGACGTGGCAGCATGTAATGTGGTCCCACACGTTTTTCTTTTTTTTTTTTTTTTTTTTTTTTTTTTGTCTCAAATCTGAAAAGTTTCAATACTCACACTCTTGTTATAGAAGTTCATGTATTTGGAGGGAAAGTAAAAGTCTTGTAGTCTTTCAACTTTTCAAACTCAAAAAGGCAAGATTTGACTAGGCTAATCCCATAAAACAAGGTTCCGTGTTTTAAGGAAAAGGGGTTGTCAAGTCTTGGAAGAGATGTGTGCAAGTCTTCTTTCACCACAACTTTATGACTTTTGTCTTACAACATGAACTCAACCTTCAACAAGATGAAAAAGTTTATAAGAAGAACATCTCAACAATCTTCAAGTTCTTCAAGCACATCACACAAAAAACCACCAATTTTGTCATCAACAATATACAACTTTCAGCCACTTCAAGTCACCACAACAATGGTCAAGTTTTCAAGCTCAACTTTTAGATCTAGACACTTTAGTGTTGGTGATAAAGAAACCAACACTAGAAACACACTAAACAAGCAAAATAACACCTAGATCTAAACATACAACAACATTCTCGGTTTTGTCTTCAATGGACAGATTTTAGATTTTTATTTTTTTTTTGTTTAATCTGAGAACAAGCCTAAGATGGGTTGTGTTGGAACACAACCGGTCTTGCTTTGATACCAAATGATACAAGATCAAGTCCACAACACAAGATTTCAGCAACAATAACCAAGAACAACAAGATGAACACAAATGCTAGTGAATCGAAAGAGCCCCACACGGCTTCACTAGACTTCAAGGTGACAAACGCAACAACAACAAGATAAATAAAAAGATAGTTAACTTGACATATGATATTCAAAAGGCTAAGAACCCTAGCAACAAGAGAGGACCCTAAGACTATTGAATATGAACACCAAGTTCTTACTTGGACCAAGAGGAACTCAAATGACCTCAAGACCCTAGTTTCTAGCCAAAACACAACACAAGCTTCACCCTTGTGAACCTTGGCAGATTCTGCCACCCAATGGAAGAGAGAGAGAGAGAGAGAAATATTACAAGTCTTTGTCTTGAAATTACAATGAGAAAACTAAGCAAAATGACCCTAAGCTTGTCTATTTATATTACAAGCCAAAATAAAAGCTAAAATGACAAGTTTAGCCCTTGGCAGCCGCCCCCTTGGAGTGTAAGCTTATTACACTTCAAGGTCCCACTTCACACTTAAAAACATTTAGGCCCTTAGGTGGCTGACTTACCAACTCACACACGGCCATTTGCATGAACAAGGCTTGGAGTTTTTGTAACTCCCGAGCTTGGCTTTGTGTGAAAGGCCGTGCACTTGTGGATATTATCCCACCCGTATCAGATAATCTGTGGTACATTGATATATACTAATACATTTGTGTGTTGATTGTATGATTTATGGTGAAACTAGTTGATTATTTGTTGCTTATGGAGCCAATAAACTGGAATATGATAAAATTGTGATAAATTATGGTTTTTTGGTATGATGCAAAATTATTTTGAGTATTAGAGATATAATGAATGACAATTCTATTTCTTTAAAGTGGTAGCTGTGACGTATTATACAAAGTAAGGATAACGGGTAATAGAGAGGTCCTATATAAATAAGAGAATGCGCATTTAGGCAAGTACCAGTGTCATGTTATAAGAATTTGTATGAAAATAATTATCAGTTAATAGTATCCCTTGAGTGTGGTATAACTAAACTGCTAAGGCTTATAAATTATGTGAACATGATTATGACTGATGATGCTTAGTTGTAGGGTCGATTGAGGAACTAGAGTCATCATATATATTTATGCATATTCATACCACTCTCATTATTGTATGATAGTAATTGGTTGATATTGCTTATTAATTTAATTGTAAAAGTCATATTCTTATCATGCCAATGGGAAATGATTTCGGCTAATGTTATTGGATTGATGGGAAATGGTTCCGACGATGGGCTATTATATGTTTTACTATGGTTAGAACGAGAACAACAACTTATTATTTCCTCTTGGTGACTTGTATGTCCTTGATGTTTAGACATTGATTTCCTGTTGTTAGCCTACATGTTTGTATGATTATGGATTTAATTGGTATTAATGTAATAAACAAGGTATGCATTCAGTGAATATATGAAATTGAATTGATATGATCTTAGCTAGAATAGATAGATGAGAGTTGTGGTGGAAATTTGTGTGTTAATGAAACTCATAGTTATGTGTTGGGTGTGTTTGTACATTAGATGATTTATTCTTGTATGTTGGCCATTGAGGTGTGAAAAAGTGCCATAACATAGATGTCCCAAGGGGAAAACATGGTGTAGTGTTTGGTGGTGTTGTGTTTGTTATAGCATTGGTTAGGGTGTAAGTGCCTGGGTAGGGTTTTCCCTAGAAATAAAGTTGACAAAATCTCAGGGTAAGATAGTTTCCAATAAAAATCTGGTGTTGTTTCGTCTAGAGATTGTTTGTGTCTCAAGGTGTAGCGTTTGATGGTTTGATGGTCGTATTATGATATTCGAGGGATATAGAAGCCCATAGAAACTTTCAATATGAGAATCGGATTTGTACAACCCCAGTAAATGAGAATTGGAAGTTCCCCTGAGTTTCTGATAGTCACCACTGTAGTGGACCCCTCATGCCTATAGTAGGACCGGTGTAGCAGTCAGTGAAATTCAGTTTGGGACAATTTTAGTGAGCCAGTGGTTGCCATAATGGGACCACGACAATTTTCATCGGTATTTAAATTTCCTGATTCCCAATTTTTTGACCTTATTTCTCCCTAAATTTCGAAGGGTTCGTTCTTAGACCGATGTGAGAGTAATAATTTAATTCATGTGTAAGCATTTGATTCCATACCTCTGTGTTTTGAAAGGTCTCAATAGAGTGGCCGAGTATAAAATGTTGTTAGTTAATAAAGGAGAGAAAGTGGGGCAGGTAAGGGTGCAATATTTAACCCTATAAGTAGTTCCCTTTCTAATTTTGACCTCTTACCCCTCTTCATAAATTTCCACTTGGGGATGAACGGTTAGTAAATTAGTATTTAATGTAATTACTTGTTCCATCATTACTAAAAATATCTATGGTAAAAGCCTAATAATCTTAATTTCCATATATGTTAGGGTCGATTCCTTAGTGGGGAGTGCATTAGATATGAATTAAGGTCGTATAGAACCCCTAGCACAAAGTTGAGTTGAAAGCATCCCTACCGATTGAGTTTTAATATGAGTTCTTGCTAGGGTCGACTTAAAAAGATCACCCCTCCTAGAATATCAAGAGTTATATGGCCCAAGACCTACCAAATTAAAGGTCTTCGAGTGTTATTTCTAATGTTACAGACCATTTGTTAATCCAATTCTGATGTAATAAATTATGTGTATTTTACAGAAAGGTGTCTATGCTGAAAAGCTAAGACCCATTGTAGCAACCATGGGCTCGCTATAGTGAGTCTATTGTAGCGAGTCTAGGTCCTCTACAGTAGTTGACAGTAGTGTTTTATGTCTACTTTATCGGGTTTTAACTCATAAACTCAACAACATCATTCCAGAGCCCTAGAGGGACGATTCTCCCAAGGTTAGGATGAAAATTCTTTGTTGAGGTAAGGTTATTAGTCCCTTTTAACATCGAATCCATTCTTTTCCTAGAATGATTAGAATGGGAATTTATGGTGAAATTCTTAGGTTTTAGAACCCTAGGATCATGAAATTATGGGGAAAACCTATGGGTAGGTGTAATATCATCTAGGCTTACTTCTAGATTTCAAACTAACACTTCCTTAGCATGAATTGATTGTTCTAAAACATGAATTTAGGTGGTTGGAAACCTTGAGTTCAATAAATATGGGATATTTAACATTAAAATGCCATTAGAGATAATGTGAGTATGATAGAACTAGTTAATTGTTAATTGACTCTTGGGTAATGTTATAGACTGTGAATAAGGGTAGAATTAGTGGGTTTGGATTCTCAAAGTGTTTATTTGAAGAGTAAATGAATAATTACTCTTGTAATTTCTTATTTATCAGATGATTGGACGTGCAGAGACATGAAGGAAGGGAAAGAGCATCCACGGTGTGGCTTGCGTGTTCCAAAATCTTTGATTGAGGTTGGTTATGGTATATGATTAGTAGGCTATGGTTAGTAATCATATGCATAATATAGAATTGATGGGAGAAACATGTTTCGACCTCCGTGCACGGCATTGGGATGGATAAAACATGGAATTTAAGTGAAAGAAATCTATATGTGTGTTGATACGTTGTTGTATGAATCTCTTGATGGGTTTTTTGTATTTGTATCACTTACTTGATGAATACAATGTGAATATGTGAATGTGGGTAACTATAGACTAATTGTGTTATCTCATAATCTATATAACATGTCTTTAATACCATAAAAAGGGTGAATTTACTATTGTGTGTGTTTTGACTGTGGGATATTTTTTCTAAAAGATAGTTATGAGAATTGAACATGATAAGAGGATGTGGTGTCATAACTAATGTACCTAATGTCAAGTTTGGCTAAGTGTTAGAAAGTAATAGGTATAAAGTTGCCAAATTCAAGCGAGAATTGTAAGTTGAATAGAGTCAAATGGTTGAATAATCGTCTATTAAATAGTTTCTTGAACCTAGTAATGACTTGAAAGTAAGGGTTACTATTTAGTTACTGAATTCAACAGTCTTGATATGAATAAAAGAGGGTTGGTTAAGTGAATGAACTTATGTAGTTGAATTAGAGTTTAGAATCGATTTGGTTTAATATGTGCTCAAAAATTGAATACTTGTTGATTGGTCTATGGACGTACTTGTAATTGATGAATATAGTTTGATAATGCTTGAATGAATAAGCTATGGATTGGTATTCGTACATAGTTTGTAATTGGTTGCTATTGATTTGACAATACTGGTATGCCTAACGTGCAAGATGAATAATGATTGAATGAATAAGTTGGTGAATTGGACTTCGGACATACTTGTGATTGTGAGTTGGTTGATATTGGTTGTATACATGAAATGGTGAACATTGAATTTGACTAAGTGTACAGATAAAGTGTGTACTTTCATTATTGGTTCACTGCATTATATCTTGAGTGATAATTATTTTTTATTTCTTATATAGTGATATTCAGAGGGTCAGGTACAACACCGATACATTTTACTTATATATTGATATTCGGAGGATTGGGTACCGTACATGTACATATTGCTTATCTATTGATATTCAAAGGGTCGGGTACCACACTAATACATGTTACTTATTTATTGATATTTGGAGGGTTAGGTACCATGCTGGTATGGTACATGGACGAAGTTGGTCTACGTCATGACATGACTATTGGACGGATAAGTTCCCTTAGCATGTGTGTATAGATTTTAGAGGAGGTTGTGAAGGATGTGATGCATTGTACATATCTTGAGACATTTGATGGTTTATTTAAATGCATAAATTCTTGTAGTAAATCAAGGTGGCATTAGACTACTCTTGTGATATGATTAAGTGACGAATGGTTTTGCGTGGTTTGTTGATAACGCTCAACTATATCGATTTAGATGCACACGATCGTTAGCAATATATCTACCCAACTCTTGAGTTGAGGTCGATCCCACTGGCAATGAATAAGAAAGGTTCACCTGAGAGTGTAACAATTCACTAAATGCTTGCTCCTATAATTAAAATGCAATAAAAGTAAAATGGGGGGGAGGGGGGGTTATAATTAATTTTGAGCACTTTTTGATATAGTTATCAAGACAGATAAATTGTTATAGTTGAAACGAAGTAGTTGGAATTGATATTAGAATGACTTAGGGGTGTGCTTGTTTGATTATTGATAACATTTGAGGGTGATTGACCTTTGATTCAAGAAGTATAAAGTATGGGTAGGCTGGGTTTTTGATATTAGTGATAATCTTTCAATCTATCACATATTTCATATGTGTTTCTTTCAAACACCCATATGTTTATCTTTCCAAACAATCCAATACCTCAAATTAGTTTGTCTATTTCTAGCACTATTTATTAAATGAGGAAAATCCAAGTACTTGTCAAGTAAATCTCTTTACCCTTGTTCTCTCTTTTATGCAAAACAAGAGATCTAACCTTGAATAGAGTTTTCAACCTCTATTCTTGAATTAACACCAGGAAATTTAGTTAAACCCACAATTTATAACTCAAATTAGAATCAAATAATCAACACCCACACACTAATCAATACTCATTCATCACACACCCCTAAGTATGGGGCTCTAGCTATGCAAAATATAGAAGAAAGAGTTTATACCATTATGCTCATAAAAAGTTTCCATAGATTCAAATCTTCACAATAAAATCCTCAAATCTAAGATACAAAACCAAGATGAATACTAAATTCCAATCTTAGGGTTCAATTACACTTTTTAGGTATCAACTTCAGCAAAACATGAATAATTCTCAAATTCTTAAAAAAGATTCTATTTATATAACCTAGAAAATCTGACTCAAAGAATTACAAAGTTGTAATCAGAGCACATTTTGTGTGCACCATCAGGGTTGCATAACATGAGTGTGATACACACTTTCATCTCCTCAAGACGCATAACTTCCTTTTTCAGTGTTTGACTCATCGGGAGTTTTGTTGACTTGTGTGTCTATTTATGGGACTTGCACAACTATTGTGTGATACACACAACTACTTCTATGCTCGAAAAATCATCATCGGAGGCTTTATTCAGATTCTACCTAATTTTGTGATATTTTCTCCTATTATACATCCAACATGCACCTTGTACGATATGCACTCGAGTTGTACGATTACACACTTAGTTCTTGCAATCTAACATTCATCATATCTTCATTTTCTCCAAGCTTTTGCTCTTTTATGGTCCTTGTCTTCCTATGGTAGGTTCTTTAGCCTTATTACCTACATGTAACCAAATTAACATACTAATCGACTCAAACTAGGCATTGAGGACATCACTTTAGTATCAATTGTATGCATAATGAGTCATAAATTGTCAACTCATCAACATGCCTACCTTAAACTTTCGCTTATCCTCAAGTGAATCAAAATTCTCAAAAAAACACCTATGCCTACAATTGATACTACTTGGGAGTTCAAACACATGATTCTTTGTGAAAACTAATTTACCTTCATGATTTTGAATAACTTTGGCATAAATATCCCTGATCAAACACTTAATTCATGAACTACAAACCTCAAATGTTGACTAGTTGCTACCAAACCAAGCACATGCTCATAGACTTTAACAAAGGTTAGCAAATGTGCTCAAGAAATGCAATCAAGTGCCCTTACAACAAAAATATCCCTTCTCTCATGATGTGATCAAAATCACTCTCAGGGATTAGAATGAATCACCCTTGCTCTAAAAGATGATCAAGCACACAATTAGCATACCATAGGCTTGCCCATATATTCCATCACACCATAATTAAGCATGCTACGTTGGATATCACAAAGGTTTTATGTTGGCTTGTAATGTAGGCAACGGGTAAGGTGGATAATTTAAGGTTATAGTGACTCTACCATCCTGAAGCAATACATGAGACCTCAACTAAATTTCTTTCCCAAAACTTACTTCTTTTGGTAATACTATAGACCAATTCTATTGGATTCACTTGCCGTCTTTCTCCTCCTATCCTTTAAAAAGCTAAACTCTTCAATATTTACAAGATAAAATTACAATTGCAACTCTTTTTCATTTCTTTTCATTCTTTTTCTCTTTTTTTCATAGATTTACAATGAATACTAGGATGACTAGAGAAGGAAGTGAATGGCTCCCAAATCTATGAACTTTCGTCCACAGGTCTTACCCGATAGCGCCTCTACCCCCAACTTAGGCTTTGGGCCTAAGTTGGTCAAAGGCCCACCTAAATGCTTCAATATGGTTTTGGTTCAAAAGAGGGAATCTGGAAGATGGTTTATGTCTTGAAATAAGGTTGTCCAAGAGTTAGGTTCCAAGGCACAGATTAGGCAAATATTGGTCACTCAACTCACAGTGGGGATGTCCATTTAGTCAATTTGAAGGCTCACTCTCATTTTATTTCCTAAGGTTATTACTTTAATATCACAATGCTCTTTGTTTAGACATAGATTACCCGAGCAAGATCTAGATAAACACATAGAACAAGATCAAGTCGAAATCTCACTACTCATGGCACTCAATCACACACTCGTAGCAACACTTTTACTTCATCAATTGATGTACCACTATCATAGCACATATCAAGGGAGGTAATCGAGTATTCAAAACAAGATGTAAGTACTCACAAAAATTGAGTGCCTAACTACTTCAACTCAATCAAATAAAATTTAAAAAATGGGCATATTTTTGAAGGTGGAGCAATTCCGAAACTACTTTTTCATATTTAAGAGTTGTGCATGAGAAAGTTCTCCATAAGAGTAATCTTCGAGACAAAGTTTTCTATCTTGAACCATGGCTCACCAGAGCCTAACACCATTATGAGCCAAAGAAAATTAAACAAAGAATGAAATAAAGCAAAAAAAAAAAAGCAAAATAAAGCAATGTAACTAAAAGCAATGTCAAAATACACAATCCAATCACACAAGCAAAAACATAGTCTAAGTACCTAAATAATACATTCCAAAATAAAAATCCAAATGAATACCCATACCCCCAATAAAAATAGTATGCTTTGTCCTTAAATGTATAAAAGAGATCAAGATAAGGGAAATAAGAGCAAAGGTGCGTGTTCCCCTGTGGTATCTAAGTAAAAGTCAGAGTTTGTCCATCTGGTGGAGCCTCAAGATAGGCATCAGTTCCTAGGTCCGAGCTAGGAGGTGCAACGGATATGATAGTAGGATCAGTGCTCACATCAAAAGTCTCCTCATCTGGTTTGGAGTTGCTGGGCCCCTCCATAGTAGTCCCAACCAATGAATGCTTGAGAGTGGACATGATTTATAAATCCTCGATGCCCTAGATCTCATCAAAGTCCTTATGTCTCAGTAAATCAGCAACCTCATCCCTCTTCTCACTAAGCTTCTCTACTCCAATCTTCTTCGTATTTGTCATGAATACATCATCAACATCATCTGCATCAAGTGAAGTCCTCTTTGGGACTTTCTCAATAACCTTTGGGTCAATCTGTGGAATAACCTGCTTAACAACAACAAGTGAAGTTATTGAAGGTATCTCGGTGAACACATTATCAAACTCTGCTAAGCATAACTAATCCATATCCACTAGTAATATGTCAACATCAGCTCAAATGGCTGACCAACAATAATTACTAGGTATGACACCTTTTTATTTCTCTTAGAGATGTCTCTAATAAGCTCTCATATTCAGCCTAGTTAACATGTCACCATACAAATGCAAAGTCTTCTTCACTTCCTTCATCTCATCTTGAAGAGGCTCTAAGGTTAAGCGAATCATTTTTGAAATTTTTCTTGACAAAAGAGTTACCCTCAAATTAGCTATTTTTTCCAAAGCACCCATCCTCAACACCATGTACTGAGTCAAAACTAGTTGTGAACGGGATAGTGGAGCACTAGGAAGTGTTGGTATGGAAGTTGGAGCTGGATTGGGTTTAGAAGATGCACAAGAAAGGACTGAAGTAGTGGTAGGAGGTGGCACTTGGGTGGACAAGGTTGAGTCATCTCCAGGTGCAAGTGACTGCAACTCAACTCTAAGAGACTACGAAACTAGATGTTCCAACTGAGTTTTGTTATTCGTATGACCACAATTAAAGGTTTCATGTATCCTTAAAATATCAATAGTGGTTTTGGCTAGAATCATGACATCAATGCAAACATTCTCAGGAACTTTAGCTCTTTTGCACATCTGTGATAATAAATAAGGAAATGGATAAGTTCATTGCCCTTGTTGGGCCCTCTTTGTAATTATTGGTTGATTGACCATTCCAAAGATTATCCTCTATCGCTCCATAATGCACTCGATCAGCAACATTTTTTTAGGAATGATCTTTGACTCATTCTTGGAAGGCATTAGCCTGCTACTCATAAATCCAAGACAAAATTATGCCTTAACATTCAAATTCTTCTTTTAAATAGTACCCCCTCTTGACTCGATCCACGAGGTTATCTTGTCACATAGCAATACACAAAGCCATAAATGATGAATGTCAAAGTCAACTTTCAATTTGGTAGAGTATTAGTGGTTAGTGACGATAGTCTAAATACTCTGTGGCCTAAGAATATCATTGATAGTTGTCTGAAAACAATTCACATTAACACCACAAACTTTTACCACATTTGTCACCACTTGAGGATGATGTCTCTTTCTCTTTGAGGGCAACCAAAAAGTATATGCCTCATAAAACTCTTTTACCCACATAGCATAATAATCCAGTAACAGTAACTTATAATGCTTAATCTTGTGTCAAATGGCTGGATACCTGTTTATTAACCCATTCAATAACAACACCTACTCCTCCATGATAGTCCTATCCAGAAATAATTTCCACCTATTCAATAGTCAGGAAATAATCTGAGGGATAAGAGAGGCAGCTACTACTTTCTATTTTTTGACTCGCTTTCCCTTAGTTGAAAGTTCTTGGGTGCTGGCAACCGAATCATAAATAAGAGTGTGAGACCCCTCTTGGTCATATTCAAAAGATGTAGTATAGTAAATCTTGGGGCTTGAAAGCCCATTCATCCTAAGACTCACTTAACACATGCCCTGGCTAGTTTAGCCTGCATTCACTTTAGCTTTCTTTTTAGTGCCCCTGACTGGGTTTGTACTTGTTGAGATAGTACCTTATTTGTCTTGTTGACTTTTGGATTGGGAAAGAGCTTCAGAGAAGGAGATATCAGATGGAAGAGTTATTTTGGGAGTCATATCTGCACAAGTGAGCAATGTGCATTCAAATACGGGGTTATCAGACACAATAAAGCCCTAACAAGAACACAAACAAAAGTCTTTCAATGGTATCGCATGAGAGTAACTCGCACAATGTAACAATTTTCAACCCAAAAAAAGTTTGTTATTATATGATGGTGAGAGGCAGTTGTTGATATCGCACATGAGTTATGCATTTATGAATGAGGATGCACCATGTTCAAATCTCTAACCCAAGCAAATCTATAACATTGTGTGCTTTAAAGGACTTTTATGTGTATCACGCATATGCTATGCACTCACAATGAAGAGCGCACAATTTACACCTACTCAACCTTTAAATACTCAATTGAGATGCATTCATGGGGTGCCCTCGTGCTCATCGCACAACCACAATCGGTATTGCGTCATCATACAATTGCATAGTCTTTCCTAATCCAACATAGTTTAACACCAACCATAATTTTCATGTCAAATTAGATTGTAAGAGTACTCAAACTTCCCCTTTTGTAGCTAATTATCACATAACCATTGCAATTTAAACTCCTACAAATGAATCTCAACAACAAAATTAAGCATGACACTACACAATTTCACCTAAAACAACATCTTTATGGTGAAAATCAAAGCCTTCTAAGAATAATATTCATGTGGGTATTGAAAAATATAGCAATGGTGAAACATGAATTAAGCAATTATTAACATTAACCAACACCAATACACATAATGAATAAAATATTGACAAAAGGGACTTATGAGTAATTAGAGAACTTGACTGGTGGTGTGAATTCCGACAAGTATGTGCTTGGCAAAAAAGGTTTTAAATGATAGTGAGGTATGTGAGTGAATTTTGGGTTTTGAAAGAATAAGGAGAAAAGAAAAGGGTTTAGGGGTTTAAGTGGAGAAGAATACAAAAGGTCAAAACCCTTAGTCTTCTACTCAATATAAAAGATCCTTCACTTACTGACGGTTGTGCGCACGTAATTAGGATCGCACAACTTTAGTGTGGTGTGCATAACAAGGGTGTGATGCCCTGTTGTTGCCTGATGTCTCCCAAAATATACCTCCAGAAAAGTATAATGTGGTCGATGTATCAAATATAGAACCCAACTAAGTTGGGGTCGATCCCACAAGGAATAGGATGAAAGTCTGTCAAATGCTAGTCTGAGTAATTGGCAAGTAAGTAAAACTGGGGGGGGGGGGTTGTAAGCAAGAAGTAACAGTAACAATTGTTGATTATTGAATTTGTTTTCAATATGAGAAATACACTAGGAATGCGATCCCCAATGATTCCTTAACTCCACCGGTTACTTGTGCTTGCAAAAATGTCCCGTTGCATTGCATACAAAATCTAACAAGATATGTTCATCTAAACGTCTCTCGACCTTGGTTAAACAAATTTCACTCTTCTCCTCTCGGTCTCTGAGTGTCGCACCACTAACCCTTGTCCTGGATCTCAGATAACTATCCCTATTATGGCTCAAGTTACTAGATGAAGGTTGATAGCTTCAAATCTCTATTGTTATTCCCTTTTACTAATCTCTACCTCTCTCTCGAGCAAGTCTAGATTACAGGCGAGTTTCTAACATTTGCAACTATTAGAAGATCAATCACAACGAAAGAAATAACAATACATGCATTCACAACGGTTTAGAATTTCTTTGCACTTAACCCATTTTGTTAATTGCTCATGGTTCACACAACCCTAGTTGATGGGTTTAGCTACTCATGATTGCAAGAAAACAATAAGAATTCAATCAAGATGACATAATTGTAAACTCACAATAAGAAGAAAACTCTGAAATTTCAATATGAATAAAAACCCTAGAATCGGTGTTCTAAGATTACAAAATCAATAATGTGTTTTTGAACTCAAAATAATGAAAATATATCTCCAAACAATGTAATGACCAACCCCTAAACATAGGACAATATAAGGGTATTTATAGATACAAGATGAATCCTATCCTAAACAAAAAAGGAAAACAAAGTCGGTACTTTTTCATGGTACAAACCCATGCCACGTGGGTCCTGCTAGGGAAATCAGGCTATTTCAACTAATTACAGGAGTCGAACTACGGTACAGGCCCATGCCACGTAGGTCGACTCATGTGACGTCGCTCCTATCGTGGGTCACTACTCTAGTGCAGGACTTGGCTCTTTTGTCTTCAGATACTTCGTTCTAAGCATGATTCTTCCTTTTTGTCCATTTTCCCCCCAAAACCTATTCTCCTGCAATATAGAATAGAAAACCCATCATACCAACCAAATATACCTAAGTTATTGCATATTTTCTTTGTCTTAAGTATCGAAAGTGCCATGAAACCACAACACTTTAACACCCTCAACTTAGAACATTTACATGTCCTCAGACAATCAAAAACATAAACACATACGATGCTTAAGTAAGAGAAACCTTATAGGCCTACGACAATCGATTCATTGCTTTTGGCACCAAATATTTTTCGATCTCTCCTATTTGTAAATAAAAACCACGGTGTGTATACATGCAACATATTATCATGACATAGTAGGGATCAAATGATGGCATCAGATTATGAACAAACAACTAAGCATATATGCAAATGACATTATCCGAATAAATAGCAGCTAACAATACAACCCATGTACTCTCACAACAAAGAAGTCCCATATTCTCACAGTCTACTAATGAATATCAAAGTAGGGATTGGGTAAAAATACTCTCTCTCACAAAGAAGTTCAAACAATGTGCATGAAATACCATAGGCTTGCCCTTATTTTCTATGCCTTAGTTTTTCAAACAGTTGTACTAGGATAACTACAGGACTTTCATCAACTTGTAATGTAGGCTTGGGGATGGGTATGGTACATATGGATATAGTGACTCAACCCTCCTTGACACTAAACTATTTTTGGCTCCACTTTCCAACCATTCTCATTTATTCTTCACTTATTCTCATTAATTTATTTTCAGATTTTTCGGTGTAATTTTCTTCATACTTTCAAAATACAATTTATTTTTTCTTTTTTTTTTTCTCTTTTTGCAATTTCTATTTATTTCACTCATTTTTTCTTATTCACACCCAAATTTGTTCTCTTTTTTTTTTCACTAACCCCTTCTTCATACCCAAGTTAAACTACGCACCCCTATAATAGCCACCCTCAACTTAGGTGATTTTCCTGAGTTGAGGTACACAATGTCCAAGGAGGAACTAGGGTCAAGACAGGTTCATTGTAAGTCAAAATAGGAAGGTGGATAGGCTAATGAAAGAAATAGGTCAATTAAGGCTCAAAATTGGGATCAAGGGATATTAACTTCATTTGGTCAGGCATTTTAGGCTAAAAGTGGACTTATTCAAAAATGGCCTATGATCCTTTTCTAACCACCATCCTATAACGTAGGCAAGACTAACCGGGCAAGTTCTGGATCCCACACACAAAGTGAACTCGGTAATGACCTCACACACATATAGCACAGGGTTACAGTATCAACCACTACCTATGCAGTTCATGCATTGCTAGATACCATCATGTTGAATATAATACTAATGCCATAGAAAGATCCAACTGTTGTCACAAATTATCAAGCTACACACACATTTCAAAAAAAAAATAATTCCAGGAGGGGTGTCCTTTAAACAATCAAAAAGCATCATTATCATTCAAAATTAGACTGCACTAAGGTTCCCCTATTTTTTTCCTAACTAAACACGAAAACACATAAATATCATAAATAACAACCTAAACATGTCGGTTCTACTTTGATAGCACACTTGGGGGGAAAGAAAACACGGCAACAAAAACCCTTAAGTGGTGGTATATGTAACACCCCGTACATTTTCGAACCTATGAGACTATCTTAAAATTTATGGAATTATTTAAAAATGATATGGTTGGGGTAATTCACATTAATTTTAGTGGGCTGAATTAGTCTTTTGTTAATGGGCTCAAAAGAGGCCCAAAATTAATAAGAAAGACATGGCCCAAATGGAGAAATGATCCATTCTTAAGTTGACCAAGTAAAGATCTCAATTATTGACTAAGTGTTTGGCTAAGGATGACCATGAGGCATTATATAAGGCACAACATCAGATTTTTATTCACCAAAAGACACATGCACATTACTAGAATTTTCCAACAATATTTCACTTCTCTTACAAAACCTAAGCAACCATTTCCTTTGGACAAGATCATTCTTTATAAAGCTTTGGTAAGTGTTTACTCTTATGGTTTAATATATTATATGCATGAAAGGGTGTACAAATCATGTTGGTTATGTTGACAAAGTGTTGAGCAGTCCACTATGTGTGAAACAGTCTACTTTTGCTTAATTGGTAAAGGGTTTTGTCTTATAAACTTGAAAGGAGACTTGTGGTCTTGAAAGAAGTGAATTTTATATATTAAATGTCAATATTTAAGATGTGTTTATTTCCCTAACTTTCTTCCTCTTTGTGCATAATAGTTGGAATTGTTGTTGTGAAATTGTGCATGGAACCGGTGGCGTATTGAAGGGGAAAATGTAGTTTTGTGATGTTCATGTGCGTTGTGAGACCATGGTTATTTGTTGGCATCCAATTTAACCTAAAATATGAAAATATAAGCTTAATTATGGCCATGTACCATTTATTACAAAAAAAAGACCCAAAAGAGACCCACTTTGGCCGAACCGGGCATCCGCCTTCGTGGATAGGGCACCTACGGGCGCAGATGCCAACCCAGGGGGACCTGGACAAAGCCAATGGGCACCTGCAGCGACACCTCACCCATCTGTGGGCAAAGGTGGTGTAACACCCCGTACCTTCCCAACCCTACTTGATGACATTGAACAATGCATACTTAGGTGCCGAGAGCTATAAGTATGCATTTGGTAATGTTAATGTTGAGGAAATTGAAATTTGGCTTCATACATGTGATTAGCCCTTCATAAGATTTGTTTTGTGATTTTTGTGGCGCAGTTTTGGGGTTCAAAATGAGGCTAAGAGGACCTCTAAACAAAGCATATTAAGTCTAAGAAGTAAGTTAAAGAATAGGACTTGAAGTATCTAACCAAATCCGCGAAGAAACGAAAATTTTGAAAAAAAAGATGTGGGGAGGGCCCAGGGGCGTGCCGGGACGCTTCTGGACAAAATTTTCAGTCCCCAGGCAGTGTTGGGGAGCGCCCAAGGGCGTGTCGGGCTGCTTGTACGCACCTTTCAAAAGTTGGAATTTTTCTTAAGTCCCAAGGGTGCCCGGGGACGTATCGAGCCAATTTTTGCTATGCTTCTTCTAAAACCATGAGAATATAAATGAAATGAGTAAATTATTATATTGGTATGATAAAATTACTCGAGAACGAAATTGGCATCAAAATGACAATTTTACCCTTATGGTCAAAATAAGTCATACGTGGCTAGAATTGCTTGTTTTTGGAATTGAGGCTACAAGTGTGAATCCCGTGAATGGTAATATTGTCGTAATGCGTATGGAATTAATCAAACATGAGGAATTATGGATTTTAGTGGGTTAAGTGAATTGGGCTCAAGAAGGGGCCCAAAATGAGAAGAAATCATGGGTGACCCATTCTTCCATTGACTAATGCAACACATTGCATTAAATGCCAAGAGTGTCTAAGGATGACATTAAGGTCCTATATAAAGGGTCAAAGGGCTGATTTTATTCAAGAGAATACACATGCTTTTTTCTATCATTTTCTAGAAAATTCTCAAGAAAGCCTCTTTGGCTCCCAAAACCCTAAGGCACTTCTTGGAGCAAGATCACCATTTTCCAAGCTTGAGTAAGTAATTATTCTTGTACTTTAACATATTATAAGAATGAGAGAATATGTATATCATGTTGGTTATGGTTGGAAAGGTTGAATATGGTGTTTTGTGTTTTGGTAAAAGATGTGAAATCCATGGGATTGTAACTTGAATTATGACTTGTGCCTTTGATGAAAGATCATGGTATGGATAAAATATGAACGTGTATGGAGTTATTTTGTTATTAAACATGTTATTTTTCTCTAAGTCTAAATTATGGGATTTTGGCCGATTTGTTGTTGTGAGGTGTATTGAAGTCATTTGATGGAATAATTGTGATGAGGTGGTGATGGAGAAGTGTAAAATATGAGCTTGGTGTGACGTGCTATTGGTTATCATGTGTTGGTCAATGCATGGAATATTGTGGGATTATTGGTATGATGATTTCATAAATGGTATTGTCAAAGGGGAATGACATGTTAAAGCTAAACATGTGACTTATTGTTATTGTATGCATTTGTAAGGTAGTTGGTGGTTAATGTTGGTTCCATTATGTAATTGTGATGTAGAGTGAAACGTAAAGAAGGAGCAAAATTGTTGCGCTCACATATTTGATTGTGTACTTACATTGGGAAGATAAGGTATGTAAGGTTACTCTTTCCGTATCCTTCTACAAGATATTGTTCTTATTGACATTGGGACTGTTTCAATTCCGAGAGGCTTGAAGAACTATCCCAACGAGAGTAATGAGGTAAAGAGAGCTTGTTTAGTTTGAATAGAATTATTCCGATCATGTATTGTTCCAAAGTCCTATAGTATGATGATTATCCTTGTGGCAATTTTTCATAAGTAAGAGGCCCAATCTCATACGAGTACGAAGAGAGGTGATATGCAAGTTAGTATAAGTAGTCCTCATAAGTGAAATTGTAAATCTCATGAGGTAGAGGAGTAAAGTGAGATGTGCATATACGTGCGTGCTTAGTTAAGGTGATCTCATGAAGTATAAGAGTAAGGTAAAGCACATTGGTGTGTTTCAATTAGTGTCATGATCCAAAGTTCTAATAGAAGTTATACATATGTCTCCTGTTCATTGGTTATTGTCCAAATGGTTCCAATAGTGTTATGTTTCCATGACGGCTATGTTTCCAAAAAATGTCATATTGCCAAGTTATTCATATGTCTCTCACTCATTGATTATTGATCCAAAGCTTCAAGTAAAGTTATGACTATCAAAAGTATCAATCTCTCACAAGTAAGGCATCAATCTCAAAGGTAATGAAATGAAGTAATGCATGTTGATTGTGTTCATGGGTGTTATCCATGGGGTACAAATACCCGCATGATGATGATAGTTTATCCATAGGGTACAAATACACGTATGATGATGATAGTTTATCCACGGGGTGCAAATACCTGCGTGATGATGGCCATTTATCCATGGGGTGCAAGAACACCCGCATGATGATATGATCTTATCCATAGGGTGAAAGAATACCTGCATGGTGATGATATGTTATCCATGGGGTGAAAAGAACACCTGCATTATATGGGCCCAGAAACTTCATGAATGATGTAAAAGTAAAGTAAAGGAAAGAGAAAGAAAGAACGTAATGTACATGAATTCCAAAAGTACTGAATAGTGACTCATCTACATTGTGACTTATCTATATCGGTTATGCATTTGAACTTGAGTTCTTGACATATTTTCATATCTTACAGTTTTATTTGAGCCTTACATACTCAGTACATTCTTCGTACTGACCCCCCTCAGGGGATTTACCTTACTTGTTGCAGGCGCAGGTCCTAGTAGGCATTCACAGTAGATTGTCAGTGTTGCAGATCTTTGGTGAGCTCCAGTTCGTTCGGGGAGTCTCCGAGTCACTGTTGTACATGTATTTTGATTTTGTACATGTTGTATAAAGCGGGAACTTGTCCCGACTTTTAGTTCATTTGGTCAATGCATTTTGTTAGAGGCTTTCGTAGACGGATGTGGGTGTATAAATATGAAGGCACATGTCGTTTTGACTTGATGGCTCAAACGGCCAAGTTTTACATACATAGCTATGACTTATGTTTTCATGGCAATGACTTCCGCCTAGTTGCACAAGGTGTAATAAGATTCATATGAGATTATGTATGCGAATGTTCATGAGCAAAGGTTGGTTCTCTCGGGCCATATCGGCTTCGGGTGCCAATCACGCCTCGTTGGGATTCGGGGCGTGACAGGTGGCTTCTCAAGTCCCTCCAGAACTTCATTTCGATTATTTTAGCATCTCTTTGACCCCCCAAGGCCCCTATACCCTTTTTGGATGCAATCATCAACTTAAGGTACCATTTGAATGGCCCTAAAGGGTATTCCGGAGGTATTTTTAATCGTATCAATTATGGATTGTTGTTAATGTGTTATTGTGAAAGGTATTTAAGTGACTTGATAGAGTAAAGGTGACGTAGTGTTAAAGGGGAAGTGTAAAGTATAACCTTAGTGTGAAATGCTATCGCTTTATGATATCTTTGTTAATGTGTGGAATGTTTTGGTGTCGTTAGTATGGTAATACAGTGAGTTGTATTGTAGAAGAATGAAATGACGTTATATGGCAGTCACGTAGATCATTGTCGGCTTATGAACTATTAATGTAGTTAGTTGTTAACGTGAGCTCTGTTATGTACTTGTGTTGTAGAGTAACACGTAAGGAAGGAGCTGAATTGTTGTATTCACATATTGGATTGTTGTATTCATATTGGGAAGATAAGGTATGTAAGGTTACTCTTTCCGTATCCTTGGCAGCACCTATTATTTTCATTGTTACCTACTTGTTTCCATTTTGAAATGTTCCAAAGTATCTTATTTCAGGTTTGACGTATGTTGTCATTCACATGTATCTTATTTATTGAGTAATGTTCCAAAGCTCCAATAATGTTATAACCACCAAAGTATCAATATCACAAAAGAAAGGAAAGAAGTAATGCATAGTTGTTTCTTTGAGAACGCGTGGTAGCTCAAAGGGGCGAAAGCCTAGCTAGAGACGATCCCGAGATTATTGGATTATAGGTGGTAGCTCAAAGAGGTAAAAGCCTAGCTAGAGATGATCCCGATTGGTTATTGATTTATGAGTGGTAGCTCAAAGGGGATAAGCCTAGCTAGAGATGATCCCAATGTTATGTTATGTTATGTTATGACCCATTGATCAGTTGGGTCCCAGGCATGATAAGATATGATGATAATGATATGAGCGTAAAAGCAAAAGAAAGAAAACAAAAGTAATGTACATGGTTCCACACATACAGAACGGTGGTTTATCTATATTGACTATTCACTTGTATTTGATTCCATTGAAGTTCCTATGTTTCATGCAGTTTCTTATAGACTTACATACTCAGTACATTCTTCGTACTAACGTCCCTTGGGGGATTTACCTTACTTTCTGCAGGCACAGGTGCTAGTAGACCTCCACAGTAGGCTACGAGTCATCCGCAAACTATTGGTGAGCTCTATATTGGTTCGGGGCTTTCTAAGTCACTATGTACATTTGTTTTGGTATTGTATAAAGGATTGTATAAAGCAGGAACTTGTACCGACTTTAGGTTGGTTATGTAAATGTATCAGTTACAGGCTTTGTAGACGTTGTGGGACAAATGAAGGAATGTAAGGAATGTATGCTTTTGACGTGGTGGCCCTAACAGCCAAGTGTCATATTTATTGAATGTTTATCCATGACTTCCGCCATTGGTATCTTGCATCTATATGTGATAGAGTGTTGTTCATTTAGTGACATGCATATGAATGTACATGGACATAGGTTAGTTCTCTCGGGGCCTTAATGGCTTCAAGTGCCAGTCCGCCTCAATGGGATTTGAGGCGTGACAAAAGTGGTATCAGTGCAAGTCGTCCTAGGGTGTCTACAAAGCCGTGTCTGAGTAGAGTCTTGCTTATGGATGTGTTGTGCACCATATTTATAAGTAGGAGGCTATGGGACATTTAGGAGTTGTTGCTTTTCTTCATTTCTTAGATCGTACATTAGAGCCAATGTTGTAGGTGGAATCATATCTGACCATTGAAATTGTTTTTCTTTGTATAGTAAAATGTCGATTACAAAATGAGGTAGGGGTAAAGGCAAGAAGGTAGACATGCTTACCGGAGAAGGATCTAGTAAACCACCACCTGACCAAGCTAGTTAAGGTGGGGATGAAACTGAGTTTGCCTCGCGGGCTTCTTCTACTTTTCCAGCTCCAGAAGAGCAGAGAAGGAGAGAAGAACCTATCGAACCACCTATTAATGCTATTGAGTAGGATCTAAGAAATACGGTGTAAATGTTGACTCGTATAGTTTCAGCACAGAATCAAGGACAAGCTAGTCCAATGACAAGTAATGATGGTGTGGATAGGGCAGCTAGTCGAAGGACACAGGATTTTCTGAAATTAGACCCTCCCACGTTCATCGGGTCATATCTGAATGCAGACCCACAGGACTTCGTGGACCAAATTCAAAGGGATCTAGATGTTATGCACGTATCTGGTGTAGAAACAGTTGAGCTTGCAGCCTATAGAATGAAAGGAGAGGCTATATTATAGTACGAAGATTTGAAAAGATCAAGGGGTGTTGGTGCACTTCCAGCTAGTTGGGAAGAATTGAAAGTGGCCTTCCTTGATCACTATCTCCCATATGAGATTTGGGAGGCTCGTGCAGACCAGTTGTTAAATCTTCGTCAAGGTAATATGAGTGTCAGGGAATACAATCTTCGATTTAACTCGTTGGCTCGGTATGCTTCTAATATAGTTGGCACTATGGATGACAGAGTCCATCGGTATATGGACAGATTGGAGCCATATTTGGTAAGAGATTATACTGTTAATGCGTTGAATAGAGATATAGATATATACATAATACAGGCTTTTGCACAGAAGATAGAGGATCAGAGGCAAAGAAGAAGGGCGCACGAATTTGAAAGAGGGCCGTCAAAGAGGGCTAGACCTATGGGATAGTCCGTGGCATCCCAAGGAGAATTTAGGCCTCGGGTTTTTAATAGACCGCCTAGACCATCATTTTCTTAGCCTACAGCAGGTACTTCATCCCAATTCTGAGGGTTTAGAGGCAGCCACGTTGGGCAAAGTAGTGGGATTCGAGGTTCACAGACAATAGGAGTTTCTCGTCAACTGTGCCAGCACTGAGGGAAGTCTCATTTAGGTTAATGCTAGTTTGGAATGAATGTTTTCTTTTGGTGTGGTATTTCAGGGCACATGATGAGAGAGTGTCCACGAAGGGTCACGGGTAGTATGGCGCGACCTACGGGATCGACCGTTGTATCATCATCATCGGTTCCTTCCCTGGGCAGAGGTGTACAACCTGCTGGTTGTGGTAGAGGCGCTAAAGGAGCAGCTAGTCCTAGTGGAGTCCAGAACCGTACCTATGCCTTAGCGGATCGACAGAATTTAGATGCTTCTCCTGATGTAGTTACAGGTGCATTATCCGTCTTTTCACATAATGTATATGCATTGATTAATCCAGGCTCTACCCTATCATATGTTACTCCATTGATTTCTGAAAAATTCAAAAGAACACCAGAATTATTAGTTAAGCCATTTGAAGTATCTA
Source organism: Capsicum rhomboideum (assembly GCA_031232105.1). Lineage (NCBI taxonomy): Eukaryota > Viridiplantae > Streptophyta > Magnoliopsida > Solanales > Solanaceae > Capsicum > Capsicum rhomboideum. Next base: position 108,252,712 of record CP124714.1, on the reverse strand, counting down.
CACCAGTTGGTGAATCTATTATTGCAAAAAGAGTATATCGTAATTACATAGTAAATATTTGTGATCATGATATGCTAGTTGATCTTAATGAACTAGAAATGGTGGTTTTTGACATTATAATGGGTATGGATTGGTTGGTTTCTTGTTATTCCACGGTAGATTGCCGAGCTAAGAAAGTACATTTTCATTTTCCATAAAAGGATGTCCTTGAATGGAGGGGTAATATTGGAGCACTGAGAGGTAAATTTATTTCTTATCTTACGTCAAGGAAAATGATATCCAAGGGGTACATATGTCATCTAGTAAGAGTGCAAGATACCGATGTGAAACCGCCAACTCTTGAATCGGTTCCAGTGGTAAATGAATTTCTTGATGTATTTCCTGAAGATATTCCAGGTTTGCCTCCAAAATGGGAAGTAGAGTTTGGTATTGATGTGCTTCTAGGTACTCAGCCTATCTATATTCCTCAGTATAGAATGGCCCCAGAAGAATTACGGGAATTAAATGAGCAATTAAAAGACTTGCTAGATAAGGGATTTATAAGGCCTAGTATGTCCCCTTGGGGTGCACCAGTATTATTTGTACGGAAGAAAGATGTCGCGTTGAGAATGTGTATTGATTATCGGCAACTGAATAAGGTGACAATCAAGAATAAATATCCCCTCCCCAGAATTGATGATTTGTTTGACCAATTACAGGGTGCCAAATGTTTCTCAAAGATTGACCTGAGATCGGGATATCACCAGGTAAGGGTTAGAGAAAAAGATATACCCAAGACAGCTTTTCGAACACGGTATGGTCATTATGAATTTTTGGTTATGTCATTTGGGCTAACAAATGCATCAGTAGTTTTTATGGATTTGATGAATAGGGTGTTCAAGCCATTTTTAGATGTGTTTTTGACCGGGTTTATCGATGATATTTTGGTTTATTCAAGATCACAAGAGGACCATGCTAATCACTTACGACAGGTGTTACAGATTCTTTGTGATCGTAAGTTATATGTGAAGTTCTCTAAATGTGAATTTTGGTTAAAATATGTAGCATTCTTGGGTCATATTGTGTCGGATGAAGGAATAAGGGTGGATACACAAAAGATTGAAGCGGTGAAGAATTGGCCAAGACCTACGACGCCTACAGAGATTCGTAGTTTCCTTAGGTTGGAAGGTTATTATAGAAGGTTTGTTGAAGGGTTTTCTTCCATTGTTGCACCTTTAACAAAGCTAACCCACAAGGCAACTAACTTTCAATGGAGCAATGCATGTGAAAATAGTTTCCAAGAGTTGAAGGATAAATTGACTTTTACACCGGTATTGGTACTTCTAAAAGGCACAGAAGGGTATGCTGTATATTGTGATGCCTCAGGAGTCAGCTTAGGATGTGTATTGATGCAGCACGGTAATGTAATAGCTTATGCCTCAAGACAGTTGCGACCACATGAGAGAAATTATCCAACACATGATCTTGAGTTAGAAGCTGTGATATTTGCTTTAAAGATATGGTGCCATTATTTATATGGGGTTCATGTTGACATATATACCGATCATAAGAGTTTGCAATATATCTTTAAGCAGAAGGACCTAAATCTGAGGCAGCGGAGGTGGCTGGAACTCTTAAAAGATTATGATATTGACATCTTATATCATCCAGGGAAAGCAAATATGGTAGCCGACGCATTAAGCCTCAAAGCAGTAGGAAGCTCTAATGGTCAGTTGACGGAAAAGCAAGATATAGTCAAGGATCTACATCAACTAGCCATCTTGGGAGTTCATCTTGTTGAATCTCCAGACGAAGGGGTTATTGTGCAAAATGCGGCTGAGTCTTCATTAATAGCTGAAGTGAAAGAGAAACAGTATGCGGATCCTATTTTACTTCAGCTAAAGGAGAATGTGCAACAAGGTTTGACAAAGGAATTTGATCTTACGCAAGAGGGAGTGCTTCAGTGCCAAGGTAGATTGTGTGTGCCGGATGTAGATGAGCTGAGAAAACGGATTATGATAGAGGCACATCATTCACGGTATTCTATTCATCCGGGAGCCACCAAAATGTATCATGATTTGAAGGAAATGTATTGGTGGGGTAACATGAAGAAGAACATTGCAGAATTTGTAGCTCAATGTCCAAATTATAAACAAGTAAAAGTACAGCATCAGAAACCTGGAGGTTATATGCAATGTATCAATCTTCCAGTTTGGAAGTGGGACATGATTAACATGGATTTCATCACAAGTTTGCCTCGTACACTGCAGAAACTTAATTCCATCTGGGTAATAGTTGACAGGCTTACCAATTCAGCACACTTCCTACCGGTCAAGATCACCTATACAGCTGAAGAGTATGCACAGTTGTATGTTAAAGAGATAGTACAATTACACGGGGTTCCAATCTCTATTATATCAGACATAGGAGCTCAATTTACCGTACACTTTTGAAAATCTTTTCAGAAGAGTTTAGGAACCCAAGTGAATTTAAGTACGGCTCTTCATCCTCAGACAGATGGACAAGCAGAACGTACTATCCAAACACTTAAAGATATGCTACGAGCTTGCACATTGGACTTTAAAGGTAGTTGGGATTATCATCTACCTCTTATTGAATTTTCCTACAATAATAGCTATCATTCAAGTATCAAAATGGCACCTTAAGAAGCTTTATATGGAAGGAAGTGTAGATCACCAATTGGATGGTTTGAAGTGGGTGACACTGCTCTAATTGGGCTAGATCTTGTTCATCAAACTATGGAGAAAGTTAAGGTGATACAACAGTGGCTACAAACGGCCCAAAGTCGACACAAGTCATATGCTGATGTTAGAAGAAGGGGGCTTGAATTTTCCCTAGGTGATTGGGTATTCTTGAAGGTGTCACCAATGAAAGGGGTAATGAGATTCGGAAAGAAAGGAAAGTTGGGTCCACGTTATATAGGGCCATATGAGATTACCCAAAAATTTGGTCAAGTTGCGTATGAATTATCACTACCCCAAGAACTCTCCACAGTTCATCCAGTATTTCATGTTTCAATGCTTCGAAAGTTCATAGGAGATCCATCTCGTATTGCTCCCATTGAAGATGTACAAGTTATGGCGGATCTCACCTATGAAAAGATACCTATTTATATTCTGGATCGACAAGTTAAAAGGTTAAGGAATAAATAAGTAGCTTCCGCAAAGGTACTTTGGAGGAATCAACAAGTAGAAGAAGTCACATGGGAAGCTAAGGAAATGATGAAGTCCAAGTACTCGTATTTAATTCAAAAGGAAGAAAGATTTCAAAATGCGGGATTGGAGAAATAACGAGTAAGTATCTATAAGCATTATGTGTATATATGATAACATAAAGAATGATCCTAGACTTGAATTTTTTTAAATTGGATAATGTTCCTAACATTCGAGGACGAATGTTACTAAGGGGGGAAGGATGTAACACCCCGTACATTTTTGAACCTATGAGAATATATTACCATTTATGGAATTATTTAAACATGAGATGGTTGGTGTAATCCACATTAATTTTAGTGGGATGAATTAGTCTTGTGTTAGTGGGTTCAAAAGAGGCCCAAAATTAATAAGAAAGACACGGCCCAAATGGAGAAATGATCCATTCTTAAGTTGACCAAGTAAACACCTCAATTATTGACTAAGTATTTGGATAAGTATGACCATGAGTCACTATATAAGTCACAACATCATATTTTTATTCACCAAAAGACACATGCACATTTCTAGAATTTTCCAACAATATTTCACTTCTCTTACAAACCCTAAGCAACCATTTCTTTTGGACAAGATAATCCTTTTGCAAGATTTAGTAAGTGTTTAATCTTATGGTTTAATATATTATATGCATTAAAAGGTGTATAAATCATGTTGGTTATGTTGACAAAGTGTTGAGCAGTCCACTATGTGTGAAACAGTCTACTTTTGCTTAATCGGTAAAGGGTTTTGTCTTATAAACTTGAAAGGAGACTTGTGGTCTTGAAGGAAGTGAATTTTATAGATTAAATGTCAACATTTAAGATGTTTTTATTTCCCTAACTTGCTTCCTCTTTGTGTATAACATTTGGAATTGTTGTTGTGAAATTGTGCATGGAACCGGTGGCGTATTGAAGGGGAAAATGTAGTTTTGTGATGTTCATGTGCGTTGTGAGACCATGGTTGTTTGTTGGAATCCAATTTAACCTAAAATATAAAAATATAAGCTTACTTATGTCCATGGATCATTTATTACAAAAAAAGACCCAAAAGAGACCCATTTTGGCCGAACCGGGCATCCGCCTTCGCGGATGGGGTATCTACGGGGGCAGATACCAACGCAGGTGGCCCTAGACAAAGCCAATGGGAACCTGCGGCTGTACCTCACCCACCTGCAGGTGCAGTTGTCTTCGCTAGTCCCTCCAGAACTTCGTTTCTATTGTTTTTGCATCTCTGACCCCCAAGGCCCCTATACCCTTTTTGGATGCAATCATCAACTTATGGTACCATTTGAATGGCCCTAAGGGGTAGTCTGGAGGTATTTTGAATCTTATCAATTATGGATTATTGCTAATGTGTTATTGTGGAAGGTATTTAGTGACTTGATGGAGTAAAGGTGACATAGTGTTGAAGGGGAAGTGTAAAGTATAACCTTAGTGTGAAATGTTATTGCTTTATGATATCTTGGTTAATGTGTGGAATGTTTTGGTGTTGTTGGTATGGTAATGCAGTGAGTTGTATTGTAGAAGAATGAAATGACATTATATGGTAGTCACGTAGCTCATTGTCGGCTTATGCACTAGTAATGTAGTTAGTTGTTAACGTGGCTCCGTTATGTACTTGTGTTGTAGAGTAACACGTAAGGAAGGAGTTGAATTTTTGTATTCACATATTGGATTGTTGTATTCATATTAGGAAGATAAGGTATGTAAGGTTACTCTTTCCGTATCCTTGGCAGAACCTATTGTTTTCATTGTTACCTACTTGTGTCCATTTCGAAATGTTCCAAAGTATCTCATTTCAGGTTTGATGTATGTTGCCATTCATATGTATCTTATTTATTGAGTAATGTTCCAAAGCTCCAATAAAGTTATAACCACCAAAGTATCAATCTCACAAAAGAAAGGAAAAAAGTAATGCATAGTTGTTTCTTTGAGACCGGGTGGTAGCTCAAAGGGGCGAAAACCTAGCTAGAGACGATCTCGAGATTATTGGATTACGGGTGGTAGCTCAAAGAGGCGAAAGCCTAGATAGATACGATCCCGATTGTTTATTAATTTATGGGTGGTAGCTCAAAGAGGCATAAGCCTAGCTAGAGACAATCCCAATGCTATTTTATGTTATGTTATAACCCACTGATCAGTTGGGGCCCGTGCACGATAAGATATGATGATAATTATATGAGCGTAAAAGCAAAAGAAAGAAAATAAAAGTAATGTACATGGTTCCACACATACAGAACGGTGGTTTATCTATATGACTATTCACTTGTATTTTATTCCACTGAAGTTCCTATGTTTCATGCAGTTTCTTATAGCCTTACATACTCAGTACATTCTTCGTACTGATGTCCCTTAGGGGACTTACCTTACTTGATGTAGGCACATGTGCTAGTAGACCTCCCCAGTAGGCTACGAGTCATCTGTAGACTATTGGTGAGCTCCAGATTGGTTCGGGGCTTACCGAGTCACTATGTACATTTTTTTTGGTATTGTATAAAGCAGGGACTTGTCCCGACTTTAGGTTGGTTATGAAATTGTATCTGTTAGAGGCTTTGTAGATGTTGTGGGACAAATGAAGGAATGTAAGGAATGTATACTTTTGACGTGGTGGCCCTAACGGCCAAGTTTCATAGCTATTGAATATTTCTCCATGACTTCCACCATTGGTATCTTGCATCTATATGTGATAGAGTGTTGTTCATTTAGTGACATGCATATGAATGTACAAGGACGTAGGTTGGTTCTCTCGGGGAGCTAATGGCTTCGGGTACCAGTCCGCCTCAATGGGATTTGAGGCGCGACAGTATAACCTCAACCCCAACTAAATAATAGTGCATTGCCCTTAGTGCACAATTATTAATATGAAAAGTGTAAGGGAGTGAAGACATACATGCAATGCGCTTGGTGCTAGATGTGGGTCCATCCACAACAGATCATCTGTATGCTCTTTGGCCTCCATGTTAGGTGCGTCCGGTAGAGGGGGTGGATGACTAAAGGGTTCACCCCATGCTCTTTGCTCATGGTCAATCTGACTGATATGATACTCTGCCCGGGAGGACTTAGTCGCCCTTCGGAGATCACTCTCAAATTCGTCTCCACTATCAGTCAGGCCTTCAGGACTCCATGGCCTTTTTCCTCAAGTAATAGGAGGCTCCTCATCAGCAAACAAATTCACCTCAAAAACAGGTGCAGAGGGTACCGATGTAGGTATGGGTGGAATTATAGGAGTGTGGCTAACTGCTAAATATCAAACCTCTGTCCTCAATGCAGCCACCTCCTTAGTCAACCTTGTCAAATTCGAGATATGGGCCTCTCTAAACTGGCTACCCATCTGGTGCTCAAAACTGTCAATCCGCCCATGCAATTCATGCATAAACTTCTCTATAGCAGAAGTCATGCGAGCCTTAACTCTCACCTCAGATGCCTTGATCGATGTCCTAACCATGGCTTAAATTGAGATACCAACTTAGCCATCTGGGCCTTTGTGTGAGCCTATCGCTTAATAAACTGCGTCTGTCTATCCACTAACTTCTGCAAAAACTCTCGTGAAACTGCAACCATGCTAGATGTGGGTGATGGTGCGATGGGTCCAGCTACCCTCTCATCAGTCATAGGGTCTATTCCCTAGGTAGTCAACCTCCCAGCCTCGGGATCACTAATAGGTGCTGAAGTGCTAATCGGTTCCTCACGATCCACTTGCCCTTCAAAAAGAGCGACGCCTGAGAAATAGAGGGCTCAAACCCCCTCTGGGAAATCAGAATAGTACCTCGCTACTGCATCAGTCCTACATCATCTATGCAGGTCACCTCAATGGTGTGATCTACTACAGGCATCGAAACTACACCAGTACTATGACATAGGCCCTGAATCAAATAAGGGAAAAGGATGCTGGTATAGTCTTTAAAGGCGAGCTCATGAATCTTACTAATAATGTAGCAGGCGATGTTGATGTCATATCCGGCGATGATGCTCTCTACTAGAACAGCTCGATCAAGAGTAAGAGAATTATCTGCACCTGTGGGATGGAGACGGTACCGTACAATTGACCACCAAAACCTGCCAATAAAGTAAAGAGAGGACTTCTTAATATCCAACTTCTCAGCTAACCATTTTGAATCTACGCCATCCTCTGTGATATACTGTACAACCCATTATAATAGCTCTAAAAACTAATCAGCATCCTTCATTTTGTTCCTATTTTTCACCATCTCCATGCGGTAATCAAACTCAGTAGTACTAGCTGGAAGTGGACGTTCTGCACTAAATAAGAACAGGTGGATAGTCTGCTCAAAACGAACCAAAGTGTGAGTCAATGATGGTTGGTATCGAAACCGCTGCTCAATTGGTGTGATTAATTCAATAGACGCAGTATATAAAGCATAAAACACACGGGCCAAATCTGGGCTATAGCTACCAGAAGGCTCTGTCATCCACTCGAATCCATAGCGATTAAACACTGCTTTAATCTAGGGTAGTGCCTTTAAATCATCTAACCAATATCGAGGATACTCAGTGATACTCCGTCTACACACACCCCACTCAGTCGGCTTTGTATCCCTGTCAAAAATGGCCTTCATACCCTGAGTACACCACCTCTTATTTTTGGTTCGTACTGCAGCTGCGGCTCACTGTGCAGCCACCTGTCTCAGTGAGGAAGTCGTGGAATCCTGAACACCAGTGCTTGAAATAGAAGCTACCTCATCTGCCTCACCACTACCTGTGGAATCAAAATCAACTGTACCCTCAGCAATCTCATCGGTCTCAGGTGCATCAGCCTCATCTTCAGTATCACCGATAGCAAAAGCATCCACCCTCCCTTCAGACTGGGGGGAGGATTCTGAAGACTGAACAGGAGTCACCACTATAGGTTGAGTGGTGGCCCAAGCTGTATCCTGTGCCTTAGTTCATTATCTTGTGGCGCGAGGTACAATAGTAGAATTATCCTGAACGATGTCATAAACCTCTTTAGACCCACTTTTTTCCTGCTCCGAAGACTCATCTCGCAGCCTTGTTGTGACTTCGGGGTTCTTGGTGTGGATTCGCAAAGAGGAACCTATATCACGGTGTTTAGGGTTTTCTTTAGACGGTATGGTTGGGTCTTTGCTGGGGTTTGGTCGGGTCGGGTATGGGTTTTCTGTTAGGGTTCGATGGTGTACGTTCGGGTCAGTTTTGGGGATTTTGGGGTGATGGGACTCAAAATTTCTTACAATTGGAGTGGTGGGGGTACGAATTGGAGTGGTTGGTACTTAGGAATTATAGTGATTATAGGATTGGAGGTGTTAATTTGGATGAATTGGGGAAATAAATCGGGTATTTGGGGGCTTGGAGAATCGAGGTTTGGGGTTTTCAAATGGGTAATGTAGGGTTTTATTGAGAGTAGGTCAAAATTAGGGTTGTGTATAGTTGGATTTTAAATTTTATTTGCAGGTCTGAGTTTCACAGTACCAACCCACGCCACGTGGGTTGACCTACGTCATGTTGGTCCCTGTCGTGGGTTGGATTCTGCAGCCAAAAATACCCTCTGATTCCCACGATACAAACCCATATCACGTGGGTTGACCTACATCATGTGGGTCCCTATTGTGGGTTAGATTCCACAACCAAAAATGTTTCTCTGATTTCTACGATACCAACCCACGACACGTAGGTTGACCTACGTCACATGGGTCACCACCGTGGTTTAAGCTACACACTATTCAGTTCACATCTTTATTTTAACTCATGACTGGTAACAATCCTTGGGTTGCCTCCCAAGCAGTGCCTGATTTACCATTGCGGCATGACGTAGCTAGGTTGGTTACTCAGACTTCACCAACCAGCCCATGGGTTGCCTCCCATGAAGCACCTGATTTAACGTCGTGGCACGACCCAACTTACTTTACTACTCATACTTCGTCAAGACTAATATTCTCACATGTCCTTATTTCTTCCGTGATTCCCACATAGTGCTTTAAACACTGCCCATTGACCTTGAATAGAACATTATCATCACCTTTCAGCTCGATTTCTCTATGCGGGAATACCCTAACCACTGTGAATGGTCCGGACCATTTGGACTTTAACTTTCTAGGAAACAAGCGAAGCTTGGAGTTATAAAGTAGTACCATATATCCCGGGTGAAACTCTCGTATTTCAATCTTTCGATCATGATATAATTGCATCTTTTCTTTATACAGCAATGAACTTTCATAAGCCCAGAGATGAAATTCATCCATATCATTCATTTGCTTTAGTCTCAATTTAGCCGCATCACTCCATTCCAGATTCAACCTCTTCAGTGCCTATAATTCCTTGTGTTCAAGTTTGAAAGGCAAATGGCATAATTTACCAAACACTAGGTGATATGGAGATGCACCAATCGGTGTTTTGAATGCAGTTGGATATGCCCATAATGCATCATCCAATCTTCCTGCCCAATCATTCCTGTTGGCATTTACCGTCTTTGCCAAAATGGCCTTTATCTCACGATTTGACATCTCAACTTGCCCGCTCGTGTGAGGATGGTAAGGTGTTTCCACCTTATGTTTGAAACCATATTTTTCAAGCAGGGATTTGAACAGCCGATTACAGAAATGGGATCTTCCATCACTAATAATAACTCTGGGTGTACCGAATCGTGAAAAGATGTTCTTTTCAAGAATGTCGTGACACTTCTACCTTCATTATTAGGAAGCCATATTGCCTCCACCCACTTAGAAACCAATTCAACAGCTACCAGAATGTATTTTATCCCATGTGAGCTCACAAATGGGCCCATAAAATCAATTCCCCAAATGTCAAACAATTCAAACTCAAGAATAGTGGTCATAGAAATTTCGTGTCTGCACAAGATGTTCCCTTGTCTTTTACATTGGTCACAAGCTCGAGCATAGTCATGAGCATCTTTATAAATGGTTGGCCAGTAATACCCATATTGTAAGATCCTAAGAGCAGTCCGCACACCTCCATGATGACCCCCAAGTGGAGATAAACGACATGCTTCCAAAATACTCATAATCTCGACTTCTAGAACACATCTTTGACTTATGTCAGCCGCACACACCCTAAATAAATAAGTCTCATCCCAGAATAATTTTCTTACTTCATGAATAAATCTCTTCCTTTGTTGATACGACATATCTTCCAGGACTAGATCACCTGCCAAAAAGTTGGCAAAATCGGCAAAACAAGGGATTAATTCTTGTGATGCTGCCAACACTTGTTCGTATAAAAAAGTATAATCAATATCGAGGTTATACCTCAAAATAAGCATGGACTTCTCCTCAAGACGTGATAGATGGTCTGCAACCTGGTTCTCAGTCCCCTTTCGGTCCTTGACCTAAAAATCAAATTCTTGCAGCAGAAGTACCCACTGAATCAGTCTTGGCTTGGCGTACTTATTTGACATAAGATATCTAAGTGTTGTGTGGTCTGTATGCACAATCACTTTCGTACCAATCAAGTACGATCAAAATTTCTTGAAAGAAAAGACAATTGTAAATAATTCTTGATCGGTTATAGTATAATTTTCCTGAGCTGGATTAAGCGCTTTGCTAGCGTAATAAATCAGATGTATAATCTTCTCTTTGGCCAAGGACTGTACCCAAGGCCAAACCGCTAGCATCATACATAACCTCAAAGGGTATTGTCTAATCTGGTGAAACGATGATAGGGGCTGAAATCAACTTCTCTTTCAGACACTCAAATTCTTTTAGACACGCCTCATAAAATACAACCTTCACTTGTTTCTCTAAAAGCTTGCATAATAGATGTGCAATCTTTGAGAAATCCTTGATGAATCTTCTATGTAAACCTGTATGTCATAAGAAACTTTGAATTCCTTTAACCAAAATAGGTGGAGGTAACTTTTCAATCACCTCTATCTTGGCCTTGTCAACTTCAATACCTTTCTTTGAGATTTGATGCCCCAATACGATACCCTCATTAACCATAAATTGACATTTTTTCCAATTTAGCACTAAGTTGCGCTCCTTGCATCTTTCCAACACATAAGCAAGGTGGTCCAAGAAATCTTCAAATGAGTTTCCCACAATAGATAAAAACCTCAATAGTGTCTTCCACCATGTCGGGGAAAATGGACATCATACAATGCTGGAAGGTGGTCGGTGTATTACATCAATTGAAGGGCATCATTTTGAACGCAGACGTCCATATGGACAAGTGAAAATGGTCTTATCTTGGTCCTCGGGAGCAATGAAAATTTGATTATACCCCTAATAGCCGTCAAGAAAATAATACCATCCTCTACCAGCAAAACGGTCTAACATTTGATCCATAAAAGGCATAGGAAAGTAATCTTCTTCGGTCCAAGAATTCAGCTTACGATAGTCCATGCAAACTCTCTATCCAGCATCCGGCCTCATTGGAATTAACTCATTCTTGTTGTATGGAATCACTGTGATTCCTTCCTTCTTTGGCACACACTGAACTCACCTACTTGTTATCGACAATGGGGTAAACCACACCCACATCTTACCACTTGATGATTTCTTTCTTCATAACCTCTTGCATAGGTGGGTTCAGACGATGTTGGTGCTCGATGCTTAGTATGCACTCAGGATCAAGCTAGATTTTGTGAGTGCAAATACCGGGTGGAATCCTAATAATGTCAGCGATGGACCAACCAATGGCCCTCTTAAACCTTTTCAACACCAAAACAAGAGCCTCTACTTGCCATTCTACCAACTTAGCAGAGATAATCACGGCTAAGGTGTTGTTGGCTCCCAAGAATGCATAGCTAAGGTGAGACGAGAGAGCTTAAGCTCCAAAACTGGAGGCACCTCAATAGAAGGTCGAGCAGGTGGGGTCACCCTATTATTTAAATAAAGATCAAGTTTCTTAGGAGAATAAGTGTATGATCCCCTACCAACGAGTGCACCAACCATCTCATTGTATTTCTCAATACCATCGATATCAAAGTCCATAATCACGGCCGCAAGAGCTTCTACCCTCAACCTTTCATCAATAGGCACGACAATACCACTCTCATCAACTGTATCTATTACAGAAATCACCCGTATATCTTTTGATTGCTTCATGGAACGATAAACATTGAAAGTGACATGTCATAATTCAACCTGAATTTCATCTGCCAGTTTCCCTGTCAACTAATACATGACCAGTGGCAAGGAAAGGTCTTCCCAACATGATGGAAACCTCGAAATTAACTTCACAATCTAGAATCACAAAGTTAACTAGGAAAATGAAAGATGCAACCTTCACCAAAACATCATATAGAATGCCCACCGGCTTTTTCATAGTTCTATCCGCCATAAGGAGTCTCATAGAAGTCGGTTTCGCTGCTCCTAATCCTAACTTCTTGAAAAAGGCTAGTGGCATCAAGTTAATGCAAGCACCCAAGTCACATAGAGCTTTTACAAAAGTATAGGACCTAATAGTATAAGGAATTATGAAGGCTCCTGGATCTTCCTTTTTCTCAACAAGTGAGAGAGAAGCAATTGCACTATAATGGTGTAAATTATCTGCTGGCTCAAAACTAAAAGTTTTCCTCTTCGTCACCAAATCTTTCATGAATTTTGCATAACCTAGCATCTGTTCTAAAGCCTCGACAAGAGGAATATTTACCGATAAGTCCTTTAACATTGAGAAAAATTTCTATTATTTATACTTTTCAGCTTACTTTTTCAATCTTTGAGGAAAGGGAGGGGGAGGTCGAGGAATTTATTTGTACATGTGAGGAACCTCTTTTTCCTGCCCAACATCAAATTTTACCTTTTTGTCAACATCCTGAGGCTTTTGAACTGCATCACCCTTTGAATTCTCTGGCTCTGCCTCTGTTTCTACATCAACTACCACTGCTTCATCTTTCTTACCATTATCCATAAGTATGGATGGGTCAGTCGTGCACTTCCCGCTTCTAGTAGTAATGGCCAAAAAATGGCTATCATTCTTCTAATACTGGACGGTGTTGCTCGGAAGGGTACCTGGTTAACGCTGGTTCAATGCCACCGATATCTACCTGAAATATTGCTTTAACTGTTTAATATCAGTCGAATGGGACTCTACTTTCTGGCTTATTTCTAAAATATCTGATCTAATCTCCTTCAAGAAACTCTCCTGTCTCTCTAACCCTTTAACCAATTTATTAAGAAGGGCTTCTATTCTTGAATTTTCATAGTCAGCATTGCGGTTCCCCGATTGAACATATGCATCACTCTTCTCTTTATAATCATCCTTTCACCTCTAATCACCGTCATGATCTCGTTCTATGTCTCTATATCATGGCTTGTTATAACTATCTCCGTAGTAGTTCCGACCTTGATTCCCTTGCCTTGAGTTCCAAGAGTCTTGATTAGACCCTTAACCCTTGGCTTGAAAACCCACCACCTCTTGATCCAAGTACATAGCCTCCTCATCAGATTCATAATTGTCATGTCTAGGTGTTTTGCCTTGTGAACCTACAACATGCACCTTTTTAGCACCTCCAGCCACAATCTGTTTGGCTAGCAAGCCAATTTTTGTCCTCAACTGTGTAACCTCTTGAGCTACAAATTCATCCAAAGCTCGTTGTGCTGCCAAGGCTCCAATATCATACGTCCCAGCAGGTGTCTCTTCCTCCCGAGTATGCCATCGTCGGTTGGTCTTAGTGATATGATATAAAATTTCTGAAGCTTGTTCCCACCTTAAACTCATGAATACTCCGCTAGTGATAGTATCTGCTACAACCTTTGTATTGGCATTCAAAGCCCTATATAAGATTTCAAGTAAACTCCCACTACTCATCCTATTATTTGGCACATTCTACAACTTCTTCTTAAACCTTAGCCATGTCTCGTAAAGTGCTTCAAAATGTAGTTGTCTGAAGCTGTAAATCTCATCGTTCAACTATAGCCTCATAGAAGGTGGGAAAAATCTCTACAGAAATTAATTTCTCAACTCTTGCCAAGTAGTGATGGATCTTTGTGGTAACTCGGCCAACCACAAAGTTTCTTCTCCTATTAGAGAGAATGGAAACAATCTCAAAGGAATAGCCTCATGGTCAACTCCATGCAAATTGTATGAAGTGCATACCCCCACAAAATTCATCAGGTGCATGTTCGGATCGTCTGAACAAAGACCAGCGAACACACCTGTCAAGTTTCGCAGGTGGATCATGGCACTTGTAATGTCAAACCTAGTGCCCTGAGGTAATTCTGGTGGAATAATAGCACCAGTCTCAGTCGGCTCAAAATAAGACACATCCTCTTCTTCAGGATCATCATAAACTGGCACGTATATTCTTGTAGGGGTTGATGAACCCTTAATCTTCTTTGTCTCTCTTCAAGTGCAGCGAGACGTTGTGCTACCTCTTGCATTCCATGATGATCCCTACCTACTTATCTAAGAGCTACTTGCCTCACATTTTCCTCAGCCGTCAATCTAGCAGTGATTTTTTTTGTAGTTTCATGACCAACTGGCTGAATTGGCTGGTTATGAATATCTCCCGTGGCTGCGGGATTCTGAGCTCCGTCGGTATTCACCATTCTTTGATTTGCTCTCAGTGTTTGCTCTATCTCAGTATCAAGTGGAATTAGAGAATTGCCTTGACTCCTAGTGTTGGGCATACATCGATGTGTGCCATCCAGAAAAGTACAGAAAAATAAAACCAATCAACTCCAACAAGTAAACTAATCAACTCCGTAACCATACTCCTCGGCAACGACACCAAAATTTGATGTCGCCCAAAATATACCTCCAGAAAAGTATAATGCGATTGATGTATCAAATATAGAACCCAACTAAGTTGGGGTCGATCCCAAAGGGAATAGGACGAAAGTCTGACGAATGCTAGTCTGAGTAATTGGCAAGTAAGTAAAACTGGGGGGTTTTGTAAGGAAGTAGTAACAGTAACGATTTTTGATTATTGAATTTGTTATCAATATGAGAAATACACTAGGACTGTGATACCCAGTGATTCCTTAACTCCACCGATTACTTGTGCTGGCAAAACTGTCCTGTTGTGTTGCATGCAAAATATAACAAGATATGTTCATCTAAATGTCTCTCAACCTTGGTTAGACGAATTTCACTCTTCTCCTCTTGGTCTCTGAGTATCGCACTACTAACCCGTTTCCTGGATCTTAGATAACAATCCCTATTACGGCTCAAGTTATTAGATGAAGGTTAATAGCTTCAAATCTCTATTGTTATTCCCTTTTCCCAATATCTACCTCTCTCTCGAGCAAGTCTAGATTATAGGAAAATTTCTAAGATTTGCAACTGTTAGAACATCAACCACAACGAAAGAAATAACAATACATGTATTCACAACGGTTTAGAATTGCTTTGCACTTAACCCGTTTTGTTAATTCCTCATGGTTCACACAACCCAAGTTGATGGGTTTAGCTACTTATGATTGCAAGAACACAAGAAGAATTCAATGAAGAAAACATAATTGTATACTCATAATAAGAAGAAAACTCTGAAATCTCAATATGAATAAAAACCCTAGAATCAGTGTTCTAAGATTACAAAATCAATAATGTGTTTTTGAACTCAAAATAATGAAAATATATCTCCAAACAATGTAATGACCAACCCCTAAACACAGGACAATATAGGAGTATTTATAGATACAAGATGAATCCTATCCTAAACAAAACAGGAAAATAGAGTCGGCACTTTTCCATGGTACCGACCCACACCATATGGGTTGACCCATGCCACGTGGGTCCTATCGTGGAAATCAGGCTATTTCAACTAACTGCAGGAGTCGACCTACGGCACAGACCCACGGCACTTTGGTCGACTCAAGTGACGTGGGTCCTGCCGTGGGTCCCTCCTCTGGTGCAGGACTTGGCTCTTTCGTCTTTAGATACTTCGTTCTCGAGCATGATTCTTCCTTTTTGTCTATTTTTCCTCCAAAAACCTATTCTACAGCAATATAAAATAGAAAACACATCAAACCAACCAAACATACCCAAGTTATTGCATATTTTCTATGTTTTAAGCATCGAAAATGCCATAAAACCACGGCACATCATTGCCTTTCAATTGTGTAGCCACTGTAACATTTGGTGATACGCATAAGTGAAATGTGATGCTCATAATAGTTTAACCAACCTGAAGCTTAGCTTCGTAACTACTATAACTTTTTGTGCACCACTTATACGATCCATATAAGTAGTGTGTGATGTGCACAAGTGGTGCGTCTTTTGCACAAGTGCTATAAACCCACCATTTGCATGTTTTTCACCCAAATTTCTTCATATACCTATACCATTGAAAAATATTATTCAAAACAACAAAAATTAAAACTTGGGTTGCCTTCCAAGAAGCACTTTGTTTAACATTGTGGTACTACACAGGTGAGATTCATCATGCTTCATCAAGGTAAAACACCTTAATAAATTCAACTTCCAGCATCATTCCAACATATTGCTTCGCTCTTTGACCATTCACCGTGAATTGGGACCCACTTTCACCATCTAATTCAATAGCTCCACTTGGGGAGGCTTTGCACCACCTTAAATGGTATCGACCACCTAGGCTTGAGCTTACCTAAATATAACTTGAGTCTTCACTTAAGCAAAAGGACGTCATCATCGCTTTTGAACTTCCTCTTTAAGATCTTGGCATCATGACACCTTTTCATGTACTCCTTGTAAAGAGCGGAGCTCTCAAACAAAATTCATCAATCTCTTGAAGTTGCTCCACTCTTGATTTGGAGGTGTCTTCCCAATTCATGTACAATTTACACAAGGCACATAATGTTTTATATTTTATCTCAACGGGTAGATGACAAGCCTTGCCAAACACCAATTGATATGGTGACATACCAATAGGAGTTTTAAAAGCGGTTCTACAGGCCCACAAGACATCATCAAGTTTTCGGGCCTAATCCATTCAATTAGTATTAACAATCTTGGCCAAAATTCCTTTTATCTCTCGGTTAGAGACCTCCGCTTGCCTATTTACTTGAGGGTGGTATGGTGAAGCCACCTTATGTTTTAATCCATACTTGGAAAATAATGAGTCAAAAGAGCAGTTACAAAAGTGAGAACCCCCATCACTTATATTAGTACGGGGTGTCCAAAACTAGGTAAATATATGTATTTTTAGAGAATTGAGTGACACTTCTAGCTTTATTATTATGCAACGCAAGAGCTTCGACCCATTTGGAAACATAATCCACTGCTACCATGATATAGAGGTTCTCGTATGAGCTCACAAAGGGTCTCATAAAGTTTATCCCCCATAAATTTAACAACTCAACGTCCACACTTGGATGCAATTACATTCCATGCCTCCTTGAAAGTCCTCCTTGCCTTTAACATTGCTCACACGCACGAACCCACTCATGTGCATCATGATACAAGGAGGGACAATATAATCTACTTTAGAGAACTTTTGCAGTTGTATAATCCTCACCATGATGACCACCTACCTGTGAGGAGTGACATGCCTAAGAATTGATCTGACCTTATTTTCATCCACACACCTCTGAACCATACTATCGGCATATTCTCTAAAAAGATAGGGCTTATTCCAAAAGTGTCATTTCATAACATGGAGTAAATGCTTTCATTAATAATGATTAAGGTCTTCAGAGAGTATACCAAACATGATATAGTTTGCATAATCTACTTACCATGGTTGTACACACCCTAAAAGAGCCATGACAAGCTCATTGGGAAAAGTCTCATTTATCTCAATTTTTCCCAACTTCTCATCATAAGATTCAAGGAGGGATAGATGGTTTGCCACTTGATTCTCGCATCCTTTCTGATCTTTGACCTCAAAGTCAAATTCTTGAAGCAATAATATCCATCAGATGAGCAGACATTTTTCTTTCTTCTTAGCCATCAAATACTGAATAGCGACATGGTTGGTGTGAACAATTACTTTGGTGCCCAATAAGTAGGCATGGAACTTTTCGAAGGCATATACTACAGCTAACAATCTTGTATCGTAACTATGTAGTTCCTTTGCGCATTACTTAAGGACTTGTTTGCATAGTAAACTGAGTGAAATCGCTTGTCCATTTGTTGTCCAAGGACTACGCCTAGTGCTATTCCACTTGCATCACAAATAAGCTCATAAGGGAGTGACCAATTTGGAGCCACTATGAGAGGTGTCGATACAAGCTTCTCCTTGAGGCAATTGAATTCCCTCACTCAATCTCCATAAAGTCAAACTAGCCTTCTTTTTCAAGAAGCTTACACATCTGATAGGCTACCTTTGAAAAATCCTTGATGAATTATCGATAGGAATCGACATGCACTATAAATCTTTGTACACCCTTAACAGAGATTGGAGGAGGAAACTTGGCAATTACTTTGACTTTTACTTGGTAAAATTGGATGTCTTGTCCTGATATTTTATGCCCAAGTACAATTCTATCCTTCACCATGAAGTGGCATTTCTCCTAATTTAGAACAAGGTTTGTTCCAATACGCCTTTGGAGGACTTTTCCCAAATGCTCAAGACAAGCTTCAAAAGTATCACCCACTATCAAAAAGTTAACCATGAAAACTTTCATTGTGTCTTACACTCTATCCAAAAATATTGACAACATGCACCTTTGGAAGGTGGCTGGAGCATTGCATAACCCAAAAGGCATGTGTTTGAAAGCAAAGGTACCATATACACATGTGAAAGTTATCTTTTCTTGGCCTTTTGTGCTATGGATATTTGGTTGTACCTGGAGTACCCATCAAGAAAACAATACCAACCTCTCCCCGCCAAACAATCTAATATTTGATCCATAAAGGGCATAGGAAAGTGGTTCTTTTCATTCCATGAGTTGAGTTTCCTCTAATCCATACACATTCGCCAACCTATAACCGACCTAATAGGGATAAGTAAATTATTCTTATTGGGAACCACCATGATTCCTCAATTCTTAGGAACACATTACATCGAGCTCACCCAAGTGCTATTCGAGATTGGCTACACTATGCCCACATCACGCCACTTGATCTCCTTCTTGACCACCTCTTGCATTTGAGGATTCAATCTTTTTTGATTCTCTATGCTTGGCATATATTCAGGCTCCAACTTTATTTTATGAGTGCAAATTCTAGAAGGGATCCCGATAATGTCGATGATAGTCCATTTAATAGCCCTTACAAATTTTTTCAACACTGATTTCAAAGCCTCAACTTGCCACAACAATAAGTATACCACTGTAACGACGGGCAAGGTGTTATCTTTCACAAAAATACATAGCAAATATGAGGCTTGGCGGGAGAACTCTCCCAATTCTTCAAATTAAGGTCAAGTTTATCGGGTTCTTGGTTTGTCAACCAAAACCCATCAATTAAGCTACAACCTCATCATACTCTTCAATGTAGTCACTTTCGTAGTTCTATAAGACTGCTGCTAATGTCTCACTTATAAGATCCACCTCCAATGCATTGGCAACCTCATCATCAATTACGTCAATAACCAAGATCACTTGCAAATCTCTCAGTTGCTTTATGGACTTGCATATATTAAAGGTGACTTCATCACTATTGACCCAAAATTTTAACTCACCATACTCCATATCAACGAGAGCTCTTCCAATAGCTAAAAAGGGCCTACCAAGAATGATATTCGATCTTGCAATAAAGAATAACAAAATCATTAGGGGAATATGAATCGATCAATAACAAACACACCATAGAGGACTCCCACTAGTCTCTTTATATATCTATCCGCCATAAAGATACTTATAGTGGTGGCTTTGGGAGTTCCCAAGCCTAACTTTTTGAAAATGGCCAATGGCATCAAATTCATGCTCTCTCCTAGATCCCATAAGGCTTTACTAAATTGATAAACACCAATAGTACAAGTAATGGTAAAAGTCCCCAGATTTTCTTTCTTCTCCACCATGTTACTAGAAATTATTGCACTACAACCACTTCATCATTGGGATTGTCATCGAGGTCAACTACCCCATCACCAAGTGTCCTTTTGCTCCTAGTGAAAATGGCCATACAACAAGCATCATTCTTGAGATTTGTCATGATGTCAATAGAGAGCCCTCCCTTTTGTTTAGGAGTAAGGTGAGCCAAGATTTGGCTCAATTATGTCTCAAGTTGTTTAATCGAAGCCGCAAGGGAAGTGACCTTTTGTTTTAATGAAGAGAAGTCACACTTTATTTATTTAAGCATCTTGTCACTCCCTTCAAATTTATTGAGAAATCTAGCAAGCACATCTTCTTATTTGTAGTTCTCCAGGTCTACAGAGGTGGACTCTTTGACCTTTGGTATATCATGAGGTGAGATATATCTAACACGATCATGATCCATATCCATCCAATCACAATCTCTCACATTCCTTGTACCTTTTATAATAATCACGATCATGATCTCTCCAATCTCAGTCCTTATTCCTCCAATCTCTATCCCTCCAATCTTGATTCCTACCTTGCCTTTGATAGGTAGGTCAGGAAACCCCTATTTGATTAGACAAGAAGTTCTCCTCATGAATTGAATCTATATTATCATCCTCATAGGTTCTATTCCCTCTTGAAACTATAGCACTAACCATTTTTGAGTTTGATCCCATAAGATCTTTCATCAAGAGATCCATTTGTGTCATAATCCTTGTCATGTTTTCACCTCGCTCTTCATCCTTTTTCCTTTTCTCTTGGCTCACAAAACACAAGGGGGGAGCCCCTACGGCCACCTTGGTGTCACGAGTGTGCCAAGCTTGATTTTACTTCATCATTTGATCGAGAAAATCCATAGCAACGCCAAATGTTTGGTTTATCATAGATTCACCAGCTAAGTTGTCTGCTATGATCTTGTTCAAAGAATCCAAATACCGACAGAAAATTTAGAGTAATAACTTATTTGGTATCGCATGTGTTGTCTAATGAAGTAACTTCTTCTTAAACCTTAGCAAAGCTTCATGTAGAGGATTACCATTTAATTGGCAGAAGTTTGTGATTTTCTCTCGAAGTTGAAGAATACGATATGAAGGAAAGAACCTATCAAGAAAATCTTTCATTAACTCAACCCATGAAGTAATGGACCCTTCAGGCAATTCCCTTAGCCAAGTAAGCACCTCTCCTGTCAATGAGAAAGGGAACAAATGCAACTGGATGGATTCTTGGGAGATATTTGCTATGTTGAAAGGGGTGCAAACATCAATTAAATTTTTTAAGTGTATGTTTGTGTCCTCAAGAGATTGGCCACCAAACATCCTTTTAATTTAAAGTAAGTTAAGCATGGTGCTAGTAACATGGAAATCCGCATAGCACACCGTGGGTGGTAGGCGAATAGCACTAGCCCTTCCAGCATCTCCCAAATGGTCATCATCCTTGAATTTCCCTTCAAAAGTCATGGTATCACTACCGTGTCAGCTCATATTACCTTATTGGCTCATATTTTCACCTAAACAAAACAAAAACAACAAACAAAGTAAATTCAAATAGACTAACACAAGCAAAATAATAGACTTCAATAAATAAAACAATATACTTTCATTCCCCGGCAATGGTAAAAAATTTATAATGCTCAATTAAATCGGTTTAGATAAATGTGCTCGTTAGCAATATATTTACCCAAATCTTGAGTTGGGATTGATCCCACAGGAAATGAACAAGAAAGGTTCACCTTAGAGTGTAATAATTCACTAAATGCTTGCTCATATAGTTAAAATGAAAGAAAAGTAAAATTGGGGTTTTTTATAACTAATTTCAAACACTTTTTGGTATGGTTATCAGGAGAGATTAATTGCTATAGTTGAAACGAAGTAGTTGTAATCGATATTAGAAAGACTTAGGGTGTGCTTCTTTGATAATTGATAACATGTATGGGTAATTGATCTTTGATTCAATAAGTATAAAAGTATGGGTAGGCTGGGTGTTAGCTATTAGTAATAATCTTTCAATCTATCACCAAATTTCATATAGGTTTCTTTCAAACACCCATACCTTTATCTTTCCAAATAAACCAATACCTCAAATTATTTAGTCTATTCCTAACACTATCTATTAAATGAGGAAAACCAAAGTATTTATCAACTAAATCTCTTCATCCTTGTTCTCTCTTTCTAGCAAACAAGGGATCTAAGCTAGAATATAGTTTTCAACCTCTAGTCTTGAATTAATACATAGAGATTTAGTTAAACCCATATTTTATAACATGTTTTTTATTAATACTTTATCTAATTTTTGTGACTCTTTATATTTATCACATAATTCTATAAACCAATTTTGTAAAAACTTTATTCTAGATCCTAAGGTGTCTGTTAAGCTTGCTGCTTCCCAGCTTTCATTTATCTTTGTACTAAATGGTTCTGGTAATTTTATAAAATATAATTTTCTAACTTCTATACCTTCGTCATGAGTATATATACCTTTATAATAATATTCTTTAAATGCGCAAGTATATTGGTCTATATAACACATATTACATATTGCTAATTTGTTCATTAAATTTCTATTTAAATTTTTATCTTTAGTTTGTTCTGCTAATTCTGTGGTCATACTTCCAAATTCATTTCTTATTCCTATTTCGTATTTGTATAAAATATCTATGTTTGATGCGCCTGCTGTGCCATCATGTTTTTTATCATTTCTTAGTGTAGCTATACTTTCTTATACACCCCTAAGTATGGGGGTTTAGCTATGCATAATAGAGAATAAAGAGTTTATACTATTATGCTCATCAAAATCTTCCATAGATTCAAATCTTCATAATAAAATCTTCAAATCTAAGATAGAAAATCAAGATGAATACTAATCCCAATCTTAGGTTTCAATTACATTTTCTATATATCAACTTCAGCAAAGCATGAATAATTCTCAAATTTTGAGAAAGATTTTATTTATATGACTTAGAAAACCAGACCCAAAGAATTACAAAGTTTACACTAGATCACATTGTGCATGCACCATCGGGGTCGCATAACATGAGTGTAACATGCACTTTTACATCCTCAAGATACATAATTTCCCTTTTTAGTAGTTGACACTTCAGGAGTTCTGTTAACTTGTGCATCTATTTATATGGCTTGCTCAACTGTTGTGCAATATGCACAACTACTTCAATGCTCGTACAATCATCATTGGAGGATTCCTTTAGAATTTGTCTGCTTGTGTGATATTTTCTCCTATTATGTATCTAGCACACACCTTGTGCAATATGCACTCGGCTTGTGTGATATCAAACTTGGTTCTTGTAATCTAACATTCATCATATATTCATTTATTCTAAGATATTGCTCTTTTATGATCCTTGTATTTCTTTGGTAGGTTCTTCAAACTTATTACCTACATGCAACCAATTTAACAAAAGAATCGACTCTAACTAAGCATTGAGGACATCACTTTAGTAGCAATTGTATGCATAATGAGTCATAGCTTATAGACTCATCATATATATTTGTGATTTTAATTGTATAGTTAGTGATGGGGTGAAGGTTGGTCTTGTTGAATTTATTAGGTATTTAAGTTGTTACTTGTGAATGACAATTTATTGATTGAATTTGCTGGTTATGTGTTGACTGCTAATTTACTCATATTTGATTTATGTTAAGTGTGGTAGTGCCTATCTGCTAGTTGAGAAAATTTATGTGTCGTGTGACTTTTACACCTTGTTAATTATTATGGTGCTCCTTAATTTAATAGGAGGATATAAGAGTCATAGTGAAGAGTGTGGGGAAATTGTGTCCACTACAATCTAATTGAGTTAATTTTTGAGTTAGTACTCGTTGTGTATGCAGGGTGTCAATATTTAAGAAAGATAGGTTAATCTTTGGCTTGGAGTTATGAGGAGTTGTCATATCAGATAACATTCGTAGATTTGGTGATTAAATCATAATTATTAGGCAGAATTTAGATTGTTCGCTCGTAACTAAATTGATCAAACCAAGATAATAAGATATAATTGGAAGCTACTAGGAAGGTGAAGTGTGGGAATGGGAATTTTGAACTTGCTATTGAATTGCTATATGATGTTTATGGGATCTAAACTTGATCGATCGATGAAGCCTACCAATATGTGTGGTGTACTAATACTACTCTTGCTATATCCCCCTTTTGGGTTATTGATATATTGCTGGTTGATTAGAAGTTTCTTGTAGGGAGGGACGATCATTCAACATCATCTTTTGCACTTTTTTCTATGGGGGTTGCATCTTTTCTTATTGTTGTTCTCATTATAAAATCTCTTGTATATGTCGAGATTAGGTTTTGGGCAATGTCGTAAGCTATTGATCATGTCTATAAATGTTTGTAAAGAATTTTATTTTATGATTACGTTTACTTACATATTGGGATTGCATAACTACAATAAGGCTTTTACTTGAATTTCTACATAATAATTGGTTAGGTGGTAAGTGTTCTCCTATATAGTCAGAATAGAATAGGTGACCGCATGATCCTAAAATTTGGGTTGCGATAGTTGGTATCAGAGCATTAGGTTATCGGTCTCACAAGTACAAGAGCAAACATTAAGTAGATTCCTATGGATTGGTGTGTAAACGTCCATATCTAAACCTCAGGGGGCTACGTGGAATCTAGAGTCATTCTTTTTCTTCTTTCCTATGATGTTACCCCTATTTTTTGTCTACCTAAGTTGAGCACAATTGGTATCTAGTCGATTCTAATAGGTATCTTACGGAGTTTGTAATTGGATCTTAGTCGATTCCAATTGGTATCTTTCGATAAGAGTCAGGACTTACAATTTTTAGGTGAAATATGATAAAATTATTTAGTTAATCCTTAATTGTGGACATTAACAATAAGAAGATCGATGTATGTGGGTTTATGATGATCTATGGTGCATTGATTTATTCTAATTCATTTGTGTGTTGATTGTATGAATTATGGTGAAACTAGTTGATTACTTATTGTTCGTGGAGTCAATAAACTAACATGTGCTGAAATTTCAATAAATTGTGATGTGGTTGTATGATGCTAAATTTTTATGTGTATTGTTAAGATAATGAATGAGAATTCTATTCTTTTAAAGCAGCATTTATGATGTATTAAAAAAATTAAGGATAATGGGTAATAGAGGGGTCTCGTATAAATAAGATAATGAGAATTTAGGCAGGTACCAGAGTCGTGTTATGGGAAGTTGTATGATAATAATTATCATTTAATAGTATTCCTTGAGCATGTATAATTGAACTGCTATGGATTTTGAATTAAGTGAACTTGATTATGATTTTTGTTCCTTAGTTGTTGGGTTGATTGATAAACTAGTCATTATATGTGTTCATGGATATTCATACAACTTTCATTATTACATGTTAGTTATCGGTTGATATTGCTCATTGACCTAATTGTAAAAGTCATATTCTTATTGTCTCATTGGGAAATGGTTTTGGTGAATGTTATTGGGTCGATGGGAATGGTTCCAGCGTGGGGCTATTGTAAGTTCTGGTACGATTAGAGAGAGACTAATGACTTAATATGTCCTCAGGGTGACTTACATGTCCTTGATGTTTAGACAATGATTTTCTATTGGTGACTTACATGTTTCTATGATTATGGATTTGATTGGTATTAACTTAATAAAGAAGGTATGTGCTCATTGAATAAATGTAATTGAATTGTTCTGACCTCAGCTCGAATAGACTGATGTGAGATGTGATGGAAAATTTATGTGTTAATGAAACTCATAGTTATGTGTTGTTTTTGTTTTTACATTAGATGATTTACTCTTGTGCACTGACCATTGAGGTGTGAAAAAGACTCAACTTCCGGTTGAGTTTCGGTATAAGTTTTTACTAGGGTCAACTTCAAAAGATCACCATAGGCTCATTGTAGCGAGTCTGCTGTAGTGATTCTAGGTCCACTACAGCGGCCGAAGGTAGTGTTATATGACTACTTTACTAGGTTTTAAGTCATAAACTCAAAAACATTGTTCCATAGCTCAAGAGAGGTGATTTTCTAAAGGTTAGGATGAAAATTCTTCATTGAGGTAAGATTATTACTCCCATTTTACATCGATTAATCCGTTCTTCTCCTTGAATCATTAGAATGGGGAATTATGGTGCAATTCTTGGGGGCTAGAACCCTAGATTCATGAAATTGTAGGGAAAACCTATAGGCATGTGTAATATCACCTAGAATTACTTCTAGCTTGTAAACTAACACTTCCTAGCACGAATTGGTTGTTCTAAAACATGAATTTTGATGGTTGGGTACCTGGAGTTCAACAAATATAGGACATTAAGCATTAAAACTCAACTAATTTAGATAATGTGGGTATGATAGAACAAGTTAATAGTTAATTGACTCTTCTGTAATGTTATAGACCGTAGATAAGGGTAGAATTAGTGGATTTGATTCCCTAAAGTGCTTATTTGAAGAGTAATTGATTAATTACTCTTAGAATTGCTTATTTACTAGATGATTGGACATTTTGAGGCCTGAAGGAAGGGAAAGACCATCCCCGGTGTGGCATGCTTGTTACAATATCTTTGGTAGAGGTAGGTTATGGTATATGAGTTGTAGAATGTGGTTAGAAATCGTGTGCATAATATAGAATTGTTGGAAGAATCTTGATTAGGCCTACGTGCACTGTGTTGGGATGGATAAAACATGGAATTTAAGTGAAAGAGATCTAATTGTGTGTTGGTACATTGTTGTATGAATCCTTTGATGGGTGTTTATTATTTTTCTGACATACTTGTAATTATACTTGATGAATTACAAGGTGAATATGTATCACGACCCAAAAACTTAGGTCATGATGGCGCCTATTATAATCCTCCAGTAGGTAAGCCAAATCCATAGTTAGGAACGACAAATAATGGGCTAATGGGCAGAATAGAGAAAACAGGATAATTTCACGAAATAAAGCGATAAATCACGAATAATAGACAAAGCAAGCATACGATAGAAAGGGAGAGGATAAAATGTACAAAATGAATCCCCAAGACCTAGTATAGTCAGTACAAGAGCCAATAAACATAATGAGTACTAGAAAAGCATAATATATACAAAATAGTCTCTGGAAGATACAAAATAAGATTAAACACAAAATAAAAAGAGGTAGATCAGCTCCGAATGATGAAAGCTCAACCAAATCCCTTATCAACAGCTTCGCACTAGGGTGACGTTAATGGTGATCAATCGTACTATTATCTGCATCAGGGAAAACGATGCAAAAGTATAGTACTCATACCAAAACACGCGGCACTCAGTAGGCATCAAAGGCCGACTGAACTCAAATAAGTTAAAGCATAATAAAGTGTAAATATATGCTAAAGGTAAGAAAGGAAAGGTCATAAAGAGAATAATAGGCTAAATATAGACAATCATGAAAACCCTAAGTAACTAACTTGAAAAGCATTAATAAGAGCCTAACTATAACCTAACTGGGACCCCATAAGTCCAGTAGGTACACATAGCAATAAATTAACCCAACTGTGCCCCCATAAGCGAGGTGGATGCAAACCATAAGTAATACTAGCATAACCATACCCGGACTCGAAGTGTACTCTGAACCAAAAATCAATAACAAGGCATGCCCGGACTCAAATCGGGGCTAAATATGTAATAAGTACTAAAATTAGATGCCTAGACTCAAATCGGGACTGCACAATCCTTTTTCCTTTTTAGAAAGCCAAATTCCTTTAAAGTAATTCAAAATCCCATTTATCAAGTTGAAAACAGTTCTTCTTGGAAAAAACACTAAAATTCCAAGGATACCGAATCAAACAAATACAACAGAGTAAGCAAACTAACTCAACAACGCGATAATTAGGCCACTAATATGCAACGTAGGTATTTTATAGTTATCCATAATAGGAAGGGACACTAACCTAAGGTGATTCAGCTTAAAAAGGAGTGGTAACACTAGCTACAAACCCCATGAGCCCAACCTAAGGGAAGCAATTACCCAAACTAAGACTAATATCTAATTCCAATCCAAAGGATCCTAGGTACGCTAAGTTAAGTCCTAAAGAAGAAACGACTACATAGCCTAAGGGTTCCAAGGTAGAATTCTACCCTAAGGCCCCCTAACCATCTATAAGAATCATTAACTTCTAAAAAGATTATTAGAGCCATAATATCCCACCAAGAATTAGCAGATTATCACACTAGTATATTAAATTAGCAAAGTCTAAAAGTAGGTAAGTCGCAAGCTACCTAGACTCCTAAAAATGCGCTTGCAATCTACTAAACTAGAGGTTTTTCCTTGCGAGAAGCCTTTGATCTAAGGCGTATTTATATGCCTTATTGCCAATATTGACCTATGTTTATCTTAGTTTTTAGAGCAATAAGTGCATATTTTGTATTATTTTGATGGAATATTTGATATTATGCTAATAAATGTGATTAGACCCTTGTAGGTGGAATTTACGACTATTTGGAGAATTTTTGGCATGGAAAGCGAGGCTTGGAGGAGCTATGAGCAAAGGATCTTGAAGATAAGAGACAAGACAAAGATTTGGACTTGAAGAATCCACCTGAATCCACGAAGAAAGGTTGAAAAAATGATGAAAATCTGAATTTTTGGGTCTAGCGCACCAACTGGCATGTCGGGCTGCTTTTTGCCAAATTTCCTCTCCGAATTCCAGCCTATAAATAGGGCTCTTGGGTTATTGTATCAAGGGGGCATAAATATTCCATCTTTTTTGGACTACTTTGGGGCGATTTTGGCATCCAAATTAGGGGTAATTCTTCTTCTTTTTTATTTTTATTTCTTTTTTATAATTTTTTATCAGTTTATGTTATTAGAGCAAGCTATGAGTGGCTAGAATCCTTAATTCTTGGGGTTGAGGCTATGGACATGAATCTCTAGAGTTGAATATTATTGGTTTTTTTGCTGAAGTTTATCAATTATTGGTTATTCTTATATTCTTGATTTTACTATTTTAATGCTTAATTACCATTGAAATAAATCTATAGTCTAGAGAGGAGCTCGAGAGAGAAATTGAGAGATAGAACGTGGAATATAAGGAGCGTGATCTTTACTTGAGGAAGCGATTCCAAGAGATTGATATACGTTTAGGACAGAGAGGTACCTAATTCGCCGCGCTTGTTCAAATATGGGAAGATAGCTTAAAGGCATTAGAATTGGTTAAATCTATCCCTGCTCAACGATGTAGTTAGGTTTTCAATTTTTAATAGAAGGTTATAGTTTGGAGACTAATATAATCATATTATCAACCTCGTGATCAACAACCACGATAGACAGCTCAATTTCCTTAAACCATTAATATTCATGTGCTAGAGATGACGTTCGGGATGCCTTGACCCTGGGAATTCAACTTGCTATTGTTTATACCCCAAGTTAATCATGTTAGTTTAGTTCATAGTTATTTTATACTTTAAAACTATCATATCTCTATATTCCACCTCTTAAATAAATAATCAAGAACTAGTTTAGTCTAGTGAATAGTTAAACGACAAGTCCCTGTGGGTTCAACATTCGGCTCGAAAGGGTCACTTTATTACTTGAATGATCACCTACACTTGCATGTTTAGTCGGGTCGCAACAAGTTTTTGGCGCCGTTGTCGGGGACTTCGGTTTTAATTGTTTATCTAGATTGGATTTTTTCTTTTTATTTGTTTAAGTTGTATATAATTTATTTTTCGACTACTGACATGCTGTCAAAATAGTAATCTACTCATCAAGGCGAGAACAATAATATCCATGTCGTTGTAACCCGCATTAATATTCCTCGTGGGATAAGGACCTTCTGCTCAAATATTGAGCATCCCCAGCCCTCAATTCATGCCCCAAAACAACCCTCAAAGTGTAAGATAAATTAAAGAATTACAAAAGAATTTAATAGGAAAAAGGACCGAAAACTTACAATAAAATGATTGGAAATTGATCAAAATGCAAACCCCTACCTAGTCCCATCATCAAACTATAATTCTCTAATAATTTTAGAGATCCAGGGTCATCAATGGAGGTTTGGGACTTAGAAAAATAAAATGAAAATAGAATAAACGGTTTGATATACTACCAGGGTAATTCATCATGATCGGAAGACCCCTGGTTGCGATCATGGGGCCCCATTAACAGGACCATTGTGATTGCGGTGGCCATCCACGCGATTGCCATGCACAAGCTGGCCCGATCCCGCAACTCTCCTTCTTTATAGTAATGATTTCCAACCTCATCATTGCAATGACCACTATCCATAGACCTTCACGATCATAAAGGTCTTCATCGCGATGGCGATGAAGGACCAGGGCTTGCACCAGCAACTTTAGCTAAGCTACAAATTCTCCGAATGGGTCCTCGAGATATGCAAATGAGACATGGTACCCTACCAAAAATGATATTTTGGACTCAATGGAATCAATAAAATTTCAAATTGAGGTTGTTTTGAAAAAATATGGGCCCCACATCTAACATTCCATTTTAATCTATTTCCAACCAATAGCCTAAAATGAGCCCAAAAGTCTCGAGACCCAAACCAAAGGTCCCCCAAGCCTAAAATCAAAATTTTGAAGCTAATGGAACTGTTGGAATTCTCATCCGAGGCATTTACTTGATGTTTAGGAACAAGACCTATTTCTCAACTTCAACAACTCCTAAATAGGGAAACTGACATAAAAACCAAATGAACTACCCGAAAACCAAACTATTTGTCCCAACAAGTCACAAATGACTTGGAGCATCTATAGGAAAGCTCTAAATATAGAAATGGCACGAAAAAGAGAAAACTGACCTGGAGGGTCATTACAACATCCACTACTAAATGAACTTCCATTCATGAAATTCAAGAGTCAAGAAGTACCTAAAGGCTCGAATAGGTGAGAATACTGTGCCACATGTGATGCTCGGTCTCCCAGGTAGCCTCTTCAACTGGGTGGTGTCTCCATTGAACTTTTACCGCTGGACTCTCCCAAGAATGCAATCGTCTAGAATAGGAACTGGCTCTTCCATGAAAGAAAACCATTCATATAACTAAAATGAATCCCACTGGAGCACGCGAAATCATCTAGAATGCAATGCCAAAGCATCAACGCATGGAAAATAGGGTGAATGATAGAGAATGTTGGAGGCAAGGCTAACTCAAAACTTACATCCCCAACCTTATGTACAATCTTGAATGACCCGATATACCTAGGGCAAAGCTACCCCTTCTCCCAGACCTCATCACACCTTTTATGGGAGACAATCGAAGGAATACATGATCACCAACTTCAAACTCTAACACTCAAAGTATGCAGTTGGCGTAACTCTTCTACCTACTCCGAGCTGCTCGTAGTCCATCCTGAATCATCTGAACTATATACAAAGAATCTCAAAGCAAGTCTATACCCTGTGGCCTAGCCTCAAAACCATTAAACCACCCTATCAGAGGTCTACACCGCCTAACATATAACATCTCGAATGGATCCATCTAGATTCTCGAATGGTCACTGTTATTATATGAGAACTCTGCCAAAATTAAGAAATTGGTCCCACTGACCTCTAAAATCAATAATACAGGCTCACAACATATCCTCCAAGACCTGTATAGTCCACTCAGGCTAGCCATTGGTCTGAGGGTGAAATATTATGCTAAGATATACCTAGGTACCCAACACCTCTAGAAAAGCCCTCTAAAAGTTAGAGGTAAACTGAGAACCTCTATCAGAGGTAGTGGACATTGGCACCCCTTGAAAATGGACTATCTCACAGACATAAATCTAAGCTAACCTCTCTGCACTGTAGGACATTTGGACTGATAGAAAATATATAGGTTTGGTCAATCGATCAATAATAACCCAAATACTGTCAAAACCTCAAGAAGTGTATGGCAAACCAATAACAAAATCCATAGTAATCCGCTCTAACTTCCACTCAGAAATAGGAAGCCTTTGAAGCAAACTACCAGGTCTCAAATGCTCAGACTTCACCTGTTAACAATATAAATATGAGATACAAAGTCAAATATCCCTCTTCATCCCATACTACCAGTAATGCTGCCTTAAATCTTTATACTTTTAGTTGTGATAGGATGAATGAAATATATAAAACTATGAGCCTCCTACAATATCAATTGAATCACATCACCAACCCTCAAAATACAAATACGGCCCTCAAATATAAAGACACCCTCTGAATCTAGGGCAGCCTTCCTGGCCTTGCCCCTCAACACCTGATCTTGAATGCCATACAATTTACTATCCTCAAACTTCCATGCTCAAATCTACTCAGTCATTGTAGACCTGGCCTCAACACTAGCAAGAATCCTCCTGGGTGAGAAATTTCAAGTTGAACTAACCTATTGGCAAAGGACTAGCTATCTAAGGACAATTATTGTATCAAAACTAAAAAGAAGGTCAAACTCTCCATACTTACTGCCTTCCTGCTCAAGGTTCCCGCTACCACATTTGCCTTGCCCTGATGGTACATAATAGAAATATCATAGTCCTTCAGTAACTCTATCCAGCTGTTTTGCCTCGAATTAAGCTCCCTATGACTAAGAATATACTACAGGCTATGATGATCGGTGAATATCTCGCAGTGAACAGCATATAAGTAATGCCTCCAAATCTTCAATGCAAAAACCATCACCGTCATCTCCAAGACATGAGTGAGGTAGTAGCGCTAATGCACCTTTAGCTGTCTCAAAGCATATGTTATAAATCGGCCTTGTTTCATCATAGCACAACCCAAACCAACACATGAAACATCACAATATACCATAAACCCCTTACCCTCAATTAGAAGAGTCAAAAAAAAAGCTGAACTGAGTAAGGCCTTGAGCTTCAGAAAGATCGCCTCACACTCATTGTACCACTATAATGGAACACCCTTCCTAGTCAGTCTAGTCATTTTCACTGCTATTGAAGAGAATCCATCGACAAATCATCTATAGTAACCTGCCAACCTAACAAAACTGTAAACCTCGGTAGGAGAAGTGGGCCTAGCTAAATAACAAACTACCTTAATCTTCACCAAGTCTATCATGATCCTATCCTTGGACACCATGTGCCCCATGAATGCTACAGATTCATGCCTGATATCATGCTTTGAGAACTTGGCATAATGTTGCTAATCTCTCAAAGTGTCAAGCACAATCCTCAAATGCTGCTCCTACTCCTCCTTGCTCCTAAGTAAATAAGAATGTCGCTGATGAACACTATCACAAAATAGTCCAAATAAGTCCTGAATGCATGGTTCATCAAGTCCATGAACGCTATTGGGGCATTGGTCAACTCAAAAGACATCACGAGGAACTCATAATGGCTATAGCGAGTCCTAAAGGCTGTCTTTGGGATATCCACCACCCCAATCCTCAATTGATGGTAACCATATCTCAAGTTAATTTTATAAAATATGGCTGCTCCCTGAAGTAGGTTAAATAAATCAATAATACGCAGCATGGGATACTTATTCTTTACCGTCAACTTATTCAACTGTTGATAATTGATCCACATACACATAAAGCAATATTTTATTATTCATAAATAGGACAGGGGCACCCCACAGAGAAACACGAGGTCTTTGCCTGTAAGGTTGATTGAGATTGTAAGAGTACATGGATTGTAAACCCCTCATGGGTCCTGTCCTGGAAGCTTTAGCTCTGCAATAATTTTGCAATGTAGGTAAAGAATGATAAGAAGAAAAGAAAAATCACCAATCAATGAAGCAAAACAAGAAACTTGGCTATTTATCCAAGGTCCTGATGTTCATGCCAAGGAGAAAATTACTAGAGAATCGGTATGATAAAACCTTTACCTAGAAAATCCAGAAGTTGAACGTTAAGCTCTCTCAACTCAGTAGGAACCATATGGTAAGGGGAACTAGAAATAGGCCTGGTACCCAGCTTAACATCAATAGTAAAGTCAATATCACACTCAAGTGGGAGGGCAGGCATGTTAATAGAAAAGACATCAGCAAACTCACAAACTAAAAGAACAAAATCAAGTGAAGAGATGTTGGCACTAGTATCATGGACATAAGCAATATAGATCAATCACCCCCTCGACTCTAACCTTATAGTCCAAATGTAAGAAATAATCCTTGTCGGCACATGACTAATAGATTCCTACCACACACCAGGGTATGCTAAGCATGGCTAAGTTAACGGTGTTTGTGAAGCTACCCAACACTGTATGGTAGGGGGATAACCAGCCCATACCCAGAATAGCATCGAAATCTACCATATCAAGCATAATAAGGTCAACCCAAGTGTTATACTTCTGAATAGTCACACAACATGATCTATAAACCCAATACACTACTAAAGAATATCCTATATGAGAAGCTACATGAATCAACACATATAAAGGCTCACTATGAATACGTAGAACCCAGATAAAATAATACACAAGGTGGCAGACAAAAAACTAAAATTATACCTGTGATCACCGAGTCTGATGCCTCTACCTCTAGACTACCAATAAAAGCATACAACTACTCGTGGTCATTGCTTGACTGAGAACCTGACCAACCATTTATCCTACCCAGCTTCCCACCTCTATAATAACCTTGAGAACCACCCTTACCGCTCTGGGAACTATCTCTAGCCGGTGGCACACTACTCTAAAAGGCTGAACTGTCTGTACTGAAGTCCCAATCATCCCACATTGGGGACACTCTCTAGAAAAGTGATCAACAACCCCATAATCAAAATATTCCATGGAGGCCAACCTTGACAAAAGGGTCCTGCTGACTTCAAATGGCAACCACGATCTGAAGCCCTAGACTGAAAACCTTCTGATGGTTGACTAGAGCTCTGACCATTGAAATAAATACAACCTGTCTGACCCCCATATAAAATCTAAAGTGAAGCGTGAACAGGACTACTAGAAGATGGCTGAGGATAAACTAAAATTGTACCTATGATCAACGAGTCTGATGCCTCTGCCTCTGACCTACTTATAAAGGCATACAACTATCTACGGTCATTGTCAAACTGAGAACCAATAGGCTACATGTCCTACCTGACTGCCTACCTTTATGAGAACCCTAAGAACCACCCCTACTACTGTCACACCCCAAATCCCATTGAGGCGTACTGGCACCCGAAGTCGTTAAGGCCCTGAGAGAACCAACCTATGTCCATGTACAATCATATGCATGTCCCTGAGTGAGAAACATTAGACCATATATAAATACAAGATACCAATTGCGGAAGTCATGGAAAAATATTTAATAGATATAAAACTTGGCCTTTAGGGACACCACGTCAAAAGCATACATTCCTTCATTTGTCCCACAATGTCTACAAAGCCTCTAATAGATACAGACCCAAGCCTAAAGTCAGACAAGTCCCTGCTTTATACAACATGTGCATAATACCAAAACAAATGTACACATATGACTCGGAAAGCCCCGAATCAACCTGGAGCTCACCATCAGTCTGCAGATGACTTGTATCCTACTGTGGAGGTCTACTAGCACCTGTACCTATAGCAAGTAAGGTAAGTCCCCCAAGGGACATCAGTACGAAAGAATGTACTGAGTATGTAAGGCTAAAAGCAACTACATGAAATATAGGGACTCAAATGGAATCAAATACAAGTGAATAAATATTATGGATAACCACCATTCTATATGTGTGGAACCATGTACATTACATTCATTACTTTATTTGCTTTTACGTTCATTCATTATTATCATTCATCATTCATATAATGCCCAGGCCCCAACTGATCAGTGGGATAATAGCACAACATAACAAAACATAACATTGGGATCGGCTCGAGCTAGACTTATGTGCCCCTTTGAGCTGCCCTATCATAAATCAATAAAGCAGGTTCGGCCCTAGCTAGATTTTCACCCCTTTGGGCTACCCCCTATCGGGTTTGGCATCAAGCTAGGCTTTCGCCCCACTAAGTTTACTCCCTGATCCAATAATCTCGGGATCGTATCTAGTTAGGCTTTCGCCCCTTTGAGCTACCACCCAAACTCAAAGAACCATAAAGTAACCATATATGCATTACTTCTTTCCTTTACTTTTGTGAGATTGATACATTGATGGTCATAACATTATTGGAACTTTGGAACAATAGTCCATGAATGAGAGACATGTGAATAATGATTTATAACGAACCTGAAATGAAACACTTTAGAATATTTTGGAATGGAAACCAGTCAGTAACAATGAGAACAATAGGTGCTGCCAAAGGATACGAAAAGAGTAACCTTACATACCTTATCTTCCAAATATGAATACAACAATTCAGGTCATTCTTTACGTGTTACTCTACAACACAAGTACATAACGAAGCTGACATTAACAACCAACTACACTACAAGTGCATAAAACTACAATAAGCTACGTGACTGCCATATAACGTCATTTCACCCTCTTACAATACCATTTACTGCATCACCATACCAATAATACCAAAACATGCCACACATCAACTAAGACATCATAAACCGATAGCATTTCACACCAAGTTTATACTTTACACTTTCCCTCCAATACAACATCACATTGACTCCATCAAGTCACTTAAATACCTTTCACAATAACATATTCAAAATAATACATAATTGATATACTTCAACATGCCTCCGAACGACCCCTTAGATCCATTCAAAGGGTACCATAAGTTGATGATTGCATCCAAAAAAGGCATAGGGGCCTTGGGGGGTCAAAGAGAAGCAAAAACAAACAAAACAAAATTCTGAAATGACCTGTGGAGCCACCTGCGCCCTCAGGTGGGTGAGGTACGGCCACAGGTGCCCATCTGGCCTTGTCCAGGGCCACCTACATTGGCATCTGCGCCCGCAGGTGCCCCATCCGTGAAAGCGGATGCCCGATTCGGCCAAAATGGGTCTCTTTTGGGTCTATCTTTGCAATAAATTGTACATGGCCATAAGTAAGCTTATCTTTTTTTATTTTAGGTTAACTTGGATGCCAACGAACAATCATGGTTTCAGAACGCACATAAACATCACAAAACTTCATTTTCCTGTCAATACACCACCAATTCCATGCACAATTTCACAACAACAATTCCAAATGTTATACAAAAAGAGGAAGAAAGTTTAGGGACATAACCACATCATACATGTTAAAATTTAATCCATCAAAATCACTTCCTTCAAGACCACAAGTCTCCCTTCAAGTTTAGAAGGCAAAACCCTTTACCGATTAAGCAATAATAGACTGTTTCACACATAGTGGACTACTCAACACTTTGCCAACATAACCAACATGATTTACATACCATATTACACATATAATATACTAAACCATGAGATTAAACATTTACCAAAGCTTGAAAATAGATGATCTTGTCCAAAGGGATTAGTAGCTTAGGGTTTGAGAGAAGAGAGAATGTTGTGAAAAAGTCTAGAATGAGACATGTGTGTTTTGTTGAATAAAAATCTGATTTTTTTTGCCTTATATAGTTCCTCATGGTCATCCTTAGCCAATCCACCACATTAAATGAGGTGTTTACTTGGTCAACTTGAAGAATGGGTCATTTTCCATTTTGGGTTATGTCTTTTGCTTAATTTTGGGCCTCATTTGAACCCATAATCACAAGAATAATTCATCCCACTAGAACTAATGTGTAATACACCCACCATATCATGTTTAACTAATTCCATAAATGTTACGGTAATCAATTAGGTTCAATAATGTATGGGGTGTTACATCCTTCCCTTCTTAGGAACATTCGTCCTCGAATGTTAGGAACATTATCCAAATGACACATATTCAAGTCTAAATTTATCCTTCATATTATCATATATACATAATGCTTATAAATAATTATTTTTTACTGCTCCAATTCCGCATCTTGAATTTTTTCTTCCATTTGAATCAAATGCGGGTACTTAGATTTCATCATTTCTTCGCCTTCCCATGTGATTTCTTATACATGTTGATTTCTCCAAAGCACTTTTACGGAAGCTACTTCTTTATTCCTTAACCTCCTCACTTGTCGATCTAGAATAGCAATAGGTATTTCTTCATAGGTGAGATACTCCGTAACTTGTACATCTTCTATGGGAGAAATACGAGATGGATCTCCTATGCATTTCTGAAGCATTGAAACATGAAACACTGGATGAACTGTGGAGAGTTCTTGGGGTAGGGCTAGTTCATATGCAACTTGACCAAATCTGCGATAAATCTGATATGGCCCTATATAACGTGGACTCAGCTTTCCCTTCTTCCCAAATCTCATTACTCCTTTCATTGGTGACACCTTCAAGAATACCCAATCACCTATGGCAAATTCTAGCCCCCTTCTTCTAACATCGGCATATGACTTGTGTCGACTTTGGGTCATTTGTAGCCACTGTTGTATCACCTTAATTTTCTCCATAGCTTGATGAATAAGATCTAGCCCAATTAAGGAAGTTTCACCCACTTCAAACCATCCAATTGGTGATCTACACTTTCTTCCGCATAAAGCTTCATAAAGTGCCATCCTGATACTTGAATGATAGCTATTATTGTAGGCAAATTCAATAAGCGATAAATGATCATCCCAACTACCTTTAAAGTCCAATGTACAAGCTCATAGCATATCTTCAAGTGTTTGGATAGTACGGTCTGCTTGTCCATCTGTCTAAGGATGAAAAGTTGTACTTAAAGTCATTTGCGTGCCCAAACTCTTCTGAAAAGACTTCCAAAAATTTGTAGTAAATTGAGCTCTCCTGTCCAATATAATAGAGATTGGAACTCCATGCAATCGAACTATCTCTTTAATATACAACCTTGTATAATCCTCAGTTGTGTAGGTGGTCTTGACCGCTAGAAAATGTGCTGACTTGGTAAGCCTGTCAACTATTACCCATATGGAATCAAATTTCTAAAGTGTACGAGGAAAATCTGTGATGAAATCCATGTTAATCATGTCCCACTTTCAGATTGGAAGATTTATACATTGCATATAACCTCCAGGTTTCTGGTGCTCTACTTTTACTTGTTTACAATTTGGACATTGGGCTACAAATTCTGCAATGTTCTTCTTCATATTACCCCACCAATACATTTCTTTCAAATCATGATACATTTTGGTTGGTCCCGGGTGAATAGAGTACCGTGAATGATGTACCTCTGTCATAATCCTCCTCCTTAGTTCATCCACATCAGGTACACATAATCTGCTTTGGCACTGAAGCACTCCATCTTGCGTAACATAGGATCCATATATTATTTTTCCTTCACTTTATCTATTAATGAAGATTCTGCCACATTTTGCACAACAACCCCTTCGTCTGGAGATTCAAGAAGGCGAACTCCTAGGATGGCTAGTTGATGTAGATCCTTGACGATACCTTGCTTCTCCGCGTGTTGGCCATCATTGATTCCTATTGCTTTTCGGATTAATGCATCAGCTAATACATTTGCTTTCCCTGGATGATATAAGATATCAATATCATAATCTTTCAATAGTTCAAGCCACCTCCGCTGCCTCAAATTGAGATCCTTCTGTTAAAAGATATATTGCAAACTCTTATGATCAGTCTATATATCAACATGAACCCCATACAAGTAGTTGCGCCATATCTTTAAAGCAAATATCACAGCTTCTAGATCAAGATCATGTGTTAGATAATTTCTTTCATGTGGCCGCAACTGTCGCGATGCATAAGCTATTACATTACCTTGCTGCATCAATACCAATCCTAAGCCGACTCCTGAGGTATCACAGTATACCGCATACCCTTCTGTACCTTTCGGAAGTACCAATACCTGTGTAGAAGTCAATGTATCCTTCAACTCTTGAAAACTCTTTTCACATGCATCGTTCCATTGAAACTTAGTTTCCTTGTGTGTTAGCTTTGTCAAAGGTTCTGAAATGGAAGAAAATCCTTCAACAAATCTTCTATAATAACCTACCAACCCGAGAAAGCTACGAATCTCTGTAGGCGTCATAGGTCTTGGCCAATTCTTCACCCGTTCTATCTTTTGAGTATCAAGCCTTATCCCTTCATCCGACACAATATGACCCAAGAATGCTACAGATTTTAACCAAAATTCACATTTATAGAACTTTGCATATAACTTACGATCACAAGAATCTGTAACACCTACCGTAAGTGATTAGCATGGTCCTCTTGTGATCTTGAATAAACCAAAATAACATCTATAAACACAGTCACAAACACATCCAAAAATGGCTTGAACACCCTATTCATCAAATCCATAAAAACTGTGGGTGCATTTGTTAGCCCAAATGACATAACCAAAAATTCATAACGACCATACCGTGTTCGAAAAGCTGTCTTGGGTATATCTTTTTCTCTAACCCTTACTTGATGATATCCCGATCCCAGGTCAATCTTTGAGAAGCATTTGGCACCTTGTAATTGGTCAACCAAATCATCAATTTTGGAGAGGGGATATTTATTCTTGACTGTCACCTTATTTAGTTACCGATAGTCAATACACATTCTCAATGTGCCATCTTTCTTTCGTACAAATAACACTGGTGCTCCACAAGGGGACATACTAGGCCTTATGAATCCCTTTTCCAGTAAGTCTTTCAATTGCTCATTCAATTCCCGTAACTCTGTCGGGGCCATTCTATATGGAGAAATAGAGATAGGCTGAGTGCCTGGCATCACATCAATACCAAACTCTACTTCCCATTCTGGAGGCAAACCTGGAAGGTCTTCAGGAAATACATCAAGGAATTCATTTACCACCGGAGCCTATTGAAGAGTCGGTGGCTTCACATTGGTATCATGCACTCTTACTAAGTGACATATGTACCCCTTGGATATCATTTTCCTTGCCTTAAGATAGGAAATAAATTTACCTTTTGGTGCTCCAACATTACCCCTCCATTCAAGGATGGTTTTTTGTGGAAAATGGAAATGTACCTTCTTAGCTCGACAATCGACCGTGGCATAGCAAGAAGCCAACCAGTCCATACCCATTATAAGATCAAAGTCTACCATGTCCAGCTCGATAAGATCAGCTAGTGTATCATGATCACAAACAGTGACCATACAATTACGATAGACCCTCTTAGCTATAATTGACTCACCAACAGGTGTAGATACTTCAAATGGCTTAGCTAATAATTCTGGTGTTCTATTAAATTTTTTAGCAACCAATGGAGTGACATATAATAGGGTAGAGCCCGGATCAATCAATGCATATATATTATGTGAAAAGACGGATAATGTACATGTAACCACATCAGGAGAAGCCTCCAAATTCTGTCGATCCGCTAAAGCATAGGTACGGTTCTGTACCCCACTTAAAGTAGATGCTCCTCTAGCACCTCTACCATGCCCCGTAAGTTGTACATCCAACTAGGATGATGCAACAGCTGATCCTGTAGGTCGCTCCATACTACCCATGCCTCTTTGTGGGCATTCTCTCATCCTGTGCCCCGACATACCACACCAAAAGCAAACATTTGTTCCAAATCGGCATTCACCTAAATGAAATCTTCCGCAGTGCTGGCACGGTTGACGAGAAAATCCTACTGTCTATGAACCTCGAATCCCACTATTTTGTCCAAAATGGCTACCTCTAAACCCAACAAAATGGTTACCTCTAAACCCTCGAAATTGGGATGGAGTACTTGTTGTAGGGTAAGAAATAATGGTCTAGGCGGTCTATTAACAACCCGAGGCCTAAATTTTCCTTGGGACGCCATGAACTGACTCATAGGTCAAACCCTCTTTGATGGCCCTCTTTCAAATTCTCGCGCCCTTCCCCTGTGCCTTTGATCCTCCATCTTTTGTGAAAAAGCTGGACCAACTTGTCCTTGATTTTGTGCA
The DNA here is from genome assembly GCA_031232105.1 of Capsicum rhomboideum. Lineage (NCBI taxonomy): Eukaryota > Viridiplantae > Streptophyta > Magnoliopsida > Solanales > Solanaceae > Capsicum > Capsicum rhomboideum. Next base: position 108,210,954 of record CP124714.1, on the reverse strand, counting down.
GTGACTATCTGAGTCAGCATGTGCACCGCATTCTGTAAATCCTGTTCAGTAGCATTCACAGGTGGTTTTGGGGATTCTTCTTTCCTTTGCGGTCCCCTTTGAACTAGGAGAGGAGAAGAAGCCCGCGATGCAAACTCATTTTCAGCTTCACCTGGATTAACTTGTTCAGGTGGTGATTTACTAGTTCCTTCTCCGACATCCGATCTGGCTTTGTACTTTTACCCTTGTTTCTCCTTGTAAACGGCATCTTACTATAACAAAGGAAAAAAAAATTCAGATATGATTCCACCTACAACTTTGGCTCTATTGCACGATCTAGGAAATGAAGAAAAGAAACAACTCCTAAATGCCCCATAGCCTCCTGATTATAAATGTGGTACACAACACATCCATAATTAAGACTCTACTCGGACACGGCTTTGAGACACCCTAGGATGACCTGCTCTGAAACCACTTTTGTCACACCCCAAATCCCATTGAGGCGGACTAGCACCCGAAGCCGTTAAGGCCCAGAGAGAACCAACCTACATCCATGTACAATCATATGCATGTCCCTGAGTGAGCATCATTCGACCACATATAAATACAATATACCAATGGCGTAAGTCATGGAGAAACATTCAATATATATAAAACTTGGTCGTTAGGGCCACCACGTCAAAATCATACATTCCTTCATTTGTCCCACAATGTCTACAAATCCTCTAATAGATACAGACCCAAGCCTAAAGTCAGGACAAATCCCCGCTTTATACAACATATGCATATTACCAAAACAAATGTACATATGTGACTCGAAAAGCCCCGAATCAACGTAGAGCTCACCAACAGTCTGCAGATGACCCGTATACTACTGTGGAGGTCTACTAGCACCTGTGCCTGCAGCAAGTAAGGTAAGTCCCCCAAGGGGCTTTAGTACGAACGAATGTACTGAGTATGTAAGGCTAAAAGCAACTACATGAAATATAGGGACTCAAATGGAATCAAATACAAGTGAATAAACATTATGGATAACCACCATTCTGTATGTGTGGAACCATGTTCATTACATTCATTACTTTCTTTGCTTTTACGTTCATCCTTTATTTTCATTCATCATTCATATAATGCCCAGGCCCTAATTGATCAGTGGTAAAATAACATAATATAACATTGGGATCGGCTCGAGCTACGCTTATGTGCCCCTTTGAGCTGCCCTGCCATAAATGAATAAAGCAGGTTTGGCCCTAGCTAGGTTTTCACCCCTTTGGGCTACCCTCTGTCAGGTTCGACATCAAGCTAAGCTTTTGCCCCACTGAGCTTTCCCCCTGATCCAATAATCTCGGGATCCTCTCTAGCTAGGTTTTTGCCCCTTTGAGCTACCACCCGGACTCAAAGAACCATAAAGTAACCATATATGCATTACTTCTTTCCTTTACTTTTGTGAGATTGATACATTAGTGGTCATAACATTATTGGAACTTTGGAACAATAGTCCATGAATGATATATATGTGAATAATGATTTATAACGAACCTGAAATGAGACACTTTAGAACATTTTGGAATGGAAACCAGTCAGTAACAATGAGAACAATAGGTGTTGCCAAAGGATACGGAAAGAGTAACCTTACATACCTTATCTTCCCAATATGAATACAATAATCCAATATATGAATACAACAATTCAGCTCATTCCTTACGTGTTACTCTACAACACAAGTACATAATGGAGCTCAGATTAACAACCAACTATACTACAAGTGCATAAAATGACAATGAGCTACATGACTGACATATAACGCCATTTCACCCTATTACAATACCATTTACTGCATCACCATACCGACAACACCAAAATATGCCACACATCAACCAAGACATCATAAACCGATAGCATTTCACACCAAGTTTATACTTTACATTTCCCCTTCAACACAACATTACATTTACTCCATCAAGTCACTTAAATACCTTTCACAACAACATATTCAAAACAATCCATAATTGATATGCTTCAAAATGCCTCCGAACGACCCCTTAGAGCCATTCAAAGGATACCATAAGTTGATGGTTGCATCCAAAAAGGGTATAGGGGCCTTGGGGGGTCAAAGACAAGGAAAAACAAACAAATCGAAATTCTGGAATGACTTGTGGATACACCTGCGCCCATAGGTGGGTGAGGTATGGCTACAGGTTCCCATCTGGCCTTGTCCAGGGCCACCTGTGTTGGTATCTGCGCCCGTAGGTGCCCCATCCGCGAAGGCGGATGTCCGGTTCGGCCAAAATGGGTCTCTTTTGGGTCTATCTTTGCAATAAATGGTCCATGGACATAAGTAAGCTTATATTTTCATATTTTAGGTTAAATTGGATGCCAATGAACAATCATGGTTTCACAACGCATATGAACATCATAAAACTATATTTTTCGGTCAATACACCACCAATTCCATGCACAATTTCACAACAATAATTCCAAATGTTATAAAAAAAGAGGAAGAAAGTTAAGGAAATAACCACATAATACATGTTGACATTTAATCCATCAAACTCACTTCCTTCAAGACCACAAGTCTCCCTTCAAGTTTATAAGGCAAAACCCTTTACCAATTAAGCAATAATAGACTATTTCACATATAGTGGACTACTCAACACTTTGCCAACATAACCAACATGATTTACATACCATATTATACATATAATATACTAAACCATGAGAGTAAACACTTACCAAAGCTTGCAAAGAGATGATCTTGTCCAAAGGGATTAGTAGCTTAGGGTTTGAGAGAAGAGAGAATGTTGTTGAAAAGTCTAGAATGAGACATGTGTGTTTTTTTGAATAAAAAACTGATTTTTGTGCCTTATATAGTGCCTCATGGTCATCCTTAGCCAATCCACCACATTAAATGAGGTGTTTACTCGGACAACTTGAAGAATGGATCATTTTCCATTTTGGGCCATGTCTTTTGCTTAATTTTGGGCCTCATTTGAGCCCATAATCACAAGACTAATTCAGCCCACTAAAATTAATGTGTAATACACCCACCATCTTATGTTTAACTAATTCCATAAATGTTATGGTAATCAATTAGGTTTGAAAATGTATGGGGTGTTACAACTACTCTGAGAACCACCTCTAGCCGATGGCATAACTACTCTAAGGGGATTAACTATCTATGTTGAACTTCCAATCATCATATGCCAGGGACAGTATTAGGAAAGTGACCAACAACCCCACAATCAAAACATGCCATGGTTGTCTACCCTGACAAGAGGGTCCTGCTAACCCAAAATGGAAACTATAGCCTGAAGCCCTAGATTGAAAACCCTATGATGGTTGACTGGAGCTCTAACCACTAAAACAACTATAACCTATCTTACCCCCATCTGAATTCTGAAATAAAGAATAAGCAACCCTACTAGACTGACCACACTGTTGATACTATTGTTGCTGCTAATGCCTTTCCAGGAAACCCCGACCTTATAACTATGACCCATCATGACTACCACTATAACCACCCTGATGACGGGGTGTCTTATCACTGCCTCCATGGGCCTCATGAAGCAAATCCTTCATAGTGTGGGCATGATGAGCAATATCTACAAACGATCTACCTAATGATACCATGCTCTAGGTAGCCATATGGAGTTGAAGTCTTAACCCTCTGATGAAGTATCACACTATCATTCTCGGTTGGTAGAATCAGAGTGGCATGTCAGGCTAACTTGAGAAACCTTGACTTGTACTCAGATAATATAATATTGAAAAATAAACCCTAAGACGCTCATTCATATTGCGATTCATATACTTCTCTAAGAAAGCCTCAGAGAACTGTACCCAAGTCATACGAGGAGACCCAGTTAGTTTGTACTCAATGTACGCCCTCCACCATTGTCTCGTTGTACTATCAAGCTGAAAAATAGTTTAATCCATACCATGAAGATCTACTAAACCAAGATTATACAACCTTACCTTGTTATTGGTAAGGAACTCATGTACATCCTCTTTTAGGGCTCTTGACAACCTCGACAAAGCCAATCTCAGAAACTGATCCAGCATATTCTGCTCCTTAGAAGCCATGACATAATTGGGGTGTCACTGGTTGTACAACTAACGGTAATAGTAGAACCTCTACTCAGGGAGCTGTAGCTGCAGGTTGCGCCCTTGTACCTAGTCCACCTTGTGTTACCCCTTGAGCATAGATTTGGGCCCTATTTATTGGCGGACCTCCACTCATACATAATAAGTGGACTAGGGTATCTCAAAGGACAGACATGGCTATAAATCTGGGTGGAGCCTGGGCTGGTTCTTGGCCCACTGGTCGCTATGGTGGCAGATTCTCTGGCACTACCTCTGTTGTAATGTCTGACTCTGGATCACTAACTAGCTTTGGTTAAGTCTTTCTAGCCTTGCTCTATGCTGGTACTGCAGCTTGAGCCCGACCTCGACCTTTGGGTAAACCTCTACCTCTGCCCCTAATTGAGCCCTAACTGTCGGCTCAGGGGCCTCGCCTTCAGCCACCATGCCCTAATAGACACAATGCATGGTAAAGAATCAAAAGGTCAGATTTCACTAAGAATATCCTTTAGCCTCCTAAAAATGGGATACGGATGTCATTGTACTGATTCACGGGATGCTACTAGTCACTAGCTCTTGTACCAATGATACCGGTGAATCTAGGATCATATAAAAGTTGTCAAAATACAAAATTCATGCAATGATGGCACCTACTATAACCTACCAATAGGTAAACCAAATCAATTGCCGAAAATGACAAATAACTGGCTAATGGGCGAAAGAAACAAAACATGATAATTTCATAAAATAAAGTGATAAATGGTAAATAATAGACAAAGAAGACATATGATAGAACGGGAAAGGACAAAATATACAAAATGAATCCCTCAAGACCTAGTATAGTCAGTACAAAAGCCATTAAATATTAGGAGTACTAAACAACCATAATATATACAAAATAGTCTTCGATAGATACAAAATATCACTAAACCCAAAATAGAAGGAAATAAATCAGCTCCCGATGCTGAAAGCTCACCTAAATCCTTGATCAACAACTCCACACAAGGGTTATATCAATAGTGATGACTCTTACTAGAATCTGCATCAGGGAAAAATATGTAAAAGTGTAGTATAAGTACCAAAACACACAATACTCAGTAGGCATCATAGGATGACTAAGCTCAAATAAGTTAAAAGCATAATAAAGTGCAAATATATACTAAAGATAAGAAAAAAGGGGTTAGAAAGAGAATAATTGGCTAAAGCTATAAAATCACGAGAATCATAAACAACTAACTTGAAAAGCATAAATAACCATCTAACTATAACCTAAATGGACCCTCATAAGCTCAAAAGGTACATACAATAATAAACAAACCCAACTGAGTCCTCATAAGCCTGGTGGATGCAAATAACAAGTAATACTAGCATAAACTAGGTACAATAGTAAATAATGCAAAAGTAATCCATGGTATGTTATAAACTTACCGTGTACTCCTCCTCCGGCCATATTCGTAAACCATGACCAGACTCGAACTGGACGCCCAACAAGAAATCAATAACAAGGCATGCCTAGACTCAAACTAGGGCTAAATATGTAATAAGTGGTAAAATTAGGTTCTTGGACTTGAACCGGGACTACATAGTCCTTTCTCCTTTGTAGAAAGAAAAATTTCTTTAAAGTAGATCAAAATCCCATTTATCAAGTTGAAAACAGTGCTTTTAGGCCAAAATACTAAAATTCCAAGGATACCGAATCAAAAAAATACAATAGAATAAGCAAACTAACTCAACCCCAATAATCCAGCCACTAATATGCAACCTAGGTATTTTATAGTCATCTACAATATGAAGGGACACTAACCTAAGATGATTCACCTTAAAAAGGAGCGGTAACGCTAGCTACAACCCTCGTAAGCCCAACCTAAAGGAAGTAATTACGCAAAATTAGACTAATATCGAATTCCAATTGAAAGGTTCCTAGGTACGCTAAGTCAAGTCCTAAATGAGAAACGACTACCTAGCCTAAGGATTCCATGGTAGAATTCTACCCTAAGGCACCGTAACTATATATAAGAATCATTAACTTTTAAATAGATTATTTTAGCCATAATACACCACCAAGAATTAGCAGATTATCACACTAGTAAGTTAAATAAGCAAAGTCTAAAAGTAGGTAAGTCGTAGGCTACCTGTATACCAAAGAACACACTCGTAATCCACTAAACCAGAGCTTTTCTCTTTTTGAAGTCTTTGACCACTGCTACGCTATCAAAAAAGTAATCTACTCATCAAGGCGAGAACAAAGATGTCCATATTAATGTAAAGTATTCCAGGCCAAATATTGTGCTAAAAATCACCCATAGGGCCCACTTATTAAATCTAAAAATCTGGCCAACAATAACATTCCTCATGGGATAAGGAGATTGTACTAAAAAATTAAGCACCACCAGACCTCTATTCATGCCCCAAAACAGCCCTTAAAGTCTAAGATAAATTAAAGAATTTTAAAGGAATTTATTCAGAAAAAGGATCAAAACTTACAATTCTGCAACAATTTCAAAGATCCAAGGTCAGCAATAGTGGTTTGGGACTTAGAAAAATAAGCTGAAAAATGAAGGAAAGGGCTTTATATAATACCAGGAATTCTTCATCGTGATTGCAGGACTTCTGGTTGTGATTATGGGACCCTACTGATAGTACCATCGCGATTCTGTTGGCCAGCCACGCGATCACTATGCATAAGCTGGCTTGGGCACACAATCCTCAATCATTGCGATTGCGATCCCCGACCTTGTGATTACGATGACCATAGTCCATAAAGCTTTGCTATCACAGAGATCTTCATCGCGATAGAGATGAATGACCAAGTTCTACACAAAGTGTTGGGCACTAGCAATATTAGCTAAGTTGCAAATTCTTTGAATGGGTCCTCGGATATTCATTTAAAAGCCTATAAATGCAAATGAGACATTCTACTCTGCAAGAAATAATATTTCAGACTTAACAAAATTGATCAATTTCAACAAAATGTGGGGGCTATATCTAATGTTCTATTTTAATATATTGCCAACTAATAGCCTAAAACAAGTTCAAAAGCCTCGAAACCTGAACCAAAGGTCCTCTTAGCCTAAAATCCATATTCTGGAGCTAATAGAAGTATCAAAATTCTCATCCAAGGCTGTTTACTTAAAGTTTAGGTCCAAGACCTATTTCTCAACTTCAAAATAGGGAAATTGGCATAAAAACCAATCAAACTATCTAAAAGCTAAACTATCAGTCCCAGCAAGTCACAAATGACTTGGGAAAGCTATAGGTAAGCTCTAAATGCAAAAATGTCTTGGAAAAAAAGGAAAATGACTTGTATGTTCATTATAATAAGTGAATATGGGTAACAATAGAGGAATTGTGTGAGCTCGTAATCTATAAAATTGATCTTTAATACTTTAAAAGGATGAATTCCTTATTGTGCATGTTTTGACTATGGGATATTCTTTCTAATTGATAGTTATGAGAATTGATCATGATAAGAGTATGAGATATTGCAACTTAAGAACCTAAAGTTAAGTTTGGATAAGTGTTAGGAAGTAACAGGTGTAAAGGTGCCTAACTAAAGCAAGAATTACAAGTTGAACAGAGTTGAATGGTTGAATAATTAGCTAGTGAAATAGTGTCTTGAACTTAGTAATGACTTGAATGAAAGAGTTACTATTTAGCATATGAATTAACCAATCTTGATATGAATAAAAGAGGGTTGGTTAAGTGAATGAACTTATGTATGTTGAATTAGATTTTAGACTTGATTTGGTTGAATGTACGCTCCTAAATTGAATACTTATTGATTGGTCTTTGAACGTAGTTGTAATAAATGAATATGGTTTGATAATTCTTGAATGAATAATTTGTGGATTTTTCTTTGAAAATAACTTGTAATTGGTTTTTATTGATTTGACAATACTGGTATGCCTAAGATGCAAGATGAACTATGATTAAATGAATAAGCTATTGAATTGGCCTTTGGTCATACTTATGATTGTTGAGTTAGTTGATATTGGTTGTATGCATGAAATGGTGAACATTGAATTTGACTAAGTGTTTAGATATAGTGTGTAGTTGCATTATTGGTGCATGGAATTATAGCTTGAGTGATAATTGATTTTGATATCTTATATTATGATATTCTAAGGGTCGGGTACCGCATCGATACATGTTACTTATTTATTAATATTTTCAAGGTCGGGTACTGCACCAGTATATGTTACTTATATATTGATATTGAGAGGGTTGGGTATGACACTGTTACGGTACATGGACGAAGTTGGTCCATGCATATCATGGCTATTAGGCAGATATGTCCCCTTAGTATGTGTGTACAGATTTGAGGGGAGGTTTTGAAGGCTGTGATACCATTGTACATATCTTGAGACATTTGATGGTTTATTTGAATGCATAAAATGTTGTAGTAAATTGAGGTGGCATTAGACTAATCTTTTGATATGATTAAGTGATGAATGGTTTTGTATGGTTTATATTTGTGATTGTATATGTGAAGTCAGTGATGGGGTGAAGGTTGGTTTTATTAAGTTTATTGGGTGCTTAAGTGGTTATCTGTGGATGATAATTTTTTGGTTGAAATTACTTGTTATATGTTGATTGCTAATTTACTCATCTATGATTTATGTTAAGTGTGGTAGTTCTTATCTGTTAGTTGAGATATTTTACATGTCCTGTGACTTTTATACCTTGATAATTATTGTGATGTGCCTTAATTTGATAAGAGGATAGAAGAATCATGGTTAAGTGTGTGGGACATTGTGGTCGCTAGCAGCTTATAGAGTTGATTTTAAAGTTAGTACTCTTTATGTATGCGGGTAGTCAATATTAATAAACATAGGTTAATATTTGGGTTGGACTTATAAGGAGTTGTCTTATTAGATAACATTCACAGATTCAGTGAGAAAATCAAAATTATTGGGAGGAATTTTGATTGCTCTTTCATAACTAAATTAATCAAACTAAGCTAATAGGATATAATCTAAAGGTAATAGGAAGGTGGAGTATGAGAATGGGAATTATGAATTTGTTGTTGAATTACTATATGAAAATGTCATGCTTTCCTTATGTGATTTCTATATGATATTTATGTGATCTAACCCTGGTTGATCAATGATACCTACCAGTACATGTGGTGTAATGATAATACTTTTGCTATATCCCCTTTTTTAAGGATATAAATATGTTGTGAGTTGATTAGGAATTTCTTGTGTGAAGCAGCGGTCATTCAGCATCAACTTCTGCACCACTTTTTCGTAGGAGTTGTGTCTTTTCTTATTATTGTTCGCATTATAGAAGCTCTTGTGCATGTTTAGAATAGGTCTTAGGTAATTTCATAAGCTATTTATCATGTCTATAAATGCTTGAAAAGAATTTTGTTTTATGATTATGTCGACTTATACATTGGAATCACTTAACTACAATAAGTCTTTTACTTGAATATCCACATAATAATTAGTTGGATGGTAAGGGTTATCCTATCTAGTTAGAATAGAGTAGGTACTCACACAATCCCAAAATTTGGGTCTGACAACAGCACATCGCTAGCATCTCCCCCTTAGCTCAAAGGGTGACATTCTATGTCTACAGACCAATATCATATTCTCTAATTTGGGCTATAGTCACTTTTCTACACATGGTTGGGACATCGATAATCACATGACTACTAAACTCTCCTGATGGACCATATTTGCAGATACAAAAGTTTCTTCTACGACTGCTTTCTAAGATACTTCTCTTAATTTTCTCTAACCTCTATAGTAATCCTTCTTTAATTTCTACTCTTATTAGCATGCCTAACTAATTCCTCTAAAGCTTAACAATCTTTTCTTCTCTTTTTCATCTACTAACATTATATCTCTAAATTTATATCCACCCAAATCAATGGAAATTAAGAATACACTAAGAGACTCAACATCGTCCATGCATAATACTTAAATTCATCTCTTTAGAATAGCATTTTAAATTCATCTCTTAAGAATAGCATATCATACACACTTAGTCTTCTCCACACTTAGCAGCTCAAGGATACTAACTAGGTACAAATAACACTTAAAACTTAAAATCTCATGCAACAACATACTACCTTGGGTAAATCCTTTTTCTTAGTAAACTTAAGGCTCTTCTTTATCTAATGACTTAGAATCACTTCACTATTTCATGTAGGGATCACATATACCTCATACTTGCACCACAACACTTACTGTAAGTTAATCAACTTAAATTCCTACATATTTTATTTCAAGTCTGCTAGATCAATTTCATAAAACTAGCATCATTAACCCCACATTATCATTCTTTACACCTCAGTGATCATCCACAATTCAAACTTAGTGTTTTAGTACCAAACATGTATAACAACAGAACTTCTCACATACTACACAGACTTATAACTACAAGATAAAATTCAAAACATACTAATCCACTGAAAAATTTATGACAAAAATAAATAACCCTGACCACGCCTCATATCTAACTTCAGTCTACAGGCACATTCTTCTTTATAACATTACTACTTTTCTTACTATCTCATTTTACATATCTTTCCTAAATTGGATTCATAACCTAGACTTGATCCTTAATAACACAATGGCATACTCTGAGTCATCTTAACAAGAAACTCTTTATCTATATACTACTATGAAGTCTACACAACTCCTAATACTTATAGGCATATCACCTCATTACCAGCTTAACAGGTACATGACTCTTGCTACTTACTTTGGTCAATCACTATCCCCATTCTTTAGGCTGCTATATTTCTAGATTCAAACTTTTAACTCTGGGGTCATTCTACTACTTATGGCTCATAATACCCCAAATCATACTATCTTTCAAGTGAAAATTCTACCCAAGCACTCAAAGACATACTTCCCCTCTTAAGGGATCATCTGCAATAAGTTATAAATAAGGATTTGAATATGAATCTTATTTTGGCTCAATCATATAATTCATATAGATAAAGGTGTAAGCTTTCAAATTAACAGGATTGAACAAACTATGGGCTCCTCTCAATGCTTTTTACAAATTATAAACATTATAAGGGCTCTATCTGTAAGCACCAAATTGATAGGAAGCTGAACTTTATTATTTCTACCACCTCTAATATGATTCATAGTTGGCGAAGTTTGGAACAATGCACGAATCTTAATAAATTTCTTAGGGGATAACTCTATTGCATGATCTAGAGTATGAGGAATGGAAAACTTTTCTTAAATGTCCATAGTCCCTCATTTATAGAAGTGGGGCCCTCACAACCATATATAAGATCCTACAAACACGGCTTCATAGACTCTCTAGGACACCTAAGCTCTGTGCTCTGATACCAAGTTTGCGATGACCCGAGACTACACCTTGGATATAATTGGCACATGGAACCATAAGTGGCTCGAGAAAATCACTTGGCCTGGCAGGAAATGTAAAACTTGTACTAAAAGATAATGAGAAGCTAAAACATGGGCTGAACTTTGACAATAACATAAAATAAACTTTTATTACTTGAAATATAACACTGTTTGAAAATTAATTACAACTGATTCAACTGACTGCCTGTCTATGAAGCCTCGAATAACATATTAAGATAATTGACGACCAACAAAAATACAAGATTGTGCTTTCTAGGAAAAACTGAGAGGTCTTCAACAGCTGAAGATTCAAAGCATACTATAGAGCCTGATCACGTACCTGAATACTTGAAACTACATCATGAAATGACATAGTGTAAAACACAGTCAATACAATGGAATGTATTAGTATGTTAGGTATGCATTTATAAATATATAACATAAACTCTGAAAAAGATGAACTTGTTAACATAAGATTGAATATCTATAAAACAAGAGTTAAATCTGAGGCATGAATATTGAGAAGATCATTTAAAATGTCTTTAATAACCTAAGATCTTAAGAGAATCATAATAGCTAAAATTTGCATAAAAAGATATTTCATCTATAAAATAATAAATTCATAAAGTCATAAATCTATGGAAGTATGACAACCATTATGTGAGTTCATGATGACCAACATCTTTCCCACGTTGGGAAAAGTCATCCTATACCTTTCCAGAGTATAAAATGAAACTTAATTTATGGATCCAGAACTGAGCCTCTTAGGCTAAATAAAACCTATGATGGCAATGTAGTTTTGGGATATCTGTTATATGTACCCATGTCCTTTTTATGATAAATAATCCTCTCAAAACTCTCTTCCTACATACATGTGCTCATATCTTAACTTATAAACTTGTCTGAAAGTTAATCATGAGCCTTTACTCGAATTAGCTTTTTTTGAAACTATCTTGTTGAGCCTATGCTCAAATCTCATGTCATGAATCATGTGTTGAAATCTATTTCTAAAATATATCTTTTTGTATATGCATATATCTTAAAAATAAGAAAAGTTGTTGAAAACATATCATAGATTGTAGATACTTAAGCATGCTTCAAAACTTCATAAAATGATCTTAAATTATGAGTTTAGAATAAATAGTATAGCATGATCATAATCTTTATAATAAGTTCATAATTTTCAAAGTAAATCCTTCATAAAATAAGTATAAAACCTGGGAAATCGAATTTGAAAAATTGGGCATAAAAATCCTAGCTTTGAACATAATTTAATGTAACTTCAAAATACTTGGATATACGGATGAAAGAAATCCATCAATGAATTCTTGCGAACCTGAGAAGAACAAGAACTCTGTAAATCTTGAAGGAGAATTTAAAAGATCTTACTTGAAACACTAGCTTGAACTTTGGAGAAGACTTTATTTTTGTGAAGTTGGAGAGGGGGAGAATGACAAGAACAATGACATTTTCTAAGTTCTTGGTGTTATAGCTATTAAAAATTTTGACTTGGGGGTTATATGAGGGTGATACGAGCATTATTAGCTTGGGACATATTAGGAGGGGCTTCCACATATGGATGATAGCTTGAATCCCGAAGGAAGCCATGGAGCAATAAATACACAAGGCCATGGGCGATCAAGATACCATTTGGGCAATCAAGAAGGGCCCTTGTGCGTTATTTCTAAAATAGTCACTCTTGGGCTAGTTTCTTAAAGGCAATAACTATAAATAGTTGATTTAGCCATTTTTATACTTAGATTTGGTTGATTGAATTGTCTTGAATAAACTTGATATTTGGTTACTCTAGATTAGGGTAGTGATTGAGTTTAATTTCAATTGTTAGCTTAGATTGAGTGATTAGGGTGGATTCTCAAATTACTTGTGTTATCTTCTTTGATTGATTGATCATCGAGTTATCATATTGTAGACTCAATTTGGTTTCTCATGCATTTGATTGAGTAATCTTCTTCCTTGGTTTAATTTTTGTTCAATTGAGCCCTTCTTTCTTCACTTCTCATCTCTTATTTCTCAACTATCCTTTAATTTTGTTGTTTGATTTTGTGTTTTTAATATTGATTCTAGTTGTCATATTAGGATCATTATCATCTTGGTATCAGAGTCAGGTTAAAGAGTTGTTCCAACAATTCTTAATCCTAGGTTCATAAATTTAAAAATCATATCAAAAAAAACTTTTAGGTCAAAAAAAATTGAAATTAACAAAACTCGTGTGATTCATGTTTTGTTTGAGTTTTCAACACTAGATTCATGTTTCTCTAGTGTTTAGGGGTCTAGATTTGAAATTTGGTTCAATTTGGAGTTGTTTGAAATTTCACCATTATTGAGCTTGAAAAATGTGAAGTGGGTTTGTTGATTGAGGCAAAATTGGAGGTTCAAGTATATTAGGGTTTTTTTCGCTAGTTAATTGAAGCTTGAATATAATATGTGAAGGCAAACGGAGTTAAATTTCACTAGGGTCAGTTTTGGTGTTCATGATGTTCTTCATGGTTTGAAGAAATTGCAAGCGGGTTTAATTTTTGGGAGCAATTGGTGTGGAATTGAAGCTTAAAAATTATTGGAGTTTGTTTGTGGTGTTGAAAGGTTCTCATGTTTAAAATTTCATATCAATCAGAGCTCGTTTGATTGAGGTTGAATTTTCACATGTTCATGGTATTTATGGTGTTCTTCAAAGCTTGAAGATAGAGGAAATGGATTTATTTTTGGCTTCGAATAGAAAGCTAAATATTATTGAGAATTTTTCGTGGTGTTAAAAGGAGCACATGGTTAAAATTTCATCGAATTTGGAGCTAAAATGAAGAAGTTATGAATTTTTGAAGATTCATCTTGTTCTTGGTGTTCTTCATAAATTCATATATTGTTTTGGAAGATTATTCAAAAGATGGTATTTAATCCAAAAAGAAAGTAAAGAAAAGGTGTTTGAGGTGTTTGTGGGCCAAAGATAGTACAGAAGAAATCTGAAAAATTTGAAAAAACAAAAAGAGAAATTCCAGCTTATTTCATGGCCAACCAGACGTGGCCAGCTGTCCAGGTCCCGCCTAAGAGCTAGATCTACGCCAGGCAAGCCGCACTGAAACACAGGTTCCGCATAAGCCACTTTCCAACGTCGGCTTATGTGTCCTCCAGTCGTTTCTTTATGGCTCCCGCATCCAGCCACAACTCCAGCTTGGCTTTCGCCCCTCCAGCATCTCTCAGTCTTGGCTCCAAGACCTGAAACCAGCTCCAGCACGAGCCAAACCCTTCAGAACGGATCCAAGAGCCTCTCAGCTCCATTTTTAAGGCAAATTCCAACTATTTTCTTCAATTTTGAAGCAATTTTCAAGCGTTTTCTTCATGAATTTCAACCAAACTTCTTCCTAAATAATTTTTTTTAAGGCCAAATCTTGGTAAATTAGTTTCATTTTATTAATTTTACCTTTTTTGGCTTCAATACGTGATTTTAATTAGTAGATTACCCTATAAAATATTATCAAGTTCTTAGAGTCCATTTTTTTTTCTTGTGCTTTTCTTTGTTTGCTTTTTTCATTCTATTTCGTTGTTAATTTTCTTGATTCAAGTCCGTTAGTTTTTATTTGAGTTGTCGTTTCTTAAAGAGTCACAAGGATCCATTCCTCCTCAAGCATAGATAACCTTGAATTGATTGAGAAAAGCTAGTAACACTATCAATTTGGCAAAGAAGCCGTAGAAGGTGAGTTGAGAGTTCATATACGAGTGGCATAAGGCTTTTATTACTAACTTGTTTGCTAGTTTTGTAGGTACAAAAGGTGATATAAGGGAGAATGTCATCCATAGCTTCAGATTATTTTGGATATGATATAGTGACTATGCTTGTAGCGACATGAGCTATGATTATAGTGATGATAAGCCATATGAGGGTTTTTTGAGTGCTTGTGAGTAAAGTAATGAAGCTCATAAGTACGATGGTGAATCCTATAAAGGATATAATGGTCGAAGAGATTATGATCGATATGGTGATGAAGTCAATGTGAGGTACTATGCTTTCTCCTATATGTCTTGTGAATCCTTTGAGGAGAATTATGATTGAAAGGCAAGTTGTGATGCTGAATTTCCTTCCTCGTTTTGTTTTACTTCCTATCCTAGTCGAGGGGGTATAGATGTGTGGGTGGAACCAATTTAAAAATGCCATATGGACCATAGTTGAAGAACATTCTCTACTTCTTATTGTGCAAGAACTTGTACTTCTTATCCTCATTCAAATATGACTAGTTCTCCATATGGTAATGATATTGGAGGAAGGGTGGGAGGATCAATGAGCCATAGAAGTAGAGGGAATTCATTGTTTCAAGATGTGTAAGATCGGGAGAGGCTGATTCCTGAAACAAAAGTTACAAGTGAACCACTCCCAATTGAGGATCCTAGTACTTTGAGGGCAAACAAATTGTTTGCTTCCATGCAAAGAACACTTGAAAAGATCTCCCAAATGGTCTCCAAGCTTAAAACTAAGGAGTCGAAAGCAAAGAAAGCTACTCCTTGTGGAAATGTGATTGAGGAGGAGCCAATAAAAGAAATGAAGGCTACTCCTAGCAACCCAAAGTGGAAGTTAGAGGTGAAGGGATATCCAAACCCTTCCCAAGGAATTATTGGCACTTGTCCTAAATCCAATAAAATTGAGAGACAAAAGATTAAGAGGAGTAAGGGTGTGATATATGACAACTCTAGAGTGGAAAAAGGAGAGGTTATGAGGAGTGATGTGAGAGGGTTGTCACAACCTTATACTAACTTTTGTAACCTCTCTTTCTTTTCTAGTTGTCTTGATTCTTGTGTAGGTATCCTTGGAAACAAGCCTAGTGAGGCACCTCGATTAATGAAGAATCATGAGGTACTAAAAATCTTCCCAAAAGAACATTTGTTCTCTAATGATGAAAATCAAGGTAAAGACACTCATTCCTATGATCTACAAGGTAACAAAGCTAAACTTTACACTTTGATGAAAGTAAAATATCAATGTGTTGCTAGTAGCCAATTGAGTGTAAGCGATACCTTATTTTCATAAGAGCTTATTGATTCTTTGCCACATAGTGATAATGTATTTGTTGAGAGTGTTCATACACTAGTTGATCCTATTGATGACCGAATTGATTCTTCTTGTAAGATCAATTTATGTCCACCTAGTGTTGACACTTGTGCCTTGAACGATAGTATATTATCATGTGGTTCTTTGCCATGTTTTGATAATGTGCATGTTAAGAATGTGGATATACTAGTTGATCCTATTGATGACTGAATTGATTCTTCTAGTAAGAATCAAGTTGTGTCCACCTAGTGTTGATATATGTTCTTTGAATGATAGTTCATTATCAAGTAATATTGGTGTTAATCAACTTATGTGTAATGATGACCCACTAAACGAGGAGTTTTGTGATGAACTTAAGGAATCTCAATTTAGTGATAACATTGATATAGTTGGTCATATAGATAGTCATGTGAAGTCATTGAACCTAAATTATGAATCCTTGAATTGTGATTCCATTCCTTGTTCTTCTTATGAGTATTTTGAAGTGGAATGTCTTTGTCAGGATAATCCATTATTTGAGGTTGACATAACTAATGAAGATGAAATGCATAGTCGTGTGTCTTGGTATGACAGAAGTGTAGCCCCCTCTTGAAGGCTACCAAGTGATTAAGAATCCACCATGGTATGATGACACATTTTTCGAAGACAAAACACTCTTCTTAGAAGATGATAGTACATCTATTGGAGGGGTTAGTGGTCGAAAGAAAGGGGGTATATGTTTCCCAATGAACCCTTCATTCTTGTGTGAACCCATTCTTGATCAAGGCCTTAATGCTTGTGGATCAAAGGGTGATTCTATATGTGGGCACACCTCGGATGAAGTTCATTTCATTAGCACCTTTCTTTACTACTTGTTTGCATATGATGACCCTTTGCTAAAATGTATTCTCATGCTTGTGAACCCCCAGGAAAATGTGTCATTGCCTATTTTGGGAGGTTTTTTATATACATACTTCCTTATTTGACACATTTGTGCTTAAGTTGTGTGACCCACAACTAAGGGATGCTAAGTGGTTTGCTTATTTGTGGGAGATTACATAGATATTAAAGGCTTTTTGTCCCCTTCAAAGGGTTGGAAAAGTTGAGTTTTCAAATGGAACTTTTGAAAGCATGCTTGATACTATGATAGGAGGGACCCCAACTCATTGGGAGTACTACTTGATATGGAGTGATTTTACTCCTACTAGATCCCTTGACCATTCTAGCAGCATGGCTTTGTTGGTGGACTTCCTTTCTTTGGGAAGTTGCTTGATGGAGAGGGTTGTTTTGTTCTTAATATATCTCTCCTTATCTACCGATGTCATTATATTTTGGCACTTCCTAGATAAGGATAGTGAGCTTAGCACTATTCTCTACTACCTATTTCCTTATGATGATACCCATATTGGTATGGGATTTGTTTACTACAGAGTAGAAGTATATGGGTCTTGCACTTCTTTCACCCAAATGAGCCTTTATGGGTGATTGCACTATTTTTGGTGGGGTCTTATTGAGAGGCAATGAAAAAATTATGTCTTATGGCTCCTACAGCATATGAGATATCATCTCTTAGGATTCTTGATACCATTAAGACCTTTTGTGGTTTCCTTGTCTCATGATGTTGCTTATGACCAATTCCTTTGCACTTTATATGATGAATGGATATTATTCAACACAAATGATAGTTGGTTGTATTTTAAATGTGTGCCTCCTTAGAAATTTGGTATGATGGATAACCCTTGTTCTAACCCTCATGCTATGAGAATATCTTTGTTATTTGTCCTTATCATGTTTTTGCAAGGTTCGGATTCTAGGATGAATCCTTTTGAAGAAGGAGAGAATAATACGAGCATGGTTAGCTTGGGGCATATTAGGAGGGGCTTCCATATATGGATGATAGAGTGGATCCCGAAAGAATCCATGGAGCAATAAATACACAAGGCAATAGGCGATCAAGATGCCATTTGGGCAATCAAGAAAGGCCCTTGTGGGTTATTTCCAAAATAGTCAGTTTTGGGCTATTTTTGTAAAGGCAATAACTATAAATAGTTGCCTTAGCCATTTTCATATTTAGATTTTGTATGATTGAATTGTCCTGAATAGACTTGATATTTGGTTACTCTAGATTAGGGTAGTGATTGGGTTTAATTCCAATTGTTAGCTTAGATCAAGTGGTTAGGGTGGATCCCCAAATTTCTTGTGTTATCTTCTTCGCTTGATTGATCATCGAGTTATCATATTGTGTATTCAATTTAATTTCTCGTGTATTTGATTGAGTACTCTTCTCCCTTTGAATAATTGTTGTTCAATTGAGCCTTTCTTTCTTCACTTCTTATCTCTTATTTCTCAACTATCCTTTAGTTTTGTGTTTTAATTCCGTATTTTCTGTATCGATTCTAGTTGTTTGATTAGGATGATATCAGAGTGTAAAATACCAAACACCCTCATTAAAATGAAAGAAAAAGGAAATAATTCACGTCTGGGCGCGCCCTTACTGCCTCGTGGCACACAAGTATGATGGGCTGCAGGAGTTGGCCTTTGTGGCTTCTTCTCAGCCATGGCATGGGTCCCAATGAGTGGGACCCTAAAACATGACACCCTAGCAATATTTAGTGTCATAAACTCCCACCTAAATACTGGAACACTTCCCAAATGATTTCCATTCCTTTTAAAGGTTAAACAATATCAAATATAAGGTCGAAAGTGCCCAAAAAATACAAAATCATGCTACAAATCTTAGAGGTATAATGATGACTTAAACATCACTCAAACATAGAACTGAACCTACACACAAATGGTGTAATAAGTATTGAGTGAGTGTGGGAAACATATGTACTTAGCAACATCATGATTGCAAGGGTTGACCCTATAATTACTTTTCTCATGCTTGATAGAGATATTAAAATAAAACAAATCAAAATTTAGACAGTTTAATAGTAATTACTAATATAATCAAGGAATATGAAATATACAAATTCAGCCATGAAAAAATAGACCATAGACTATCTCAAGAATAGAGTAATAGCTCTATCAATTCTCTTAACCATGTAGGGAGGAAAATAAGTCACTTAAATATATCACTACACCATTTCACTACTTAGAATCAATATGTAATATAATATGAATGAAATAAAATAAAATCAAAATGCATATGAACTTGGAAATAACCATATACACCCACTACCTATAGCGGATACATGGTCCCTCAAACACGGTCCCTATGAGGGACTCATGATGTCAATATACGCATCTTGTAACTAACAACACCTTAATAGAATGTCGTATATGCAATACCCAATAACGGATAACCCTATACTCTATCAGAATTTTCCTTTCACTTCCATAATGTAATATGCATGAATTTCATGTCTAGGTTAATGAAATATTTTATCATATGATCCAATTTTCAGCACAAACAATTAAAATCAACTCCCAATAAATATATGAGAGTAAGGAATTGAAATAACAACAAGTGAGTACTATATGTCTCAAGACAATAAACATATCAAGATCATGCTCATAATAACCACTAAAATGGGCCAGGCATACTTCTATGTTATTTCCTGCAAAGCATGAGATAGTGCAAGGATTTATTAGAGGATCAAAATATACCATTATTTTTGGAATTGGAGCATTTGATAATAGCTAGGTCTACCTTCCTCCAGGTTACTAACCATGTGAGGACTATAGAGTGGGCGTGTCTTAAGACCTTTTGAGGTGGCGGTTAGAGGCCCCATCATCAGTACAGTTTTAGTGGTATTTTGTCCGGAGGTAGCAATCCTCCTAACAGAGGTCAGCATCACTCTTAGCCTATAAATCCTGTGCAGGTTTCACCTCAGACTATAGATAATTCTCAGACAGGCCATGGTTAACTCAGTGGATAGAGTTTTGGTCAGGTATCATGAGGTTTTTGGTCTAGGTTTTCAGGCTATGGCGGTTGTTCTGGGTCAGTAGGTACATTGTATCAGAGAGTTTCTGGGGCGTGTTATGATTGTAGAAAGGTTGGTCATTGGTCTAGGGAGCCCCCCAGGCGTGAGTTTGTCATCCAATCGAGGCCAGCATGTGTTCTTTGCCAGACTAGGGCCTCTAATGTTTTTTATGATTGCATAGAAAGTGATCATTTCAATAAGAAGTGTCCCTGGAGTGGGACTATTGAGCAGTCAACACATCAAGATCAGTCTCTTAGGGATGTGGCACCTTTGTTAGAGGCGGTACCCTGGGTATTACAAGTGGTCATATGGATGCTTAGTTTGGGTCCAGATGCGATCAGTTATGTATTTCTTTGAGTAGTCTAAGGGCCAAGACTTCAGAGGTAACTACCATAGGTACAATTTTGATTTGTTATCCCATAGTTTACTATGTTGTTTGATTTGGGGTTTTCATACATATCTATGTTTACCTACCCTACTATTGTCATATTATTATTATGAACCTTTTTATTTGGGTTAGGCATGTATAACTACCTACGTAGATGATTGTTTTTAGTCATAGATCGAGTGGATCGATTATGTGATTGCCTTGGGGTGTAATGGTTGAGTAAAATTTTTCTTTTTTTGATCTTTTACTTAGTGGCTCACGATGTAAATCTTGAATTGGACTGATTATCTTTCTTTCATGCCGATTGTATTGTATGTCATTGCTATTGTTATTACTTTAATTATTGTTGAACCTTATTTAATATGAGGTTAGACTAGTATTATCTGTATAGTATCTTTTTTTATGCGATTCTTGTTCACTTGGTTTAGATAATTTCCTTGATTACTTGGCCTTATTTTATTAGTACGGAAGGTTGGTAGTTGGGACGATTGGTGTGAAGGGATGTTTATCCTTCCTTGGTTTTGTTATAGTTCTAGCGTTGTCGTTTATATTTTCCCATCAGTCCCTTGGGAGGTGTGTGTTGTTGGCTATTCTCCTGGGTTTCTTGGTTTGTTGCTCGATTACAATCTTGACTTGGATATTTATGTTGAGTTGAGTACTCAGTTCCGTTGAGGGAAGTTAAAATAAGTGGTTTTAGTATTTTCTCATTACGTGATTGGTTTGGTCTAGTATCACTTTGTGGGATGCTTTTGCTTAGTGTATGAAAAGGAGGATGGTTGTATGTTCTTATGTATCAGTTATCGACAATCAAAGAGTGTGACTTTAGGGAGTTAGTGTTGGTGGTAATATTTTTTATGTTGCTCGAGATTTGGCTATTATTAGGACTTTTTACAATCCCCATAAGTTCTTAGTTATGCCTTGGTTTGGCTTATGTGCTGCAACTGGTGAGGATTGTTTGACTATATGTTTTGCCTGTGGTATAACTCATTTATGATTATGTTCTTATGCGGCACCTTAGCTTCAGCTCTTGTAGGAACCGCTGGGTATAATCTTGCTTTAAAGGTGAGTTTGGCTTAGTCTTATGGCATTCTTGAGGACTTATTAGCCCTAGTTGGGACTTTGACTCTTTCTGGATGAGGGCCTGAGAGATTTTTTGTTTGGATGCTTGTTCATCAGCGGGATCGGTTTGGGCAATTGAGGCTGAGTTGTTCGGCTCCAGTGATAAGTTTATAGCTATAGAGTGTGTAACTTATTTATAGCCTACATTTTGGGGATCGATTCAATTAAGACATTGTCAATAGGGATTATAAGGACTACATACTACCTACTAATTTATTTTTCTTCAGTTCATAGAGGTTAACTTAGATTGAGTTCGAGGGATGGTCCGTTTACAGTTGGAGTTGGTTTCTACTACTTCTGACTTTAGTTCTCAGTTTACATTGGGCTTTTTGGAAGTCTACTTAGAGGGAAATGGGTATCGAGTTAAGTTTAGAGTGGCTTTTCACCCATTGGTCTACATTCTGTTAGAATGGATTGCTCAGGTTCTAGAAGTTGTGGTTCAGACTTATGTTATTAGTCTTGGGGGTCATTGGGACCAATTCTTGGCCTTGGAAGAATTTTCATAAAAATAGTCATTATCATTCTAATTGTTTTAGGTGGATCCTTTAGAGATATTGCTATGTGTTAGGTTGTGCGGATCTCTGGCGAGTTAGTTTTATACCTTTGAGGTTGGCAGAGGTGTGATTATGTAGGCAAAACTTGGATGATGCAGAAGAGGTTTGGTGTAGTTCAGAGTAAACAGCAGTTTGGTAAGACAAGAGAATGTTAGATTTGGAGTTTGGAGTTGGCTGTAAAGTTCGTGTGTTGGTTTGCCTTTAGCCTGGTCGAGTATTTGCTTACTTGAACTCGTATCTATGTGATGTCAGTATACTTTGGGTTGGGACTTGCATTCTTCAATTGATCTCGATTCAGTTAGAAGCTAGTTGGCTTTTGAGGATGAGTTAGTGCTTATATGGAAAAGTGATGTAAAGAAGTGAGTGGTGAAGGGATCCCCTTAGTGAAATTCCTTTTAGTAGTGGATGTTATAATAACCCTCCAGGTCATTTTCTACTTTTCATGCTTTTTCTGCATTTTTAGTTTTCTAATAGTTGCCACCCATCATTTGTGACCTGTCAGGACTGGTGGTTTGGTGCTCGCGCAGTTCGTTTGAGAATTCTATCAATATCGAACGTGCTCTGAAATATTTGATTTAAAACAGACTTTGGTAAATTTATATTTTTATTGCCTTCGTAAAATATTTTAAATATTAATAAAAAAATATTTAGCTATGATTCATTTGCGTATGTAATTATTTTAAAAGTGATCTATAATTTATTACTATTTTAACAGAGATAGTAAGTCTTATTACGTTGATAAAATATTATTATATGAGATAGGATTTGTTCAAAATAATTTTTTAATAGTTGTGGTATATTTAAAATAGTATATTTATTTTACCACGAACCTATGCAATACCCGAGTATGTGGTAATGAAATAAAATCACCTTGGTGAGCCACTCCACCTCCACGTGGAAGTGGAGGGGGGTGTACATCAATGTATTTTATTGCCAATAAGCTTGCATAAAGCTGCCACAACGTGCTAATTATCAATTAATGAATGCTTTCTATTATAGATACTATCTATATATATGATTATGTGTCACTTGCTAAATTAGCTAACTTATCAGAATAGCGACAACAATATAATTTCCCTCTATATGCATAAATCCCTCACCACATAAATTTTCTCTATATTGTAGACATGTACATATGTATATACATATTTTGTAAAGTTTGGGGGAGATTTTTTCAGCGTTATTTGATCACTAAAAGGGGAAATAAATTGTTTACGTCAAGCTGTTCTAGCTTGGATCTAAGAGGATTTTTCCTAATTTGTGGAGGTTATTGAAGCGGTAAATTTTTGGAGATCGTGTGGAGGAGCCGAGCAGCTTGTGGTCAGTTCGAGGTTGTTGTTCAGTATCCAAGTAGATTACGATCTACTTTGCTCTATGAGATGGTGTATTGCATAGATTCATGTGGGATAAAGGACTATATGATAGGTTTAAGGTTATTTCTTCATTCCAAGGTTCTTAGCCTTCGTTGGGAATCATAGACTAGAACCATGTTTTGAAAGCCTCAGTTAGGTAGTCACTGGCCTTAGAATGGGTTCCTCGGGGTACTTAAGCTAGTATAGCAATTCCTTGAGGTAACTATGATAGAATAGTAACTTTTCTGTAGCACGTGGACCTTAGACTTTTTCGACATCGTATGGTCCACCTTGCATCGACCCCTAACTTATATATTCACCCTTTCTACATATATAGCTATGATTAGGATAAGGAGTTTTAGTTACATGCCTTAGGGTAGGAATAGTGATCCTTAGCATAGGTTTGGGTTAGCACCTAGTAGCCAGGTTAGTTTCCTTAGTTTGACTCCCCTTGTACCATGTTTTATCTTGTTATCCTCCCTTCATTGTTGAGATATTTATGTATATTCATTGTTCTATATATATATTCATATTGCTCTGTATATTGTTTGGCCTGATGCCTTAGTTACGAGACCAATTGGATACCAGGTTAGTTCTCTATGCTCTGAAAGAGTCGTGGCATAGATTATTGATACTTAGGCGCTTATATTTCATTACTTCGATAATGGTGATGGCATGCATACATTTATACGCATATTTGATGGTACGATTCCAATGAAAAATATTGTCTTACTACTATTTTCAAAAGGGAACTATTCCCCCTTTTCACTCTTGAACTGGTTTTTAAAATGGAACTTGTACCACCCTTTACTATGGGATGACAGTCTTTTAAACTAACAAACACAACTTTGAAAACTCAGACCGAGGCAGATTTTGGTCCATTCTTGATCTACTCATTTACAATTATTTACTTGTTTCAATCGGGGGAGATTCCGACCTTTTCTACACTATTCTATCATTTTATTCCCTATTCAATTTTGGGCATTAGGTTTTATGGATTATTACTTATTTTAGTCTCGATTTGATTTCCAGTACTTATCACACTCTCACTTCTCTTTGGTATGATTATGGAGCATATTTGTTATGAATGATTATTGAAAACCCTGGTTCGGTACCAGGCAGTACATACGGATATCTCAAGTCCCCTATGGATCCCTCTGTCTTGGAACCATATGCCAGAGAAAGGGATACCTTATAGGCCCTACCTTGCGAGCCAGTGAGCCGAAGGAGGTATAAATTCTTGGTAGGATATGGCACTCAGTTGGTATGACAGCATTGGATTTACTTTGCATTCATTCATTACTATGCATTGCCTATCACCACTATGATTGTTTGTTGTTTGTACCTATCATTCTTATGGGGGTCAGTTAGGTTATGTTTGTTGTTGTGTACCTTCCGGCCTTATGGGGATGATCCGATTAGGATATTATTTGATTATTATTGTATAGTTTGTGCCAGGATAGTTATTGGTATGTACTGGATTTAGGTACGTCTTGTGGTCCCTTTTTTCTTTAGCATTACTAGTTGTGGTATTAGATTATCTTGCTACTCTCATACTTCATGAAGGATATTTGAAGTGTACCACACTTAGCATTTTCCATTAGTGCAATTCTTGCGGTGATTAGGCTACTAGGCTAGCTCCTCTAGGTACTTTAATTTCTAGCCATCTGTATAGTATTGTTCCATATCTTTTCTTCTCTAGGTATTCATTGTGTGTATCTCCTCGTATCTAGTTATCATCATGGTATGTAATTTCTTAATTAGTCGCTTGTAATGTATATCCTTGCCTTACGTGTTATTTATACTTGGATTTATCTTCGGATCTCAGTCGGCCTATGCGTACTGAGTAATGCATGTTTGGTACTCATACTATACTTCTGCACCCTGTATATCAAAGTACGATTTCTCTCCACTAATGTGTGTATCATGCAGAGCTATCATGAATCAGAGATGTGGGGTGAGCTCCTAACGACCGGAGTTGTTCCTTTTCTCTCTCTTTTGCTTGACTGATCTTTATATTGTATTTTTTTGACGATTCTGTATCTATATATATATATATATATATATATACACACACACACACACACACACACACATTATGTTTACCTCGTTCTTTTGTTATGCTAGTGGTTCCTGTCTCGACTGACATCAGGTCTTGGGGAATATTTGTTGTTTTCTGGTTCTCTTTCTCCCTTTATTGAGTTTTGATTATCTTTTTCTCTTATTAGCCCGTTACTTATTGTTTCGGGCTATGGGTTGGCTTACCTATTGGTGGTTTATAGTAGGTGTCATCATGACCTGAGAAATCTGGTCGTGACAAGCTTGTACCTTAGTTATGTATGCCTATTGTAATGATAGGATTAGGCTACGAATATATGTATGTTTCCGCGATATTGGGATTAGACTAGCAACCTTTAGTGTAGGTTAGGGATAGAACTTTGGAATGGGACTCGTATGCCTCGGTTGGTTGCTATTTACTATCATGTATACCCATGATCACTCTCTTTCCTGTTGACATATACATATGTTGTTCTGTACATTAGTGGGCCCGAGGCCTTGGATACGAACCCGCCGGACATCAGGTTAGTGTTCTTTTCTCTTAGGGAGTGGTTATATCTGTTTATATATACTTGGGTAATTATGCTTTTATTGTGTGTATATAGGTGATCATGCATACCTTCACACGAGCACTCGCATGCATTGTGGTATGATTCCAAGAAAAAACATTGACTTTCACTACTATTTTCAAAAAGGAATTTATTCTCATTTTTCACTCATAAACCTTTTTTAAAATAAAAATTGTACCACCCTTACATTTGGATGATGGCTTTTTGAACTAAAATGCAACACCTTGAAAACTCGAACCGATGAGCATTCCAATCCATTTTTACCTTATTTATTTATTTATTATTTACTTGTTATAGATGATGAGGATTTTGATCCTTTTTACACTGTTTGGATCATTTTAATCTAGGTTCAAATCTTGCCACCTATCATATTCATGATTATTCGGATTATTACATAAAAATCCTGATTCGAGATCGGGTAGTGTATACGAATATTCGGAGTCCCCTATGGGTCCCTCCATCTGTGAGCTACATTACTGGTGATTACCGAAATACTATGGAAACTAGAATTTAACTAACAAACGAAAGATAATTGATAGATAGATGAAACATTAGACACAAGAAGATGAGTAATTAAGGACAATAGGATATATTAAACCCTAGAACCCCTAAATTACATTCATCAACTAACACCTAATTTCTACGGTGACCAAGAGGGAATTGATCACCCTCGAAACCATACGTTACTAAGCAAACCTTCAACAAAAGCTCACCAAAAACTCTCTCAAGAGATTTGTTCATCAATATTCAATGCAAAACTAGGGAAAATAAAGATAAGGTCTACTATTTATACCCCATGTACCTTTTATTACATACTTGGGACCAAAAGTGACACATTTCCCACAAACTATTAATTTCAGCCGAGTTGAGACACCTGCCCACACAGGTCAGGGCGCAGGTGCCACTGCCTTGGCCGCCTTGGCCACCTACTGGCGCAACTCATCACATGTGGTCGTAGGTAAGTATGTATATGCCTTCAGTACATCATTTTGCTCTTTTTTACTTCCGTTTTATCCCTCCAAAGGTCCCTTGATCCTCTTTATATGTAATCACCAACACGTAGCACCTTTTAGATAGTTGTAGGATGTATTCAAGTACCTCTTGTTTCATGAACATTTCTTAAAGCGCTTGGAGATCTCGTGCTTGACTTCTAGGGAATGGTTTAGAGCGGATTGAGATTGTATCATCCTCTCCATATTGAGAAGAATTTGACCTCAAATTCTCATCCTCTATCATATCAAAAAGTGAGAGATTGCACACATTAAATGTGTTATGCACTTGATACTCCGGTGGGAGATCAATATTGTAAGCATTGTCATTTATCCGCTCAAGCACTTAGAACGGGCCATCACCTCGAGGAATCAACTTAGCATTCCTTTAGGTTGGAAAATAATCCTTCCAGAGATGTACCCATACCCAATCACCCGATTCAAGTACAAGCCTTCTCCTCTCTTTTTTCTCTCTCTTAGCTATCGCTTGATTCTCCTTCTCAAGGTGAAGCCTCACCTTCTCATGAATCTTTTTCATTGCTTCTGCCTTTTTGCTCCATCTAAACGAATCACAAAATCACTAGACAAAAGAGTGATATTTAAAGGGATTAGGGGATTAAAACCATAGACATATTCAAAGGGAGTCATACCAATAGTCGAGTGAATAATACGATTGTAAGCAAATTCAACTAGGGTTAAGTGATCCTCCCAAGAGGCCATATTTCCTTTAATCATGGAGCGTAGCATAGAACCCAAGGTCCTATTCACAACCTAGGTTTGTCCATTGGTTTGTGGGTGACAAGATGTTGATAAAAGCAATTTGGTGCCAATCCTACCCCACAATGACCTCCAAAAGTGACTAAGAAACTTAGAGTCCCTATCACTAACAATGGTCCGGGGAATTCTGTATATCTTGACAACGTGTTCTATAAACAAACATTCCACATTAGAGGCATTATCACACTTATTACATGGAATGAAATGAGCCATTTGTTAAAATCAATCACAACCATAACAAAAATACTATCTCTTCCCCTCCTTGTCGTAGGCAAACCCAAAATAAAATCCATAGAAATATCAAGCAATGGGCGTAGGGGAATGGGAAGTGGGGTATATAATTATTGAGAGAGAAGGCATGATTTCGTACTTCTACAATCCATACATTGACCACCAATTCGAGCAACATCATGATGCATCTTGGGCCAATAGAATTACTCCTCTATGATTCCAAGGGTCTTCTCAATTCCAAAATGACCCATCATACCACCATTGTGTGCCTCTCTCACAAACAACTCTCTCCATGAGCTAGAGGGAACACACAACCTCCTTACTTTAAATAAGAAACCATCAAATTTAGAGTAGGATATAGAAGTTCTATCCCTAAGCCATCTTTCCCTTTCCTATTCCTCATAATCTTTGAAGATTTCAGAAATCTTGGGGTCCTCAGGATACAATGTCTTTAAGCACTCAAAACCAATTAATTTAGAAGACAAAGTAGCAATCAATACATGTTTTTGAGATAAGTCATCGGCCACAACATTCTCCTTTCCCTTTTTGTATTGGATTGCATAAGGGAAAGTTTCTATAAATTCAATAAACTTGGCATGTCGTTTGTTCAATTTGTCTTGGGCCCTAAGGTGTTTCAAAGACTCATGGTCGGTCCGAATCACAAATTACTTAGGCCACAAGTAGTGTTTCCAATTTCCTAAAGCTCTAATCAAGGCATACAACTCAAGATCATACGTAGAGTAGTTCAAGGTTGCTCCTTTGAGCTTTTTGCTAAAGTAGGAAATGGGCTTTTGGTCATGCATTAAGATGGATCCAATGCCTACCTTGCTAGCATCACACCCAATTTCAAACATTTTTTACAGAGTCAAGCAATTGCAACAAAGGGGCAGAGCTAAGCATTATTTTTAAAGTTTCAAACGCTTTTGCTTGCTCGTCACCCTACTTAAAGGGTTTATCCTTTCAAATTACCTCGATCAACGAGGCGGCTTTGGTGCTAAACCCTTTGACAAACCTCCTATAAAAACTAACCAATCCATAAAAACTTCTCACATCACCAGTGGATTGTGGAGTTGGCCAATTTCTTATAGCGTTTATCTTGGATTCATCCACTTCAACACCCCGAGAGCATACAACAAAGCCCATAAAGACAACCTCATTAACACAAAAGGAGCATTTCTCAAGATTATCAAACAATTGCTCCTTTCTAAGTATATCAAAAACATATTTCAAATGCTTAGCATGGTCATCTATGAACTTGCTATAAACTAAAATATCATCAAAGTACATCACAATAAATTTCCTTATAAACGGCTTCATCACACGGTTCATTAGCTACATAAAGGTACTAGAAGCATTGGTGAGTCCAAATGGCATAACCATCCATTCATAGAGACCAAACTTGGTCTTGAAGGCAGTTTTCCATTCATCACCGAGGCTCATCCTGAGTTGATGGTACCTACTCCTAATATCAATCTTTGAAAACATACAAGAACCATTCAATTCATCTAACATATCATCTAATTTAGGGATAGGGTAGTGATACTTTACCGTTATCTTATTGATGG
The DNA here is from genome assembly GCA_031232105.1 of Capsicum rhomboideum. Lineage (NCBI taxonomy): Eukaryota > Viridiplantae > Streptophyta > Magnoliopsida > Solanales > Solanaceae > Capsicum > Capsicum rhomboideum. The sequence continues at coordinate 108,180,998 of CP124714.1, read as the reverse complement.
CTCGAAAATCAACACACATGTGCCAAGTCCCATCTTTTTTTGGTACCTATAATACCGATACCGTACATGGGCTCATGCTCTCCTTGATATGTCCTTTGTTAAGAAGTTCCTCAACTTGACTTTGGAGCTCTTTGGTGTCCATCGGGTTACTTCAATAAGCCGGTTTGGTAGGCAATTATGACCCCGGCACGAAGTCTATTTGATGTTCAATTCCCTGAAGTGGGGGTAACTTTTTTGGTAGATCCTTGGGAAATATATCTTCGAATTCCTGCAAAGCAAGAGAAATAGAATAGGGGATAGGAGAAGTAGAGTGGTTATCTTAAAAAGCATGGGCTAAAAGAAGTATTGGCTCCTTACTATTAGCCTCCTCAAACAAGTCTTTGTTTCTAGCCAACATCACCATTTGGGCCTTCCCCTTCAACTTCCTCCTCTCTTTAACTTCATCACTCTCCTATTCATGGGGTTCCTCCTCTTCTTCTTTTCTACCCTTCTCTTTCATCTTCTTCATCCTTAGATGGACCTCATTCACTTGTGATGGTTAAAGAGGGTGAAGGGTGAACTTTTGACTATTCAACTCAAAAGAATACCGATCGTTTCTTCCATTATGCTTGGTTGCACGATCGTATTTCCATGGTCTTCCAAACAAAATATGACAAGTTTGCATGGGAATGACATAACATAGTATCACATCATGTTAATTACCAATCTTGAACCGAATCACCACTTATCTGGTCACTTTCAATTCTCCACACTCATTTAACCATTGGAGCTTGTATAGTGCGGCATGCTTGGTGGTGGGTAGCTTCAAGAAATTAACCATAGTTGCACTAGCAACATTGGCACAACTCCAACTATCAATGACTAATGAGCACACACTCTCCTTTATAAGACATTTAGTATGGAAAAGATTTTCCCTTTGACTAGGGTCATCTTGTAACACCCCGTACCTTCCTAACCCTACGTGACGACATTGAATAATGTTTACTTAGGTGTTGAGAGCTACAAGCATGTATTTGGTAATGTCAATGATGAGAAAATTGAATTTGGCCCTCGTATATGTGATTAAACTTTCATAGGAGGTGTTTTGTGCTTTTTGTGGAAAATTTGTGGGGTTCAAAACGAGGCTAAGAGGACCTCTAAACAAATTATATTAAGGTTAAGAAGTGAATTAGAGAATAGGACTTGAAGTATCTAACCGAACCCGCGAAGAAAAGTCGAAAAATGAAATTTTCAAAAAAACTAAGTAAGGGGAGCGCTGGGGGGAGTGACATTCCGATCTGGGCTAAAAATTTTATTCCAGAGGCATCAAGTTGGTGCGCCCAAGGGCGTGCCACGCTGGGTTTTCCACTTTTTCGAAAGTTGGAAATTTTCTAAGTCCCAAGGGTACCCGGGGACGTATTGAGCCTATTTTTGCCACGTTTCTTCTACAACCATGAGTATATACATGAAATGAGTAAAGTATTACATTGGTATGATAAAATTACTCGAGAACGAATTTGGAGTCAAAATGACAATTTTGCCCTTATGGTCAAAATAAGTCAAACGTGGCTAGAATCACTTGTTTTTGGGACTGAGGCTATGGATATGAATAGAGTGATGGGTAATATTGTTTTAGCATGTATGAGATGATTTAAACCCATGAAATTATTGATTTTATTAGGTTAAATAAATTTGGCCCAAAAAGGACCCAAAAATGAAAAGAAGACATGGCCCAAGAATGGGTCAAAAGACCCATTCTTGCCTTGACCTTCTAGAACATATATTAAATGCTAAAGAGTGGATAAGGATGGACTTGAGGGCCAATATAAAGTTCAATAAAATCTGATTTTTATTCTCCACAAATCTCATGCCTTTGTAGACCAAAAGAAAACATTTGCTCTCAAGCCCTAAAGAACCCAAAGTCACTTTTGGAGCAAGATCATCACTTTTCAAGCTTGGGTAAGTGATTATTGATATGGATTAATATATTATATGCATGAAATAGTATGTAAATCATGTTGGTTGTGCTTGGAAATGTTGGACATGGTATTTTGTGTTTTTGCATAAGATGTGTGATCCATGGGATTCAAGCTTGAATTAGGACTTGTGCCTTTGATGAAACAGCATGGTATGGATAAAATATGAACATATATGGTGTTATTTTTGTTGTTAAACTTGTTATTTTCTATAAGTGTAAATTGTGGGAATTTTGGCCGATATGTGCTATGAAGTGTATTAAGGTGAATTGACGGACTATTTGTGATGTGGTGTGGATAAGAAAGTGTAAAGGAGAAGTGTTGTGGTGAAATGTATTGATTATCATTTATTGGTAAATGTTGGGAATATTGGGGGATTTTTGGAATAATAATTTCTTCAATGGTTTTGCCAAGGGGAAATGGCATGTTTAAGGCCAAACATGTAACTCATTGATGTTATATGCATTTGTAGAATAGTTGATGGTTAATGCGAATCCCATTATACATTTGTGTTGTAGAGTGACATATATAGAGGAGCGGGACTATTGTATGCACCTCTAGTATTATATATTTGTATTGCGAATACAAGGTATGTAAGGTTACTCTATCCGTATCTTTCTGCGGCAAATAGTATTCATGTTGACATTACTCTTGTCCTATTCCGAAATGAGCTAAGGTATCCTATATCCGGTTATCCATAGTCATTGTCATATATTTCCTACTCATTGATCATTGGTGAACCACATGTCTCATATTCATGGTTAATGTTCCAAAAGCTCGAATAAGGTTATGTTCCAATGTTCCAATAGTGATTATACTTATGTCTCTTGTTCATGGAATATTGTCCAATGGTCCCAATGGTATTATGGTTCTAATAATGTTATGTTTCTCACAATGTTTATTCATGTGTTTCTCACTCATTGATTAATGATCCAAAGCTTCCAACAATGTTACATTCCAAAGTTCAAAGTGATGTTATGACTATCAAAGTATCAATCTCAAAGTAATAAACAAAGTAATGCATATGTGGTCAATGATCAAGTATGGGTGGCAGCTTTGGGGGCAAATGCCTAGCTCAAGACGATCCCAAATCAGGGGGAAGTCCTAGGGGCATAAGCTTAGCTCGGACCAATCCTGACAGAGGGCAGCTCTAGGGGTAATAACCTAGCTCGAGCCAAACCTGAAATATTGTATGGGTGGCAGCTCTAGAGGTATTAACCTAGCTAGAGCCGATCCCGATATATACATTGATTCATAGGGTGGCAGCTCTAGGGGCATAAGTCTAGCTCGAGCCGATCCCAACATAACGCTATGTTATGTTTAAACCCACTGTTCAGTCGGGGCCCGGGTATCACAGGTCAAAGGCAAAGGTGAATAATCATGGAAGTAAAGATACAAAGAATGTAATGAAAGCAACATACATGGTTTCCAAATTACAGAATAGTGACTCATCTACATTGTGACTTATCTATATTGGTTATGCATTCGAACATGAGTCCTTGACATATTTTCATATCTTACAAATTTCATATGACCTTATATACTCAGTACATTCTTCGTACTGACCCCTCTTGGGGAATTTACTTTACTTGCTGCAGGCGCTGGTACTAGTAGGCCTCCATAGTAGGTTGCCAGTTGTTGCAGATCTTTGGTGAGCTCCAGTTAGTTAGGGGCTACTCTGAGTCACAGTTGTACATATGTTTTGGTGTTGTACATGTTTTATAAAGTGGGGACTTGTCCCGACTTTTAGTTCATTTAGGTCAATGCTTTTGTTAGAGGCTTTCGTAGATGGATGTGGGTGTGTAAATGTAAAAGGGATATGTCGTTCTTGACTTGGTGGCCTCAACGGCCAAGTTTCGCATATGTAAATATATATATCATGTTCCATGAATTCCATTGTTGACATCTATAGCTATTATGTGATTATGGATTTCTTATGGCATGTAGATGATTGAATAGAGGCAAAGCTTGGTTCTTTCGGGTCTTGTCGACTACGAGTGCCAATCCGTCCCAATGGGATTCGGGGCATGACAAAAGTGGTATCAGAGCAGGTCATTCTAAGGGTGTCTACAAAGCCATATCTGAGTAGAGTTTTACTTATCGATGTGTTGTGTACCATATTTATAAGTAGGAGGCTACGGGACATTTAGGATGTTGTTTCTTTTCTTTACTTCAAGATCGTACAATAGAGCCAGTGTTTAAGTTGAAATGAGTCTGATCATGGTAACTGTTTCTCTTTGATATAGAAAATGCCGATGACAAGAAGAGGTCGAGGAAAAAGTAAGAGAATAGATAGAATTGCGGGTCAAGGAACCAGTATACCACCACCTGATCAAGTTAATCAAGGCGATACTGAGCAGGAATTTGTGTCACGAGCTTCCTCCACTCCCTCTATACCAGAAGAGTCGAGTAAGAGAAGCGTACCTGTAGAACCACCAATCAATACTACGGACCAGGATCTTAGAAATGCAGTTCATATGTTAACACAGTTAGTGGCAGCCCAGAGTCAAGGATGAGCTGGTCCAATGACACATAATGATGATGCGGCTAGAGTATCCAGTCGCAGAACACCGGATTTCCTAAAATTGGAACCTCCTATCTCCATAGGGTCAGATCCAAAAGCAGATCCACAGGACTTCGTGGATCAAATTCAGAGGGCCTTGGAAGTTATGCACGTGATGGGGGTAGAGACAGTTGAGCTTGCTGCGTACAGATTGAAAGGCGAGGCAATATTGTGGTACGAGGATTGGAAGAAATCCCGTGATATTGGTGCAAATCCACCTACATGGGAAGAGTTTAAAGTGGCTTTCCTTGATCATTACTTGCCCTATAAGATCCGTGAGGCACGTGCGGATCAGTTTCTAAATCTCTGTTAAGGAAATTTGAATGTCAGAGAATATAGCTTGTAATTTAATTCCTTGGCTCGATATGCGCCAAATGTGGTAGCTACGATGACAGATAGAGTCCATAGATACGTGGACAGACTAGAGCCATATTTGGTAAGGGATTACACAATTGCTGCCTTAAATAAGGACATGGACATAGCGAGAATTCAGGCCTTCGCCCAGTAAATGGAAGATCAAAGGAAGAGACGAAGGGTACATGAATTTGACAGGGGACAGTCCAAAAGGGCTAGACCTATTGGACTACCTATGATGTCCCAAGGAAGATCTAGGCCTCGCATGTTTCCTAGACCACCTAGACCGTCGTTCTCCTATTCCATAGGGGGTGCTCACTCACAGTTTCGAGGGTCTAGGGGTGGTCCATCTGGGCAGAGTAGCGGAGTTCACGGATCACAGGCAGCAGGTTTTCCCCATCAGCAGTGTCAGTACTGCGGGCGTATTCATGCAGGTACATGCAGAGTGGGGACAAATGCTTGTTTCTGGTGCTGCATGACAGGACACATGATGAGGGAGTGTCCCCAGAGGAGTATGGGTGGTGTAGCACGACCGGCAGGATCGGCCATTGCGTCATCAGCATCGGTCCCTTCTTTGGGCCAAGGTGTTCAGTTTGTTGGCAGGGGTAGAGGTTCCAGAGGAGCAGCCAGTACTAGTGGGGTCCAGAATTGCACGTATGCTTTAGTGGACCGACAGAATTCAGAGGCTTCCCCTGATGTTGTCACAGGTACATTATCCATATTCTCATATAATTTATATGCATTGATTGACCCAGGTTCTACATTTTCCTATTTTACTCCATTGGTTGCTGCGAAATTTGCAAAGGCACCAGAATTATTAATTAAATCAATTGAAGTGTCTACAACAGTTAGTGAATATATTATTGCAAAGAGAGTATATCATAACTGTGTGGTTACTGTGTGTGGTCATAATACATTGGCCGATCTCATTGAATTAGACATGGTGGATTTTGATGTGATCATGGGAATGGATTGGTTGGCCTCTTGTTATGCTACGGTAGCTTGCCGGGCCAAGAAGGTGCAATTTTGTTTTCCGCAAGAAAAAGTTCTTGAATGGCAGGGTAATGTAGGGGCACCACGAGGGAGATTTATTTCCTATTTGAAAGCCAGGAAAATGATTGCTAAGGGTTATATATGCCATCTAGTACGGGTGAAAGATAATGATGTGGAAGCACTGACTCCGCAGTTGGTTCCAGTGGTCAATGAATTTCTAGACGTGTTCCCAGAGGATCTTCCAGTCTTACCCCCAGAACAGGAAGTAGAATTTGGCATTGATGTGATTCCAGGCACTCAGCCTATTTCTATTCCTCCATATAGAATGGCCCCAGCAAAATTGCGTGAATTGAAGGAGCAATTGAAAGATTTGTTGGACAAAGGCTTCATTAGGCCTAGTATGTCCCCATGGGGTGCACCGGTGTTATTTGTGCGGAAGAAAGATGGCACTTTAAGAATGTGCATTGATTATCGGCAATTGAATAAGGTAACGATCAAAAACAAATATCCCCTCCCTCGAATTGATGATTTGTTTGATCAGTTACAGGGTGCCAAGTGTCTTTCAAAGATCGACTTGAGGTCGGGTTACCATCAAGTCAGAGTTAGAGAAGAAGATGTGCCCAAGACAGCTTTTCGAACACGGTATGGTCATTATGAATTTTTAGTTATGTCATTTGGACTAACAAATGCACCAGCTGTGTTCATGGATTTGATGAATAAGGTGTTTAAGCCATTTCTGGACGTGTTCGTCACGGTATTTATAGATGACATCCTAGTTTATTCAAGATCACCGGAGGACCATGCTAACCACTTACGAAAAGTGTTACAGATTCTCCGTGAGCGTAACTTGTATGCCAAGAGTTTTGGTTAAAATCAGTTGCATTCTTGGGTCACATTGTGTCAGATGAAGGGATACAGGTTTATACACAGAAGATTGAAGCAGTGAAAAATTGGCCAAGACCTACGACACCCACAGAAATCCGTAGTTTTCTTGGACTGGCAGGTTATTACAGAAGATTTGTGGAAGGTTTTTCCTCTATTACTGCACCGTTAACAAAGCTGAAACATAAGGCAGTAAAATTTCAGTGGAATGATGTGTGCGAGAAAAGCTTCCAAAGGTTGAAAGATAAATTAACTTCCACACCAGTTTTAGTGCTTCCCGAAGGTACCGAAGGTTATGTAGTGTATTGTGATGCTTCCGAGGTTGGCCTCGGATGTGTATTGATGCAACACGGTAATGTCATAGCATATGCCTCACGATAGTTGTGGCCACATGAGAAAAATTATCCCACACATGATCTTGAATTGGCAGCGGTAGTTTTTGCTCTAAAGATATGGAGTCATTATTGTATGGAGTCCATGTTGATATCTATACGGATCACAAAAGTTTGCAATATCTTTTTAAGCAGAAAGAACTCAATTTGAGGAAATGAAGGTGGTTAGAGCTCTTAAAAGACTATGATATTGATATTCTTTATCATCCAGGCAAAGCAAATGTAGTAGCTGATGCATTGAGCCGCAAGGCAGTAGAAAATACTAGTGGCTAGTTGACTGAAAAGCAAGAGATAATCAAAGATTTATATCAACTATCCAGCTTGGGAGTTCGACTTATTGAATCCTTAGATGATAGAGTTATTGTGCAAAATGCAGCAGAATCCTCCTTGATAGCTGAAGTGAAAGAGAAGCAGTTTGCGGATTCTACTTTATTACAGCTAAAGGAGAATGTACAGCAGAATTTGACTAAGGCATTTGATCTTACACAGGAAGGGGTACTTCAATGTCAAGGGAGATTATGTGTACCGGACGTAGATGAGTTGAGGACATGAATTATGACTGAGGCGCATCATTCGCGCTATTCTATTCATCCGGGTGCTACTAAAATGTACCATGACTTGAAAGAAGTGTATTGGCGGGGAAATATGAAAAAGAATATTCCAGAATTTGTCGCGCAATGCCCGTATTGTCAACAAGTGAAAGTAGAGCATCAAAAACCAGGAGGTTACATGCAATGTATCAATCTTGCAGTCTGGAAATGGGATATGATTAATATGAATTTCATTACAGGTTTGCCTCGTACATTGCGGAAGTTTGATTCTATATGGGTTATAGTGGACAGGCTTACCAAGTCAGCGCATTTTATACCAGTCAAGACGACCTATACAGCTGAGGATTATGCGAAGTTGTATGTGAAAGAGATAGTACGATTGCATGGCATTCCACTTTCCATTATATCAGACAGAGGGGTACAGTTCACAGCACACTTTTGGAGATCTTTTTAGCAGAGTTTGGGTACACAGGTGAATTTGAGTACGGATTTCCATCCTCAGACTGATGGTCAAGCAGAACGTACTATTCAGACACTTGAAGATATGCTACGAGCATGCACGCTAGATTTTCAAGGCAGTTGGGATGACCATTTGCCTCTTATTGAATTTGGTTACAACAATAGCTATCATTCAAGTATTAAAATGGCACCTTATGAAGCCTTGTACGGAAGGAAATGTAGATCACCAATTGGATGGTTTGAAGCAGGTGAAACTGCTTTACTTGGGCCAGATATTGTTCACCAAGCCATGGAGAAAGTTAAAGTGATCCAACAGCGGTTACAAACGGCTCAAAGTCGACACAAGTCATATGTCGATGTTAGAAGAAGAGGGCTTGAATTCGCCATAGATGATTGGGTATTTTTAAAGGTGTCCCCGATGAAAGGGGTAATGCGGTTTGGAAAGAAAGGAAAATTGAGTCCACGTTACATATGCCCATATGAAATTATTAGAAGATTTGGGCAAGTTGCTTATGAATTAGTACTACCCAAAGAACTTTCCTCAGTCCATCCAGTATTTCATGTTTCGATGCTTCAAAAATGTATAGGAGATCCATCTCGTATTGTTCCCATTGAAGATGTTCAAGTTACAGAGGATCTTACTTATGAAGAGGTACCCATTGCTATCCTAGATCGACAAGTAAAGAGGTTGAGGAATAAAGATATAGCTTCCGTAAAAGTCCTTTGGAGAAATCAACAAGTAGAGGAGATCACATGGGAAAAGGAAGAAATGATGAAATCCAAGTATCCTCATCTATTTCAAATGGACAAAGAGGTTCAAAGTGCGGAAGTGGAGCAATAACAAGTAAGTCTCCATGAGCCTTAAGTGTTTATGTATATGTATGCTAATGTAGAAATGCTTTTGTTGTAATTGAAACGATACCGTTAACATTCAAGGACAAATGTTCCTAAGGGGGGAAGAATGTAACATCCCGTACCTTCCTAACCCTACGTGACGACATTGAATAATGTTTACTTAGGTGTCGAGAGCTACAAGCATGTATTTGGTAATGTTAATGAGGAGAAAATTAAATTTGGCCCTCGTATATGTGATTAAACTTTCATAGGAGGTGTTTTGTGCTTTTCGTGGAACATTTGTGGGTTTCAAAACGAGGCTAAGAGGACCTCTAAACAAAGGATATTAAGGTTAAGAAGTGAGTTAGAGAGTAGGACTTGAAGTATTTAACCAAACCCGCGAAAAAAAGTCAAAAAATGAAATTTTGAAAAAAACTAAATAAGGGGCGTACCACGCCGCTCTGGACTAAAATTTTTAGTCCAGAGGCAGCAAGTTGGCACGCCCAAGGGCGTGCCACGCTGGGTTTTCCACTTTTTCAAAAGTTTGAAATTTTCTAAGTCCTAAGGGTACCCGGGGACGTATTGAGCCTATTTTTGCCACGTTTCTTCTACAACCACGAGTATATACATGAAATGAGTAAATTATTACATTGGTATGATAAAATTACTCGAGAACGAATTTGGAGTCAAAATGACAATTTTGCCCTTATGGTCAAAATAAGTCAAACGTGGCTAGAATCACTTGTTTTTGGGATTGAGGCTATGGATATTAATAGCGTGAGGGGTGATATTGTTGTAGCATGTATGAGATGATTTAAACCCGAGAAATTATTGATTTTATTGGGTTAAATAAATTGGGCCCAAAAATGAAAAGAAGACATGGCCCAAGAATAGGTCAAAAGACCCATTCTTGCCTTGACCTTCTAGAACATATATTAAATGCTAAAGAGTGGATAAGGATGGACTTGAGGGCCAATATAAAGGGCAATAAAATCTGATTTTTATTCTCCACAAATCTCATGCCTTTGTAGACCAAAAGAAAACATTTGCTCTCAAACCCTAAAGAACCCAAAGTCACTTTTGGAGCAAGATCATCACTTTTCAAGCTTGGGTAAGTGATTATTGATATGGATTAATATATTATATGCATGAAATAGTATGTAAATCATGTTGGTTGTGCTTGGAAATGTTGGACATGGTATTTTGTGTTTTTGTATAAGATGTGTGATCCATGGGATTCAAGCTTGAATTAGGACTTGTGCCTTTGATGAAACAGCATGGTATGGATAAAATATGAACATATATGGTGTTATTTTTGTTGTTAAAATTGTTATTTTCTATAAGTGTAAATTGTGGGAATTTTGGCCGATATGTGCTATGAAGTGTATTAAGGTGAATTGATGGACTATTTGTGATGTGGTATGGATAAGAAAGTGTAAAGGAGAAGTGTTGTTGTGAAATGTATTGATTATCATGTATTGGTAAATGTTGGGAATATTGGGGGATTTTTGGAATAATAATCTCTTCAATGGTTTTGCCAAGGGGAAATGGCATGTTTAAGGGCAAACATGTAACTCATTGATGTTATATGCATTTGTAGAATAGTTGATGGTTAATGCGAATCCCATTATACATTTGTGTTGTAGAGTGACACATAAAGAAGGAGCGGGACTATTGTACGCACCTCTAGTATTATATATTTGTATTCCGAATACAAGGTATGTAAGGTTACTCTGTCCGTATCTTTCTGCGGCAAATAGTATTCATGTTGACATTACTCTTGTCCTATTCCGAAATGAGCTAAGGTATCCTATATCCGGTTATCCATAGTCATTGTCATATATTTCCTACTCATTGATCATTGATGAACCACATGTCTCATATTCATGGTTAATGTTCCAAAAGCTCGAATAAGGTTATGTTCCAATGTTCCGATAGTGATTATACTTATGTCTCTTGTTCATGGAATATTGTCCAATGGTCCCAATGGTGTTATGGTTCTAATAATGTTATGTTTCTCACAATGTTTATTCATGTGTTTCTCACTCATTGATTAATGATCCAAAGCTTCCAACAATGTTACGTTCCAAAGTTCAAAGTGATGTTATGACTATCAAAGTATCAATCTCAAAGTAATAAACAAAGTAATGCATATGTGGTCAATGATCAAATATGGGTGGCAGCTTTGGGGACAAAAGCCTAGCTCAAGCCGATCCCAAATCAGGGGGAAGTCCTAGGGGCATAAGCTTAGCTCGGACCGATACTGACAGGGGGCAGCTCTAGGGGTAATAACCTAGCTCGAGCCAAACCTGAAATATTGTATGGGTGGCAGCTCTAGAGGTATTAACCTAGCTCGAGCCGATCCCGATATATACATTGATTCATAGGGTGGCAGCTCTAGGGGCATAAGCCTAGCTCAAGCCGATCCCAACATAACGCTATGTTATGTTTAAACTCACTGTTCAGTCGGGGCCCGGGTATCACAGGTCAAAGGCAAAGGTGAATAATCATGGAAGTAAAGATATAAAGAATGTAATGAAAGCAACATACATGGTTTCCAAATTACAGAATAGTGACTCATCTACATTGTGACTTATCTATATTGGTTATGCATTCGAACATGAGTCCTTGACATATTTTCATATCTTACAAGTTTCATATGGCCTTACATACTCAGTACATTCTTCGTATTGACCCCTCTTGGGGAATTTACTTTACTTGCTGCAGGCGCAGGTACTAGTAGGCCTCCATAGTAGGTTGCCAGTTATTGCAGATCTTTGGTGAGCTCCAGTTAGTTCGGGACTACTCCGAGTCACAGTTGTACATATGTTTTGGTGTTGTACATGTTTTATAAAGCGGGGACTTGTCCCGACTTTTAGTTCATTTTGGTCAATGCTTTTGTTAGAGGCTTTCGTAGACGGATGTGGGTGTGTAAATGTAAAAAGGATATGTCGTTCTTGACTTGGTGGCCTCAATGGCCAAGTTTCGCATATGTAAATATATATATCATGTTCCATGAATTCCATTGTTTACATCTATAGCTATTATGTGATTATGGATTTCTTATGGCATGTAGATGATTGAATAGAGGCAAAGCTTGGTTCTCTCGGGCCTTGTCGGCTACGAGTGTCAATCCGTCCCAATGGGATTCGGGGCGTGACACATCTAATGCCTTACTAATTATCACTCATCTTATCATAAAGTTTGGAACCTCGAACTCTCCGTTTTGAGGCCAAGTATCCTCATTTCTTTCCTCTACTTGCTCTCCATCTTAGGTTTCTCCCTCATTATCAACTTCTTGCCCTACCTCTTCTCAAAGGAAATACATTCTCCCTTCTCTAAGGATCACATTCCTCTGATTGGGAAACTCATTTGCCTTGTATCCCCAACCTTGGCATTTAAAACATTGAAAACCTTTAGAATTAGGAGTTGGATACTTGTTACCTTCATTTCTTAGTGGGTACTTCGGAGTAGTCTTCTCTACAAGCTTTATGTCATAGGACTTTTTGACTTTCTTGTTCTTTTTCCATCCCGATGAAGGTTGAGCTACCTCTTTGTTCTTACTCCATGGATTAGTGGATGAATACCCTTTGGGTTTGATCGATCGCTTTTCCTTAAGATCTTTCTCAATTTCTAAAGTCGTTTGGAAGATAGCTTCTAAAATAGCAAACGTATGGCAAGTCATTAAGTATGATATCTCCTAATTAACAAAATCCTTCAAATTGGCTAGGGTATAGCAAATCTTCTTGTCATTGGTGAGATCATTGACTTGAAAGATTCTGTCACAAGTAGACTGCCATGTTAGATAATCTTTGTGATCACTCTCTCATTGGAAAGTAGGAAGACTAGTCTTGATTGAATTGATCCCATTATCTCGATCTCCACTGCCAACTTGATTCTCATTGTAGTTCCATTGGTTCTCGCCTTGGGGATGATTCCCTAAGTTTCCTCTTCTATAAGGTGCCTGACCAAATCTTCCTCCTCGACCTCAGAATCTTTGTTGAGGCAATGGTCTATGCCTCCAATACTCCGCATTCATGGCCTATTCATCATACCCTTCAAACTCAACTTGTGGGTCCTCTTATCCTACTCCCTCAACTTGGAACGGTTGATTTTAGTTATGGGGTATTTGGAGTGGGGGATCTTGGTTTAGTGGAGCTTGAGGTGGCAGGTTTTGGTTTGGTGGTGCTTGGGGTAGGCCTTGGTTATGGGGTATTTGGTCTTGTGGTTCTTCTTGATTGGCTTGGTTGAATTAGGGTTATAGTGGACAGAAGGGATTTCGGTTATATGGATAGATAGTGTCTTAGGTAATGGGGTCTTATGTTTGTCTTGGTGGATTGAGTATTTGGTGGACTGTTTCCAAGGATATTGTAGCGAATGGGTCTGGAGCATGTCTACTAGATAAGGCATGGTAGTTTTGGGTAGTGGATTGGGTGGAGTTTAGACGACCTTCCATATTCACTATCTTTCCACCCATAGTTGACACATTTTCTTGGAGCACGATTATGTGACCTTTCATGGATTCCTATCTAAGACCCAAAGATTCAATTGCGGCCAAGATCGTATTCAAAGTATTGATATCCATGGATGGTGGTGTTTCACCTTCCAGGGTCATGGTACCTATTAAAAGACACTAACACAAACAACAAACAAGTTAGCGTTAAATAAATAACCTCACAACTCTACACACCTTTGTATGCCTCACACTTGGATCCACAAATGTTGAAGGATAGCTTATACTCCGGGTGGTAGATGAAGTGTCAATTGCTACTCTTGATCGGATTAGATTCTTGTTTGAAAGACTCAAAAGAATTGCTTAAGAACTTGAATCAAGAATTAACGATGAAAAGAAAACTAGAAAAACTCAAAAAGAAGCAGGACTAAGAAAGAAATCGAATTCAAGAACTAATCAACAAACTAAGTAGGTGAATTACTAGTTGTTAATTAGTTTAGGGATCAAGAAATAAGATTAGAAATCAAGAAATGATACTAAGATGATGGAATCTGAGCAAAAATTGGTTTTGGAAAAATTGACCTGCGTTTCAGCTCTTGTGGGCACAGATGGCACATGCCTACGCAGGTTGACTAACGCAGATGGAAGTAGAAGGTTCTGCCCTGGCCTGCATTGGGCTCTTACGAGCACAGATGACCTACCTGCGGGTACAGTTCAGGCTCAAATGAGGTATGGTAGCTCACTTGGAATTTCAAAATTCTCCTTTTCTGTGTGCCCTCTTGGGTTCTCTCTCTTGGAATATTCTCTTTTCTTTTTGGATATTCTTTGTACAAACAACTTTCTTTCCTTTTTCTTTCTTTCTTGGATCAAACAACACTTTTTGAAGATTCTTCTTCTTGAAGATTTGAAGATCCTCAAAACAAAAATATTCTTGGATTTTTTTTAAAGATCAATCCCAATACTTAGGACTGTGGAAACAACCCTAATCCAAGTTCTGATATCAAATGATAACCGAAAAACTACTAAAACTATAATTTTACTAAGAAACTAAAGATAATCGATAGATAGATGAAAAATTAGACACAAAAATATGAGTAATTAAGAATAATAGGATATATTAAACCCTAGAACCCCTAAATTACATTCATCAACTAATATCTAATTCCTACGGTAACCAAGAGGGAATTGATCGCTCTCGAAACCACACATTACTAAGCAAACCTTCAACAAAAGCTCACCAAAAACTCTCTCAAGAGATTTGTTCATCAATATTCAACGCAAAACTAGGGAAAATAAAGGCAAGGTCTACTATTTATACCCCATGTGGCCTTTTATTACATACTTGGGCCCAAAAGTGACCCATTTTCCATAAACTAGTAATTTCAGTCAAGTTGAGCCACCTTCCCACGCAGGTGGACCACCTTCCCATGCAGGTCAGGGCGCAGGTGCCACTGCCTAGGCTGCCTTGGCCACCTGCTGGCACACCTCATCACCTACTGTCGTAGGTGAGCATGCAGATGCCTTCAGTGCATCGTTTTACTCTTCCTTACTTCCCTTTGATCCCTCCAAGGTCCCTTGATCCTCTGTAGATCCAATCACCAAAATGTAGCACCCTTTTAATGGTAGTAGGATTTCGTCGAGTACCTGTTGTTTCATGAATATTCCTTGAAGCGCTTGGAGCTCTCATGCTTGACTTCTAGTGAATGGTATAGAGCAGATTTAGATTATATCAGCTGGAGGAGGTGTGTTTCCCATGGGTCATACCTTCCCAAGACATAGGACTAAAGGAGGTGTATACACTGCGGTTAGATGTGGTATTCATCTCATATTGCATCACTTAATTTTAAATCGCACTCATCTATTTATATGCAGTACTGTCGCCTGTATGATTATTTCTTGGTACCTTTCGTGCTTATGGAGGTCGGTTGGGTTAGGTTTGTTGTTTGTACCTGTCGTGCTTATGGGGGCCGGTTGGGTTTTGTATGTCTTTGTGTACCTTCTGGGCTTATAGGGGCCTATTTAGGTTATAGTTTGATTATTACTACTTAGTTTGTGGCAGGTTGTTTTTGGTGTGTACTCACAGCCTAGGTGTGTCTTGTGAACCCTCTTTTTAGTGTCTCCAGCTCTAGTGTTAGATTATCTTATTGTTTTTCTAACTTTGGGTAGACATTCTAAGTATACTACTATTGATATTCTTCCTTAAGACGATTCTCATTGTGTTAGACTTCTAGGCTAGCTAGTTTCTGTAGGCAAGTACTTTCATTCTGGTCACCTAGTTTTTGTATTGTTTCCTTTCATGTTACGTACATTGTTCATTATCTCCCCTCATGTTATTTATACTTATATTATCTTTAGAGTTCAGTCGGCCTAAGCTTATTGTCTACCGCGTGTTTTGGTACTCATACTATAATTTTGTATCTTTTTCCCTGATGCAGATCCTTGTACGAGTTTTCACTACTAACGTGCTCTTCGTGCAGAGCTATCTTGGATCAGAGATTTGGGGTGAGCTCCTAATGCTCGGAGTTGTTCCTTCTCTCTCTATTTTACTGGACTATTGTTTATTTTGTATCTCAGCTGGTACAGGAGCTGTAAAACATAACAGGAGTATTTACTTAGTACTCCTGTTATGTTTTGCAGCTCCTGTACTGACTGATACCAGGTCTTGGGGTGTATTTTTTATGGTTTTCTTTCTCACTCTCTTTATCTATCTAGTTTATAGACCCTATTTTCGGTTTTTATATTTATAATTCGCTAGTCGATTTCATGATTTGTTCTCTCATTCTATTGGCCTGTTACTGTTATTTAGGGCTATGGGGTTCGACTTACCTACTGGTGGGTTTAGTTGGTTCTATTATGATCAGAGATTTTGAGTTGTGACACTTCAATCACATGTTCAATTGACATATTATGATATGTATATTCCATCGTGTCTCGTGCTCTCACTTTCCAAACAAAAAACAAAATATAGAGATCAATTGCTTACTTTTGACTAATCCTATTAGGAATTACTTGTTTTTGTTGACGTTTACTTAGATACAAAAGAGTTCAGCCACCAAAGTCCATATAGGAATAGTGTAAACAAGCCACGACGAGGGAGCACAATGTAAGGTAATTTCTTCTTTTTTACTTCCTTTTGTTTGTAATTTTTTCATAACTTAGTACTTTCGCGGTAGATTATATATTACTCTTATTAATAAGAGGAAAAACAGGAACTTCCCATTAACATGAATTGACAGGAATACCCTCGAATTCCCGATTATTCAATTTAGGTTAATAAGGACATTTTTATAATTTCAATGAAGTGGAGAAACACTATGGACTAAAAGAAATGATTACTGTAGCTCACGTAGAAAATTTACAACGTCCCGAGGAATTTACCCTAGCTGATATGTAATTTCCAGTCGGGCCCACTTCTCCAATCCAAGCCTTACTTTCTTCTCTGTACCTCTCTTTTCATTAATAGTAGTATGGGGTCGTTTGGTTTGAAAACAAGTTATGCTGGAATTAATTATGTTGGGATAAGTTATATTGGGATAGTTATTTTGGGATTAGTTATGCTGAGATTATTTCATATTGACTGTTTGGTTTGTTGTATTCAAAATAATATGCATTGTATAATTTTTAAGAATAAGTTGTTTGTTTACAAAAATATCCTCTACCTTATTTTGTTTTTTATATTTTCTTTGCAAGTTTTAGTTATTCATTCTTAAAAATATAACTTTCATCTTATTTAGCTTAAATATTTCTGTCTACGCATTCTCATTTAAGCGCATATCACCTCCTATATTGTAAAATATTAAAGTTATTTTCATTTAAATTTATATATATAAAGTACAACCCAGGCATATTCAGACAAATTCAGACGTTGAGCTACATCTACTGGACGTGCTCTTGCATGTGTGACATTACAATTGCTTGGCTAATCTTAAGCATGCTTTACGGAAACAGATACTATTTGGTTTATTAGATTTGGAGTTGTTACCTCTGATGGAATTCATGTCCTAAACTTGTGAGGACGCATTAATTCATCTTCTATGGCAATTAACTGTACAAACTATCAACCATATATAAAATATAATTTCAAGTGGCTAAAAGACTATTTAATTTAAAATATATAATTCAGGAGTTGAGTCAACATTTTTATTACTCTCAAGAGAAATCAAAATATAAATAAACATAAGAATTAGTCAAATAAATTCAATGTATAATATATTCATAATAAAAATTATATTTATATAGTGTAAATTTTTAATGGTAAAATGTAAAGAATTGTCATAAAAATAACGAGTAGTGAAGGTTGTAAATGTTATTGTAAAATAGTATTAAAAATGGTGTGAATATACATGAATATGAATTGTGATGTATAAAAAGGATTTTAGGGGATGTTTTTGTCATTTTACCTATTTTATCCCGGGATAAGTTATCCCGGTATTACTATACCACCTAAAGGTAGGAATAACTTATCCCAGTACTAATTATTAATCCTGGGATAAGTTATCCCACACTTTGTAACCAAACAAGGGACTAAGGGGTACTAAAACGTTATCCCAGGATTATCTCCCCTTATCCCTCACAGCAAACGTCTCCTATGTGTTTTCATTGTTGTTTGTGTTATTTGAGCTTATCACAACCATTAATTATGTAGAGCTCTTTAAATTTTAAGATTGACAAATTATCTTTAATCAATTTTCTTTTGTTGACTAAAATTAAAATGTGAAATAATTAAATTCATCGGAAGATTAATAAGAGTAATATCACATGAAACTTCTTTACTCCCTCCGTTTCTAAATAAGTGCACATTTTGGATTTAGCACACTCCTTAATAAACTACTAATTCCTAAAAAAAAAAGTTTATTTGCTTACCCCTAATTAAAGTTTATACCTCTTTCCAAGTTGATATTGGTTACATTTAAAATGAAGAGTTAGATATTAATGGTACAAGGGCTTATTAGGATGATTATGAGCAAAATATTCTTGAAGACTTAAACATGCACTTATTTAGGAACAAAATCAAAAGGCAAAACATGCACTTGTTTAGAAATGGAGGGAGTATTTATTATTATTAATATCCCCCTTTTGTTTGTCAGATTTCATTTCATGAAAATTAATTTAATTAATTTTCGAAGCTAAATTGAATTAGATTAGTTTAATATTTTAAATTTAAAATTTAGATGTTGGAAACTATTAAAAAAATACTATAAATTGCAATCTTTCTCATATTAATATGATGATGAAAAATACATCTTAAAATATTAATCATATTTCATATATTTTGATTATCTACAAGTACAATGTGTCAAATAAAAATAAACTGAGGAAGAATGTGATTACGTTGAATGATTAAAACAAAATCTCGAGCAAGTCAATATTCCTTTTTTTGGCATGTATTTTGAAGCATTAGAGGCCTTTAGAATTTTTCTTTGCAGCTTCCTATGGAAATGAACATCAAAGTTGCTTCAGATAATTGAAATATGCTCTTTGTTTTTTTATATATAATTTTCTACCTACATATAAAGGGAAATAAGCAGGCAGTCGACATGTTGGCTTGTGCTGCCTGCTAGGAAAATTTATGTCTATTTTTAAAAAATTTATACCTTATTCATTTTAATTTATTTATTTTATTTTTCTTTTTTAATCTGTTGTATATTTAAAAATTATGTACTTAAAATATTTTAAAAAAATATAAAAAATTTGATTGACTCTCGAAAATCTATGAATGTCACATAAATTGAGACAAAAGGAGTAACTTATTTATTTGAAATTACGCAAAAATTACTATAAATTACAATAATTAACAACTTAAAATATCTAAAAATCATATAAAAAATTTGATTAACTCTTTAAATTCTATCTTTGACACATAAATTAAGACAATAAAAATAATATATATTGGGCTCGTGCTAGCATGGGCCCTTCATAATAGTTGTTGTACATGTCACGACCCGAAATCCCATTCGGGCCGGACTGGCACCCGAAGCCGATATGGCCCGAGAGAACCAATCTTTGCTCCTATTCACTCGCAATCATATTTTAGTATGAATCTTATTATACTTAGTACAACTAGGCGGAAGTCATGAAAAACTTAACAATATATGAAACTTGGCCGTTAGGGCCGTCAAGTCAAACAGAATACACATATCTTACATTAACCTTCCCACATATGTCTACAAAGCCTCTAAACGATACATGAACACAACAACCTGTAGTCGGGACAAGTCCCCGCTTTAGACAATAATTACAAAACCCAAAATAATATACACATGTGACTCGGAAAGCCCCGAACCAACTGAGAGCTCACCAATGATCCGCGGATAACCCGTAGCCTATTGTGGAAGTCCACTAACACCTGTGCCTACAGTAAATAAAGTAAGTCCCCCAAAGGGGTCAGTACGAAGAATGTACTGAGTATGTAAGGCAATAAGAAACTTCATGAAACTTAAAAACCTCAATAATACAAGAGAAGAGCCCATGTGGATAAACCACCACTTTATATGTTTGGAATCATGTATATTGCTTTCATTATCATTCTGTCTGTATGTGTGGGACCGTGTACCTTGAATTCATTACCTTTCTTTTTCCTTTATGTCCATTAACATCAATATTCATAACCATCAATAGATAATCGTCAATAATGTATAATCGTTAATATGCAACCGTCAATATGCAACAGTCAATAATATAACCGTCTCAAGTTCGGCATCAAGCTAGGCTTTTGCCCCACTGAGCTTCCCCTCTACTACCACCCGGAAAACAAGGAAGCAGGTTCGGCATCAAGTTTGGCTTTTACCTCACTGAGCTTCCCCCTTGATCCAGTGAATATAATAAAGTTCGGCGTCAAGCTTGGCTTTTGCCCCACTGAACTTTCCCCCAAAGCTACCACCCGCACTAAAAGAACCATAAAGTAATTATAAAGTAGTGATAAAGTAATTATAAAATGATTATAAAATAATGTTAAAGTAACCATAAGGAAAAGTATAAAGTAACCATGCGGGAAAATATAAAGTAACCATATATAAAGTCACCATACGGGAATTACTTCTTTCGTTACTTCATTGGATTACTTCTCTCTTTTACTTTTAGGAGATTAATACGTTGGGGATCATAGCCTTATTGGAAACACATAGATGCATTACTTCATTCTTTTATGTTCATGAGATTGGTACTTGGTAGTAATTATAACATTATGGAAGCTTTGGAATTTCGATCAATGATTAAGAGACATTTGAGTCATGATTGGTCCATGATTAAGGAACATGAGAGCAAGAACATATGACAACCTGAAATGAGATACCTTTCAACATTTCGGAATGGAACAAGGACAATGACAACATGAACAATATGCTGCAGGAGGATACGAAAAGAGTAACCTTACATACCTTATCGTCTCAATATGAACTCTCAATTCTATACGTGAATACAATCGTCCCGCTCCTTCCTTATGTTTCACTCTACAACACAAATATACAATGGAGTTTACATTAACCACCAACTACCTTACAAATGCCTACAACGACAATGAGTTACATGTTTGGCTTTAACATGTCATTTCCCTCTTGATTATACCATGTGTGAAACTAACACACCAACAATAACATTTACAAAGCTATCATACCAAGAATCCCACAATATTCTCACATTGACCAATATCATAAACCACTAGCATGTCACACCAAATTCATACTTTACACTTCCACATCACCACAACATCACAATGGTTCCATCAATACACCTCACAACAACAAATCGGCCAAAATCCCATAATTTACACTTATGGAAAAATAAAAAGTTTAGGACCATAATCACACCATACATGTTGATATTTTATCCATACCATGCTCTTTTATCAAAACCACAAGTCATATTTCAATTTACAATTCCATAGATAACACATCTTTTTCACAAAACCAAAAGTGCCATGTCCAATACTTCCAACCATAACCAACATGATATACATAATCTCTCATGCTTATAATATGTTAATACATAAGAATAATTACTTACCTAAGCTTGAAAGAGGATGATCTTGTCCAAAAATAGCTTAGGGTTTGAAGAGCCACCAAAGGAGTTATCTTGAAAACTCTAGAAAATGAGAGAAAGTGATGTGTATGCATAATGACTTAAAATCTGGTTTTTCCCCCTTTTTATAGGCCTTGATTCCATGCTTATCCAATATTATTTGTGTATATATTTAGTCAATGGAAGAATGGGTCTTTTTGACCCATTGGGCCATGCATTTTGGCTACCTTTTGGCCCATTAACACATATATTATCTTGGCCCACTAAAATAAATGTGTAATCCATCATATACGCGTTACAATGTGTAACACCCCGTACATTACCAACCCTACTTGACGACATTAAATACTATGTACGTAGGTATCGAGAGCTATGAGTATGCATTTGGTAAGGCTATTGATGAGATAATTGAATTTTGGCTCTTGTTATGTGGTTAAAAACTTGCATGGAAGGTGTTTTACAATTTTCATTGCGCATTTGTGGGGTTCAAAATGAGTCTAAGAAGACCTCTAAACAAAGGATAATAAGGTTAAGAAGTGAGTTAAAGAATAGGACTTGAAGTATCTAACCAAACCCGCGAAGAGAAGTCGAAAAATGGAATTTTCGGAAAAAAATTAAAGAGGGGCGCGTTTGGGACCGTTCCACGCCGCTCTGGACTAAAATTTTTAGCCCAGAGGCATCAAGTTGGCGCGCCCAGGAGCGTGCCACCTTGGGTTTTCCACTTTTTCGAAAGTTGGAAATTTCTAAGTCCCAAGGGTATCCGGGGACCCACCGAGCCAATTTTTGCTACGTTTATCCTACAACCAAGAGTATATACATGAAATGAATGACATATTACATTGGTATGATAAAATTACTCGAGAACGAATTTGGGGTCAAAATGACAGTTTTGCCCCTAAGGTCAAAATAAGCCAAACGTGGCTAGAATCACTTGTTTTTGGGATCGAGGCTACGGATATGAATATTATGAGTGGGAATATTATTGTAATACGTATAAAGATGAGAAATTATTGATTTTATTGGGTTAAGTGATTTGGGCTCAATAAAGCCCAAAAATGTGATAAAAGACATGGGTCACATGACCCAATCTTCTATTGACTTGGTCAATTAAGGCATTAAATATCAATAAAGGCTAAGGATGACCCAAGGACTATAAATAGACCCACAAAATCAGATTTTTATTCATTTAACCTCTCATGCTTTCTATACATTTTCTCAAACATTCTACACTATTCTCTCAAGAACCCTAAAGACTCAAAAGGCAATTTTGGAGCAAAATCATCCCTTTACAAGTTTGGGTAAGTGAATATTATTATGGATTCACATATTATATGCATGAAATAGTATGTAAATCATGTTGGTTGTGCTTGGAAATGTTGGATATGGTATTTTGTGCTTTTGTATAAGATGTGTGATCCATGGGGTTTGAACTTGAATTAGGACTTGTGCCTTTGATGAAAAATCATGGTATGGATAAAATATGAACATCTATGGAGTTATTTTTGTTGTTAAACTTGTTCTTGTCTATAAGTGTAAATTGTGGGAATTTGACCGATATGTGCTATGAAGTGTATTAATGTGAATTGATGGATTGTTTGTGATGTGGTATGGATAAGGAGGTGTAAAAGAGATTTGTTATGGTGAAATGCAATGATTATTATGTATTGGTCAATGTTGAGAATATTGGAGGATTTTTGGAATAATGATGCTATCAATGGTTTTGTCAAGGGGAAATGACATGTTTTAAAGCAAACATGTACCCCATTGATGTTATATGCATTTGTGAAGTAGTTGTGGTTAATGTGAATTCCGTTATGTATTTGTGTTGTAGAGTGACACATAAAGAAGGAGAGATACTAGTGTATGCACATCTAGGATTGTACATTCGTATTGAGAGTACAAGGTATGTAAGGTTACTCTGTCCGTATCTTTTTGCGGCCAAACGTACACACATTACGATTTCACTAGTCTTACCTCAAAATGTGCTAAGGTATCCTATATCCGTTTATCAATAGTCATTGTCATATATTTCCTACTCATGGAACATTTGTGAGTCTCATGTCTCATAATCATGGTTAATGTTCCAAAAGCTCAAATAAGGATATGTTCCAATGTTTCACTAGTGATATTACTTATGCCTCTTGTTCATAGATTATTGTCCCATAGTTCCCACGGTGTTATGATTCTAATAATGTTATGTTGCCAAGTTATTCACATGTCTTGCACTCATTGGTTAATGGTTCAAAGTTTCCAATAAAGTTATGTTCCCAAGTTCAAGTGATGTTATGACTATCAAATATCAATCTCAAAGTAAAGATCAAAGTAATGCAAATGTGGTCAATGATCAAGTATGGGTGGCAAGTCTAGGGGCGTAAGCCTAGCTCGACTCGATCCCGATGTGTTGATTTATGGGTGGCAAGTCTAGGGGCGTAAGCCTAGCTCGACTCGATCCCGATGCATTGATTTATGGGTGGCAGGTCTTAGGGGCATAAGCCTAGCTCGACCCGATCCCAACATGACGATAAGTCATGGAAAGACCCACTGATCAGTAGGGGCCCGGGTACATTGTGACACATGTATTGACAAGCAAGCATTGAATGTAAAGAAAGTAATGAAAGTAATGAAAGCAATTCACATGGTTCCCAAAATGCAACATGGTGACTTATTCACATTGTCTAGTCATTTGTATTGAGTACATTGGTATGTTCATGTGTTTCAAAGTTTCATTTGAGCCTTACATACTCAGTACTTATTTCGTACTGACCCCTCTCGGGGAATTTACCTTACTTGCTGCAGGCGCAGGTCCCAGTAGGCCTCCTCAGTAGATTGCCAGTGTTAGCGGTTCCTTGGTGAGCTCCATTTAATTCGGGGTTTCTCCGAGTCAGAGTAGCTATGTGTTTTGATGATGTACATGTTGTATAAAGCGGGGACTTGTCCCGACTTTTGGTTTGTATTGGTCAATGCTCTTGTTAGAGGCTTTTGTAGACGGATGTGGGTGTATTAGTGTAAAAGACATATGTTATTTTGACTGGATGGTCTCAACGGCCAAGTTTCATGTACATGTATAACTATGTCCCATGTTTTCCTTTATTCGTCTTGCATGTTCTTACACAGTGGTGGTTATGATTATGATATGCATTTGATTGAACATAGGCAAAGGTTGGTTCTCTCGGGCCTTATCGGCTACGGGTGCCAATCATGTTCCGATGGGATTCGGGGCGTGACACAATGATATTCCCACTCACGAGATTTATATTCGTAGCCTCAATCCTAAAAGCAAGCGATTCTAGCCACGTATGGCCTCTTTTGACCAAAAGGGTAAAATCGTTATTTTGATGCCAAATTCGTTCTCGAGTATTTTTATCATACCAACATAATAATTCACTCATTTCATGTATATTCTCATGGTTGTAGAAGAAACGTGGCAAAAATTGGCTCGATACGTCCCCGGGTACCCTTGGGACTTAGAAAATTTCCAACTTTCGAAAAATTGAAAAATCCATCCTGGTACGTCCTTGGGCGTGCCAGCTTGCTGCCTCTGGGCACAAAAATTTGGACCAGAGCAGCCTGGCACACACCCCAGTGCGCCCCTTACTTAGTTTTTCTGAAAATTTTGTTTTTCGACTTTTCTTCGCGGGTTTGGTTAGATACTTCAAGTCCCATTCTTTAACTTACTTCTTACCCTTAATATAATTTGTTTAGAGGTCCTCTTAGCCTCATTTTGAACCCCACAAATTCTCCACGAAAATCACAAAACACCTCCTATGCAAGTTTAATCACATGTACAAGGCCAAATTTCAATTTTCTCATCACTAACATTACCAATTACATACTCAGGGCATCTCAACACCTAAGTATCCATTGTTCAACGTCTTCACATTGGGTTGGGAGGGTACGGGGTGTTACATTCTCCCCCCCTTAGAAACATTCATCCTCGAATGTTAGCGATGCCGCTTCAATTACAACAAATGCATCTCTATATTAGCATATGTAGACATAGACGCTTAATACTCATAGATACTTACTTGGTATCGCGCACGTTTCACCTTTTTCTTCTGTATGACACAAATATGGGTACGTCAATTTCATCACTTTTCCCATCTTACCATGTAATCCCTTCGACTCATTGATTTCTCCAAAGGACTTTTACGTTACGGACGCTACGTCTTTATTCCTCAGCCTCTTTACTTGTCGACCTAGAATCTTTTTGATAATTTCATATGATCTATATAACATGGATTCAATTTTCCTTTCTTTCCGAATCTCACTACCCCTTTCCATTGATGACACTACCAAGAATACTCAATCATTTATGGCATGCTCTACTATTATCTGTTGATAATGTGGACAAAAATGTTTTTCTTCTTTATATTGCCTTACCAATACATTTCTTTTAGAGCATGGTACATTTTGGTTGCTCCCGAATGAATAAAATACTGTGAATAATGTGCTCCTATTATAACTCATTTCCTTAGCTCGTGTAGATGTAGTACACAAAATCTACCTTGATATGAAGTACTCCCCTTTGCGTAGGCTCAAATACTTT